>OY253746.1:12971849-13571849 GCA_958009045.1 Oxytorus armatus | reverse complement strand
GAGGATTTTTGCAATAGACGACAAACGTTTCCATCGTACACGAGAGGAAAATTTACGTTGGCGTTGTTGTCGGGCGTACGGAAGGAAACATTTTCTCCAGGGGGTTCGCTCCCTGTGCGACCGGTGACCGTGCTGAGAGCAATTTTTTCCAGCAAGCGATTCTCTATCGCGAAAAATTGTCACGACGGTTATTGCCAGAGCAAAATATACACACACACACACATACATATCCAACCCCGAGGCGAGAGGGAAGTTTCACCGTGGAGGAAAAAGTTTTGCTCGAGAGACCCGCGGGGAAAGCCGTCATGTCGACAGAAGAGTAAAGAGAGCGAAAGGGAGAGTGGTGTACGCTTACTCGAAGAAGCCGAGGTGACGAAACTTCCGGTGATTCCGCTGAAGGCGAACACCACACTTTGTAGTGTTATATTTATGTCTACGTATAAAATCCTAGCGAACAAAAAGAACGTAACTTGCACGATTAGCTACGTTAACGTAGTAGTCTGGTAACTTAAGCCGATTTTCATGTCTTTTTTGGAGGGCGTTTTTTGTAGGAAAATAAAAATGAATCGTTTTGGATATTTAGGATGTTTTTATTTACATATTAAAGATACAAAGAAAAAATTTTTTGGAAAAATTTAATAGTTATTATTATTATTATTATTGATCGAAGTTGGCACCTCGAAAAAAAGAGCGTGGGTGGCCCCGGTGATTTTGGCTCTTGATGTTATCTGAAATCAAGAATTCTTGATAATTCTTAATCTACAGACATGTTATTCTGGTCGGAACTACTGAGAAATTTTTCACCCCTAACTTTTTATTTTACAACCCCATCTTTGCTGAAATAAAAGGACATTTTTTTCCAAAGTCCGCCATTTTGTTATTTATCCATGAAATTTAACTTCAGTAGTTCCGACCAGAGTGACATGTCTATAGATTAAGAATTATCAAGAATTTTTTATTTCAGATAACATCAAGAGCCAAAATCACCAGGGCCGCGCACGCGCTTTTTTTCGAGGTGCCAACTTCGATCAATAATAATAATAATAAACTATTAAATTTTTTCAACAAATTTTTTTTTTGTATCTTTAATATGTAAATAAAAACATCCTAAAGATCCAAAACGATTCATTGTTATTGTCCTAAAAAAAAACACCCTCCAAAAAAGACATGAACATCGGCTTGAGTTAGCAGACTACTACCTTAAGGGTGAACACCACTGTGACCCCCTGTTTTTTTTCACATTTTTCAAGAATTTTTTTTTGTGGGAAAAAAAAGAGATATTCGAAAAATTTTTTTCGGTTTCGTTCCTTGTTTATTAATGTATTAAAAAACATTTTTTTCACATTTTTCACACCGCATGGTGGCGCTGGGGAAGCTCTCGCGTCAGGTGCTGTCATCTCTGCGGCACGCAGCAGAACTCTCTTCAACGTCGATCTGAAAAAAAATACCGAACGTTTTCGTTAATAATATGATATTTTGAAGAGAAGTACATAGGGATTTAAAACAATATTTTTCCAAATCCCTATGTACTTCTCTTCAAAATATCATCTTATTAACGAAAACACTCGGTATTTTTTTTCAGATCGACGTTGAAGAGAGTTCTGCTGCGTGCCGCGGAGATGACAGCACCTGACGCGAGAGCTTCTCCAGCGCCACCATGCGGCGTGAAAAATGTGAAAAAAATGTTTTTTGATACATTAATAAACAAGGAACAAAACCCAAAAAAATTTTTCGAATATCTCTTTTTTTTCCCACAAAAAAAAATTCTTGAAAAATGTGAAAAAAACAGGGGGTCACAGTCGTGTTCACCCTTAAAGTGATGTGAATTACGCCTTTTTGTCTGACTAACAAGTCTATATATATCGCCCGAGCATTAAGCTCCTTCTTATGTTATTCTTGATGCTCTCTCTCTCTCTCTCTCTCTCTCAAGCATCTTCTGAAAACAGAGAATTCTCGACTCTCTTCGTATCGCGATGGTAGTTTTGCGGTTCGAGCTTCTCGACATCTATACATAGGAGCCCGGAGTGGAAAGTAACCATTTTGCATTTCTATCGAAATTTACTGCGTGCTAACTTGGTCGGCAAACGTCTACTTGTTCTCCGGCGGCAGTCGTGGCTTCTGGGAATCACTGCCGATCACGTTATCGCGTTGTCGAGTCAGAATCGGTTGAGAATAATTTCTCTAGAACTCAGTTAATTTGGAGGGGCTCTAAATTCGCAGAATGTCGAAGAAATTATTTTGTTCGGAGATCGATATAGATAAATATAAATACATTTGAGATTCTACATAAAATAGATCTGGTTGTGACCTTCACCCTCTGGGAATTTGTCGAAAATTTTTCATATTGTTGTTACAACCCTAAACGGCATGCATTTTTTTTCCTACATTTTTTCCGCTCACCACTATTTAGTAATGATTTACAATAAAAAAGTATTTCGCATAAAGCGAAAGGTTAGCCGTAATCAAAAAGTAATTGAAAAAAATGTGCAAAATCCTCTGTTTAATAACAAAATGGTTGAGACTTAACCGAGAGTAGGGCAGCGTTTTCTTCTATTTTTTGTTTAACGACAAATCGTGAATTATGAGATATATTAAATAAGGAAAAAAAACGATCCTCTCACCCCAAGAGGAAGCATTCTTTCTCGTCTTTTATGTTTTATTTTTAATGAACTAATGTACACTTTTTCCATGTAAAGAGAAATTGTATCGGAAGTAGCGGATGCCCGCTCCATTTATAATAAATTGTTTCGTACTGCATAAACTCGTTTGATTCTTCAGAAAAAAAGCTGTACATGCTGCCGGAAAAGTGACTCAATTAACAGCGAAAAATAATTTTTTTTTTTTTTGGCAAATAGGTAGTTAAAAGGTAGTTTTCAACTGAACAGTTGTTTTGGGAGAGTGTGGGTAGGTACATATATATATTATTATATATATACACAACCACACAGAGTAGCATCAGTATATACCAATGCTACTCCGTTTCTATCTCTACCTCTTATTCCATACGTCCGATGTGGTTACGAATTGCATTGTCTGACCGAACACGCTCGTATCTACTAGCTGCAAGTGGTGCTAAACTTGGTCCCAATATATACCTATATAAATGGATACATATGAATATATAGTTATTCGAAGTGGTAAATTGCTGGCGTACTAACCGAATATCCTGTCGGAGGCTTCACGAATCATAACTACATGCTGTGGTATTCATTTAGTCGACCCCGTACACCCCCTGAATATCATTGCACGTTTTATTGATGTCATAAGTACGAAACGAAGTGACTTAAACCGTCTGAATCTTCATTCAAGTGAAACTATATCAATCGAAAGTCAGCAATTCCGTACAATTAATCCTTTCAATTATTTCGTTATCTCAAATCACCCCTGAATCATATATCTGTTTATTATAGCAAACAATAACCAAACAATTAATAATCGATTAGATGCATTTCACTAATGACCGATAGGCGTATGACAGAAGTAAAATTATAATTGTAATGAAAATAGAAATTAAGCAGAGAGAGCAACGCCTGAAGAAGATATACGATGGAATAACTAAAGAAAAACAAATTAATTGCCGGCAAATATTTGGATGTTTTTCAATAAACAATATTATGTTGTATTATCTAAAATTTTGTTTGACACTAACGATTCCAGATTCGAGTCAGCTATACGGTTTTTCATAATTTCCGGGTTTTAAGCTAAGAAATAGAATATCAATAGGAATGTAATTAAATGATAATTTCGAATCATACATCAATCGGAAAGTTATTGCAATAATAATCCTTTCAATTGTTCTAATTCAATTTTCCTTATTTTGTACTTCCAAGCTGGGGGCAAGTATTGTCTGGCTCCGTACTGAAGTATTCTGGCGATTAAAAGAAATTAGTAATTATGAAATGCAAAAGTTGATGTTTTCGAAATTCATACATAAAATAGAAATATGAATTAATATAGGATAAAAATGATATAAAAGTTACATGATAATCGCGATTATACGTCAAGAAGCAATGTTATAATCCTTTCAATTCTCGCCGCTCTATTCTCATTATTTAATACTTTCGATGTGTGACCAAACACGTCCGTATCTACTAGCGACATGCGGTAGTATTATGGACCATATAAATAGAAGAGAGAGAGAAAGAGAGAGAATTGTCTGAGGCGGTAGGACGCCAAGACCGAATGTACTACCGTCTGACCAGCACGAGCCATAACTACTGGTTACGCTCACGACCATACCTACTGCGTGGTCTGAGCGCCATATCTACTGCCACAGTGGCAATGAGTTCTATCCTCTATCGCCTTTATTCATTGTACCAATGGAAACACGAATGTTATACATTAAAACAATAATAATAATCACAATACTTTATGTATTGTTTTTTGGTTTTATAAAATATGCATACATACATATGTATATAACGTGGCACATATAATATTGTTATTTCAATATTTTATTTTTTATTTCAACCACAAATAACAGCTTACGAAAAATCCTAAGAGGTGGATTTGACATATATATAATCTCATTTACAAAACCCTCTTTCGCAAAGTCTTGTTTGAGATCGATATATATTTCTTTCGGAAGGTGGGAATCGATATAATAACAAAAAATAACATTTTGTAACACCGGCAGCAGTAGACGCGTGATCAGTACTGGGATGGGTGATTGCTTAGCCGTGTCATTAATCTGAGATAAGACAACTAAAACTTAGTGAAAATAAAAGCTGTCTGTATCGGCACGGGTTTTCCGTAGTTTGGCCCGTGCCCACGACGAATGCGAAACAATGCAGCTAAAAAGCGGTTGCGGATGCTAGGGAAAGTTAATTTAGCTTAACATAGTGCGGGTAGGGAGTGATAAGAGGGAAAATTGGGAAGGGTCATACGTAAAAACTCGCAAGGGTATACGTTGGAACAACGGAGAATAAAATTGTGCAACCTCAGACTCTGATGTACGAACATAAAGTTAGCCCAAACTAGTTCGTTAAAAAGTAACGTAATAATTTTCATCGTAGAATCGTCGCGAACGTAAAAATAACGACTTCTTTTTCACTATTACTCTCTCGCTATTGTTTACCCGTTTCTACTTCTTGTATCTTGCTCGCAACAGTTTCGCCCCTGGAATCTCATAAACTCGGACAATTTAATGAGATATCAGTGATGACGATGTTGCAGTATAAATTCCAGACTAGACTCTCGATCTTGTAAAGGGAAAGGCGAATGGGGGAAAAAAAATGATGGAAAATGTGAAAATAAGAATGAAAGCAGAGATCGTGGCGAGAAAAATAAGATCGGGATATCCGAATGGGAAAGCACTGAAAAGAAATGAGTGGAAGTGGACTTTCGTGCTTTTCCAACATGCGATGTTTTTCCAATAGTGTTTATATATATATATATATATATATATATATATATATATATATATATATATATATATATAAGGCTTTCCATGCCAACTCGATCAACGTCTGATTCCGAGCAATTCAATTTTCATTCGTTATTTTTTTTTATGTTGCTGCTTTAAGGGGGGAAGTAGGGTTAGACGGTTGAAAAAATCGATATTTTTTAATTTCATAAATTGTTAGTAAAACTGTTGAAAAATATTTCCCAAAATTTTAAATGAAAATTCCGACTCGTTCTATTGTTATAAGCCATTAAAGTGAGTAGCTCTCCATCAGGCCCAGAGCGCGCTATTTTTTAAACGCGTTTTTCTGAAAACGACTTTTTTTTAAGTTGCGTACACGCTAGTTTGAAAAGTTTTCAACCAATCGTTTTGAAAATTAGCAGTTACTTTCTTCATAGTATTGCGCTCTATATGAACCTAAAATCGGAATATTATTATTATTTGAAATAATTTTTTTTTGCAAATAAAGTTGTAAAAAATGGCAAAAAATTATGCTTTTTTGTCTTGACCCCTGTAAAAAATTCAATTTTCTATTTTTTTTTATAGCATTTAGGTTCATATAGAAGAGAGACATATAATAAAAGTAAATTCAAACCTCGTTTAATTTCAGATGAAAATTGCGGCTTCCAGAATGTACGCAAAATGCTGAGTCTGATTGTGACCTGCAATATGGGGTTGCTAATATTTTATAGTATATACTTAAATATATGTATACAAATTTTGTAGTATATACTTAAATATATGTATAAAATATTCTCAAAGTTTCAATAAATTATATTCATTTTTTCATATTATAAAAAAATTCATGAAAATCATTGAGAAAACGCTGTCCTAACCCTATTTCCCCCCTTAACTCAAAAATAGAATGCATTTTTTACATTTTAGTTCATCTAACTGTCTATTAATTAATTAATTACAGAAATAAAATCGTTAATAAACAAATTTGAAACACCTTTTGATTTTAAGTTTTTTTGGTGACCGGAAATGAGTCTTAAGTATGTGAAATAAAATGCTTTCGCAAGCTCTTATTTCCGAGCAGTTTTTATTTAAAAAGAAAACGACCAAAAGGGAAGGATGAAAAAATTAAATATAACATTTTATCTGTCTACTTTTTTTTTTTTTAAATATATCGAACTATAGGACCTAAGTATGCTTGGCCTCAGATTAAACAGCTGCTTCTCATTGAGAAATGCCCGAGCTTTTGCACTCGAAACCCTGAAATTCTACGCATTCTTCGGATTAATTCGTCCTAACGCGTATCGGATACCAGACACGCGAAAGTGCTTTCTATCTTGTATATACAACTACTCGTGTTCGCCAGCGATATCATATCATTCTCTCGTATTTAGGTCCCGCGAAATGCGTTCACATCCAATATACGAGATTGCGGTGTTACATTACCATCCTCTTCACACTCTTTTACATATAAACGAGTACTAAAAGTAAAAAGAGCGTATCGCCCATGGTTTTCCACGCAAAACGATAGTTACGTAATTTTTATTTTTATCAAACGATGTTGTAATAAAATTATATTGTCAAAAATGTACCGCGTAAATATTGGAGAATGGAGGAATGAGAGCTTTTAATGAACCTTCGTCAAAAAATAATTTCAATTTTTTCGAAGTTGTTAAAGTGATTCTTTGCTTTTTTTCTTCAAATTACTTTTTGTGAAGTACATCTCTTTGGATTTAACAATTTTCAATAATCTGCAATGTATGTCATAATGATGAATACAAAAGTTGTTAAGCTTAACGGATTCTACCTTGTTGTTTTTGTTTTCGTAATACAAACGAGGTTATGCGATAGGGGATATCGGGACGTGTTGTTATTGTCCGAAGAATAATTCAAAATAAAAATAAAAAGAACATGTACTGCATCATGTTTTTTTTTTTTTTTCGTGCTCTGAACCAGCCGGGAATTCGACTGTGTTATTCGTCCTCGCATAGTCATGTTTTGTGCTGTATTGTGCAGACAAAATCAACCCCCCTCCACCGCCGAATTCACTAACCCTGTGGGCAATGTACACCAGGTGGTACGTTCTCCGGGTTATTGGAAAACAATGAATCTCTATATATGCGCGGGATGAATTTCCTTGTCGCAAAGCCAGAAACCTTCGAGTCGATAGTGTCCGCACACAGTGGCCTATTGAGATAAACCAAAATTTATATATAGGCTCGATGAGAAAAACCAAATCGACGAGGAATGTGGATGGAAGCCAATAAATCATCGCGAAAGATAGAGCAAGTCGGTTTATGAGTCAAAAGTAAGCTAAAATATGCGATGAATTATCGATTTATTCAGGGCGAAGTTTATCGTGTAGTCAGCAAAAAAAACGGATTTGTTTAAGGTAGTAGTCTGGTAACTTAAGCCGATTTTCATGTCTTTTTTGGAGGGCGTTTTTTTGTAGGAAAATAAAAATGAATCGTTTTGGATATTTAGGATGTTTTTATTTACATATTAAAGATACAAAAAAAAATTTGTTCGAAAAATTTAATAGTTTATTATTATTATTATTATTATTGATCGAAGTTGGCACCGCGAAAAAAAAGCGCGTGGGTGGCCCCGGTGATTTTGACTCTTGATGTTATCTGAAATCAAAAATTCTTGATAATTCTTAATCTGTAGACATGTCATTCTGGTCGGAACTACTGGAGTTAAATTTCATGGATAAATAACAAAATGGCGGACTTTGGAAAAAAACTTTTTTTTCCAAAGTCCGCCATTTTGTTATTTATCCATGAAATTCAACTTCAGTAGTTCCGACCAGAATGACATGTCTATGGATTAAGAATTATCAAGAATTTTTTATTTCAGATAACATCAAGAGCCAAAATCACCGGGGCCACCCACGCGCTTTTTTTTCGAGGTGCCAACTTCGATCAATAATAATAATAATAATAATAAACTATACAATTTTTTCAAACTAATTTATTTTTGTATCTTTAGTATCTAAATAAAAACATCCTAAATATCCAAAAAGATTCATTTTTATTTGCCTACAAAAAAACGCCCTCTAAAAAAGACATGAAAATCGGCTTAACTTACCAGACTACTACCTTAAATCGTGTCAAACTTATTTTGTGACGAAACACATTTGTATTGAGCAAAATTTATTTCAATCAAAAACAATTGATCGCTTTCAATTTAAGGAAATGTATTTTATTTAAGTAACTTTCTATGATTTGAATAGAATTTGTTCAAATAAAGTAAATTTCCTTTACGTTGAAAGAACTTTATCGAAATCGAATAAATCAATATCGCTACTGAATAATCTACATTTTTCATTTGTACAGTACATCGAGATAAAAAATATATAATTCATCGTTTCCCGAATTCATTCAATTTTGATTCATGAAAAATATAAAACTAAATCGAATTTTCCGTCATTTATGATCCCATTACCACATGTCATTGCAATTTCACACTATAGTGCGCCGTTATCAGAAATTTCGAGTATCAACGAATTTATTTTACAAGTTTGATGATCCATGAGCGGGAAATTGGAAATCGTCATTTTTTAATTGAAAAATGAAAATGTTTGTTTTGCGGATCTTTTCATAAATCGTTCAACATAAATATCATTTTTCCTTTAAAACGTTATATTTTTGTTTTATGATTATAACTTTTTTTACATTTCTTAATTTGTCAAATTGTTATTGAGTCGTGGAGAAAATATAAAATTTTATATTTTCAACGAATTTATTTTACAAATTTGATGGTCCATCAGCGGGAAATTGGGAATCGTCATTTTTTAATTGAAAAATGAAAATGTTTATTTTGCGGATCTTTTGATAAATCGTTCATCAGAAATATAATTTTTCCTTTAAAACGTTATATTTTTTATATGAATAAACTTCTTTTTAATTGCTTAATTTGTCAAATTTTTATTGAGTCGTGGTGAAAATATAAAATAAAATATATATATATCGTCTCGTTGACACACAAAGCTCGAGGAATGGATACATCGGATTCAGGAAGATAATTAACAGGGTCACTATTAATCGATGGACCGTCCGACCCCTCGCAAATGTCACCACTACAGGGGTTGAAAGGATCCCCCCCCCCCCCATTGTATATATAATGATCCTGTGACTCTAAGAGTTCACTAGCTCGATCGTTACATAGTTTCCTGCTCCCCGTCTCACGCACACATTTCAAATACTTCTTTCTCTGTGCGAGGTATTATGGGTACAGGAAAGGCAAAAACCAGTCCTGACTTTTTTAAGATATTTTTCTTTGAGTAAAATGAAGCTTCAAGACGCGTGAAGGCAAAACTCTTCGTCGTCGTAGCGTGTCGCCAAATAGGTAAAAAGTTTTAATCGCTCGGGGTTAAAACTCCGACACTCGACGCCAGGGCGCCGCATCATTTCCACGTCTAGTTCTCTCCACTCACTTTACACACACACGCACGCACTCCCCAGATAGATATGTATAGGGAACTCTAGGCCAATTAAAGGGTTATACGCAGTTGGAAATTTCAAAAAATCGATTTTCTTTATTGCATTTTTGGAATGTACATATATTTGAGTATATTCTCTGAAAATTTCAAATCGATCCGGCAAATATTCTTGGAGATACATGCATATTTGTATGGACGCTCGGAACGTTACAAAGTAAGCGGCCTAAACTTTGAACGCGTTTTTTTCAAAACGGTGTGTTCAAAGTCGATGAGCACGATTTATCAAAAACGGCTCAACCGATCGGTCTGCAATTTTAACACAACCTTCTCAGATATATTCTTCAGGCATTGATCGAAGAAATAAGATTTCCGATATTTATTTCTATTTTTTTTAAACAATACAACGAAAAAATTTTGGTCGAAAATTGGAATTTTTTCTTTTTCGAGCCGCCATTTTGTCAAAAAATCAAAATTTCGACTATTCCTTCGATCAATACCTAGATTTATCTATCCACTAATAGAATCTTTTTGGTTTTTTTATTTTGAATAATCCAAACCGGAGATATCGTGATCACCGCCAGACGCCTTTTTTTTCGAGGAGCTCCCTGAGAACGGCTATAGAAGTTTTAAAAATCATTATTTTAACAAATAAAAAATATGAAAATGAAGTTAAAAGTTACCGCGATACGTATATAAATTTTTACGTTAATAAATAAAAATGTCTTTCCAGGAAAAATTCTCGAAAAATCGCCATTTTTCGGTCTCCCGACTGCATATAACTCCTTAACGTAGTAGTCTGGTAACTTAAGCCGATTTTCATGTCTTTTTTGGAGGGCGGTTTTTTGTAGGAAAATAAAAATGAATCGTTTTGGATATTTAGGATATTCTTATTTACATATTAAAGATACAAAAAAAATTTTTGTTGAAAAAATGTAATAGTTTATTATTATTATTATTATTGATCGAAGTTGGCATCTCGAAAAAAAATATAAATAACAAAATGGCGGACTTTGGAAACAAACTTTTTTTTCCAAAGTCCGCCATTTTGTTATTTATCCATGAAATTCAACTTCAGTAGTTCCGACCAGAATGACATGTCTATGGATTAAGAATTATCAAGAATTTTTTATTTCAGATAACATTAAGAGCCAAAATCACCGGGGCCACCCACGCGCTTTTTTTTCGAGGTGCCAACTTCGATCAATAATAATAATAATAATAAACTATTAAATTTTTTCAAAAATTTTTTTTTTGTATCTTTAATATGTAAATAAAAACATCCTTAAATATCCAAAACGATTCATTTTTATTTTCCTACAAAAAAACGCCCTCTAAAAAAGACATGAAAATCGGCTGAAGTTACGAGACTACTACCTTAAGCAAATATCTAACTCTGACCATTTTGAATATGACTAATTATTTTGTATCTTATCATTACAGTTTCCAAAGTAGACTTAAATTTTCATTAATTTTTTTCAATTATTGTTCATGCATTGTTCAGCTAAAAATGAAACATTGGAATTTCGTTAAAAAAATAACTTCTCGCTAACATGATGATTATTTTAAGCCATTTCGTCTCTTCATTCAATATATGTAATTGGATTTATGAAAAAAAGTATTCTGAATGACACACTTAAATCAATACGAATTTTGTTGTTTGTGAAGTTGGCACGAAAGTTCCTATAAACATTACAGTTAACACCCAGTGACGTACTTCCGGAAGTGCGGTTTCTCGTGTTTATTTTTTGTTTCGCGCGAGAGGAATACAGCAACACGCCTTGTTGTAATGGTGACACGGAATTCGCTCTCGTGGAAGACCGAGCTGGAGCAATAGAGGCTGTCACAAGATCGTGCTACGACAACGACGACGTTGAGCGCATGACTAGCAGGGGTTTCGAGTATATATATATATATATATATATATATATATATATATATATATATATGTAGAGAGAGAGAGAGATACGTGTAAGCGTAGGTGGACGTATAATGTCATCGTCCTCGTCTCTCTCGTATTCTCCATCCATTCGGACGAAATCTCTCGTCTTTTATGAAGCTCTGTCACAGTACCCTGTCGCATATAGAGACGAGATAGAAAGAGACAGAGAGCATTAAGGTAGATCAGAGGACTATTTGGTCTCCTGTGTAAATTCAAGAAGTCCTGTGGCGTACGAGCAAAGAGACCAAAGTTAGCTGAGAAAAAAAAATGAATCAAATCGATTGATCCATTTATGTATTTTTTTTTTCATACAATTTTTTTTCATATAGACACGAAAAAATTCATTTCGAAGCAGTACGTAAAATAGACGTAATAGATATTAAAGATATACCGTTAGTCGTGTTTTAAAAGATTTAAAATAAACAATATTGTTTCTTCGATAATTCCATGAGAATATGATTATTTTTTATTTGAATTAATATGTTAGTTAACATAGTAGAAAATGAATTAGTGTCATTGCGATGTAGTTTAACAATTTCCTTAAACTTTACATCTGTCACTTTTACAATTTAATATCTTTTTCTTCTTACATTGAAATCCTTAATGTGAAATAAAAGTAATGATGGTATACGAGAAATGTCATTTTCGAGTGCACTAACAGGGTCCTTAGATATAATTGCGCTCTTAAGACGAAATGTCGAAAGACTGTAATTCGGTTCTTTACCTTTAGCCAAGAATCGAGTCCTTCACCTTAAATTATGACCTTTTCAGTTCCTACATAATTCTCAAGCCGTCTATCTACATTTTAACCGTCCACGTGGACCATGGGGTCACAGTAATCCGACACAAACTCAACGTAAATTTACTCCAACTCGCAACACGAACAATTTGGAAAAGAATCGATGTATTTAAAAAAACAAACGTCTCTTTCGTTTTTCCCTACGACACCACATTTCCATTATAAAAACAAATGACATTTTTTGGAACGCGAGCTGTTGCACTAATTTTTTTCCCAAAGTGTGACATCTCGAGAGTAACAGTTTAAATTTTTAGCTTGAAATATCAAAAATTCTATAAGCTCTGATTGTTTGAGTGAAAAAAGGTAATTTGCAATTTTTTTTTGCTTTAGGGATATTTTGCATATTCAATATTTTTCATTTCCATATTTTCACATCAAAATTGCTGTAAAAAAAATAACTCAGTCGTATAGAAAGATATTTCAAAGTTATTCTCTATTTTTTTCCAGTCGAAAATTGAAATAAATTCATTGCAGCAAATGATTCGGGGATGAGGGGCTGAAACGACCCAAATTCATAATTATCTAATAAATTAACATTTGTTTGGAATATTTTCAGATAAAAATCCATCAGGATTGCTTTGTAAGACCCTTCGAGTGTTACAAAACAACGAGGTTGCAAAATTCACCCCGTTCATCCCCGTAAAAAAAAAAACCACTACTCTATTTCCGGATTGACGAACATTCACCGCTGACGAAATTTCCTCTCATGAATGCGTTCGTTTTTTTTTACGTCAATATATTTTGCGTACCGCGATTCAGCGAACCATCCGACCCAAAATTGTATCACTTATTCGCATGTATCGACGAGTAAACAAACAAAAGAGCATAACCCACATTGCATTATGCGTCAAAATCGTAAGGATTAGCGCCTTTTGTCTTCTAGTAGTTGATACACGCGGATATATATATTCTTGTACCCAGTAACCGGTCAGTTGTTCGAATTCTGCTATGGGTAACGCGATAACTCGCGATGCTGGCACCGGGGGTAGGTTTATGCAACGAAAAAAGAACCAGTAAGAGAGAGAGAGAGGGAGGGAGCCAAAGATAACGACAAGGGCGGGAGGGAAAGAGAAAGAGAGAATGTAATATATATAGTAATAACGATGAACACAGTGAAAGAGGGTTATGCATTTCATTGGGTGCGATGACGTTAGTATGTTGGCATTGAGTTTTGCGGGCGCATGATCCTCCGATGCCACTCTGTTCCCGATGCTGTTCACTCCGTGTTGTAACGCTTCCACGAGAATGAGAGAGGTTTTCGTACAGTGCAGAATGAGACAGCGAATGAACCAAAGGGATGAACGAAAAGGGTGAGAGAAATAGTGAGAGAGAAACAGAAAGAGTGAAGAAGGAGTGGAAGGGATGGCACAGCGGACCAGGGAGGCAGGAGAGAGAAAGAGAGAGAGAAGGCTCGGTTCGAATCGGGGCTTGCTATCCGAGAAGTACGCAGTGCTCTCTCGTCTCGCGACCCGAGACAACGAGACGGGAATATCCTCACGCATAAACTCCTCGTTCCGGACCAACCCCCGTGTTCTTCGCGAATACGTGGGTGGACTATCGTGTGCGGTGAGAGTGAATGAAAAAAAAATAAAAATAAAAGAACAAAAAAAACAATAACAAAAGACAATCTGAAAAAACTATATTAGTCCAAAAAATTGTTTTCCGAGTTTATCTAACGGGAAAAACCCTTGACTCGTTATAGCATTTACGTCCGCATGGTAACGCGGTCTTGAGGTAAATGATTCTGAAAAAAAAAAAAAAAAAAAACAACAAAGACAAGACAAAATCTCGTAATGATTATGGAATTTGGTATAAATGACATTTTTTTTTATCGAATGGGTTAGGGGCGGATAGAAAAGTTGTGACAGACTTTTTGACGATGACAACAGTATCCATTGCAACGTGAGAGACGAATTTAACGTAAGATATACATTTCAAAAAAGTATCGAACTTTATAAATGTTTAGAAAAAGAGAACCCACGCCACTGAGACTTTTGTAGAAGATCGAATTTCATGGGCATAAATATCATAGTTGCAATGTACCAAAAAATCACATCATGAACTATTTAGTATCAAGAATATTTCGAAAAAAATAAAAACCGATGTTTGAATTTTGAAATGCATAAATAATACACAACAAATACGACACATTAACATATAATCGATTTCGTGATGATGATTAATTTAATTACGGAGGATAAAATGTTTGAAACGAAATGTTTCCTTGAAACAAATTTACGCAAGGGTTTACACTAATAAGATCAAAGAATTGGGGAAGTTTGCGCGATTGAACTTTCGATGCGATCAAGCTCATTTCGTTAGGCGTGCCGATGTACGTTATTTAGTTCATTGACATACCAGAAAGAGAGAGAGAGAACTACAGAGAGAAAGAGAGAGACCGGAAGTCAGGAGTTCAAGAGAATTTCCTGCTGGTTTCTATAGGCATATATATTCCGGCTGCTTTTGCTGGTGATGGCTCGTGGTGGTGAGCCGGGGTTTGTCTTTCTGGTTAACACCGCGGTTATGCACCCGTCCCGATTATGCACACGCCCTCCTCTCTCTCTCTCTCTCTGTCTCACTTTATCAGCATCCCCCTGCTGTGTTCTTTGGCCCATTGTCTGTGTGTGTACACGAGGCGAGGGAGTATCAGAGCCACGGGGGAGGAATGCAAAATGATAAGGGTTAATGGTTAACCGAGGTGGTCAGGGTAAGTCGTCGAGAGAGAAGGGACGAAAACAAGATCGTGGAGTTGCCCTCTTCTCGAAATCCCCAAAGATTCACGATCGCTAAATGTATATAACATTTAGTGCTTCCTGTCATAGAGGGAGGGCATATAAAGTTTCGATTGAAAATTCTTAAAATAAATGTTTTTGTTCTCAATCTCCCTGTTATGCACACGCCCTCCTCTCGCTCTCTCTCTCTGTCCCTCTTTATCAGCATCCCCCTGCTGTGCTCTTTGCCCCATTGTCTGTGGGTGTACACGAGGCGAGGGAGTATCAGAGCCACGGGGGAGGAATGCAAAATGACAAGGGTTAATGGTTAACCGAGATGGTCAGGGCAAGTCGTCGAGAGAGAAGGGACGAAAACAAGATCGTGGAGTTGCCCACTTATCGAAATCCCCGAAGATTCGTGATCGCTAAATGTATATAACGTTCGGTGCTTCCTGTCGCAGAAGGAGGCCAATAAAGTTTCGATTGAAAATTCTTAAAATAAATGTTATTGTTTTCAATCTCAGCATTCAAATGAAAATATGTTGAGAGTATATTTTTAATAAATTTTTTGTTATCCATTGATTTATTTCACGCGGAAAACATTTCGTTCAAATACATCCTCATATTACAATCGGAAACTTAAAAAATTCCTATTTTCTTGTCATTAAGGTAGTAGTCTGGTAACTTAAGCCGATTTTCATGTCTTTTTTGGAGGGCGTTTTTTTGTAGGAAAATAAAAATGCATCGTTTTGGATATTTAGGATGTTTTTATTTACATATTAAAGATACAAAAAAAAATGTTTTTGAAAAAATTTAATAGTTTATTGTTATTATTATTATTATTGATCGAAGTTGGCATCTCGAAGTTGGCAGCCCGGGTCCTAACTTTTTTTCTACCGAACCGATTGCTTTCAAATTTTAACAGGCTACTCTACACACTTATAGTTCTCGTCGGAACTACCGAGAAATTTGTTCACCCCTAACTTTTTATTTTACAACCCCGTCTTTGCTAAAGTCCTTTATTTTAGCAAAGAACGGGTGCCAACTTCGATCAATAATAATAATAATAATAAGCTATTAAATTTTTTCAAACAAATTTTGTTCTGTATCTTTAATATGTAAATTAAAACATCCTAAATATTCAAAACGATTCATTTTTATTTTTCTACAAAAAAACGCCCTCCAAAAACACATGAAAATCGGCATATGTTACCAGACTACTAACATAAAAAAAAAACGGTAATAGCTAAAAGCTTCGTGAAACGCGTGAATGGAATTAAAAAAAAAAAGCTTCGGGAGATTGACGGCGATTTTTTTCCCACTTAGATAACTCAACGTTGATTACTCAATTCGATTTCATCAATCTACTGGCTTTCATTCGCCAAAAATAGGATCGATTCGATTTCACTGAATTTTAAGCCCTTTCACATCGGTCCGGTATACGCGAAAGGGCGCTTTTGCCCAAACAGAGTGTGCGAGCGAATGGAAAATTTAGTTCGTAACCTTTGTTTGTACGCTCTGTGGGAAATAGAGAAAAAAAAATGAAAAAACCAATGGATAACGAACGTTGAGAACAAAAAGTTACAAAATTGCAGATGAAAAAAAAATGTTAATTTTTTTTTAATCCTCGGATTGAACAAAACGGTTTGTTTAAAGTGATCTCTCTTCTTTATCCCGTTATTCCAACGTTCAATTTTTTTTTTCGTTCAGCCACACAAATCATTAGCAAATATGAACGAAAATTTTTGATTAACGAGGATGACGTAGAATTCTGCACAAGTTTGTTCCGAGTCGAATTAAGATCTGAGGCAATGGTTCGTAAGTTACGACGGCGCACAAAAAGCCAAACCATAACTTCGTATTAAACTGAAACGCACGGTACTCCTCCTTCTCCGGTCGTCGGGGTTGAAAAAATGTTGAAAAGGAAATATGCCGAAGAATTTAGAAAGGCTCGTATTTATTTTCGGAGCATTTTGGCCCTTTTGCTCATACCTGTACGTGTCTATTTAAGTTGTCATACTTTTTTTTTCTTCTTTTGAATGTGTAACATGGGGTCACGTTACCCGTACATTCCGCGAAGTGAACGACCGCAACGAGAACGAGGAAGGGAAATACTGTCGTTCGTTGGAGCATTTTTTTTATACCCCAGGCGCACCGTAAAAAATGCCAACGAGCATAAATTTTAAAGAAAAGTGTCGCATACCTATGGGTGCACATATACATATATTAAACAGCCGTCTACATTCGAAACACATGAAAAAATATACATTCCTACCAAAGTATCGCCTACGTGGATTTTTTTAAGAACTCAACTTTGCACAAAGGTCCCTCCATGTCAATTCCACCACCCTCTCAATATTGACCTCCTACGATTTTGTCTGAACTGTCGTGTTATATTTTGTTCCATTAGAAATAAAATTTTGAATAACCTTTTTTTTTAAAGCTAGTGGTTGTAGAATTAATCCATTTTTTTTTCAACAAAATAGTTTTTGGGTAATCGTTCGAGACTGGATCAAGCTACGGGATTTACAGACATCTCGTTTTAAAAATTATCATTCTAGCTATCATAAACTGAAGCTAAACTATTTTTTATTTATTTTTTAATGGTGAAAAAGTTGGTTTTTCGTTCATTCATTTTTACGAATAAAAATGTTTTTGCATTTATCTTCGATAGAAATATTTTTTACGTATAATAAAAAGTCAACATTAGGAGATGTGAATGTCAAATGCCAATAATTATATATTCGTATGTGTAAAATATATTATGAAATATATTATCGATATACTTATACTCCGTAAAAACTAAAAACAAAATATATTGATATGAGTTATTTAATTACATAGAATGAAAAATTGTGAAAAAAAAATAAAAAATCGTCTGATCTATTATTGCCTTTTCCACTTGAGCCTCTTATTTTTCGTCTGAAATGCTTTGCACCTCTATGAAAAACCTCGTACTTTATGCAATCTGTACAGCTTCATCTCTCGCCCTCTATTGAACTTGACTTCACGCGAAGTACAATCGAAGCTGCGAGATTTAAAATTTCACGAAAGAAAGGGTGGGAAAAAAAAGGCGAATGCCTCACTTTCGTGGAAAATTAAGAAAATTAGAGGCTGCTCTACTTTTAAAACAACGATGGTGTAAAATTCCGCGAATATGCATTGGTTTTTCCTGCAGTTTGAAAATTAGCACCAACTCTCGAGCGCGAGCTTGGAATAATTTTACCGACGAGTCTAACGATCTCACTCTGAAGTAACTGGCGATACGTGATAGGAGGTAGACGCTATAGCGATACGAAAATATATCTGTCTGTGTGTGTGTGTGTGTTTTTGGTATTACGGTGAAAAGGTGGGTAGCAGGAATAAGAGCGCCTGCTAAACTAGCGATAAACCGTGAAGAGAGAATTGAAAAAAATTATTTAAAAAAGTAGGGATAAAGTGGAATTAAAACCGCAAGAAAACGTATTTAGAATATTTATTTGACTATCGTGTCAACTTTTAAATTCGATAAAAATGTTTAATCAACAACCTCTTATCGATCTAGTGCTGTAACATAGATGAACTGGAATTCCTTTAATATATACTTGGCTCAAGATTAAAAAGAAAATGTTAACTCTGTAAAGCACATTTCAATTGATGAGCTAATATTAATTAATGAGAGAACAGTTCAAGAGAGACCGAAAACGTGTAATTAATTCACTGATAAAGTTACATCGCTCTCAAAGCTAAAATATATATTCCATGTAAAAACACGCCGTAGACTATTTACAGAAGGGCCTATGATTATTTCATAACGAATGTATTAATAAATTGCTGAATATAAGGAGGTGAATAGCCCATATATATAATTTATAAATCTGCTCGAGAGGAATCAGAACTATTTTTAACGGGGAGATTTTTTTTTTTGGTCGGTCAGTTCGAAAAAGTGTCGAGGAACAATTTCAAAATAACTTCATAAAGAATTTGTCCGATAATTTTGTAATTTATATGTTTTGAAAATTTTTATTTATTTTTTGCAAAAGTAGCATATACCAATTTTGGTCATCTGATTTTTATAACAATGTTCTAAAGGACAAAAGTCTGAATATAATTCAGGAAACATTAGATTTTATACCATTTTGTACCTTTTGTAAATTTATATAACTTCTATCGAATCCATCATTATGGAGAATGCTAAAAACGATGATAGTAAATATTTTAAGGGGTAATACGCAGTTGGAAATTTAAAAAAATCGATTTTTTTTTATTGCCTATTCGGAATGTACATATATTTGAGTATATTCTCTGAAAATTTCAAATCGATCCGGCAAATATTCTTGGAGATACATGCATATTTGTAAGGGCGCTCGGAGCATTAAAAAGTAGGCGGCCTAAACGCGTTTTTCTCAAAACGGTGTTTTCAAAGTCGGTGAGCACGATTTCTCAAAAACGACTCGACCGATCGGTGTGCAATTTCAACATAACCTTCTCAGATATATTCTTCAGGTATTGATCGAAGGAATAAGATTTCCGATAATTATTTGTATTTTTTTTAAACAATTCAACGAAAAAATTTTGGTCGAAAATTGGAATTTTTTCTTTTTGGAGCCGCTATTTGGTCAAAAATCAAAATTTCGACTATTCCTTCGATCAATACCTAGATTTATCTATCGTCTAATAGAATCTTTTTGGTTTTTTTATTTTGGATAATCCAAACCGGAGATATCGTGCTCACCGCCAGACACCTTTTTTTAGAGGAGCTCCCTGAGATCGGCTATAGCAGTTTTAAAAATCATTATTTTTACAAATAAAAAATATGAAAATAAAGTTAAAAGTTACCAAGATACGTATATAAATTTTTATGTTAATAAATTAAAATGTTTTTCCAGGAAAAATTCTTGAAAAATCGCCTTTTTTCGGTCTCCTGACTGCGTATAACTCCTTAATAGTGACAATAGTCACAAAGGGTACAATGACCAAAGAAACGGTACATTCACCTTCATTTTAAAGAATAAAAGGTCCAAAAAATTCTGTTGCATTACGCCCAAGTGAATATGAAAAAAAAAAACATTATTCCAATTGTAAATCGGAAAGTACATTCGGACCGATAACGAATTAAAGACAGGGCAAAGGGGGATTTGATTAATTCATCGTCAAAATCACGACCTATCTTCCTTGAACAAATATTTCTTCATTCGACAATTCAATAATACTTAATTGAGACAAGACCTCGTTACTATCCACAAATTACTCTTATCATTTGGGCAAACAGCTCATATATAAACGAACGAATTAATAAACGTGTATACACATATATATGTATAATATTAACAGCGCCACTTGATGCTCTCGTCTGACATACAAGTGGGCTAAACTACTTGGCACGCTGAGAGTGAGCTCAAAAGCCAATTCAGACTTTCTCTTAGGTTTCACAATCCACTTATCACGAGAACGAGCAAGGGAATGGTGGACCTTTGAGAAATAGCCTATATCGGTGGGAGGTAATAATTTATAGATATTTTCGTCAAACGTCAGACTTGATCTTTGTCACGTGATGCACGATAGTGTCGCACGAATTTGACGAAGCGATTCAATTCGAACGACGAACGCGAGAAAAATGATAAAGAAAAATTTGTCACGTGCGAGATATCGATCTTTTTCAAAATCCTACATTTGTTTATCTACATTAAAGAACTTTGATTTATTTTACAAAATGTATTAATTCGAAATTTTGATTCATACTTTTGTTCATCAATCTCGAGATGTAGAAAAATAAGAAAATATACGAGTAGCTGAATTAGGAATTTGATTTAAATATACATATAGCAATTTAATTTAAATATAAAAAATATCTATTTTGACATTTAGTATTCACCCCCTTAAATTATTTCATCGTTTGGTTTCGTTTTTTTTTTCTCAATGGTTTATTCATATTAATAGTTCATTTTATCAATCTGCTTCGTGCATTTTATGGTTCTATTTTTTTATAGACTTTATCCAGCTTCTTCGTGCATTTTACGATCCTACATTTTTTATTCCTCGGCTTTAGTATCAATTTTTTCTTTTTCCACGAAATAAAACTCGTTCATCATACGTCTTAAGATCGCGAGATCAACCTGATTTACTAATGTTTATTTCGCAGCAGGAGGATCAAAAACAAAAATTCTACATTCATAGTGGAACCGCGATGGAACGCAGAGGTATATCCCCTTTTGGGTTCGTGAGAGTAGAAAGTGTGTGACAGGTCGGAATACTGGAATAACCAGCGGAATGGGGGAGGAGGAGGGAGGTTGAAGAGAACATTTGTCATTGGGAATTGCAAAAGTTCTAGCTCGAACGAAAACCCTTCTATACACTATGTAAGCCCCTACTTTCCGGGCCCCTCCGGGCAAGCGAGATAAGGGTTGCTGAAATTGTCAACACTTGAGATTTACAATCTGACGTTTATTTTCCTAGCGTGTTCGAAGGTTCATTGTGCGCTTTGCCAGACGACAAAGTTTATTTTCGATAGAGTCTCTGACGTGGAGTTAGCCACGTTCGTTCGAAGTGACGAAAGTCAGGTCGGAATAAAAAATCTAAAATTATCTTTTAAGGGTTAAAGTTGTAAAATATTAGAATTGTAAGCAGTATTTAAAGGGACAGGGTTACATAGAGTCAATTAATTGATTCAATAATAATTCATTTAAGTATAATCACTTAAATAACAATTGAATAAAATAATTACTTTAACAATCGTTAAATTAAACGCCACTTTAAGCGCGTGTTCAAATTCGTATTTCGCTACTTTTTATACAATTAAGATCGACCGAGTTACTGTTTTTAAGTCACGAAATAAAAAATAAATACACCAGGACCTCGATTTTAAGGAGTTTGTTTTTAAGCAAAATCCTCACTCGTTTGCCTCGCCTGTATACGGTGGAGTACATCTACGTAACGATGGCCGGGACCGTAGTCATATTTCTCGTAAAAGTCATTGAAGCCATTTTTAAGTTAGGTTGTTTGCACGTAAGCGTAACGTACTTATGTAAAAAACATGGACGTACATAACCCTAAACACGACGAGAATGAGTGCCCCGATCATGAGGACGATCCTGGCCATAAGCGGGTGAGTGGTTGTTTCCGTTAGACGGGCTGGGTTTCAGCAGCCTCGATTATAAGAACTTCCGGTCCCAGTTGGTTTGTAAAATCGAGGCCCTAGTGTAGATCGTTACGGTTAAGGATAAAAACTGTACGTACAAAAGGAAATGAAAGAAGTAAATACTTAATGACTATAATTCACATTGAAATAATGTGATTATTTCTCGTTACGAATACGTTACATATCGAACGTTAAAATAGTAAAGAGGCTACAGCCAAATATACATGTGCTAAGGATCGTTGAGATTGAGCGGGATGAAAAAAAAACGTACGATTGTGGTAGTTTGATCGCGACACGTAGATTTTTCAAACTAACGTGTACGTGACATGAATTTCCTCTTTCTCTCTCTCGCCGCAGGCTCATCTCGTGACTTTATAAATGCTTCGTTTCGTATGCAGAAAGTGTGGATGACATCTATGTGAAATGCGAGGGTACGCGGTTTGGAGAGAGATGCGGAGTATCTGGGTAACGGGGTACGATAAAGAGCGAAACGAAGGAAGCAAGAATGGAAGAAACTAAAAAAATGTGAGATAAAGAATATGGGTGGGAGAAAAAAAAAATTGGTCGTTGATGAAAAAGTGAGTGAATCATTTTTCACGGGTTACGAAGAAATCCTTACCGAAGTATGAAATATATCAAAAGGGTTTTCCCGCTTCCTTTTCCACCTATCTTTCAATTTTTCTCGTGAGCAAATTTTCGTTTATACGATGCAAAAAAAAATCCACTTAGATCAACTGGATTTAGTTGATTCGTATTAAAATCTATTTTGACTAAATTCCAATGAATTACAATCTGATATATTTTCTAACGAATGTTACTTTAATTCAATCGGATTTACTCCAGTCAGTAAATCAATCTTTGTTTTTCGAACGAGATAATGGTGTGGCGGAGGTTACGACAGATCGTAATATATGAAGCTTGGATTTGGACGGTAATCGTCTTGGCCGAAACTCATATGTGAATCTTGCCGTGACCTCCCACGACGAGAGAAATGGTGGTCGAATGAAAGATCGTGTACCAGTACCATCGCAAGGAAATGGGAACCCATTATATATATATAGATATATAGTGAACTTGAACATTTCTGAACTCAAGACGTTCTTCATACGCTATATGGGAGGCATTCCATGATAAATAAGTCACTAATCATTCGAATTGTTTCTTAAAAAGTAATTTAATAATTTTTTTAATAAAATACGTAGTACAATGTTAATGGCTCGTTTAACTAAGCGATAGGAATTGGGCTTAGGTAGTCAGGAACTGACTCGTTTATCTTAATTATTTACTAATCAATAAAGTCCTTCCACGTAAATCCACGATTTTTTTAAATTCATGTTTGCTGAGCCGGAATAAATTCTTCAATTTTCGAATTCATTTTACAAATTACTCTTGAATTGTAAAAAGTTTGATCCAACATGAAACGTTCCATATACAGTAGGTCAAAAAAGTATTCATACACCTTGTTTTTTTGCGATAATTTTATAGACATAAGCGATACGCAAAGAAAGCCAATTTTATTTAATAGTACATCAGGTACAGAGATAAACTGCAAATGGAGAATTTTTTCCCAGGAATAATAGAAGAATTATGCCAAAAAAACGAAAATTTTCGGGAAAATTTTCTGAACAGACACGATGGCAAAGAAAAGCGAAATATCAATATTCATGCGAGATATAGTGATTTTTCGTCGGAAACGCGGTGAATGTAATCGAAAAATTAGTAAAGAACTAAATCTAAGTTTCGCAACAGTGCAATATATAATAAAAAAATACGAAAGAACAAACAGCACAGAAAATATGCCACAAACCGGTCGACCGAGAATACTAACAGTGCGAGAGCGTCGGAGTACTGTTACAGAGCCTACAAAAAAAACCGTTCACAAGTGCTCGCAGTTTAGCGAATGATGTCGCGTCAACATCGGGGACGAGTGTGTGTCCCCAGACTATTCGAAACGTTTTGCATTCTGCCCAAACATATGGCGGAACTGCCCGCAAAAAACCATTCATTAATAATAGAAATCGAGAAAAACGTTTAGGTTTCGCAAAAACCTACGTAAAAAAATCTATAGAATTTTGGAAACGTGTCGTTTTCTCGGATGAATCGAAGTTTAACATCTTCGGGTCCGTTGGAAAAAAATTCGTCTGGCGGAAACCAAATACCGAGCTCCAGCAGAAAAATTTAATACCGACTGTAAAGCACGGCGGAGGAAGCGTCATGGTTTGGGGCTGTATGGGATATTATGACGTTGGTAATCTGGCTTTTATAGATGGTACAATGAATGCCCAGAAGTATATCGACGTGTTCCGCAGCAATTTCAAAGCAAGTGTAGATAAAATAGGCCTGGATGGAAATTACTACTTCCAACAAGATAACGACCCAAAACATACTGCCATGAAAACGAGGCAATGGTTACTCTATAATGTCCGCAAACAATTGATTACACCACCACAATCTCCGGACATCAATCCTATTGAAAATGTATGGCACTTGGTGGATGTAGAAATTAGAAAAAGAAAAATAACAAACAAATCCGATCTCCAAAGAGTGCTTTTAGAAGAATGGACGAAAATAGCAAAAGAAACAACGCAAAAGCTAGTAGAATCCATGCCTAAGAGACTCGAGGCGATAATTGAAGCAAAAGGAATGCACACCAAATATTAGTTATAATTAACAACTATGATGGTGTACGTTTTCACTATAATCGTAAGTGTATGAATACTTTTTTTGCCCGAAAATTTTGGTTTTTTTGGCATAATTCTTCTATTATTCTTGGAAAAAAATTCTCCATTTGTGGTTTATCTCTGCACCTGATGTACTATTAAATAAAATTGGCTTTCGTTGCGTATCGCTTATGTCTATAAAGTTATCTCAAAAAAACAAGGTGCATGAATACTTTTTTGACCCACTGTACATAGTATAGAATATACCATATACGTACGTTCCTTCTTTTTACATCTTTTATATTTAATGCGAAAGTTATACAACCATATGACAATTCAAGAGTGTACAATGTCGCTCGGTCTCGGCCCCACGAGAACGATTTTAAATGTACTTTTACAGGTGGTTATTAGCCCCATTGACTCTCCTCATATTTCACACGATTCAGACACAAAGTAACCCCGCGTATGAAAGAGAACTCCCGGCTACATATACATAAAGGGATGGATAAAATAAAAATAAAATACCATTCGAGAGGGTTGTTTTTTCCAGTTACCCCAAGCTCTAAAACGTTACGACCCTTGAATGTTCTAGGAGGATCAGTAAAGAACATTTTATGATATCCTCGACCATCGCGTAGGCAACTGATAAGAATTAATCTGATATAGAACAATTTGTATATACAATACGTCAACAGCTAAAAAAAAAAAGACAACTTTTTTGTAATCTCAATATCGTAAGATCACTATAATTCGGCAACAATTATACAAATGGCAGAGTTAACAATTATCGTTACAGGGTAAAGAAAGCTGTTTAGGGCATATCAGAAAAACAAGCGCCTCTTTGGAAGCAGCTGGCACGAGTTTATTGAGACTAACGAGCGTAAAGACAACGTCGAAAGGTATTAAAAGAGACGAAGGGATGAAAATAAAAGGAGGAGCCTAATGACCAAACGTTCTCGAGCCCACGGGATCTTCGCACAGCAATTTTTATTACATTCGTGACTAGGGGGTTAAGAGCCCGGGCAGAGATGAGGGTATGAGTTTAACGTATGAGGATCGTACGACGTTTATAAATAGGAGCAGCGACAAACAGGTGGTAATTGGCTTAAGTCAACGTCGGTGGATATATTGAGGTAGGGGTTTAAAAGAGCAAAGAGCGATGCTTTAGCTGCCAGTTATTTCACGTCCCCCTCCAATCAAACAGTATCGGATGGTATATCTCTGCTCGTTTTTTTTTCTAGCTCACTTACTCTTCGTCTCGAACAGTCAAACAGGGGTAGTTAGGTGTGTACACATAGAAGAGAGAGAGCAGAGAGAAACGAGATTTGGGGAAAAATGGAACACTGTTTGAAAAATTTCCAACTTTTTAATGAAATAATTAATGAAAAAAATATATTAAAACAAAGAATTAATTGTTTATTTTAAATACTACGAGGCGGATTAATTGACAGCAATCCTTTTTTTTTGTTCTTTCATCTTACCATTTTTTCTTCGTGAACGAGTTGAGTCAAAGAATTGGGGCAAATTATTTTTATTTAGGGAACCATTATTACAAAAAAAAAAGATTTTTGAAAAAAAATAACACTTTAGTAAACCGTGGGTTTGGAGGATTTCGGCCAATTTGACCAAATTATAGGAAAGTGGTAATTTTTTCAATACCAGCTCATTTTACCCCGCTCGCCTTATGTATGTATACCGTGGCCTCCAGAAAACGTGAAATCGATGCCCGTTTTCCGGAGAACGTGATCTTTTTTCACATCGCAACCCCTATATTCTCGCCTCTCCCTGGGATTATTGACTTCGGTAATTCGGCACGGAGGATAAAAAATAAATAAGTTACGTTGGTTCGTAACTCCAGTGACCAGTCTCGTTGCTCCGATCAGTTATATAGATATATGTCAAGACAAATTGTTATTCTCTGTATACATAGACATTTGTCGATCGTCAAGAGTCAGAAAGTCGTAGTTCCAATGCTGAAAGATTCGAGATACTTCCGTTTGTCTTAAATCAGTCGAAATATCTCTGTGATATTTTCGGAAACTCATAAGAAAAGTATACGCCATAAAATCGAAAGAGTCTTATCGATATTGCGCTTTTTTTTTTTCATTATACCTGACGAGATTAGATCGAGACCGTATATCGGGTATTTTTCCATTTATTCAGCTTCCCAATATATATATACACATGACATCGTATCGAAATCTTTCAACCTACGTGAAATGAATCTTATTCCGTTACTCCGTGTTGAAGGGAAAAGTGAGATATGTGTTTTATATAGAAATATATATAGGGTGTCACAAAACTAGCACGTCAGAGTGACACGATGGTTAGATTGGCTCCGGACCTATCAGAATAAACAAATATAACTTTCGTAAAAGTCTCATGGTTTTCGAGAAAAATCATCTTGTTTGATTTTTGGAAAACCCGCTACCTAGTACTTGTTATTCTGCTACCATTACTATGAAAGTTCAAATCGTAAGCAAATCAAAGTCCAAATTCACACCAAATCCTAAAGTGGTCAGAAACACAAACGAAAACAGTGAGATAACAAGAATAGCGATTTTCTGGAAAAATTTTAAAAAAGACGATTTTTAGGAGAATCGCTATTCTCGTTATCTCGCTGTTTTCATTTGTGTTTCTGACCACTTTAGCATTTGCCGTGAACTTGAACTTTGATTTGCTTACGATTTAGACTTTCATAGCAATGGTAGCGATTTTCCGAGAAATAAAAAAAGACGATTTATCCCGAAAATCATGAGATTTTTACTGAGCTCATATTTGTTTATTCTGATAGGTCCGAAGCCAATGTAACCCCCGTGTTACCGTGCTAGTTTTTGGACACCCTGTAGACATCGAAGTTTTACAAAGAGGAAATTACGTTAATGCTCGTTTGCCGTGGAAAAAGCTGTTTCGCGATAACGCCGTTTGGATTATCATTGTTATCATTGTTATTGTATCATTGTTAAATTCAATTGGCGAAAATTCTTTGTGATCATTTATTTCAAACGTCGTTTCTTTTCACACTTTTCTTCCTATTCCCGTACTCTTCCCACATATTTTCGCGCGACAATAAAAAAACTTGTTAGACGATTTCGACCCGTTGTATCTATCGCGAGATTCAATTGTGTTTTTGACACCTTCACGTACGCGAGTGTAAAGGGATGTAGAGTGAAATGATTGTTATTCAGTCTTTTGAGAATTTGACTGCACAGTGAAGAAAAATTCTTTCTGTGCCTCTATGGAATCAAATATTCATACATTGAAAGTCCACACATTTTTCAGAGATTAAAATGTGATTTTCATGCTGAAGCATTAATTTAAAAAATTAAATGGCAGAAAAGTATGATCTTATCGCAGAAGGTATTAATATCGCTTTTCTCGTAAATCACATCTCGTCGTACTCATTTTTTTCCTAATAGATTTATCTTTCTCAACGAATTCGTAACTACGTTATGATTGTTTGAAGAAAAGAAAAAAATTGTAAGAGACATTGCGGCAGTGCATCAGCAAAATGTTCGTAATTAATTAAAATTGAGTATTATCATTATTATTATCGTTATTATTTCTGGTTATAAAGGGAGAAAGAGACCAGAGTGTTGGCGTGGCAAAATTCCAATTCTCCGTTTCCTCGGTAGTAATTTAACGCGAAAATTCGAGACCAGATCGAGATAGAGGCAGAGAGTGAGAGAGGGTTAGAGGAAGTGAATCGTTAGAGAAGAGGCACCACTGTTGCAAAGGGTTTCTGCTTCACTTCGTCTCACTTCCGTTCGCAAAAAGCGAGTCATCATCCTGAGAATCTTTTTTTTTGTTCCGGTTCAACTGTACATATATATATATACAAGAGGGGAAGTGGTGGATCTACCCTCGTAATATATATACGTCTTGATACCCTTATTTTTCGAGGAAATGCCGGATTATTTTCGAATATGTAGGTTTTCCTTGGGATTCGGATCTTCCTATCATTGTATATATATATTTGATACGAGGAAATGTACAATAGAGGATATCGCGAAAAATGTCTCCTTTTCTTTTCCGTATTCAATGTACCGTGCGGGTGTTTCGAAGCCTGTGGATTTTCTCACGTTCCCATCGACGACGATGTCGACGACGGCAACGTTATTCTCGCGTTTTCTCTCGGTGTCGACGGAGGCACGCGCCTCCATCTCATCCCAGAGCTTCGTCGCGATAGTAGGGAGATAGTGGATTTCTGCGGAAATCTTTCTTACTTTACCGAGTAAAACATTATCGCCTTGTCTAGCTATGAATATAATTCCTGGAATTACGCAAATTTCGATATGTTTTTTAATATCGATTCATTTAATTGTTGTAGAAAATGCAAGAATAATAATTGCTGTTTAAAAATATTGGCAAAATGTCGTTAGAAGAAAAGAAATTGTAGGAAATTGTGATGATTCAAGGGTATCGAGTCACGAAAATATGTCGAAAATGAATAAGTAGTAAAGTATGTTGTTCACGATCGAACAAAGAACGTTTT
This sequence comes from Oxytorus armatus, assembly GCA_958009045.1. NCBI lineage: Eukaryota > Metazoa > Arthropoda > Insecta > Hymenoptera > Ichneumonidae > Oxytorus > Oxytorus armatus. The sequence continues at coordinate 13,542,325 of OY253746.1, read as the reverse complement.
GCTTCCTGGCAGAGTCCCGTAACCCACTTTTTTTTTTCTTTAAACGTAGTTTCAATTTTTTACATTTTCGTAACTTCTGCGCATGATTGAGGACAAACTGTTTGACAGATGAATGTCTATGAAATGTTAAACACTTTGTTACAATGTCCCCCACGGTCTAAGCGAGGTAGATTTAAAATAGAACCAAAATAGTAAGAGCTATACTGTTAGAAATATCATACTGAAAGAAAAATTTTGCGGTTTCGCACAATCGGTGAATATTTCGCAGATCAATCAATAAGATATTTCTGGAACAATTAAACGATGAATTCCAATAATTTAATTTAAAAAAACTCCATCCTATGCGCTCGTTACCATACTGAAAACTATTGTAATATATACTATGGCTGCTTTATCTAAATAATCGTGACAATTAGCTGTTCAATTATTTCGCCAGAGTTGTTCTTTTTTCCTCGGAAAAGCCACCGAACTGAATAAACCTATATGTATCTATATCTGTAGATGTGTAAGAAAGGTTAGCGAAGAAAAGCCTACGGCTGCGAAGACCTGAGATAATTCGCTGCATCTGTACGAACGAAAGAAAAAAACGAGTGAAGGGAGAAGGGGGTTAAGAAAAGGAAAGAGAATATAAAAGTGCTGGCGGTGGCAAGCAGTCCGGTAAAAATTAAATTTAACTTTCTAAAAGTAAAAGACGAATTGTCGTTTTTCTTCTTTGCCTGGTCCGAGGTCGTAAAGTTGGAGGAAGAAAATGCTTAGAGATAAAAGAGAGTTAAGTGTAGCAGAATGAAGACACAGAGAGAGAGAGAGAGAGAGAGAGAGAGAGAGAGAGAGAGAGAGAGAGAAAGGGGAATTGATAGAATGATTTTGCGAAAGATTTCATCTTATAGCGAAAAATTTCAAGAATTTTTTTGCTCAATCTATTTTTATACACTATATACAATACTTGCTCACCTACATATTTCTTGGATCAGGAAAAATTGCCGAGGAGCGAGATATGTTCGTGAGTAAAATATGATCGAGAAAAAATGTGAAACTACGATAAGAAAAAAAATAAAACTATCCTGGGAATTCTGTATTGTGTTTGAGGGAGCGAACCAAATGAAGAGCCAGGTCCCTATCGGAGAGTAAATTTTAATAGAGAATACAACTTTTACGTATTTTTTTCCTCAATCTTCACCTCACGTTTTACGATTTTTCGTCTTGGATCCGAAGCAAAGTGTCTTCTATAACGAGACGAAAGACGCCCGGGTAAATTTAATGGCGAAAGGAGTAAGATTCATCTCTGACGTATATAAAGTACGGAAATAAAAAAGATCGTTAAATTAAATGAAAATTTGAGGTTCAAGGAAATCCAACGTCTTTCCTTAATTTAATGAACTTTCTGTCGTTGACGAAGAACCTTCCTGTCAAATTCACATAATTTCTCCAACAATACAATTTTAGGTTGAAGAAATTTTCGATATTTTAAAAAATTGTTGTGTTTTTTTTTACTGGTCTAAATACAGTAAAATTTAACCGCCTGTACCGGCACAGGTTTTTCGTGCTTTCCCCGCGTCCTCGTGCAAATGCCATGTGCATTTGAAAAGAGTGGCTGCGGAAATTACTCCGAGGGGAGAGGGTCTCAAAAAATGGAATGCCAATGAAAACAACGGGAAAAGATCATAAGAACTTGAAACAATAATGACAATAATAACTAACGAAGATGACAAAATGCTCTGAAATTCAATGGGCAGAAGAAAAAATCGAATTGTAAAAAAATAGGATAATAAATCTTCATTTGCGTGATAGCTATAGGTATATCGAACGATCAATTCATTCGATGAACGAACCGAGCAAACGCTATTACGTCAAATATTCCGTCGTTCACGGAGGCGTTACATTCACATAAAATATAATGTGCATTCGCCTCCACTCTTATTATATAATATATATATTAATGTATCATCGGAAAATAGCTATCGAGTTTAACGTTGCTGGTGCGACTCCAGCGTTTGATGGATTGGAATTTCCATCGTTTTCGTAATGGAGCCAGAGAAAGAGGGCGATCAGAGGAGGGGATGAGGATAGGGATGAAGGGGATATTCGCTATATTCTGCTGAACAATCGGAGTATGCTCGACGTGGTTCACGCTCAATGGCCCGTAACACACTGACAAACGCTCGCCGATCGAGGGCCCCCTCGTGATGCTTTGAATCACGAAATTAATCAGTCGCGAATAACTATACCATTTCGGTATAGAGGGGGATACGAACGGGAGGGGCTCGTCGAGAAATTGTCTCGAGAATACAAAACTTTATTTTCATATACAAAAGTTTTACTGCGTAGATGGCAGAATCAACGAGAAAGACAATACGTATAAAATCTGAGAAGTAATTCAAATTATCGGTAGATTGTTGAGATAAACTTTTCCAATTTGTATAAAGGAATACGTTCAGTTGTTGCGAGACAAAAATAAATAAATAGTCATTCTTGAGCATTATGTAACCAATTAATGTTCAATTTGATTAAAATCTCTTTCCACTCTTAATGGCAATTACAATAAACAAGGGTAATATTGAATAATTAAAAATGATTAATTTTCATAATTATCAATCAACAATTGTAATTAACGTTCGGTTAGTATTTATCGTTATAACAGCAATACATTTTGATCTCTAGTTTTACAGAAAATTTGTCGTATATCCTGTGAATGCAATTTTTTTAAATTGACAAATAATTTTTTTCGCCCCTCTTTAACAATAAAACAAAAAGCATCCTTTATAAATTTCACCGAGGATTGGTGAAAAGCCCCTCCTACGTGAAATACTCGAAAACCCTCGGGGAGCTCATTTTCAGAAAATGTTGCTAGTGTTTTTGGCCCTGTGAGTCATTATTGTGTGTGCTTATGGTTGTGGTTTTGGGGGGGTGGTGGTGGTGGTGGTGGTTTTCTTTGCCTAACGAGAGAGCTAAATTGAAAAAGAAAAAATGTTTTAAAAAACCAGATCTATGGAATGACAAATGGAAGGGGATAACCGCGTTTAAAGAGATGGACAGAAAAGCCACAGTAAACGAGGGGAAACTCTATATATCACACGGGGGATGAGCGAGAAATGAGCGGAAAAAGGTATAGGCAAAGAAAGAAGCCGCAACAGGAGTGAGAAAGAGAAAATGACAGGAGGGGTAAAAACTTTACGTGAAATGTTATATACCTTACGGCGGACCCTGAAAATTCTGTAGATGGATTCTCGACAAAAAAAACACTATAATATATATGTAACTCGTGGGAAAAGTAACATCCGATTCCGGTTCTCTGAGCATTCACGTTAATCCACTGGAAGTACTTTCCAACGGAAAACGTCATAGGTAGACACGCAAAGAGGACTGAAATTCAGTGCCGGAAATAATTGCTTCGAAATCGTTATATACGAAGACAAGAGGTACCTCGACTTAATGTATGTATGCATATATCTATACATATGTGTACCTTTCGACTCCTCTGTTGTTGACACAACGTTTCATCTCGTAACAACTCGTGCCTCTCCAGGTTTTTTTCTCGTACGAGCTTACGAAATTTCATTGTTTCTGTACGTCAAAAGAGCACGCCTTACTAAAGCAAGTAGTACGAACCAGTTTATGCTCATCCAGGGCAATCTTTATCCTCACTCACTTCTCTGCACCCGTTTATTTTTGGTAAACTCGCTGCCCAGTTTCAACAATTGTGAGGAAGAAGATATACAATTTAAACAATAAGTCTACGAAATATTTAACGTAACGTTGTAAAGATTCAATTTTTTTTTTCTATCGTAAAAATGTTCTTCGATTTCGAATAAATTTGGTCTGATTCGGGTTACATTTATTCAAATCCATTTTGGTTTTGTGCAGCAAACAAATTCTAAAATAATTACAATTCAATTGCAAAAAACTGTACAGACGATGCTTTTATTTCTTTTGAAATATTCAATTGTTCGTTTGAATAAAAAAAAAAGTAATCATGTTATTTTTTTTATCTCTTTTCTGCTACCAAAATAAAGATTGAATTGTCTGAACAAATTTCATCACTCGAGACTATCGTCGAATAGTGAATTCCACGCAACTTTTTGTCACGTTTCTTGGTAAACAAAAAAAAATTAAGAAGAGTAGACGAAATTGGAAATACGAGGGGTAGAATAAAAAAAAACTCGTAACGAGCACGTAAACAGAGTCGTTTAGCGTTCCGTACGGTTGGTCGGAAATAACTGAATTCGTTATTACCCGAAACTCGTGATCTCGTCTCTTTCTCGTCGCCATTTTTCCCCCCTCTGTATATATGTCACATTTTTACTCGCTCCAATGTTTTATACCGAAAAACATGGCTTCCTCGTCGCGCTCTCTCTCTCGCCCCGGGCCAATTTTGTTCTCTCGTGAATCTTTCATATCTGATTCGTGCGCCCTGCGGCGTAACGTAACCGCATTCATCGTAGGGGAAAGGTCGAAAATACGCCAAGGATGGTATTTTCCCCTCTTGATGAAGCCCGAGAGAATTTCCGTCTCAAACAGAAGCGCAAAGTGGTTGAAAGAGGAAGAATAATGAATTTGCGAAGGAAAAAAATGAAAATAAAAGTTATCCACTCTTCGGACGATTTCGTAGAGTTAATTCGAAAAGTTTTTACCCATCCGCCAACGCGGCGAATAAAGAACAAGAGAACAAATTATTGGTATTCTATCGCGAATTGCGAATGACGCGAGGATGAGTCGCGTATACATATATGTATAGATGATGGAAAATTGACGCCAACAAATTTATGGAACGTCAGATATGGATGATTCGTTGTCATGATTTCATAAATTCCATGCCTCGGAATATTATCCGTAAATTCACGGAGTAACGCAAACAAAACAGCGCATCATCACAACGAGCGTTAAATATGCAAACAGCCTGTTGAATACGCAATTAGACGAACGAAGACCATCTCGCTTCGATATTATACACTTCTGTGCTTGACTTTCGAGCGTACACGCACAATTATTGAGACATATCTTCCTGCATATAGCGTAAGAAATATTAACTAACTTATTATTATTATTATTATTATAGTATACTACTTTTTAATTTTCAAAAGTGAAATTCATTAAAATTTCTAAAGGGTTAAAAGATTAAATTTTTTTTTATTCATTCAGGACTTTTTTCTTACCGAAATTTATTTTTAGTCTTACTGTTATTATTATTATTATAGTATATTACTTTTTAATTTTCAAAAGTGAAATTCATTAAAATTTCTACAGGGTTAAACGAAAATTTTTTTTTTTTTATTCATTTAGGACTTTTTTCTTACCAAAATGTATTTTTAGTCTTACTGTTATTATTATTATTATTATAGTATATTACTTTTCAATTTTCAAAAGTGAAATTCATTAAAATTTCTAAAGGGTTAAAAGATTAAATTTATTTTTCATTCATTTAGGACTTTTTTCTTACTAAAATTTATTTTTAGTCTTACTGTTATTATTATTATTATTATTATTATTATTATTATTATTATTATTATTATTATTATAGTATATTACTTTTTAATTTTCTAAAGGGTTAAAAGATAAAAAATTTTTTTAATTCATTTAGGACTTTTTTCTTACCGAAATTTATTTTTAGTCTTACTGTTATTATTATTATTATTATTATTATTATTATTATTATTATTATTATTATTATTATTATATGAATAAGTTCAGAGCGACAGTTTTATTTTAATTATACGTAAAAAAAAAATTTCTTCACTAATAAATTTTCGAAAATATACCAACTCGTTTTCCTTATAACACGATTTCATCAAAAAGTCTGTATATCCCCTATCAAATTATGGCATAACATCTATGCGAAAAGTAATAAGAAAAATTCCTCAAAAGTGCAATTTAAGTAATCGAAATATGAAATAATAATAATTATCGTGTATTTTTCGATAACCAAATGAAACAATTGAATTAGATTTTCGAGCATCTACAGTGGCTCTGGGGTATTTCGTTGAAATTAATATTTCGCTTTCGCACTCGCCGTACACGCTGATGCGGTTTTAAATTGTAATTCGGATCTACGGTTGCGGATTTCGTGAGGGGTGCTGCGGCGGGGGTGGAGGGGTGTTGTATCCCGCGGGAGACAAAAGCGAGGCCGAGGAAGTAGAGAGTAAAAGGAATTGAAATACGAAGGAACACCGCGAGAGGGCCCGCGAACCGCTTCTCCCCGAGCAAACTCCCACGGTCTCACGCCCGAGAGAGCTGTGATAATAATTGTTACAAGGCTCCGCGGGCTTTTCTCTTGTTATACCGCGAAGCCAGCAACGGTAACGCGGTATAGAGCAGCGGTGGGGAAAACCCGTTGATGTGTTGCTATGTAGTGAGTCCCGCGGCTTTTACGTTGCGACCGTGCCAGCCGTACAGTGATTAGGGAAATTCATACGGGGAATGAAGCAACGATAATAAAGCGTTCTGTAAGTTACATTGTTCCCCGAGGCCGATATATTAATTAATCTCCATATTCAGTTAACGAGTATGTGGTAAATAAAAATATATCGTGATTTCCTTTAACAGTTAAGAGAGAGAAAAATGATGCAAAATGAAGAAAAAAAGTCTTTCTCATAGAGGAAAATTTATGAATGCACGAAAATATAGAAGAAAGAATGTGTATTAATTTCCGTCAATCTTCTTAACTTGAATTTTTACGGTCATTGCAATAATTATTTTACCATAATTTTAACTGAAGTATCTGTAATCATTGCAGAAATTATTTCGATGTGTTTTTTTATTGAATTTTTATCATTTTCTCAGGAGTATTTTTGTTACAATTTTTATCGAAATAATTATAATTGCTATTGCAAATATTTTGACGAAATGGTCATTGAAATGTCTGTAATGTTCGTGCATTTTTATTTTAATTGACGAAATTTATAGCAGAAATCATTTCTGCTATAAACTTCGTTCATATCGATGGAATTTTGGTAGAATTATGGTAATGTTGAGGACAAGGGTTCGGAGAGGATAAATCGAGCGAATCAAATAATTAGTCTAATGAAACCCGTATGATAATCATCGCGTACACCAGTTTCAGTACACCAGTTTCGGTTTCCCGGGGCCGATATATTAATTAATCTGCATATTCAGTTAACGAGTAAGTGATAAATAAAAATATATCGTGATTTTCTTTAACAGTTAAGAGAGAGAAAATGGTGCAAAATGAAGAAAAGAAAGTCTTTCTCATAGAGGAAAATTTATGAATGGACGAAAATAATAAAGAAAGAATGGGTATTAATTTCCATCAATCTTTTGAACTTGAATTTTTACGGTCATTGCAATAATTATTTTACCATAATTTCAACTGAAGTATCTGTAATCATTGCAGAAATTATTTTGATGTATTTTTTATTGAATTTCTATCATTTTCTTAGGAGTATTTTTGTTACAATTTTTACCGAAATAATTATAATTGCTATTGCAAATATTTTGACGAAATGATCATTGAAATGTCTGTAATGTTCGTGCATTTTCATTTGAATTGACGAAGTTTATAGCAGAAATCATTTCTGCTATAAACTTCGTCCATATCCATGGAATTTTGGTAGAATTATGGTAATGATGAGGAAAAGGGTTCGGAGAGGATAAATCGAGCGAATCAAATAATTAGTCTAATGAAACCCGAATGATAATCATCGCGTACACCAGTTTCAAAATTCGTAGGTATTCGAAATTGCATATCTCCACAGGCTATTTTAGGCCATAGGCAGGTTATAACGAGAGTATATAGGAAATGACGATGATCGTTTGCGATGGGACATACAGAATAATCTAACGAGTTTGGTCATCGTGAATTCATATGTATATACACATGAGATATGTCATACGAAGTAGAACAATTTAGGTCGAGAGAAATGTGAACCATTTTAATTCACGAATGGTAGCTGGCAAAAAAAAAGTGATAAAAAAACAAAATCTCGTTTTAGTAAAACTGCACTTTATAATTTTATTTTTTTAACCCCAGTTCAAGTATTCCAAAAAATTCTCTTTTTTCAATCATTCACTTAATGCAAGAGGAATTATTTGTTTTCGTTTTTTTTTTTCTGACAACAAATTTCAACCATGTGTAACCCCTGTTTATATGGAGATGAAAAACGGTCGTTGTCGTCGATAAAATCGCAAAGAGATTTTGATGCTGGTTAAAGAATCTCGATCGTTAGGTTAACCTCAAGAGCCAGAAATGTGTGTATCGTATAGAATGAGAGAGAGGACAAAGACTATAGAAACGACGGGGGGTCAAACGAGTAAAAGAGAAAGCCATCAAGGTCTCTCAACCGACCACGCGAGTTTAACTAAAAAAAAGATATATAATGAGGATGCTGGCAAGAGAAATGGTTACTGCAATCGTGAATATCGCGTGCGATAAAGAGATAGCTAATAAGCTTTCTCTTTATTCTCGTTAAACAAGGAGTGGAGAGAATACTTTCCACTCCTCGTTTAACGTCCTTACTGCTCGGCTTATAGCTCTCTAACCAGGATTACAAAAAGCTTATTCTCTCTCGAGCTGTTTTACCCTTGCAGGTAATTAGCCGTTAACGCAGTACATAATATTGCAACGAGCTCGACATCGGATGAAGTCATCAGAAAAATATACAAATCTATATTTGAAGGGTGCTGTACCATTTAAATATGTTTAAGTGCAAAAATGTTGTATCGATGATTCTCTAATGCCGGATACCAAAATGAAGTAACAAGAGAATTGCCCGATGTATTATCACGAGCAAAAAAAACTTGAAATCAATCAGTTCAGTTAGGTCAAAAGTTGAAATAAAAAAAATTTTACAAAATTGAAGAACATTGGTGGGTCAAAGGGTTACTCGATGATGAAGAAATGTGAAAAAGAAAAAGACAAATAATTGTTAGTGGAACGTAACTTTTTACGTCTCTTAATTCAGCTTAAAAACCGAAATACATAAAAATATTAATGTTCTTTTAAAATAGGATAATTAAAAATCGAGGAAAAGAATAGGAATGACAATAATGAAACGAAGGATTGGCACGAGTCAAATATCGAACTACCTTTTTCTCCTTTTTCAAATATAAAAATTCCAATTCAAGAATATATCAAATCAAAATATCCTTTTCAAACGATTGAACGCTCTATTCAAATCCAAAGTATCAAAAAATTGAAATGAAAAGTATCTATCTCGATAGTACACTCATCCACGAAATTAAGTGGCCTTTTTTATTTTATTTTTTCCATTCACCCTTATATTCACGCTAGGATAAACACTAAGCTAGGCGGTTTATTAAAATCTCAACCACGTTCGAGTTCTCACCCCGAGGATTTCGAGAAAAAAAAAAAAAAAAAAAAAAAATTATCGGAAAAACAGATAGGGAAGGATGTACCGTAAACAGAATAGAGGAGAGGCGTTATGCTGTGCTGGGATTTTCGATTGATCGTCGAAACTTTGGCCAAGCGAGAAAAGCTCCTCTCCTCTCCGTCGAGGATTATCGATATTGCTTCTATCTCTCGCAATATACCGCAACATTCTGAACCCAAAACCGCTTATCACCCACCAGAACTATACATCACACCCATTTCTATGGATATTTTTGGTTTTTTACATTGTTCCTGTCTCACAGAAGGAGCTTTGTGATGATGAAGAAAAAAATATTCAGTCTTCAATGTCAATGTGTTAAAAATATGCCAAAATTTCGAAAAATCACAGTTAGAAAAAAAATTTAGAACGTACGGTGACGTGTGATGTGTGTAACGGTCTGGCAAAATTCAAACGTCCTTATCTCGAGGACGGCTTTAACTGCAGATCTGTAATTCCGAAAATCAGTGCGAAACTTCCCCATTCTATAAATAAATTATCATCAATTAATAGTTGAAATTGAATTCAGCAGAAATCGGCGTAAGGTTTCAGATTTTATAAAATTGCGATATTTCTTTCGAAAAATCTGTCGTTGCTCTAATTTTGACACATTTTCAGAGATGACGTAAAAAGTTTCCAAATAAAGAGAATAATTATGATTATAATTATATGATGGTTAGTATTAAATTTAATGAGATTTCATGAACTCTTTCGATTTCGGAAGATTTGAATTTTTTCGAAAAATCTGAGACTGGTAAATATTCAGGGAGAGGAGTTGAAAATTGATTCCTGAATATTTTACAGAATCCTTCAAATTTCCTCTATGTGGAAGCCAAAATTGAGATAGGACAGTTCCTCGTCGAGGCTTTGAGTATTTTGCGAAATTTCCAGGAAGTAATTTCCAAGTTTCAAGTTGCAGCATTTTTTTTTTCATCGTTTCGATAGAGATAAAAGAGCCAAGAGCACTTGTCCCGCACCGCAAGGACAGGACGGGCGAAACGACGATGATGAAAATTGTATAAACCAGGGATTTTATGGAGACATATAGGAAGAACAAGGACCTCCACGAATATACGTTATACCTGTGGTTCCTATTGACGTGGTGGTAGATAATTGAGTTTCATCCGAACACGCACACATTCTCACACATACACACTAGAAGTAGGAGACTCGGAGTAGGTTCTAGTGACGCACGAGCTCAGCTCTCGCAATATTATTAGAGCACCTGTCGATAAACAATGATTTAGTTCATCGCAATCATATTATGAGAAGTTTCATCAAAAGCGTCGTTAAACATTGTTAAGCAATAATAGAGATGGTTATAAAAATGCTCACGAAGTTGATGCACTCTATGGTGATGTCTCGTAGTTAAAAAGATAAAAGATTCTTTATAAAAGATGAAAGAATAATGGACAGAATTTGAATGAACAAAATATCGAGTATTCACGGCTGAATCCACGGTAAGCGTCGATGTACGTTCGAAAACATTCGACTCATTGAGAATGACACAGAAGAGAGGAAAAAACCTGTTCCACCCTTTTTTCTCTTCGGTGGCTTTAAATTTTCTTGAAAATTTTAATGACTGCCGATTTGGCCTTAGGACCCTAATTGTGTATATTTCCGTTCGTTATAATTATAGTGGTTTTAATTACAAAATGTTTCATTGGATTTTTGATAATTTCGACGGGGCACATTTTGCGCCAGTTCCCCTTACTTAAAACATGAGAAGTAGAGCGTTGAAATCAATAACTTCTTGTAAATTAAGCATTTCATGTTTTCTTTCAGAAATATCAAGTGAAATAGTCAGCCCTCACAAGTTTCAAGATTCTCGTCTCGCGGGTGTCTGACGTCGGAAGGACAATTTCATCAAAGATTGAGCAAGGTTGCGAAATTGCTCTGAATTCTCTACTATTATTTCTCATCCATCCGTCAAACTATCCGAAACGCAGGCAGGGAACTTGGACAATTCGCTATTGAGGAACGAGTTGCGGTTGAAAATCGTGAAAAAAGAAGAAGTATAACACACGCAAGATCGAGGAGACATCGACCGTGGTTCAACGAAAGTCCTGAACTCAATTTCTCCCCGTTCTCGTACTCTCCCGCCACAATCTTATACCTCCTCTCGTGCCAGAAGGGAGGAATTTCAGCTGCAAGAAATGACGAACGATGCCGAAGACGAGTCCGGCAGACGGAATACAAGGTCGTAGTGAAGACAAGGAGGAAGACGAGAAGGAAGAAGGTGATAGGAGCTGGTGGAGAAAAAAAAACGAGAAACGAAGGCAAGAGCATCGCGAGAGGAGTCGACGACGACGACGACGACGAGGCGGATAAGTTCTCGCCCGGCAGAAACGGGAGGGTAGACGGAAAAAACGACCGCAGTAGAAAAGAGGGAGAGAGACGAAAAATATCAGGAATTGCGAGGACTTCGTTCAGGCGTGGTGTGCTGTGGAGCAACGGACAGGACCAAGGCATACCGTGTGAGTTTTCCTTGTCGTCACGTACAGCTGAAGCTGAACTAGGGAAGAAAGGTATGAAAAGAGTGGAAGGAAAAGGAGGGAAAAAAAAACAAAAATGGACATCCCAGAGAATAGACGACTAGGTGAATGAAAGACCCTACTCGCGAACATTATCTAAATGCGAGAACAACTTCAGGATTGGCAGTTGGTTTTTACCACCATATTTTACCCTCTTCGATGCTCAAGTCCTGCTCATACCACTTTTTTCTCCAGGCCCCAATCTCAGGGTTCTGATCTCTTTGCTCGTTTTTTTCTCTCAATGGATGTTCGTCCTTGAATTCTTTTTTTATCTATTCTCCACATATGCGAACACACACACATACAAAGACTGGATCCATCGAGTTTTCCATTGCCGATTCGTTTCTCCTTCTACGTTTGCCCCAACCATCCCTCATCACTCACCCCGGTCTCGTATTTGCGTGCGACAGATCGTTTCAAGGACATTTCAAGGTGTGACGGAGCGAATGAGAAACGGAACGAGATATCCGGTTGGTGATGGTCGCTCGAACAGACCGAAAAGCAATTACGAGAGCGAGCTGTAGTTGCCTTGGACGTGCAATTACGATGTGGTACTTGCATCTTCGTTATTGCCGCTAGTTCGTTGGACAGCAAGAACCCGCTGTTGTAGCTTCAGTTTCCCTGAACTTTTCTGCTACAAATTTCTTCTTTTCTCCCTCTGCAAGCTTATTCCTTTGAGGTGAACGGAAAGTACGGTCATTCTTCCGACCGATCGAATCCTAAAGTTTGTCAAGCTCGTACGTGCTATTGAAAATTGATTAATAAACTTTTCCAAGGACACTTGTAAAAAGGATCCTTTGAGGAAGGATTTAGATAAACGCTAGGCAGATTAACGTGACTGAATTTCTTTATTTTCATTGAATATCAATCTTCATCCTGTAAAGTGTTTAAAATTGTTCACTAATAAAAAAAATGAACTTTCATCAACATAATTCGAGTTTATGCACATGTGGTGCCAATTTTTTCCTGATAATGGAAAACTCAATTGAAGAATACAACTGAAAGAGTTTACCGTCGCTATCATAATTTTCTAGTGAACGCTCAAAACCTCCTTAAATCGTAGAAATGTCATTAATCGTTTTCTTGACACAACGGTCTCCATTCAAGTGTTCGAAACTCGTTCGAGTCAACGTTGAATATCGATGGGACGCGATTGTTTGAAAACGATCCTCTAACCGGGGGCTTTTTGACGGATATTTCTGGATAGACGATAAGCTTGGCGTTAATATGGACTGATCACTCTGATAAGAAGTCCCCGAGAAGCTTGCTCAAGATTTTCTCAAAGTTTTATTTTTCACATTTCCAAGATCCGTCCACCATCAATGATGGATCCCCAATCAATTATGCTCAAGTTCTTTTTCCACATTAGTATCGGTTCCCTCGTCCTCTACGTTCGTCACGATAAAGATCTATATAGAAAGCGTGTTTTTGTTCTCAGTGCTGGCAGATCCTGTTTACGAAAACACAAGCAAACATCATTGGTGAAGCAAGCAGAGAACGTGAATAATCGTTTTTCCTGTTGCTGATGGTTTGCGAGTATTCACAGTGCTTTTAGCCCGAAACTGTGGATTCCCGTTGGTCCTACGTCCAAGGACCAACCGGATTATCGCAGGACGAAGAGAACGAGAGAGACAGAGGACGAAATCCGGCTCAGGCTGAGATGATCAAGTCGTGTGTTTGCCCCAGGCTTGGGCTGAGAGGACGAGACGAGAGGGCGTCGACAACGACGACGACGACGACGACGACAACGGGACACCCGAGGCCAGCGAGGATCGATCAAAGAGACCCGTTTATTCGTTAAGAGTGCCCAGGGACTCCGGACCAATTAGAGGGGCCAAGAAGGAGGTCGCCCCGGGTGAAACGAAGCTTTTTTTTTCCTAACGGCTTGCGTTTTGTGCCAACGAAAACAAAACAAAAAATACGAAAAGTAGAAAGAAAAAATACAAGAGGGGAAAAAGAAGCAACGAGAAAACGAAGGAGCCGACGACTAAAGTACGCTAGAGGTCGGCCTCGAGGAGAAACTGACAACGGGAAAGAGGAGGACGAAAGAAATGGCAGCTGGTAAGTAGGAGAATGTTGTTGCGGTGATAAAAGAGATGGAATTTACTTTGATCATGAGAACAATATTTTGATAAACATCTTCTTTTTTTTCTTGTCGCGATCATCTCCTTATCATCCTTTCAAATCTACCTTGAAACACCCCCTCCGCCCATCTTCAATTTTCGTGCATACTAAACTTCAGTGAACCCTCATTGCTTATGAAATGATTCAACAACCTTTGATCAGTGTACAGAGTACTTTGCCCCGTCAGATACAAAAACCGGCATTTTCATTCGTTCCTAAGAAGAAAGTCCTGCTCCTTGAGGAGAGGAACAAAATAATGAAACCAAAGGAATAATTGATTTTATCAATGATTTTACTTAACATTCCTTGTCGTCCAGGGTTCCAAAACCAAAACTACTATCACTGCACTTTATATACGAGGTCTGTTCAAAATGTATCGCGAATTTTGAATTTCCGCGGACTACGTATATTCGATTTTCGATTTTTTTGTGGCGTTAGGTTGGTACTCACGTGCCTCACTTATGCTGAAAAAATCGGCCATTTTTAATGTTTACGTGTTTTGGCTTGTCTTCGATTTTTGCCTGTTCCAAAAAATGGATCAAAGAATCTGTATGAAATTTTGTGTGAAAAACAAAATTAAGTGCGCGGACGCATTCCGCATGTTGACTGTGGCATATGGTGAAGCTACCTTGGACCAAAGCAACGTTTATCAGTGGTACAAAATGTTCTCAGAGGGCCCGAGAAGATGCGAACAACGAAATGCGTTCCGGACGCCCGAGCACATCAACAACAGACGAAAACATTGACGAAGCGAAGAAAATAATATTGGCCAATCGTCGAATCACCGTTAGAGAAGCTGCCGAGGAACTAAACATATCGATTGGCTCGTGCTATTCGATTTTCACCAATGATTCGGGCATGAGGCGGGTCGCCGCGAAATTCGTGCCAAAATTGCTGAATTTCGAACAAAAACAGTGTCGCGTTAACATTGCTAAAGAGCTGTTGGACTCGGTCCGCGACGACCCAAATTTGCCCCAGAGGGTCATAACTGGTGACGAATCATGGGTTTATGGTTATGACGTGGAAACCAAAGATCAATAATCGCAATGGACGCTGTTTTCTTGGAATAGGCAAAAATCGAAGATAAGCCAAAACACGTCTAACCAAAACAGCTATCAACAATTAACTAAACATTCAAAATGGCCGATTTTGTCAACATAAGTCAGGGACATGAGTACTAGGGTGGTTCTGAATTTGGTGATGTTGGAAATTCTTTGGTATTGTTCCTCAAAAGTAATCAACATATCTAGAAAAATAATTGGGCGCAAGCGGAACTTTGTCCAATAATTCTAACCCACCCCAACGAGCTGTCGAAATTTTATATGAAAAAATGCATGCATTCAAAATTTTGTTAAGAAAATTGTTTATTATTTCAAAATTATTGATGATAAAAGAATTTTATATAACGTTTTTGTAGGAAATATAATGCTCTACAAAAAAGGTATCTTATGAAATTCTCGTGAATCTAATATTTATCACGTAATTAGCAAAAAACTGTCATCATTTATTCCAAAAGTCGATCATTATGGTCAAAACAGGAGTTTGACGTCGAATAGCTGCAATTCATTTTTCGTATGTATATAAGATTATGAAGAAATACGTAGCGCACTCAACAATGAAATGTAAACAATATTCAAATTTTCAATTTTATCAATTTTATTGTGAATTATAATGAATGATGTCATATATTTTTAAAATCAACTTACAATAATGAATTACATCGGTTGGAGCAAAGTTGCTTTGTTAATATCAGGATATTTTTTTTTATATTCTTCAATTATTTGTACAATGTATTGTTTCTGATCTTCATCATAAGTGAGACGATCATTGTACTCTGAATAAGTTTCACTCCTCTTTCTGCAACATCGTTAACCACTTTAATTCCTTCAACTATTTTTAAGCCTTGTAAATAATTTTC
This sequence comes from Oxytorus armatus, assembly GCA_958009045.1. Classification (NCBI taxonomy): domain Eukaryota; kingdom Metazoa; phylum Arthropoda; class Insecta; order Hymenoptera; family Ichneumonidae; genus Oxytorus; species Oxytorus armatus. Next base: position 13,526,411 of record OY253746.1, on the reverse strand, counting down.
ATTAGAAATCCACTCGCTCACATCGATATCAAAAAATGAGGAGTTGATTTCAAATCTTTCGAAAAACGCCATCGATTTGGAACTGATAAACAAATCAATGTCCTTATCGATCAAAGAAGAAAAATTTATCATGAATGATAATAAAATTGATAAAATTGAAAATTTAAATATCGTTCACATACTGTTATTGAGTGCACTACGTATCTCATCATATTTCGAATTGCATATGAAGAATACATTGCAGTTTTTCGACGTCACACTCCTGTTTTGGCCATAATGATGGACTTTTGGAATAAATGATGACATTTTTTTGCTAATAACGTGATAAATATTAGATTCACAAGAATTTTACAAGATACCTTTTTTGTAGAGCATTGAATTTCCTATAAAAACACAATGTAAAATTTTTTTATCATGAATAGTTTTGAAATAATAAACAATTTTCTTAACAAAATTTTGAATGCATGCATTTTTTCATATAAAAATTCGACAGCTCGGTGGGGTGGGTTAGAATTATCGGACAAAGTTCCGCTTGCGCCCAATTTTTTTTCTGGATATGTTGATTACTTTCAAGGAACAATACCAAAGAATTTCCAACATCACTAAATTAAGAACCACCCTAATAAGTACCAACGTAACGCCACAAAAAAAATCGAAAACCGAATATACGTAGCCCGCGGAAATTCAAAATTCGCGATACTTTTTGAACAGACCTCGTATAGTCCATTTTGATCAATTACACCTCTTGACCCTGGCATGCCAGAGTGTAATAACAGTGAAGGAGCTATCCCATTTAGGCTGATCCTCATTGGGCCGCCACGTGTACGAAGATTAACACAGGGTTACATGGGTACACGCAACGGGTTCTCGATAACTCGAAGTGTAATAAGGCGAGGGCTTGTTGGCAGGATGTTGTGTACACGCCGACACGTGTAATCCTAACATGTGTACCCAATGTGACGAAGTAGACGGTATTACGCAATAGCATATAGAACGCAATTCTGACGCTATTGCAAGCCCAGTGTTGTCGATGATGTTCGTCAAAGAGGGTGCGAAGGGTGCGAATATACACACACGAGCATGCGAGGACAGGAACACAACATTTGCGATCGTATTACTAGAATGGCGAACGAGCCGTTCGATACTACCCAATACCACTTATATCGCAGGGACTGTGGGAAAGCTGTATAGGTTTCACATTCTCAAAACGAACCACTATACCAACGGGATGTTCCTCCCTTAGAGTTGGTCGTTTTGCACATTTGCCTGTTTCTCGAGGGTATGATTAAAGATTCAAAGCTCACCGCTGGCTTGAGATCACAAAGGTCTCTTACCCATACACATAGACACACACACGAACATGGACTCTTTGCGCTTAGCTTCACTCGGTTTACTTCGAAGTAGTGAAATAATCACGACGGTGCTTTCTCTTGGGCTATCTCCGCCAAAAGCCAACATATACAGCCCGATAAATGGTCCAGGACTTATCGATTACGTGGTAGGACAAGAACATTTTCATAATCGTGATATTCGCGAATGAAACGAGTCGTTTGAATACGAATGAATGAGAAATTAAACGAGCACGACAGAACGATCTTCGTGGGAAAGCTCACAATCTGTTACGTTCGTTTCGACGATTTTTCGACCGTTTGCCGCAGTGTTGAGTGCAAAGAAAACATTTTCAAGTATTTTTCTTTTCTTTTCTTTTTTTTTTCGAAGGACCACATTCATTGACTTGTTTAACCTACATCTTTAGCCTTTGAATACCTCTTAGCATTGCTTGAATTTCTTCTACTCCGTATTTCCTAGGTCTTGCGACATTTCATCTTCGTTGTTAATGCTTTAATTCACGTAAGGACGAATTAAAATAAAGGTATATCATAGTTTGTCGTAGGGCAATAAAAATTTTGTGCACTCTCTCAATGACTCATTTCGCCAAGTGCAGCATCCGAGAGAGTTACTATTTTAATCTGCTTAGTACTTCGAGGAAAACGAAGTTATAGCACTTTCTGCTCTCGCTCTTTCTGGTAGACCAGACAGAAATTCGGGAACGAGAACGAGAGAGAGAGAGAGAGAGAGAGAGAAAAAGGGAAAATTTTGTGCGTCGTCGCACCGCGAGAGACGCGAAGTAATCCGATTAAACGGCGTCTGATGAGTGCGTTCAGTACCTTTAGAGAGAAAAAAAAACAAAAAAAGTCTCCCACTTTACTCCAGGTCTACTCCACTCTGCTTGAAGTCTCTTGCTAATGAGGGATATGTGGCTCTCGAGAAACTTTTTTTTTTGCAATTTTTTCGTTTCAACTCATGAATAATTGCGTAATTATCACAACGAGAGATTCGTGTTCGCATGAAATTGTGATCCTGCACGATGTGTTAGATCACTGGAGCACCGAAACTTGCAAAACAGTATAGGTGTACGAATGTGTATCGAGATAATAAAAAAAACTGGTGGAAAATTAAATAGAGAGTACTGGGTTACGCTTGTTTAATTAACTCCAACTGGTCTGCCGTAATTACTTCTATTATTGGACCTGCCGGTAACGCAGCCTCACTAATAACGATAATTTTCACGTTTGCCAACGAACGAAGAGGGAATCAGTTATTTCACGTGTATACTGTCCGGTGCAGTATTTTGTTTTTCTCAATAATTCATAATTACGTTTTACGAGTTCTCTGCTTAATTTACTCCCCTGTTAATACATGAAGTATGAACAGAAAAATTATTTATAAAACATACTCGCTTAAACACCCTTCGGTATTTATGTGGGCGATAGCGGAGTAGGATGATAAAATAGTTGGTATATGTTGATTTTAATCGGTGATAACTGTTATTTGTCTATTCTTATAATTATTCGTGCTATCGGTGTCAAAATTAACAAACTACTTTATCCGTTAAAATAAGCACTTGACCCATCGATCTTTTTGAATCTAAAGGATGATAGTTAACGGATTTATTAATAAATAACGATTAATTACTCGTTATCACATTACAATTTCGATGAAAACCCGAAAATGCCTCTATCTTATATTATTCGACAGACACACATACATTCGTTATTTTTATCCATGTTTATATATGTATGTCCATATACATGGATTTATAAGTATAACGGAATACCTATGGGTTCGTGGGTTCTGGGTTCTCGACAACGTGGCAGCTGTTCCTGCGTTCCATAAATTTCACAAGTGTACGGTCGGTGGGCGAAATTCAAAATGAATCTCTCGCGGAGAGCGCATCGGTAATATATACGAGGACCAATAGTCGCGCGAGTGCTCGAATTTACGAAGTTCATTAATGCCATCGAGAAGATTCAGTAGTTCCACGAGTAAAATTGCTCGCACGTTAGTTGTTGGGCGGGTGAAAAGGGGGTGAAAAATGATTTTGTCAATTTTTGAAGTGCAGGCGAGGAGAAAAACGTTTATCTAATGCAAGCGAGACAGATCGATCCCAATGGTACTCTCGGTGCAAGGTTATCGTATATTATATGTATGTATGTACGGAGATATATATATATATATACGTATGGTATATTCCCGAGAGTCAGATCGGATGAAAAATTCAAGGGATAGGTGTATCCATCGGGGAAGCGTTACGAGAAGGGATGAGTAGTAGTAACTTGCTGTACATCTCTTGAGCTCAGCGAGAATAACGATCGCAAGCTCTTCTAAAGAGAATGAAAGAGAGAGAGAGAGAGAGAGAGAGAGAGAAAGGTAAAAGGAAAGAAAAGATAAAAATGTATAGAGAGACGCCCAAGAGAACGAGTAAAGTAATAAAACATAGAAAATCGCTTCTAGCCTCGTCGATGGATTTTCCAAAGGCGTTTGATAAGAATCGCAACCTACTGGATATCGTATAATATTGAAGACAAAAAAGCATTCACTCTCTATACACTTGTCTTAGTCATAAAACTCAGAAGGGCGTATGCCACATTGTTTTTTTCCTGTTAAATTATTCAGGATACGTCTTTCTGACTTTTAAGACTCAATATATAGTAAATCCTTTGTCTGTTACATACATATCTCGTATGTATACTTTTCAATATGCGTATGTATTATGTATGCATCTACAGTGAATACTTAAAAAAAAAGGCAATAAAATATAGCTCGTGCGAACGTGAAGAACCTTTTTCTATTTTCTCAGATAAGAACCACGATGAGTTTACTCCACTTTACTCTCATCCTCTTCAGAAAGAGGTACGGCTTCAATCCTCGACTAAATTATTCAAGACTCTTTACTTCTTTTTTTTCCTCGATCTCATAATTCTATCGTACGATTTTCTTGACCCTCTCGAGACGAAGGATTCTCGAGGAGAAAAATGAACAGAGCAAAGAACGGTGGCAAATTGAGATTCCCGGATCTCTTTCAGGATGAATTCTCGATTGTCTGCTTTGCGACAGTTATATAGAAAGTTTCAATGTTTCTAATAATAATTCCTCCAGACTTGAAGTTGAAGTTTATAAAGATTTTTGTGCTTTGTAAAAATTGATATCGAGGACATGTATTAAATAAATCAATGGAATGACTTAATAACTGGAAATTATGATTTTAGGGTTCCGTACCGGAAAAACGGAACTTATGGAGAGGCTCGATTGTCCTTCCGTCCTTTTGTCACAGGACTCCTAAACGGTTTAACCTATCGACTTGAAATTTGACCTGCAACTAGAATGAGATGTTCCCTCGACTGGTCTCGAGTTATTTTCGAAAACATTTTTTTTTCGAGACTATAGTAAGGCCAAAGGAGTGATCTAATAAGAAAAACAAAATTCTCTCCTGGCGAGTGGGGTATTGTTCGATAAACCTTCCTTCAAGGATTGTGAAAATATTTTGTATTATTATTTTCAATGAATATTTTCAATAATATTCATCAAAATGTTTGTTATGCTTAATATGCCCCCCCCCCCTCCCCCCGCGCCAGAAGTAATCTAGAGTTTACGTGATGTTGTAGAATTGTAACAATCGCTAAAAGAGTCAAAGAGATAAGGAAATGTTAACGCGTTGGAAATTTCGTTCTGTGCGACGTTACATAGCGCAGACAGTCGAGATGAGATGGGTTTTATTGCGTGACGGTAGAAGGAGCTTTCGAAAGTTCATTCGCTCTTTGCTTTCTATGTCCTCTCCAACAACACTTCTAATCTACCACAAACGACGACAACTTCATGCTCATACCTTACACCCTAGTTGCAAAGTTTCTCCGTCGTATGCCCGGAGAAAAGTTCACGGATCCGTTTGATAGATGAGACTGTTGTTAGGTACATAAATATACACATATACGTAACGAGGATTGAGAAGAAAAAAAAGTTCAGGAGTTTGTACGTAGTATAATAACGTAGTTAAGGTTCAAGTGTTTTGCGTTCTCTTCCTCATTCTCTCTCTCTCTTTCTTTCTCTTAATACTTCCATGTACTAATATCTAATTCCGACCATATCAACATCTATTTGTCTCAATTTAAATAATTATCAAATGAACAGGCAACAGTGGACAGGCGGTCGGCGCGCGGTTGTGACGAGCACCGAAGTTAAAGAGTTATACGCAGTTGGAAATTCCAAAAAACCGAGTTTTTTTTAATTGCATTTTCGGAATATACATATATTTGAGTATATTCTCTGAAAATTTCAAATCGATTCGGCGAATATTCTTGGAGGTACATGCATATTTGTAAGGACGCTAGGAGCGTTACAAAGTAGGCGGCCTAAACTTTGAACGCGTTTTTCTCAAAACGGTGTTGTCAAAATCGGTGAGCACGATTTCTCAAAAAACGACTCAACCGATCGGTCTGCAATTTTAACATAACCTTCTAAGATATATTCTTCAGGTATTGATCGAAGGAATTAGATTTCCGATAATTATTTCTATTTTTTTTAAACAATTCAACGAAAAAATTTTGGTCGAAAATTGGAACTTTTTTTTTTGGTGCCGCCATTCTGACAAAAATCAAAATTTTGACTATTCCTTCGATTAATATCTAGATTTATCTATCCACTGATAGAATCTTTTTGGTTTTTTTTATTTTGGATAATCCAAACCGGAGATATCATGCTCACTGCCAGACACCTTTTTTAGAGGAGCTCCCGGCGATCGGTTATAGCAGCTTTAAAAATCATTATTTTTACAAATAAAAAATATGAATATAAAGGTAAAAGTTACCACAATACGTAGATAAAATTTTACGTTAATAAATTAAAATGTCTTTCGAGGGAAAATTCTTAAAAAATCGCCTCTTTCGGTCTCCTGACTGCGTATAACTCTTTAAAGTTAAGTGATGTGAGTTAGTGAATTTACAATAACAAAAAGCGCGTAAAAATTTGGTCCGGCTGGGGTGATGTAGGATCAGGCTCCGATCGGGAATCGATAAAAACAAAGTCGTTTTTATCGACACAGGTTTCTCGCAGTTTCACTGTGTCCCTGGCAAATGCGATACAGTGTAGCTAACACGTCTACGGGCGCAATGGAAGTTAGGTTAGTTTATCGAAGTGCGGGTGGGGAGTGATAGGGGGGAAAATGGGAAAGAATATTGAATTGAGAAGGGTCATACGTAAAAATCCGAAAAGGTATACGTTGGAGCAAAGAAAAAGAACGAGTAACGATAACTTCCGTGGGAATTAAATATAATTTTAATGGAAATACTGTTCATACGAATTAAACAAATTTTTGTAAATAAACTCTACTTTTCAGTACTTCAACATGCACTTAATCGTTGTGTGCATTTTTCACTGTCACATTTTGCTAGTCTCAAGCACGTAGATTACTTTGAAATTTGATAAATTTCACAAACCACCTGCTTCCCTAATACGGGGAAAGTAAAAAAAAAATGTAAAATAAAAACTTGCACATTGCATCGTCATTATTCTGCGAATTTAGAAAAACACGGAAACCAATGAGCATTGTGAATTTGGAAAAATGATTACGACCGTTTATACTAACAATGGCGATTTTTCGAAGAAATAAAAATTCGTAAATTCCAAACGTCCATTACAATGAAAAGAATTCTAGCCCGAATGTGACAGTGATTATTCACCAGAAGGTAAATTTCTTAATTTAATGTTTAACCAATGCGAGCGCATCTTGCAAAATATCACAGAGAAAAAAAAATCAATCCCCGATCAAAGTAATAAATGACGGTGAATTGAAGATTATTTTATGAGAAGTCATAAGAGCATTTGTCAGGTGGAAAATTGATTCTGTATTATTCCAACGAAATACGATTTATTCTCGGATCTGTCTCTCGCGTGTCTCGTCAATTGTCAGCTAGTACGAACGGAGGCATTCGAATTTGTCTGAATTGATGATAGATCGATCATGTATACGAGATACGAACATCCCCGCCCTCCCCCCAGGTGAAAGGTAATCGAGTGTATATGGTCCTATAGGGCTTCAAAAGCTACTCCTCAGTTTAGATCATTGTAGACAGTTATTGGCCAACTAAAAAACAATTATTGACATGCCTGGATCTCTTTCTATCCAAGGGAGTTTACCACAAGGATTGTCAATTACAGGGGAGGTTGCCAATTACTGTAGTGAATTTCCGTTACGTTGGTTACCACTCTACATATATATTTATCTGATATATTACTATACAGATATAAACTGTACACGTAAATGGTAGACATAGATGGGTACACTCGATCTGGTGCACAGAGAGCACCACTTTGCCTCTTCCTACACACCGAAGCTTCTCTCTCCTCTGTCTCACCCTCTCGAATCACACTCTTCGGCTCCCCCCCACACACTACACACACACTTCATACAGAGCCAACACTCGACCCTCTCAGTCAGCAGTCCTCTGTTTCAATACCCCTCGTCTCTTTATTGCTCACTCTTTCTCTCTCACGTCCTTACTCTTGACGTGCGTCAGCCTCCCTCGATCTCTTTGACCAGGAGACACTTGAATTGGTCTGAGAAAAAAAAACTTGATCTTAAAAAGATCGCGGTTCGAATCAACCTCTCTTATCTCAGAGCTTTAACCCCATTCACGTTCTAAGAACAGTTAAAGCGCTCGCATCTTTCAATTGGATTCTTGCAAATTTAACCCGACTCTCAAGGAACTCTGAAGAGACCATAATTTTGTGGATAAAAGTGTATCCGAGTTAATGAAATGTTCCATTGGATTGTCGATGATTTTTGCATTGTTTATTAAGTTTTCTTAAGGATATTTTGGAAATTTTTATTTACTTGTTGCAGTGGTCGTGTGACGCATTTGTGAAGCATCTAATGCAGTTTGATTGAGACTGAAAACTCGCACGATTGAGAGTCGAAAGACATATGTTTTTTTTCCTTTCCGAAAAAAAAAGTCCTATGGAAAATCCCAAACGAGAGATTGTTCGATATGCTTTTCTGATTGTGTAAATATTCAGATCGAAATATAGAAAGTTGTGAGAGGCGTTCTATTTTGTTGAATATTCATTTTATATTGAGAAAAATTCATCTTTTTCTATTGTTTTTTTTTTTATGTCGATCCCCATGTTCGTTGCATTCGTTTTTCGATACGTTTTATTTTATTTTTTCGGCAAGTTGAAAAAGATCGAGGGGCTTTAACTTAAAATATGTAAAGAACATGATTTTCTCAATTCATTATCAACTCAAATCACGTTTGATTTCATTGTTTCAAATGTTTGATTCAATTGTCGTTTTAACGAAATATCTGAAGAAATGCGAAAAAACTTTTTTTTATGATTTCAGCAAGCTTAAAGAGAAAATCTTCCATGAATAGCCAGTCGAAAATGTAAATGCTTTCAATTAACTCTTTCGTTTTGTTGATAAAAAGAAACTATTTTTTCCAAGTTGCTCGACCTAAATATTTGTTAAGGGGTGAGATGCAGTCAGGGGCGCGAAAAAAGGAGTTTTTTCAATAATTTTTTTTTATACTAACTAAGTTCATTTCATAAAACTGATTACACAGAGTTTTAATATCATGTTTCAACTTGACTTTGGCAAAATTACAAAAAAAAAAATTAATTATTTATAAAAATATCGCTATCTTTGTGGACCTCCTTTTTCAAGTAGCGCTTCGCGGTGACCATCATAAAATTTTACTGGGTCATCTGATATCAAAAAACCAAATAAAAATCATTAGTTTAATAATAAATCTAGTCCTTAATCGCAGCTTTTTTTTTTTAATTAACAACATGGCGGCTTTTGACAGAAAACTCTCGATTTTCGACCAAAAAATCACTCGTTTATTGTTTACAAAAATAGTAATTTAAAAAAAAAACTAAAAACCTTCGATCAAGGACTAGTTTTTAATGGTATTAATAAGCAGTAAAAATTTCATCAAAATCCATCGAGTGGTTGTTGAATTATAGTGGTCACCGACTTGGCAAACATAGTTTCGGGAAAAACGCATTTAAAGTTTTTCGATGTATATTTTCGTGAAATTTTGAGCTCGATGGATGAAGCTAAACTTTTTTAATGTATTTTGATCCACTGAATTCGGATATCACAATTTTTTGCCGAAAAGTCGAGCATTCAATTGTTTATAGCCAATTGTTTAAACAACTTTTCAAAAAATTTCAGTTTTTAGGGGTGAATTAATTTTTTTTTAAATATTTTGGGCAATTTCGAAACGAAAGTATTCTCTATATAATCTTGCTAGAGCTCATAGTTTTTGAGTTATAAATTTTCCAAACTAGCTGATTGAAGCTTTCGTTACTGTTTTGATTGAAGCCCTGCCATGGGGACCCGAGGCCTCTCCACTAATTGTGGAATATCTCGGAAACTATTAATCGGATTAACTTGAAATTCTCAGAGAATATTTTCGAAACATAATACTTCAAGAAAATGCAAAAAAAAACAATCGATTTTTTTTAAATTCTAACTGCATCTCACTCGTTAATATACGGGAAACTTCTGTTTGATCATTTTCAGCCAAGTTTAAATAACTTTCGATGGTATTAATGGACTTTTCGTATTTTCCACATATATTCAATGAACAATTCGCCATAAAATCAGTATGCAGAGTGTAACGGCGTTCCAACTTCCATGATAATTCAACGGAGTTACCTATACATATATATGTATCTATATCTCGACTAACACGCCGGTATTCCAGGCGATATAGATAGAGCAAGTATACCGCCCGCTTACATTATCCACTTGACCCGCAACTCACTCCCGCAGGACGCTAGATTTACCCCCTGAGCGGTGTGATGGTGTGCTGTCGCTGCTTCACCACCGGCGCCAATCCTCCCCACATCCCTCACCCCTTAACGTATAACATTGCTGAGTGGAATGTAGGCCAAGATTGCGAGATAGAATTGTCGGGGGTCATACCCTCTCTCGGCATAAGTTTTTCGAGAATTCACTCTTTCTTTGACCACGTACCGATGACAACGTTCCAATGAGAAAAAAAAACCTTAAAAATAAGCTTCCAACAAATTAATTATAAGAAAAAGTATTAAACAATAATAACTCTCGTTTTTAAATGATTATCTTGAATTATGAATAGTTATTCGAAATAGATGAACTTTACTTTCTTGCACCATAATAAGGGTTACTTAACCCTTAACGTACACTGTGGGGTCGGCGTCAATTTGCTCTAACTCGCCACATGAAAATTTTGGAAATAAATCCATGTTTTTTTTTAAAAAACGTTTGTATTAATTTTCCCTACGATTCCTCATTTTGATTTCCAAAATAAATCCCTTTTTTCGCAACGTGAACTGTTGTGCAATTTTTTTTCTCAAAGTGTCACGTCTCGAGAGTAACAGGTTAAATGTTTAACTTAAAATATGAAAAGTTTTACAAGTTCCGATTTTTTGAGTAAAAAAAAATCATTTTGCACTTTCAAGTCTAAAATTCAACTACCTTCATCGCAGTAAACATTCAAGTATTGGGGACTGAAACGACCCCAGTGTGACCATTATGCAATTCTACTGAAATGTGCACGTTAAGGGTTAAATATAATATGAATTTTCATTAAGAAAAAAAAATAAAAAATTCAACATTCCGAAATCCTCGGAAAGGAACGTTAATGTGTTAAACTTCCCTTCCAAGACAATATACTGTTTCCACCTTTCAAAAGTTGTTTAATATATTGAAAATCATACTTTAAAGAAATAATGCCCAAAAAAGACTATAACTTTCATTTTTTTTCATTCACAATTAATCATTTTGTCTCAAAATCATTTTTAATGATTTTTCAAACGGACTTTTCCGCGCCACTTCGTATCCCCACGTAAACTAAAATGCATATTAACTCACTGATTACTATGCTGATTCAGTATAATATACGATGTAGGAAGATTATCTTTATGACATAGAAAGCCATGTTATTCGCGTCATCAACGTTGCCTCTATAAATATAATACATGACAATATATGAAGGGGATCATGTCGAGAGCTGATTCGATAGTTTATCAAGGTACAAGCTCGCGATTCTGGCTCACTAATTACGGATCTCGAGGTGCAAAATTAATGAGCCATGGGGCGTGTTTATGCATGTAGAAGCGTATAATTAGATACGTAATTAATTATTTCTCGAGATTCCCGTGGGTCGATGTTCGGACCAATTTTAGAAGTAATTTCATTCGGCAATTATTAGCACGATGAATCTACATCGAGATGTGATGTGAGATTCATTGTTTCGCGAGATATTCTGGACCAAGATCTGTACTCCAATTAATAATAATAAAATACCTTTTATAATTAACTCGTTAAACGGATTTAAAATTACCTATTCGTCTATTTCTACTGATAAGAATGAGAAGATGGTCCACTAAATCGTGTAAATGTGACCATTAACAATTGCCATTATATATACCCTCGTTACCGTATGCCAAGCTCTGTTCGAGACAGCTCGTGACGAGGGCTAAGACACCTGACAGTCGAATGCGAACCGGAACAGCGAGATCCACTTCATTTTCTGAACGGAGACAACGCTGGCTGTCTTTGGTCATGATGCTTAAAATTTGCATAAGAATTAGAATGTTAATTCGGAATAATACTCGTGTAGAATGTTATATGTGGAATATCTTGGCCAGCTGTCGCTTTGAAGTACTTTTAACGTTTGCTCTTCAGTTAAACATTGTTTTGTCATAAAGCGACTCTAGTTCATTTACTATTATTATTATTACTATTGTTATTATTATTTCCGGTAAGGTTACTTGGATGTTCACTTCTTCGATACAACTCAAATCGATAATCGATAGTGAAAATCATTCAATAACAAAATTATTAGAATAATTTGATTTGTTCTATTTTTTCGTTATAAACAACAACAATGTTCTAAATATTTCCTAATTATTAAAAACATACGATATTGCTTCCTCATAATGAAAAATTTATTTTCGTGAAGACCTTTAAGGTAGTAGTCTGGTAACTTAAGCCGATTTTCATGTCTTTTTTAGAGGGCGTTTTTTTGTAGGAAAATAAAAATGAATCGTTTTGGATATTTAGGATGTTTTTATTTACATATTAAAGATACAAAAAAAAAATTTGTTGAAAAATTTATTGAAAAAATTTGTTGAAAAATTTGTTGAAAAAATGTAATAGTTTGTTATTATTATTATTATTCATCGAAGTTAGCACCTCGAAGTTGGCAGCCCGGGTCCTAACTTTTTTTCTACCGAACCGATTGCTTTCAAATTTTAACAGGCTACTCTACACACTTATAGTTCTCGTCGGAACCACCGAGAAATTTTTTAACCCCTAACTTTTTATTTTACAACCCCTTCCTTGCTAAAGTCCTTCTATTTTAGCAAAGAAGGGGTTGTAAAATAAAAAGTTAGGGGTAAAAAAATGTCTCGGTGGTTCCGACGAGAACTATAAGTGTGTAGAGTAGCCTGTTAAAATTTGAAAGCAATCGGTTCGGTAGAAAAAAAGTTAGGACCCGGGCTGCCAACTTCGATCAATAATAATAATAATAATAATAATAAACTATTACATTTTTTCAACAAATTTTTTTTTTGTATCTTTAATATGTAAATAAAAACATCCTAAATATCCAAAACGATTCATTTTTATTTTCCTACAAAAAAACGCCCTCCAAAAAAGACATGGAAATCGGCTTAAGTTACCAGACCTTAAGCGATATGCAAGTGTCGAATTGCATCATTTTGCTTCCTCGTAGAGGGAGCTATGTTTCGTGAAGAAAAAAAAGAAAAGGCAGTGGAGAGAGAAAAAAATGATGGAAATTGAAACTTGCATTTTGCTTCATTGTCATTTTTCGCGAACAGAGAGCTTCCTCTATGAAAAAGCCAAAATTGAAATGGATCTTGCTCATGGAGGAAAATTTATAAATGCAAAAAAATCATGATGAAGCAACATGCAAGTTATTTTTTTTACATTTTATTCACAATTAATCATAGCGGAATTTGTCATAAAATTATTTTTCTTAATTGTCCATTCAAACAATGAACAACCCTGATTATATTCGGATATCTAGACTCTAAAACGTTATCGAGTATGAAATGCCAAAACTTCACCTTCCAACCCCCTTGCGAGCGAGAGCACGCTTTGTCTAGTAATCTTCCGGTTAATGATTCAACCCTCCAAAGAGCTATTTTAGAGCGTGCTTCGAACTTCGACGTGTCACGGAATGGAAGAGAGAGAGAACATGTCCATGAAATAGTTTCACATTTTAACTGGTACTATATAACGACACTTTGTTCGCACTGTGTGAGGAAAGTTAAGACGTTAAAGCTACCGTACGATAAAATCGAGTTACGAAAGGAAAATGGTAGTCGTGGTAACCGTTACGTTGATGGCACTACTCCGCTTGGCACCATATGGAGCTGTTATCGTACTCGTGGGTGGACGATACAAGGCTCACCTGGCGTGTACACGAAAACTTTCGTTTGGAGGAGGGCCTAATGTTCCTGAGCCAAACTCCTAAGCCGCACCGGAGCTCGAAACGTAGGAAACTGCGAAATAGTTCGGAGGGACGTTGCAGCAAGGAGTTTGGAGTGGGAAGGGTGTAGTAAGATGCATAGCTCGTACATTAACCCGTCAAACGTAATTGGATCTGTGTTCGAGGGTAGACAGCACTTTTTCGGCTATTATCTGTTTTCAGACTCATTAGAATAGTTATAATTCAATGAATAATCGATAATTATGAGAATTACAAACGCGATAAATGATTTTATATCTTATTCAGTATGTTCAAGAATTTAATTATTTTTTTAACCTCTTCAATCCTTTATATATTTTTTAACCTTTACATTTATTCTTGACGCCTTTCAAGTACTAAGCCTTTTTACTCAGATCCTATTCCGTAGCGTTCTGTACCAAAAAACTATCCTCATGGTGAGACCCGGTCCGTCCGTCTGTCCTTCAGTCACAGGCCTCTAACCCTCAAACGATCCAACCTATCGACTTGAAATTTCGCATTCAACAACAGTGAGGTGTTCCGAAGATTGCCCCTCAGTCATTTTCGAGAGAAAAAAATTTATTTCGAGAATTCGGAGCCAAAATGTGTAATGTAAAAAGAAAAAGTCTTTTCTGAACTGAAGAATTGGGTATCGTAAGGACCTCGCTTTAAGGATTGAGAATATATTTTTTAATATTTTGTTTCATTGGTTTGTGAGATGTACGAAATTAAAAAAAAAAATTAAAAAAATTAAAAAAAGAGATATTCGAAAAATTTTTTCGGGTTTCGTTCCTTGTTTATTAATGTATCAAAAAACATTTTTTTCACATTTTTCACGCCGCATGGTGGCGCTGGGGAAGCTCCCGCGTCAGGTGCTGTCATCTCCGCGGCACGCAGCAGAACTCTCTTCAACGTCGATCTGAAAAAAAATACCGAGTGTTTTCGTTAATAATATGATATTTTAAAGAGAAGTACATAGGGATTTGGAAAAATATTGTTTTAAAAAAAATAGGCACGCCTTTGAAATTAACTTTAATTTCAAAGGCGGGCCTATTTTTTTTTGAATAATATTTTTCCAAATCCCTATGCACTTCTCTTCAAATTATCATATTATTAACGAAAACACACGGTATTTTTTTTCAGATCGACGTTGAAGAGAGTTCTGCTGCGTGCCGCGGAGATGACAGCACCTGACGCGGGAGCTTCCCCAGCGCCACCATGCGGCGTGAAAAATGTGAAAAAAATGTTTTTTGATACATTAATAAACAAGGAACAAAACCCAAAAAAAATTTTCGAATGTCTTTTTTTTCCCACAAAAAAAAATTCTTGAAAAATATGAAAAAAAACAGGGGGTCACAGTGGTGTTATCCCTTAATGAAAATGTTTAGTATCTAACGGTGCCAACGGTACATTTCACTCAGGGGGATGACGCGAAACTGTCGGCGCTGACAGCCCGGTTAATGCTCGACTGTTTTTTTTGCGCAAAAAAAATGATTGACGGATTGATGAATGATTAAATATTATGAAAACTCTTCGAGAACGAAAGAGAAAGGGGCAAAGAGGAAAAGCGATTTTTTGTATATGAGCGCGCTTATAACACTTGGGGCCAAGTGAATGTAGGGGGACGAGAGTTCAACAATTTTTTCATCCAATCCACCCTCGTCCGTTAATCGATATTTCGCAAACTTTTTCTTTTTTCTCACTCGTCGAGCACGGGGACTTCAGAGTTTTTTAACCAGCCCACGCCCTCTTCAACCAATTGAGATCAACACTTCGCGTTCGTCGCTCGAGAGGGTTCGAAAAAAAATTGAATATGGTATATACGTAATAGACAAACAAGAGAAATGAAATTAAGCAATAGAGAGAAATAAAAACGAAATTAACTTTTATCCCACGAGGCAGGTTTGTGTATATATACGAGACACATAAGAGTACATAAGAGTATATTACAGTGTGCATTGTGTTCTCACTAACTTTTAACAAACAAAAAAAAAAAAACCTTTGCGCTCAGACTATCGAGATTTTTCTACATTTCGAATAAATCCACTCGACCTCACGGGCTTTACGCGTTTTGCCCTTCTGGCAAGCCAGTAACAGCAGCACTTCTCCACTGGCTGAGATGCTATTCGTGGATGGCCCGAGTGCATCAGAGAATTGAAATAAATCGGAATAAATTTTCAGGCACGAAGAGCAACTGTGGGAGAGAGAACGTGAAGTAGTTGCAAAACCGTAAAAAGGGAGAGTGAACGAGAGAAAAACGAATAAAAGTTTGAGAATAATGCATTTTTGCGAAAACACCGACGAAAAATCCAGCACATAAATTAAAATACTGTGAAAACGTGCGTGAATTCAAAACCATTTTGAAATTTCAAATTATAACTTTTTTTTCATAAACAATTCAGTATTCTTGTTGTTCCACAAAGAAATATGAACTCGATAGTAAAAAAAAATTGCCAAGCATGCTGATAAAATTGAAACTAGAATTGAGAAATATGTTTCTACTTCTGTGTAGTACTTTGAAGATTTATATAAACATGTTTGCTTAAACGTAAAAGCTTTGCTTTGCCTCTCACGTGTACCCGCTTCAGTCACTCTTTCGCAAATCGAAATATAGACCGTCTAAAGTCGAACCGAACTCGGGAAATTTTGTATATAGAGAAATAGTACGATTATAGGATAAATAAAATGATTTTCACTGTTATCAAAGTTTACACAAAGAGGAATAAATGGAGATAGACAGCTTTCGAAGTTTATTATGTATAAAGCTAGATTTACCGTGCTTTGTGTACTGTTTATGTAGGGTTGTTACGCGGAAATTGGATTATTTATGGTGAGGAGATATTTTTAAAGCTGCATTCCATTCTCGGACGGTGGCTGTAAGAAAAAGAGTCTTTCTAACAAAGAAAAATTAGCAATTTTCTGCGTCAGGTATTTCGGGAAATTGCTTTGATGCATGAAGCACCTCCTTAAGGTAGTAGTCTGGTAACTTAAGCCGAATTTCATGTCTTTTTTGGAGGGCGTTTTTTTGTAGGAAAATAAAAATGAATCGTTTTGGATATTTAGGATGTTTTTATTTACATATTAAAGATACAAAAAAAAAATTGTTTGAAAAAATTTAATAGTTTATTATTATTATTATTATTGATCGAAGTTGGCACCTCAAAAAAAAGCGCGTGGGTGGCCCCGGTGATTTTGGCTCTTGATGTTATCTGAAATAAAAAAATCTTGATAATTCTTAATCTATAGATATGTCATTCTGGTCAGAACTACTGAAGTTAAATTTCATGGATAAATAACAAAATGGCGGACTTTTGAAAAAAAAGTCCTGTTATTTTAGCAAATAAATTTTGTTATTTATCCATAAAATTTAACTTCAGTAGTTCCGACCAGAATGATATTTCTATAGATTAAGAATTATCAAGAATTTTTTATTTCAGATATCATCAAGAGGCAAAATCACCGGGGTCACCCACGCGCTTTTTTTTCGAGGTGCCAACTTCGATCAATGATAATAATAATAATAAACTATCAAATTTTTTCAACAAATTTTTTTTTTGTATCTTTAATATGTAAATAAAAACATCCTAAATATCCAAAAAGATTCATTTTTATTTTCCTACAAAAAAACGCCGTCCAAAAAAGACATGAAAATCGGCTTAAGTTACCAGACTACTACCTTAATGCTGTTTATCTTTATTTTCCGTTTTTCAAGATATCCTTAATGAATCGAATAGTTTACAAAAAAATTCCATGACAAAAAATCGTCTTATTTCATATGGAATATCCCGTACATATAAATATATGTGTCCTCGTCGCGAGGACTTTTCCCGATGTACCATAAGACGATAAAGATCAGGGATATATCCGGCTACAGTGAGATTTTATTGCACACGCAAATAGGAGATTTTGCTTGTACCATCCATCCTTGAGATTTAAACTGAGACTCAACGATGGGAAACCGCGTCTCGCGAACGACGATATAAAAGTTTATTTTTATTTTCTTACTGTGGATGTAATAAAAATCATGGTTTCATCAACGTTTCACGGTTTATCGATCTCACATTATATGTTTGTGAGAAAATGTTATGGAATGAGGGAGTGGGAGTGAGAGAGAGAGAGAGAGAGAGAGAGAGAGAGAAAGAGAGAGAGAGAGAGAAATGAAGAAACGGAAATAGAAATTGCGACAATTTTTCGACATGAAAGGGATCATTGATGGTCCTTGAGGGAGATCCGACGAGAAGCATTCGATGCAAAGAAATGACTCAGAAATTGGCTTCGTTCGACGTGTACTTCCTGCGCCTCTGATCTCTCATATATGGAGCATTTCACGTCGAATAGACCTGGCACACATCCCAGAGGGTGAAGATCATCCCTCTGGGATTTAGTCAACAACTTTTTCATAATGCCAACCTTAAAAAAAAACACTAACACGTTTTTACACTAACCACGACTTATCAATAATTTAAAAAAAATATTTTACATAAAACGAAAGGTTGACCGCAATTCAAAAAACCGAAAGAATTCTTTATTTATTACCAACATTTTTAAGCCACATCTTAAAATGGACCGGCGTTCCCTTGTATTTATTTTTGGTTTTTCTGTGTTTGCAAAGTACTTGAAGAAAATAGAACCGAACGTTATTTCGGGATGGAATTTTAAAACTTTTTATTTCACACAGAGAATTTTTGAGATATTTTTTTTTTTTTTTTCGATCATTCAATTAACTACTACCCTTACTCATTATTGAATTCGAATTTTTCAAGATGAAAAAATTGCTTGTTAAAAAAATGTTTCAGTAATTGTCAAATATCTTCTGTTGAAATATCAGCATTTGTCAAACGACATTCCGCAGTAAGAGGGCGTTCGTTTCTCTTCCTTTTTTTCCAAGTATTTTTCGAACAGAAAAAAACGCGGTAAATATGGAGCAAAGGGGACCCACTTCCGATTGACTTGCCTTTAATATATGTTGTCTAGAGACCCTTTCTGAACAACTTTTTCCTCTGACACAATTCCGGGTCGTTATTTATTAAAAAGTTATTAACAAATAAAGTTAATAATTCATATAGCTATTTTCCTTATAGCAGCCAGTCCCAATCATCTTGTCCTTCACATGTGTTGTTAAGACTACCCCCCTGAGTAACATACCAAAAGTTTTATCCGTCCTTATTGTTTGTTAAAAAGTTATTAACAAAAGAAAATTCATAAATAGAATATGAAATACTTGCATGGTGACCAGTACATGTATGACCGGAGGGACTGCGGCCCCCCTGCCCCCACCGCATACCAGCCCATCGACAAACCAAAAACAACCCAAAACAACCCCAGTAACCTAATGAAACAAACAGACAAACCCAACAAACAAACAAACAAACCCAACAAACAAATCCAAAACAAACCCAAACCAAAAACCCAAACCCAATAAACAAACAAACAAACCCAAAACCCAAACGAACAGACCCAACAAACAAATCCAAAACAAACCCAAACCAAAAAACCCAAACCCAAAATAGCTATATGAATTATTAACTTTATTTGTTAATAACTTTTTAATAAATAACGACCCCCAATTGTGTCAAAGGAAAAAGTTGTTCAGGAAGGGTCCTTACACAACATATATTAAAGGCAAGTCAATCGGAAGTGGGTCCCCTTTGCTCCATATTTACCATATATTTTTCAATCACTACTAAATAGCGGTTAACGAAAAAAATCTAGGAAAAAAACTACATTCCATTTAGGGCTGTAACAACAATATGAAAAATTGTCGATCAAATCACAGAGGGTTAGGGTCATAGTCTGGTCGATTTCACTTGGAATGCCCCATATATATGTACCCCCGAGCGTAACTACTTCCTGCATCGTTTCGCACTCACGCTCAGCCGGACATAGTATTGACCGTATCTACTGTGAGTCACGTCCTCTAAATGGCCAGTTATATATAGGTTCCGCACACAAGAGCCTTTTTTTTAACTCGTTTTACTAAATCGCTAAAGTTCATATCCACGGCCCATATCGCTAAAATTCATATCCACGTGTTACTTCATGCGAGAAATATATATGCCAGAGTTGCACACCACTCAGCCAAGAGAAATTGACATTGATAATGAAAACGTGAATACTTTGGTCGTAGTGGAAAATATTCGTTTTTTATTACATTTGATAAAAAACAAATTTACTCAATTTAAACGAAGTTTATAGGAATAATTGTTTTAATGAAATAAAAATTTGTATAAGTTGCCTTGCTCAATTATCATAAAAATACATTTTAATAAATTCCAATGGATCTCGGTTGATAAAAAATTAATGTAATAAAAGTAAAAATATATTTAGTTTGTTTGAAATCAAATGTAAACTTAGCGAATATTTTACGATATCAAAGCCTAATGGAACAAATATAATCAAATTTAAATCAATTCAGATCAATAGAAATTAAAATAAATTTCAAAAGTTCCAAATCTATTTTGTTTTATTGTAATAAAATTGAGTTACTATAATTATATTTGATAATATTTTTGAAATAACTCAATATTTAGATGAAAACAAAATGTCTCCAATTTAATACTTGTATCTTTTCGATTTGTCTTGTGGATTCGACAATTGAAATATAAACACTTTTTAACATAATTTTTTTCGTAAAACGCCCGGGCATTCGATTCGTTTTTTCGTCCAAAATATTTCTCACGAATTTGCGCGTACGTGGGCAGAATGTCGTATTGAATCATCCCCGTGGGAATTCGCGCGTACCTCCAATTTAAAGATCTCCGGGAAAAGAACGAAAGACAGAAGAAGAAAAAAAACGTTTTCACTTCGCTGATTTCATTGAAAAGAATTTTCTGTCCCATGTGCACGATGAAAGAAAAATATTCTTCACCCGCTACATTTCCATGGGACCGACTTCTCATATTCGTCGTTGTTATACTCCTACAAACACCAGTTTACTGCAGTATAAGATCTCGCCGAGATATTTTTTCTCGGGTCTCGAGGAACGCGCGGACGGGCGCGGGAACTCGAGAATATCTCATCGTAAATTCAGTATGGAATCAATATTTTCCGCGAACGTATAGAATCTCAAGCTTCGGTGACGCTTTTCGAAGGAGATACTGTCGATGGTACGAAAGCGCAAATCCAAAGGCAAGTGGGGAAAAAAAAAAAAACCAACGACGAAACTGCTCATCGAATTTTAGTTCTCCCACGTATCAGATGCATTGGGCTTTCTAGGCTAAATCAGAAAATCGTCGAGTCACATTTTGAATTTTTATTTTTTTTCCTATATTCTATATATGAACACACACAAAAATTCTACGCCAGTTTTACAATTTTTATTTTTGAAAAATTGCTTGACGGTTATCAATGAAAATAAAAAATTGAAACTGTCGCTAATTTTGTTTTCAATTTTTTAATAATAAATTCATGATTAAAAAGTAAAGATATTGAGATCCCTTCTATATGATACGTTTAGTGTGAGTGTTGTCAAAGAAATGAAGATTTTTCTTTCGATATTTTGATTATTTGATATTGAAACAAAGATTCGATGCCATAAAAAGAATTTGTAGAAACAAATAATTTGGGTAGCGGGCATCCTAGTGAAAAAAAAAACTTAAACAAAGAAACAGCTGTTTAACCGAATAAATATTTTGTTTTTATAATAATCTTCATTAAAAAACGATTTTTCATCTATTCGAACAATTCATGTTTACCACTTTTTTTATTGCCCACAACGTAGTAAAAGAAAAAATATCATGATTGGAGATCTGTTGATTTAGCCTCGAACTCCTCATACACTGTGTATAAAACTGCCGCCAACAGAGAACTAATTTTCAATGAGTACACAGTTATGTATGGTATACGTATATAGAAACCATCGACACCGACTGGCAATTCTTCCCGACAAATTGGTAGCTCACCCAAAAGCCTTCCAGGCACTTCTACTTTCGATGTCACACCGATGAAACGTGAACAAGTAACGTTTTTTTTTATTCTATTTATCCGCCCCCCTCGCCGCCATAAATGGAAAGAGCTTTTTCGTTGGGGTTTTACCGTCGAGAGTGGTTAACGAGTTACCATCCGGTACGTCACACGCTTTGATATGTAAATTATAGGTAAAGCCACAAGTGGCTGATGTAGAGCGGAATGGATCCAATTCCTATATGTATTCACACTCTCGTATTGCTCGCTTCCACATTTAACTGTCAGCGTTTAAATGCATTTTCAAAGTTCCATCGGACTCGAAGAGAGTACCGTGTGTAGGAAGAAGAAATATCGAAAGTTCGTTTGCATTTCGATTAAATGCATTTTGAGGAACAGTCGAATCGATGTGACATTATAAGACTTTGTGACGAAGACATTTTCACACCTATTCGACTTTTCAATCATTTTTTTTACCATTTGAATACATTTTTGGTTTTTTGAATAGAGTTGGTGTTTTTGCTTTTTTTAATTCAACATTTTGTTCTTATGGACGCAATATTTTTTATTCATCTCGCTTTGTTTGGGGTATTTTTTTGCAATTTGTAGATGGATTGAAAATGATTGGATCGTAACCATTGTTGCAGAGTAATTGGAAAATTGTATTATTTCTTTGATTAATGATGACTTTTTTTTCGAAGTTTCAGTTTCCAGCATTTGTCATCGCGGAATAAAATATCATTTTTGTGTCTTGAAAAATGAGTATGAGATTGTAGTTTGAGAAAAATAGATATATTGCTAGAATAATAATAGCGAATTGAAATTTGCACAATGCTCGTCATAATTTTTACGCTTACATATTTCTATGATTTAAAAACTAATTAAATATTCGAAAAAATTTCCTTCTCGAAGAGCCTGCATCCAATAAGTAGGCAATTTGCTTTTTCAGTCCTCGCTAAATTGAATTTAGTACCCTCGAAATGAACATTATAGTCACAGATAATGCTCAATGAATAAATAATTATTACGATCCCAGTGTGGATAATTTCAAGCTCAATGTCCATGTTCGCACGTCGATATATCGCATTTGGGATTGTCGTCGGTGTAATTGTCCCTAAATATACGTGAGTACACGTGCCACAATGAGAACGATACGATGTTAAAGGGAGGTGTCGTAAAGCCTCTCCGAAAAGGCCCTTAACAATAGGGAATGGTCGAGTAACCCCTGCGAGAAGGGTAGAAAGCTACAAGCAACTAGTGATCAGAGACACGAGAATTGACTCGTACATTCGAACCGCAGAAGCTTGCCAACGGTACACAATCCTCCAGAATCCTCCTATCGACCTTTTCATACTCAAACTACAAACTGCCAATCCCCCTCTGACTACCCCGCAGCGATATTCATTGTATCGCAGGTATCTCGATGTTCTACTAACAATGGACTATTTGCATTCCTATTGTACAGTCAATACTCGTAATTACGAATGGTAATGAACAAAACTTTCATAGAAAATATACGTACGAGTGTAAATTTGATAAAATTTGACGATTTAGTACAAAATTAATTTGTTCTCGTATTGTGAAATTATCAATGAGATAAAAGTCTATTCCGGTGAAATGAAATTTTTATTATACATTGGCATTTGCACAAATAAATTTGGTAAATATGGAGCAAAGGGGACCCACTTCCGATTGACTTGCCTTTAATATATGTTGTCTAGAGACCCTTTCTGAACAATTTTATCCTCTGACACAATTCCGGGTCGTTATTTATTAAAAAGTTATTAACAAATAAAGTTAATAATTCATATAGCTATTTTCCTTATAGCAGCCAGTCCCAATCATCTTGTCCTTCACATGTGTTGTCAAGAATACCCCCCTGAGTAACATACCAAAAGTTTTATCCGTCCTCATTGTTTGTTAAAAAGATATTAACAAAAGAAAATCCATAAATAGAATATGAAATACTTGCATGGTGGTCAGTACACGTATGACCGGAGGGGCTGCGGCCCTCCTGCCCCCGCCGCATACCAGCCCATAGACAAACCAAAAACAACCCAAAACAACCCCAGTAACCTAAAGAAACAAACAGACAAATCCAACAAACAAATCCAAAACAAACCCAAACCAAAAAACCCAAACCCAATAAACAAACAAATCCAAAACAAACAAAAAACCCAAATAACCTAAACAAACCAAAAACAACCGAAATAATCCAAACAAACAACCCAACTAAACAACCTAACCTAACAACTTAAACGAACAAACCCAACAAACCCAACAAATCCAAAATAAACCCAAACCAAAAACCCAATCCAAAAACCCAAACCAAAAACGCAAATCAAAAACCCAAACCAAAAACCCAAACCCAATACCCAAACCCAGCGTATCGACAGTTTCTTCGACATTATGAGTACCATGTATCCGCTTCATAATATAAATAATGAATAAAACAAATAATTGTTTGTTTATATGTTTGTTTGCGTTGTTTTTGGGTTGTCTTTGGGCTGGTGAGTGGAGGATTGCAGGGGGGGCGCAGCCCGCCCTTGCATGCGTGTGCTGTTCACCATACACTAGAACAAGTAGTTCATGTTTGATTTATGAAACTTTTTTTGTTAATAACTTTTTAACAAACAATGAGCGACGGATGAAACTTTTGGTATGCTACTCAGGGGTGTATTCGTAACAACAGATGTGAAGGACAAGATGATTAGGACTGGCTGGCAAAAGGAAAATAGCTATATGAATTATTAACTTTATTTGTTAATAACTTTTTAATAAATAACGACCCCCAATTGTGTCAGAGGAAAAAGTTGTTCAGGAAGGGTCCCTACACAACATATATTAAAGGCAAGTCAATCGAAAGTGGGTCCCCTTTGCTCCATATTTACCATAAATTTATATTGGCGAGTAAAAGATTTCGTTTCGCGTGAAGAACCATTGATTGGAGAGCACGTGCTAAAATTAAATAGCGCTATTTATAATTTTCGCTGATCGTGGATAAAATGGTGAGGTGAAAGGTGAATGAACTATTTCCGCTCGCCAGGAGATTCAATACTCGTAATTATCGTTCGGAATGAGGATAGAACTCTTATCGGTGATATTTAATCGAAACGGAAAATGAATAACTTTTCGAAATTTTGATAAAAAATACATCGGAATTGTTGTTGTACTCTCGTAATATTGTAATCTCATAAGCGGTACAATTATATTTTTTTCACCTTAATTTTGTAACAAATTAGAGAGAAAAAAAATTAACTGAAGGTTTCAAAATGTGTAGAAGTTACATCAGTCACAAAGATTTTTTTAAAAATTGAGAATTTTGTAAAAACTTGGCACACAACACAACGCACATTTTTTCCTAAATGTGATTTTCCGATTAGACACACTTTAAACATATTGGCTTTAAAAAAGCGAATTTATTTTTTCACGAAAACAAAGCTTTTTGTCTGTTGTTATAATTTCATAAGCAGTAAAGTGAATTTCAACTTTTTTTTCACGTTAATTTTCGTAAAAAATAAATAAATTTAAATTTACTTTACCAAGATTTTATCAAATTATTAATTTCCTATAAAAACGGATTTTTATTCGCTGTCAATGGAGGAACATACAAATTCCGATTTCTTAGTTAAATTCCATTCATATATACGATGTAAAAAGTGTTCATTGTTCTCTTACGATGAGACCTTCCAATGATCTTTGTGGGATTCCATCATCATTCCCCTCGACGATTATTGAGAAACAATTTTCGAGGAAAAGTGCAAGCTTTTCAACTTTTCAACCTCGTCAGATTCCTTTTACTATATTTTTATGGACCAAAGCCGAGAATTCCCCAAGGAAAGCCCTGGTGCGAGTATCAGAGACGGCCAATATGAAACTTTATGAGGTATCGGTGAGCCATTCGCGATTTTATATAGATTCTCACCCTGGAATGTCGATGTAGCGCCGGAGACCACCGGAAAATGGTGTCTCGGACAACGAGCGACTCGGTGCTTTGGAAAATGGTCACTAAGGCAGCGAAAGGGTGAGAGATATATAGGGGGTTGGTTGACCGGGTCACGAGAGAACGTATAGACTCTCGAGACAAGTCGAAAATCGACGTCCAACTCCCACAATTCTAACGCTCCTCGGAACATTGCCAACAACATAAAGGAGAGCGTTCTAAAATAGATCTTTTTATTTTTTTTTACTTTCAACCATAAAAATAGGTATTCGTTTTTGTTAAGTGAAATTTGATACAAATGACATTAAACAATTTTTGGTTAATTCAAATGAATTTCGTTCGATAGAGATATATTTAAAAAATTTGTATCAATTTTGTTTTTAATTGAAAAATAAATCTTCTCGAAACGAATACTGTTGATTAAAATCAAATAAATCAGCCTTTCCTATTAGTCTCTCCAACGACAAAATGAATTAAAAAAAAAGCAAGCATGTAACAAAACCGCTGCAGAAAAAAAAATGCCTCTAGCAATTAAAGCCACTTGTTTTACGGCTGGTAAATTGATCCTCGAGCTCGCGCGAAGCTCAAGGGAGAGTGAAAAAGTCTTGTAGACACGAAAAGAAAAAAAAACACTTCTCGAAATGACGAATTTTATTCAGCCTTGCAAAAAATGTTTTTCACAGTTCGCCCTCTCTCTCTCTCTCTCTCGGGGATGGCGAGCTTTGAGTTCTTTTGAAGGCCCTCCCCGTTTAACTTCGCAAAAAAATAAAACATAAAGCAATATTTCTCGCTCTCTCTCTCTCTCTCTCACTCGTCAATCTTTTGGGGCCAGCAGCAGCTTACGCGTTCCATATCAAAACTTACACTCCGAACTTACAATCGTAATTCACGAAGAAAAATGCTTTAAGCCCGTTGGCCAAATATCTCTCGGCAGAATATGTAAAAGATTTCAGTCGAGAAAATGTTGAATAAATAAAAAAAAAAGGAAGAGCAAGTCAACTTTTGACGTTTTAAATTTCAACCTTTGTCAAGCTTTCCGTCCTGCAGTCAATTTTCCTTTTTACTTCTTCGTTTAGGGAGTGGGTTAAAAAAAAAGCGAGAATACCGGATGAGAAATGAGGGATAAAAAAAGCGTGTGTATAGGGGGAGAAAAGAGATGTCGAGCAACCAGACCTTATTAACGGTGCATAAAGTCGCGCAATTAGAAAGCTTTGAAGTTCCGGTCTCGGTCGGTAACGTCACAGAAATAGGACAAAAGCATGTATAACTATGTATAAATGTAGATTCATGTCTTTTACGTGGATAAAGTTGATAAAGCTCATAGACCAGAGGGAAAAAGAGATTCACCGTATACTTTTATGCTACACGGATTACGTATATATACGTAATTCACGAATGTATATATAATTCTCTAGGTAATTCATTAAGCATCACGTTCAATATAGCTTTGACATTAACGAGAGCACGACTACCTATGTACATATATATATATATATATATAGGTTCATAATTCAGAAAGGCCTCTCTCTGGTGTGCCAGATGCTTCCGTTGCAGTTTCACAACTCGTGTTATGCATCGTGCCTTATCCGCAAAATGTAACGTACGTGAAATCGATAAAGCGCATCACGCACCAGCGGTTGAGATCGTACGTGTATTTTTTTTTTTATTACCTAATGAGAAAATCGTGCTCACGAAATCCCGAAGAATTAATGTTCATAGAGTAAACGTAAAAGCAACGTAGATTGTAGAGAAAAATTGTTAGAAAATTTCAACTGCTTTCTACGGTTCTTTTTGTTTATCAAAAAAAAAAAAAACAAATTTTCATTGTTCAAGTGTCTAATAAAATATCCTAGAAGTTTCATAAAGATTCGCGTTATATTTTTTTCGAAAAAAATTCCCAAATATCACCTTACATTCAGCGTTTAAGGTAGTAGTCTGGTAAGTTGAGCCGATTTTCATATCTTTTTTGGAGGGCGTTTTTTTGTAGGAAAATAAAAATAAATCGTTTTGGATATTTAGGATGTTTTTATTTACAGATTAAAGATACAAAAAAAAAAATGTTTGAAAAAATTTAATAGTTTATTATTATTATTATTGATCGAAGTTGGCACCTCGAAAAAAAAGCGCGTGGGCGGCCCCGGTGATTTTGGCTCTTGATGATATCTGAAATCAAAAATTCTTGATAATTGTTAATGTATAGACATGTCATTCTGGTCGGAACTACTGAAGTTAAATTTGATGGATAAATAACAAAATGGCGGACTTTGGGAAAAAAAACTTTGTTCCAAAGTCCGCCATTTTGTTATTTATCCATGAAATTAAACTTCAGTAGTATGGATAAATAACAAAACGGCGAACTTTGGGAAAAAAAACTTTTTTCCAAAGTCCGCCATTTTGTTATTTATCCATGAAATTTAACTTCAGTAGTTCCGACCAGAATGACATGTCTATAGATTAAGAATTATCAAGAATTTTTTATTTCAGATAACATCAAGAGCCAAAATCACCGGGGCTACCCACGCGCTTTTTTTTCGAGGTGCCAAATTCGATCAATAATAATAATAATAACAAACTATTACATTTTTTCAAACTAATTTTTTTCTGTATCTTTAATATGTAAATAAAAACATCTTAAATATCCAAAACGATTCATTTTTATTTTCCTACAAAAAAACGCCCTCCAAAAAAGACATGAAAATCGGCTTAAGTTACCAGACTACTACCTCAAAACCAGACGATGAAACACTTAACGACGAAAAAATTCTTCTCGTCTGATTTTGTCATTAAAGTTCCATTTTGTATCTTTTATTATTATTACTGTTTCCTACGTATATCTTGTCAGGTCTTTACGGCCCCTCCCCCTGTGTTCTCATTTCCATTTCACGAAACACCCCCAAAGTGTTCTTGGCAGCAATCAAAATGGAATTCGCGTAAATTATGTTGATTGCCGCGATAATTGCGGAAAATCGATAGAAAATAATGAGATAATACAAAACCATAATAAAATTCGAGCAAAAGTTACGGAAAAATGTTGCAATTGAAATTATCGTAACGAGTCTCGAGCGGAAACTTTCCGAATAATTTTTTTATTTGCTGAAACTCCGAGTATAATAACGATCGAGTGAAGAATCGAGTGGATGAGGAGTGAAAAACGTAAAAAAAAAGATTTAAAAAACACATCGACATAAACTCGGGGGCAAATTAATTCCAGAAATTTTTTTTTTATCACCGATAGCAATTAGAAGTGCTTCGGGTAAAATTACGCAACGCTGACTTAATCGAATCTCTCGTCTCCGTTCTACCTTGAATCGTCCTAGATATATACGTTGATTCCGACCCTTCTGATATAACAGATTTCAGGTGAAAAAGAGAGAGGGCGAGAGAGAAAAGTCAGTACGACAACGTGGGTCTGGATCGCTTCTGCTTTTAATTCAATAGATATTGAGTTTCCCGTTGAGCGATTCGGGTGACTTTTTTTTCCCCCAAGAATCCTTTTTCATTCATCGACGAGCCCGTCGGATCTTTTTCCCCAACAGATTTTATCTCCTTTCGAAGGAACACGAGTGGTGAAAAAAAAAAAAGATATCAGTTGCGGAGGAGGAGAATGAGGGAAACATCGTGAAAACGCGCGGGAGAATAAGAGAAAGAGAGCCAGAGAGACAGAGAGAGAGAGAGAGAGAGAGAGAGAGAGAGAGAGAGAGAGAAAGAGAGAGATTTCCACGTAGGAGGACAAAACGTAGAAAACCACCCCCGGGTGCTTTCCGGAAACCGGTACCACGTTTTAACGAGTTTATTTGCGCTGAGACATAATTGGATCTTGGCGAGGAGCCGAATCACCGGAACACTCGGTATTTCCCTCGTTCAGGTTTCCCTCTCTCACTCTCTAACTCTCTCTTACCTCCCTTGTTATCTCGATGTTTGCGCGTCGATATTTGCGCCTGGTGAATTTCCCACCACGAAGAATGTTCAGCGTGGGATACATTAATGCCATCCACTATACTGCTAGTGAACTATTAACTGCAGCATTAAATTTCGCTGAAAGAATAGGAAAGACCGGGAGAGAAAACGGTCCGTTTAAAATTAATTAAGAAAAATGAAAAAATTGAGTAATCTTGAAACGATAATTAAAATGGCCGAAAACATACGTTAAATGGCGGACGCTCGGCGAAGGAAGAGACGCGTGATGGGGGACACCTGTCGGCGAGGAACTGAACTTAGATGAAGTGGAACTTACGCGGCACTCCACTGTAGTTATTTATTGTTTGGTCATTTTTATCTTCAATAAGCTGAAAACCGAATTAAATTTTAATTAATTGCAAATATTTAATGAAACCTTTTGAAAATCCTAGTTTATCGTGTTTTCTTGCTCGTGGATTATATGGTTTAGCCGATATAATTATAATTCGGATAACATTGGATGCATTACCGCAAGAGGACAGCTTCACGTAAGGCTCCCGTTTGTATACATATACACGCGCTACGTATCATTCGATTTACCCGAGCTAATCGAATCGACGAAGCATCAGGAGAAGATAATTATCTTTATCGAGCTTCTCGGTGACGAGAGAGAGAGAGAGAGCGGGTTATAATCTCGCTGAACTCCTGTCAAAACTCACTTTCTCTCTCGTCTACGAGACATGATGAAAAAGTTTAGATTGCCCCTTAAATCCGACTAATAACACTTGAGCACAGTCTCCTTAAGAATATTCTCAACATTTTCGTTTCAAATAACGTTTTTTTTTTTTTTTATTTTCGACAAAAAATCTCGATACAATTTCGGAAAAAAATGCTCTACCTCCTCTTTCGCTAGTCCTTCGTTACGGTGAAAATTCTTTCCGGATAATTGAGAAGAAAAAATCTTTTTCCCGCTATTCTGACGAAATAAATGTTTCCCCACTGTCGTATTCTCCGTCTCGTTTTTTTTTTCATAATTATACTACTGCAAAAAAAAATCTTTTGACACAAACTAAAAAAAAACTTTCTCACCCTTCGATTGCTGAAGGACGACAGAAAAAAAAACACATTAAATTTTATTTTCGGCAAGTCTTGCGCTATTTCCAATTCATCTCTCTGGTCCTTTTTTTTCACCCCCTTTCAGTCATTTTCTATGCATAATTTTAGCGTTTCTATCGTCGCTGAATTTCTCCGCTGATATTTTCACATTGTTCGTCGCTGGGCGAGAGAGGAATTGTAACGATCTCGGGGTAGAATTAATGCTTCACATCGAAATCGTTGAACGGACAGTGAGCTGCTCATACACGGGAAATTTCATCTAAAAATATATTTTTTAAATGCCCAACAAATTAGAAATCTGCACATTTCTTTCTCACAATTTTCTCCCTTTCACAAAGCTCTTTACATAAAAGAACCGAGGAAATTTGACGAATGAAGAGAAATTCTGAGGAAGGAAAATTAAATTTTTTATCAATTTACCAATATCAAATGTTTTTAACTCGGTAAAAAAACATTTAATAAAGTAAAAGTATTTTTAGTAATTTTTTCAAACAATTGAAACTTCGACTAAAATTGTCCATCCCTTTATTCGATTCTCGCGAAGCTCAATCGATTCGTTAAATTAAAATGTGGGCAAGTCTCTTGTTAAAAAAAAATATTTCATAAAAATCTCAACCCTCATAAATTACAATTGAAGACGATTGCTACCCCTGCATGCTCAGTTTCCCTAACAACATGCACATATTTTTCCCTCATTTTTTTTTCTCCCAAATGCGATTTTCCGTCAATTTGTAAAATTTTGAAAACAGCTGTCAACAATGTGTAGAAAAAAATGTGATAAAAAAAGGACATTCGTTCGCGAGTAAGAAAAATTGATAGAAATTTAAAAAAAAAATCGTCAGTGTCAAAGTTATGAGACCGAGAAAATCGTGCACCATTTTTCTCTCACCCTGCAGGTCGGTTCATTTTTTTTATAACTATATAGACAAGGCGGTGGTATACAAGTGCCAAAGAGGCTTCTAGCTTAAAGTCATTAAGGGTCTTTTAATGAGAACCGCAGACCGGATCTCTCCTTCTCTTTCTCTCTCCCTCTCTTTCTCTCTCCCTCTCTTTCTCTCTCGCTCTTTCAGAAGGGTTTTGCTTTCGCGCCTGTGTTCGTTTTCCACTCCGCGTTTCACATCTCGTTCCTTCGTTACGAAAAGCTCGAAGGCTCTAAAAACACAGACACACACGCGCACACAAATACAGAGGCTCGAAGAGAGTTCAAAACTCGTGGCGGTACGTCGAAGAACGCGGTTTATAGGAGGATGGAAAAAAAGGATGGAATAGAATAGGGGATGAGAATGGCAGAAGCACGGTAGTACGATCCTCT
Organism: Oxytorus armatus; assembly: GCA_958009045.1. Classification (NCBI taxonomy): domain Eukaryota; kingdom Metazoa; phylum Arthropoda; class Insecta; order Hymenoptera; family Ichneumonidae; genus Oxytorus; species Oxytorus armatus. The sequence goes on along the minus strand of OY253746.1, from coordinate 13,494,439 downwards.
GCATATTCATGCGACAGCTCCGGTATAATTCAATTTTGGGGGGCGGGACATCGGTAACAACTTCAATTATTCTGTGCGCGCCCCGCTACGTACACTTTGCATCATATATGACTATATGTATATAGTGAATACATTCGACGTGACGCGCGCGCTACTGATTAAACGGTCAGAGATTGACACAGTCATTGGTCGTGAGTCGATTGGGTCATGAATAAAAATGGAAAAGATTGAAAATTATCCGGGGATCAGAATTAGAGGGATATGGTTGCGAGAAATAATTGGACATTTTTCTGTCAGAGTACGTAATTGGGACAGTTTTCTATCAAAGTATATCGGCATAAATTTTTTTTTTTTTGTGAAACAGAAGTCCACTGTGATTTTTTTGTTTATGTGCGATGTGGTTGCGAGAAAGAATTGAACATTTTTTCAATCAAAGTATGTAATAAAACAGCATAAAATTTATTTTTTGTGAACAAAAGTTCACCGTGATTTTTTTTTTTTACTAAAGTTTTAATGCAAGATATCAAGTAACTAAAAAGAAAAAAATGTATTAATATTGACCCCGGCCAATACTGATTAACTTGGAAAACGGCCGAAGTCACGTATTCGTTAAAAAGTATCATTTAATTTATCTTCACACCACGATGCTTTATGTTTTTCAAATGAAATCTTACTTCGACAATGAAATCTTGCGACAATTGCCACTGGCATATTTAATTTTCACGATGGAGAAACTATGAGTGACGAATCACTGTGCCGTTAAACCTAAAATTTGGTATATTGCACATTCTGTGTCTGTTCTCTAATACCACTTTCCCCGGAACCATCCGACGAATTTTCCTCCCCGTTGCACGAGGTCTGTTCAAAAAGTATCGCGAATTTTGAATTTCCGCGGACTACGTATATTCGATTTACGATTTTTTTGTGGCGTTAGGTTGGTACTCATGTCCCTCACTTATGCTGAAAAAATTGACCATTTTGGATGTTTAGTTAATTGTTAACAGCTGTTTTGGATAGACGTGTTTTGGCTTGTCTTCGATTTTTGCCTATTCGAAAAAAGCAGCTTCCATTGCGATGATTAAGCTTTGGTTTCCACGTCATAACCATAAACCCATGATTCGACACCAGTTATGACCCTCTGGAGCAAATTTGGGTCGTCGCGGACCGAGTCCAACGGCTCCTTAGCAATGTTAACGCGACACTGTTTTTGTTCGAAATTGAGCAATTCTGGCACGAATTTCGCGGGCGACCAGTCTCAGGCCCGAATCATTGGTAAAAATCGAATAGCACGAGCCAATCGATATGTTTAGTTCCTCAGCAACTTCTCTAACGGTGATTCGACGATTGGCCAATATTATTTTCTTCACTTCGTCAATGTTTTCGTCTGTTGTTGATGTGCTCGGGCGTCCGGAACGCATTTCGTTGTTCGCATCTTCTCGGCCCTCTGAGAACATTTTGTACCACCGATAAACGTTGCTTTGGTCCAAGGCAACGTTGACTGTGGCGTGTTGACTGTGGCATATGGCTTCACCATATGCCACAGTCAACATTCAGAATGCGTCCGCGCACTTAATTTTGTTTTTCACACAAAATTTCATACAGATTCTTTGATCCATTTTTTGGAACAGGCAAAAATCGAAAACAAGCCAAAACACGTCCAACCAAAACGGCTGTCAACAATTAACTAAACATTCAAAATGGCCGATTTTTTCAGCATAAGTGAGGGACATGAGTACCAACCTAACGCCACAAAAAAATCGAAAATCGAATATACGTAGCCCGCGGAAATTCAAAGTTCGCGATACTTTTTGAACAGACCTCGTAAACAATCCCTTCCCACATTTAGATATCTCACATAGCCGCATCGACGATGCTTTATGTATTTCAAATGAAATCTTACTTCGACAATGAAATCTTGCGACAATTGCCACTCGCATATTTAATTTTCACGAAGGAGAAACTTTGAGCGACGAATCACCGTGCCGTTAAACCTAAAATTTCAGTATATTGCGCATTCTGTGTCTGTTTCTAATACCTCTTTCCCCGGCACCATCCGACGAGCTTTCCATTCCTGTGTATACAACCCCTTCTCACATTTAGATATCTCACATAGCCGCAATTCATTCACGGATTGGGTATATACGCGCTCTAACTACGTCAGAATGTACAACATTCGTATATATATATACGTCGAATGGTTAAAAATCAAAAAGGGCTTAACTCACTTAGCTTTTCGCGTTTAATCTTACGATTTAGGACCTTCTGTTCGTTAACAATCGACATACACGAACGTGAAATTGTGCAAGCTCAACTTAAATCTACGTGATCCCTGGCATCTCTGTCACTCTCTCTCTTTCTCTCTTTCTCTCTCACTCTCTCTGTGTTATACCTCATGTGTTTGCCACAATTTCGCGAGACTGAGTATTCCCCTGCGGCTCGTGTCAAAAGCTTTCACTGCATACCAGTTTTCTCTCTCTCTCTCTCTCTCTCTCTCTCTCTCTCTCTCTCTCTATAAACCAAGGATAATGTTTATTCAACGATACGGAAGCCACAAAATTATTCGTCCTTTATTTACACGAAAGCTGAAACAAAAATGACACAGAACCGAGGTCGTGATATTTATTTCAAAGCTCGACGTATATCGGGCGTCAAACCAAAAATTCAATTATTTTTACAGTCGAATTCTCATACATTTGGAAAAACATGGAAAAACTTCACGGCTGTAAAATATTACTTTCTTTTTTCATCGGGAATTTAATGTTTGGAAATGAAAATGGCAAAAATGTATCTTTAAGCTCACTAACGAGCGTGAAACAAAAAGTCAAGTATTCACAACCGAATTCACGTGCATTTGCATGAATGCGTAGAAATTTATGAATGCATATTTTACATTTTATTTTTTTATCGGAGAGAAGTTTAAGAGCGAAAAAAAAAAATTATTTTTCGATCTGCATAAAACAAAAAAGAAGCCACTCATCGTGGTAAAAAAATGTGAGAAAAATCCATACATTTGTCGAAATTACCGTGAGCTTTATTGCCGCGCAATTTTATTTATCGTGCAAAGGGTGCAAGAGTGAAATTTCTTTGCCGGAAAAATTTAATAACAGATAAAGTTCAGCTAGAAATTAAAAATAGAAGAGAATTATTGAAAATCACAATTTTGCCATTTAACTTGCAAGAAAAAAATGTAGTTCTTCAAAAAAAAGGGAGTTAAACTGTGAGAAACTCGGAAGTGTGTGCAGGGTTACGAAAATAGAAGCCAAAACAAAATTATCGGCAGAATTGAGCCTGAAAAAAGCTTTGTCGAAAATAAAAAAAAAAACACGAAAGGTTAAACCCCAAAACCAAATTTTTTCTCCTTCCACCCGCCGTCCCGAAAGCTAACCGGATTTATTGAAACGACAAACAAAATTTGGGACGCAAACGAAACTGCGAACTTCCGTTTAGTCACCGGAGAGTCATTCGTTAATGAAATGACAGCTTCACGTGTACAGAGATTTTCCAACGAAAGAGGGGTGGTTGGGAGTGTCGAAACTCTATATACAAACTTTGCCTCCATTGTGAGCATACCTACTACTTCGTAAACCAATGGTATTTTGTTTGCACGCAGTTTAACGAGAGAGGGAGAGCGAGAGAGATTTTGTTATATACCAGCCTCTCGACGCTCGCTCAAATGGAACGTGACACTCGATTGAACCTTGTGTATGTACGATTAAACTAACATACACCGGAAGGAACTCGGCGATATTAAAGGGAGACCGTCGATTGTATCGAGTTGTACGAGGCTTGATTGACTCGAGGCTAAAATTCATTTTCGTCATATTGGAAAATATTGTTCAGCGAAATTGAACATCGAGGTGATAAACCTCGACAAAAGGTGTATCGATATGATTTTTTTAAATGGCTTAAATGAATATCTATAAATTTAAAAAATCATATTTTCATTAAATAAATGATAAAAAGAAAAGAAAGTTTTTTTTTTCTACCACCAAATTTATCTGCACAGAAATATTCATGATTTCTATACAAGAGTTTCGTTAAATTCATTTTCTTCATATTGAAAAATATTGTTTAACCAAATTGAACGTCCTCGGGTTCATGGAACACGAGAAAAGTCAAACGTGTATTGATATAAATTATTTTTTCAATGGTTTAAACGAATATAAAAAAATGACAAATTTCATTGCTACACGATATGAAAAAGACTACTTTGGAAAGTTTTTTTTTACCACGAAATTTATCGACGCAGAAAAATAGATATTTTTACAAGGGTTCATTTCAATCGAACAAAATTGATTGATAACTAATAGGAATTTAAATTATCACAAATTTATCACAATTGTTGATGCATTCGTTCTTAATTTATCGATCATCCATCCTCACTACTTCTCTCAAGTGCTTTCGCTACTCTGTTTCTTTCTTAAATCTAATTAAACAAAATGTATTAATTATCTATTAACTTTTATTCGGTAATTACGTGTTTATCAACATTTCTATTTTTCCATCTTTTTATGTAAATGGAAGAAATTTTATAAATGAGAATGAAAGTTCTTTTTGTAAGATATATTCTTAGTATTCTCTTTGATCCGATGGATATTTTGCAAATCGCAGCAATCTTGTCGTAAGTATAAAAAAAAATCGTGGTCCAATTACTGTCGTTTATTGAATTAAAATTTCTTTTATTAAAACATAAAGATCTTAATGAGGAAATTAATTTAAAAATCTATTAAAAATATCATTGGTACATATTTATCATATTTTCAACATTGCCAAAACCATTTTTCTTTAATTTTCAGTAATCTTCGTCCATGAATTGGCAAAAAAAAGTATATTGAGCACAAATAAAAGGTATTTCGTTGAAATCTTTTCAATTTCTCTCGGATCAACTGTAACTCGAACAAGAGACCTAAAGCAATCTCGTCGTACGTCGTAAACCCTTCTGACCCCAGCTCCAATTGTCCGGTTACGATAATACTTTGCCCCACAAGAGCTGATAGAAAGAAATAATGAAAATTAAAAGAAAAGTGCTGATGAGATTACGTTACGAGAGAATGGCCGAAAATCACTGTAGTAGCATTAAGAAGAAAAAAGTGGAGAAATGTGTCCGAGAGGGTGAACAGTGAAAAAGTATATAATTTCTTCCTCACCCAAAGGTCTATTTTCCTGTCGACTACATATAGGGCATTCCACGATAAATCAACGTGACTCTCACCCACACCTTCTGGGATTTGTTTCACAATTTTTCGTATTGTCGTTACAACCCTAAAAAGCATGCAATTTGTTTTATAGATTCTCTCCGTTAACCGCTATTTAATAGTTGATTATTGAAATGAGCAAAAACAATACGATCTTATTATTGAACTATATAACATAGAATTATTATACTATGAGATCACACTTCCTGGTGAGACCGTTTGTGAGGTCTTACGACGAACTCCATACGAATTTTTACTAAATAATATAAACACATGATAAAGCCTGGTAAGAATGAAACCATGGTATATAGACTGTGTATCTTTGTGACTTCGTCGTTCTTTATTCAGTTGTTCTTCGACTGTTCGCGAAGTGAGAACACTTCTAATAAAATAAAAGTTCAATTGCTCATATATATAAGTCTCTCTCATTTATTCATCTGGCTTCCACACAAACCAATAGGTTATGGGCCCAGTAATTTCTTCTCGATTGCTAGTTGAGTGGCCAAACTTTTTCTCTCATATGTCTCATCCAGTGTCTTCATTATGTCTCTTGCCGTATCAGTGCTCCTTAGCACATCCAAGCATGGAATCATCTAACTATTCAATAATTATTCCTTTTGCAATCTTTTTAGATTTTTCCCATGCAGCATTTGGTGCTTCAGGACGTTCATCAGTTAAAACTTGTAATGCATTTTCTTCATCAATGAGATCTCGAATTCGAAATTTCTAGATACTGAATTTTTCACCATCAAAGGGTTTAATGTTCCTCCTTGTTTTCTTTTTATCGTCACCCATTGTCACTTTAACTTTTAGCTCACTTGAGTCAAACTGTCAATTTATATTTTCACCAAAACAAAACTTCACATGAGATTACATAAAAATCCAGATCACTTCAAATCGGTGCCTGGGCCCATAACCTACTGGCTTCCACAAAAACTAATATTAATAAAAAAAGAAAGATTTTACACAAAACAAAAGGTTCGCCGTCATTTAAAAATCTGAGAAAATTCAGAAGGATCACAGTCAGCTCGATTTCACGTAGGATGTCCCATATACATACATACACAGATACAGCATTAGCAAGAAGTACAAAGAGACTAATTTTCGACCAACTAGGTCACGTCCGAAAAGAAGTGACATCCCTAAGTTTTCGAACTGTCACGTTTCATTCTTTTTTTCCATATTTCTTTCCCCTCGGGCTCGCCTCCCCAACCACAGACCCGAAGGAACACTCGTGGAAAAGTTATTTCGACCCAAGGCACACAGCCGGTTTGGTCACAAGAATCACGAAAGTTCGGTTGACGATAATAGCTTGAAATTTTCGCGATAGTTAGCATTCAAAGTATATAAAGTAAAAACTTTAATACACATTTCCATGACTTTCGAAAGCTGATAACAAGAATCGCGGTCGTTTCACTCAACATTGATTCATCGACTCATTTTTTCCTGTCTGTTTTTTCCGTTTCAGGATCGGCGGTTGCCATGATTGGTGCCAATCTCAGGTTTGGCATCGGGGCTTCCGGTAACGTCACTTCCAACGCCACCAAAATATTTCAATGTCATCCCGGTGGTGTTACCGAGGCAACCATCATATTTAGCCTGGGTGCACTCGGTATGGGAGCCAATATTATTCTTATGACTCTCATACTCGCAAAACGACAGCTCAGAAGGTAAAGGAAACATTTTTTAATTTCCAAGTCTGTACATCGGGATGTAATAAATTCCTTGCAATTTTATGAATGAAATGTTTACTAAAGAAATTTCATCTCTTTAGAACGAATTCTTCGAATATTTTGTTTTGCTTAATTCGAATTAATTCTGTTCGATACGCAATCGTTTTTAAATAAAACTTGTTTTAATTCGATAAATCAATTTTTCCCCGGTATCTATTTGATATTAGCTAGTGTAAATCTTGTACTAGTAAATTCTGCAAATTTCATGTTTACATCGAAAGTTACGGATCAATATTTTAGAGCCGGGACGAGAATAGTGTCGGAGAGGAAACAGAGATACGGGGCAATACGTCATGTCAGGTCCCATAGTCAGATACGTACTACGAATATATCTCACAGATATTATCTCCTATTATATTTCTCATCCCTCAAATGTCTGATTTTCACCCAAACTTTCACAATGCCGTCGGGCTTGACACGAGATTCCCGACGTCTGATCTATAAGAGCTAGGTGTTTGCTGCAAGAGACATCAACGTGATTTTCCTGTTGTCATGAGATCCTAAGTTTAGTCGGAGTTTAACAGAATTGATCAATTACGACGAATTAACGATTAGAGGTTTAATTACGGATATCACTCTCAGAAACGTTTAAACTTCAAAGTGTCTTCGTCATTCAATTTTATACATAAATTTTTTTAAATAATCCATGAGATGAAAGAAAGCAGCCCTTATTTCTTAAACCTAACTTTTAGCCGTCTAATAACAGATTTTCGCTATTTTGTTTTTTTTTTTGCTTTTTTCGCGAAAGAACAATCCATCTTAATTTCTCAGAGTCGACAATAACATCAATAAACCTACCCTTAACTTTCTTAGATTTTTAAACAAGTGGTCCACTTTTAATCCCATTTTGGACTATTCTCGTAACACGTGTAACATGTAAAAAAAACATTCAGCCACTTCCTTCGGACAATTCCCTTGGCAGCGATTTTGTCCTCGGGTAAATCTAATGCTATATTTACATTTCAACGAACGTGCATGAGTCTCGAAAGTCTCGAGAAGTCGTGACAGCTATGGGGGACACAAAATGAGAGGAGGTTCTCTAGGTTCGCAGGGGAAAAGTTATTCGGTTCTTGTGGGTATTCACGAATGGAAGGTAGAAATTTTCCAGGTGCAAAAGTCGTCACACTTTTTGCTCTATATATAATTTTTGTATGTAAATACGTATATATGGAGTATTTTACCGAAAATGGCGCGATTTTTCGTGAAGGGAGTTTTTCGAAAATCTTGTCATGTCGAGTGGTTACTAAATTTTGAAAAATGGTTTCAACCAACTTTTATCCATCAATGGACAATTATTATGAGATTCTAGCACTACAGCATGTGTTCTTAATATATAAAATCTTTAACAGTGAATTGTTTGAAAATAATTTTGAGTTATGTCGATTTCTGAATGTTTACATTTTTATTTATTGATTTTTCTTTTCCAAAAACAATCAGCAACGTTGATCCATTTTTTATTTATTTTTGACTGCTGAATAAATTTAATGCACATCCTGTTGCTCAGGTCATCAGAAATCATCGTCATCAATAAACAAAAATTTTGGTAAAAAATGTTTTCAAATATGTAACCCCTACTTGATTAGTACTTCCAAAAAGTCTACAAAATCTAAACTAAAAAAAATACATTTTCAATAGCCTTCTCTCTTAAATGGTTCTTCAATCTTGCGTAAATGTCACGAAATTTCAACGACAAGGGATGTTTTTTAGGGGTTGAAATTTCTCAAAAATCGAATGGTAAAATTAACGTTGATGAACAATAAGATCTTATGTGAAAAAAGAGACCACTTTTAGAAAATTTAAGTGCGTGAATTTAATTGACAATCGCTATAGGGCGAAGAGCGGACGAATTTTCATCAGTGTCCTTTTCAATCTTTCTTTCACACGAATTATATTCACGAGTTAAAGGGGTAACTTTCCTCGTCGAAAAAAATCATTCTATAAGTGAGAATGACGAATTTGCTTGATCGTTGTCGGGCGATATTTTTCAGATGGTCTCAGGGATTGCTGTTCCATCAAGCGATGGTTGACTGCGCAAGAGCAGCGATATTATTACCCCTTGGATCGAGTATACTAAACTGTCAGCCGGTCAACAAGTGTTCGCTCGTCGAAACGGCTTTTCTACTATTGGTAACCGTCTCGACGGTCAATATGCTTACAACGGTGCTTAATGACAGTCCGGTATTTCCGGAGAGCGACGAGGAAGCCGATCTAACGGCTCCTCTACTCATGGACTCGCCACAGGTGATAAAAAATTATTTAACCAACAAAGCAATAATATTTTATGGACTTATTAAAATATTAATGATATTTTAATTGTTTATCAAAATGTCAATAAAATGTTACTTGTTTATTACAATTTCAATCAAATATTTTTTTGTCCAATGATACAAATTTTTATATTTAAGATGTTGCTTTTTTAAATGATAAAACGTCATGTACGAATTTCTGATGAACGTTTGGGAATGGACAAATGAACGGGCCATCTGTGGCAAGTGTCTAGTCACTCGGTGATTGCGGTTTACCGATGTTGAACGAGATCACGTGTCCAAGCGTTTACGACGTTTGTGGTTAAAAAGCTCGACGAGAATGGCTCGTAATACGAGTGACGTATTTCGCTGCAGGGTTGACGTTCATTACAGAGGGGAAATTCTGCATTTTATCGTTTATCCCCTTTCAGAGAGTATGATATACTAAAAGCTTTCTGATTGTATTAACGAACAAAACTCGATAGTTTTTAAAGGGCCTTCATGTTTATGTTAAGATTTTCGTAAAAATGAACACTGGAAAACCGGAAAATTGAATGAATTTATTGAATAATTAATTAATTATTCAATTAATTAGATTAGAGTGAAAAAAAAATTCATTCAACATTTTTTTCATAAAAGTGTACTTTTAAGATTAAAAAATTGACATATCGATGCAAATTCCTAAATTTGTTTACTTCCGTTTCATGTAACTTTTTAAAACGAAAGAGGTTGTAACATAAATTCATTATGATTGAAAAAAATAAATTTCATGCCTCATTATTGTCGTAATGATTCTGTTTCAGTGCGTTCTTTTTGGCACATTTATGATATGGTTCGCCAGCATCACGATAAATCTCGGACCGACATTTCTCAGCGGGGCACTGGCAGCTAATACGGAAACTGGTCACAACGCCCCAAGTTGTCCACTAGTTCACGGTCCATTTCGTCACTATATTCTCAACGTTTTATGGATCGTCATAAACGTCATATGCGTTGCACTAACTCTCTTTCATCTGAGAAAATTGCACCGGGATCTCACGAAAGCTAATGTCGAAGCGGTACGTTTTTATTCACATTTATATTTATCTCATCGCGATTTTTTTTTATTTATCAAGATTCGTTAAATTGACAATGTCCGTGGGCAAATCAATTTTCGAATAAAGTTTATTTGAAACAGATCGAAATTTATTTCGATACAATCAAATTTCGACAAGTTACAAATTCCATCCCTCGAATTGAAATTTGCCACTCCTTCATTCTGTACATTTTGTGGCATAAATTAATTTTACTTCCGCTCTAAAAAAATGAATAACAATTTCGTTTTATTAAATACAAATTAATTTCAATGTAAAATTGATTAAAATTTCGTTGCGGGCTGAAGGAGGTAACTCTACGGAAAAAAATCGGAATGATCGTGTAAAATTAGTTTATACCTCAAAACGAAAAATCGTATCGAAAATCCCAAACGAGATATCGTTCGAAGCGTATTTCTGGTTATCTACAAAAAACATTGAGTTACATAAACATTTTTAATAGTATATTTTTAAAATATTTTTCTGTTTATTTCGCGAAAAATCGATCTCCTCAATTCTTTTTATAATCAAATTTCCGCCAATTCGTTTAGAATTTTCGATACAACTGTTTTATTCGCAATTAGTTCAAAAGAATCGTAGAGTCCACCCTTGAATGCAAATTAATTTTCGTTCAGCGCAAATAAAATATATTGAAACTTGAAAAATCCGTATACAACTTTATGTGAAAATGCCTGTTCCAATCGCGATTTTTTTTCCCCCGCTCAAATCAAATTTATGCAATTTTAATAAATCCGCATGCAACATAATTTTCAATAATGAATTGTTCATATTAAAAGAAAAATACTTTTCTCGATCTACAATTAAGAAAACCGAGGTCAAATTTCATTAACTCTAAAATCTTTTAACAGCGATCGTTAAATCCTTTTTGTTTTAAACCTCAACCACACGGGTCCATTCCTCTCTGGGACTCTGGCTCGAGAATGAGCCATAAAGAGAGAGAGATTGAATGAGGAATACAGTGTGTTCGTTGAACGACCCGAGAGACGAAGACAAATTTTATTGTTCCCTGGAGATACCAACCCCTAACATAAATTTATCACACGTACAAGTATATACACATATCCACGAGACTTTTATATACGTCGTCAAGTTTTTCTATATTTTCCCATTCCCCTTCGACCTGACGAACCGCAGGTACGAGTTGCCGGACTTGTGACGACTCTGGTAAACGTCACAGGGGGACATGGCGGAACCAACGGTGTAGTTGACGGTGGAAATGCTGACGCGAGAAATGGAACGACTCCCAAGGTAAAGCTATGCATTTTACAGCCATATTCTCAAGAATTATATATTTAATGTCATTTAAAAAAAATACTAAGTTAAATAACCGACGAAAAAATAAAAGAGGTGCAATGTAATTGGATTGTTGAGCTGAAAATTAGTTTCGGCTATAATACGGACAGCAGTGGACGCGTGGTCGGTGCGCGGCTTTGGCGATCTCCCATGTTAAACATTTCTGGTCACGATCATTACTGAGATGGGTGATCACTTAGGCGTTCACTGGCTTGTACGCCAACTACTGAGAGGATGCAGTTTTTCTGTGTTTCTGATCGTAATACAACTGAAACTCAGTGAAAATAAGAAACTCAAGGATCAATGAAATTCGAAGCTATATATTATGATAAAAAAAGGTTAAAAAAAAGGGGGGGAAATTGCCATGTACAATAGGAAAAATGGTAATAATAATAATAGCAACGCTTCGTTCACACGAGAAAAAAGAAAAGTTACAAACTGTTCTACGTCACGCTCCAATTTCCCATCTCGGAAGAAAGTTGGCCCAACGATGATACACGCAAGCTCCACGAGAGAAAATTCATTTCGTTGTTACACGCCTCTTTTTTCCACGTCTATACATACACTTTTGTAGAATTTTTTTTTTGTTTCTCGTGTAACGACTTCGCGTAAACTCGTTGGCCAAAAATTCACACAACAAATTCAGCTTTCATTCTGCATTTTTTCTAAAAAAAAACGCGTCCTAACTCCATCGAACAAGCGTATCACACGGGAACGCGAAAATTTTGCTAACGAGAAAATTAATCAGAGTGCTCGAGTTGCGTTTGAGACTAGCGACAAACATTTGTATCGAGTAAACTTTCAACTTGAAACTCGTTATGAAAGTTTGTTTTTATTTTATTTTTTCAACGGTTTATGCTGATTCGCAAGAATTCGGATGTGCAAATGTTTATTTATTTTATTTTATTTTTTTCATGGCTAAAAAGTTTGATGCTAAATCAAGGAAGCTTAACGTATAAACATTTAAATTTTTTTAAGTTTAAAAAATTTTTCTTCGTAAATAAAATATTTCATCATGACTCCAGAAAAATGACGTAAGAATATTTATTTTTTTTGTTTCTTTGGGAAAAAAATCTTTGATGCTGAATCGCGGATACATGGTGAAAAAAAATGAATTCTTATAAATTGTTATGGATAATGGATATTAGTATTGTTTTTTTTTGCCGTGGAGAATTTAATGAATTTGCACGTACACATTTTTGTGGTTTTTTTTCTCCCAAATAAAAGATTTGCTCTAATTTCATCGAACTTATCGATGGTAAATCGATAAAACTGAACGCACAAATTTCTGCGGATGTACTGTGACTTTTATCGTTTTGCTAAAAAAGTGCTTTTATTATCTTTTCGTTATTTTCAAATTTGTGTATTCCCTCAATTTTTTTTTCTCCAGAGAACGGGTGCCATAGAGGAACATCGTAAGATGCGAAATTATCTCAGAAGAATGGAACGAGAGGGTGTACAAAGAGTCAAGATGTTTCTCGTTATAACAGCCGCCTACGTAATATTCTGGGGACCCTTGTTCTTCGTGACCCTGGTGCATCATCCGGTGATTGGAAACGCCACTGGCTACGAGGTATATACACTGTTAATAGAGATTCGAAACTGTTTCGAAACTGTGTCGTCTCTAACTTGAATATGCCATCGCACAAGAACGCGTCTTGACAATATCCTGATCAATTTTTCAAAAGCTCATAATTGACGGAAAAAATTATTGAAAATGATTTAAAAAATAATAATGGAAAAATATCTATACATTTGTATTAACGAAAGTCATCAAATATCCGCGATGTTTGTCGATTTTTTTGCGCTTGTGCAGTCCCTGGAATAATAATCTTTCGAATTTTCTACATATCGTTTATTTTTTATGTCATTACATTTTTGTAATTACGTGTGATCGGTGTGAAAAATTATTCGAACATAAAGTTCTATTAGAAAATTTCAAAAACCCCACTGATTCTATATTTTGGAGAAAAAAAAATTAATTGTTGAAATAAAATCGCTGTAATTTCGCTTCTCGATTGAGTTGCGACTCCATTCGGTGCTCATTCTCTTCGTAACGGTTCAAGCTTTGAAATTCCACTTCATTCACTGACCTGGGAAGTATTTTGGATTTTTTCATCGATTTTCAAAGTTCGACTATCGATTTTTGTCTTTTCATTGTTTTTCGTGCGATTTCCAAAGTGGCCCTGATTAATGGTATTCTCCAAGTGTATTCGCGGCATTTTCAAAACCCCACCGAACAACCCCGAATCGATCAATCTGAAGTCACAGTCATTTGAAAATACGATTTTTTTATGTTTCTGAAAGAATCAACTAAAAATGGCAAACAGTTTGTTTTTCGTCCGCAACTACTTGTCAAATCTCAATGCGATCGTACAATCACTGATTACTAATCCCAATGAATTTTTGTCAGATGCAAAAAAAATTTAATGCGAAAATGCTAAAAATCGGAAAAGTTTGTCTTTTTTACATTTTATAAAAACGACATAAAAAAATAATTGTATAATAGAAAATAAATTTTTTTAACTCAGAATAATCGTTCAAAACAATATTTCTACTTACGTTAAATTGCATTGTACATGGCCGTACGATGTATTATTATTCCGTAAAGAAAAATTTTTGATGATTATTCTAAGTTTGAAAAAAATATTTTTAATTATACAATTGTTTTCCAAGATTTCAAAATTACCGTTTAAAAAAAAATTATTCATCTTTATTCCACAAATATTATTGATTATTATTTTGACAAGAAATTATCGTAAATTATTTTTTTCTATTCATGCCCGTCTCTCGTGGGTAATCTCTGTATTGACAATCGAGGTTCTCGTATAAACGTGAGAGTATGAAAAAAAAATGATAATAAAGATTCACGATGTTATTTGTTCTTTTTCATTCCCCTATCTCAGGTGACTCTGCACATTGCTTACGTACACGCGTTCGTAAATCCTGCTCTCTTTTTGGCTCTTCATCGAGGCCTGAGGCAGGGTATATCGGATGTATGTTGCGGCTGTTGCGAGAGCCTAGCACGCTGGATACTAGGTTCAACGACATCGAGCCCTTTACAGTCCTCCCAGCCACCGAGATACGAGGCACCCATGAATCTACCATCACCACCGGATCCACCCTTGTTACCGGCGGCCGCGACCTCTTGCGATCTCAGTGACGTTGCACTACTCAAACCACCCTTACCACCAATACCCAAACATTTTCTTCCGGTAGGCATATTTCAACGAAACAAAATTGTATTATTTTAAAACATCGAATTTCAATTATTTCGTCACAAACATTTCAACATTTTTAAGGGAGTATTACAAGTACAATGTTTGACATTTTTTCACGAATATCTTTAATCCTATTTTTTTTAAATCAGCCATCAATCATTTTGAAATATTGCTTTTTGGCAGAATTATGATTTTTTTAACAAAGAAGAATCTCTTTTCCAAACCGACATGTTGTACCATGAGTTTTGAGTACCGGTTATCTCAATTGGAGGGGTCTTGATTTTTTTTTTTAATACTTTCTTGCTTCTTCTTCAAAATTAACCACGACTGGCTTTTATGTATTAGATGTATTTATGTTTTTTGTTTTAGACAAGTAATATTTTATAGCAATTTTTTCGGAATACTTTGATTTGACCTGGTGGTAAAGTTGTTGCAGATACAACTTTCTCGATTTTTTCGCCAATCACTTCATACTTCCCCTTGGAAACGAGCCAAAATCCACATTGAAATATCGTTTTTCGCCAGTTATATATATATTTTTTTTTTCGGAAGCTTTATTTTTCATGGAAATTTTATAAATTTCGAAATTCGAGCTGTAACTCAAACTACAGGAGTTACAGTACTCTATATTTGACCGTAAGTGCCTGCATTCTTCCCTTTGAAAAAGAGCCAAAATTCACATTGAAACATGGTTTCCCGCCAGAGTTATAATTTAATATCTCAACTAACATTTTTGTCCCAATTTTTTCTGCCCTTTTCGATTTAACCCGCGACCCAAATTACTGCACTGTCGGTTCACTTAATTTCTTTTACTATCACTTCAATTCTTCATCTTGAAAACGACTCAAAATTCAATTTGAAATTTGTTTACGTTAGTGTGACGATTTTTTTTTTCATCAATTTATGAATTTTTTTAAGGTTAAACCATTTTATTGAGTTGGCCACGAAATGATTTAAAATCATTTTGACAATTTGACACTTTATATCAACTATCGATCTATTACAGGACGAGCCTATATCAGTACCGGATCCCTGGAGTATACTATCGAGGCCAAGGAGCATCTCGAGCCTTTACGATGAAAAATCATTGAGAAGGCCAAGTCTTTTACTACCACCACCACCCGATCTTAACGATTTGGAAACGGCTGTCAGTCCAACGAGCAGCGATTTGCCTAGCGATTAATTAACGCATTAATTAAAATGATGTTTATACATTATTATTGTCATTATTATTATTATGATAAGTGTGTCCATATAAGGAAGCAATGGAATCTCGACGAGAAGAAACAGAACAAATGAACAAAAAAAAATACGAAAAAGTACGATAAGCGATTTTGTCTCGTACCGAAACAGCAGACATTTCATGCAGGATATTTTTTTACGATTTCAACATTCAAACGGTAGCTTGACGAATGATTATGGGGAAACTTGTATGTGAGACGATGATTTTTCCGAAATTCAATCGACGAATCGTCGATCATTCGGTAAATTCACGAAGATTCGTTCTGCATTCATTGTTTTTGTTCTTCTCTCGTTGTAATACAAGTTTAATGACTTGTTTTAATGGCTCTGAGGTAGAAGATGAAAACGACGACGAATCTTTGGTAATGTTGCGACAAAAAAAAAGAGAGAAGTCAACGACTCGTTTTAATGGCTCTGATATATAAGATGGAAATGGCGACGAATCTCTGTGGTAACGTTGCGACCGGAAAAAAAGTTTATCCTAGTCTATCACGAGATACTGATGCGCGACGTCGATCGCGTACTTCATATTTCACTTAATAAAATCGACGAGAATGTCCCCCCAACCAACGAGAAATGAACAACTTTGACGTTACTTTCAAACTAACTTTACTCATTTTTCGATAATTTTGTTTTTTCAATATTCGCTATTTCTTTTAAGTCACCTCTACTAAACTTCTGCTCATTTTTTTTATATTTCATGAATATTAAAAAATATTAAAAAATACTAAAAAAAAAGACACTAACGTGTATTGGAAATATTAATTTTTATTTATTTTTTCTTTGTAAATTTGGTGTTTGAAGCGTTATTTTCATGAAATTCAGTGCAAAAAATCATCTTGAGATTTTTTGATAAAATTTTGCAGCAAAATATTTTGAAAAAAACACTAATGAGTAATGAACGAATAATTTTTTCTATTTTTCTTCGTAAATTTTGTTTAACGCATTCTTTAAAAGAAAAAAAATGATAAAAGGACATGTAAAGAAAAACAAAATTTCCGAATAAAAACCGATCACTTTTAGGGAAAAATTAATACTGAATGAATTGTTCAATGAATAAATAAAAGCAAGAGAAACAAAAAGTTCAAAGTAACGAAGGTTGTTCGTCTCAGTCCCGATCATTTTCGATTTTTTTAATTTCGGAAAACAAAACGTCCACGACGTCCGCTCAACTTGTAGAAATATCGTGAAAAGAAGAAGAAAAAAAACAAACGCCTAACGCGAAAAATATTTTGCGAGTTTGCAAACGAACGATTAGATATATTGCGGTGACAATTTATATCGGATCGTGGAGCTCAACGGTAAGAAAATATTTTCTTCCAATTGATACATTTTTTGTTTCTTTATAATTGCCGAATCAATTTGCTAGCATTGAATTTGAAACACGCGACAAATCCTTAGAGACTGAAACGTTATTGTCTGTATATTCGACGATTAATCGATGTGGTATTTGCGATATACTATTGTGCTAACGCGAGAAAAAAAAAAAAAAAAACAACAAAAAACGCCCTTTTTATCGAAACTGTCGCATATTATAATTAATTCATATCGTCTAATATTCTTTCGGATGTATAGAGATTTTTTCCAATTAAAATATTTAATGTACGAAGAGTGTACGTGGGACTGCTCGTTTGGTGTCTATCGAAATACACGTGTGTATGTATGTATGGGAAATTCCGTCACAACTTGTCAGATATTCTTGTATTTTTTTTTTCTTGATAACTAAAATCTGGCAACATCGTCTTATTGCAATTCCTATTTGACTATCTTTTCCTCTATTAAGATTATTACTAAAATAATTATAATAAGATATTAATTTCAACATTGTAATTTTTGTTTTAATATTATTTTATCAACTGTAAAAGACAGTACGAATCTTGTCTATTCTTTCATATCATATTTCGATTTTTCTTTCTTTTTTCTTTCAATTTCTACTATGTTTTCTAACTATTATTATTATTATCACTTTAACAAATTGTAACTATGAAAAAAAATGAAATTTGTCGTCATATGTTCGAACCCTGTTTTTTTTCACTACATTCCTTCTTTTGCAATTCCTTATTATCTGCTTATTATTATTTTTTAAATCGTATCTTTAACGATAAAATGCGATTGGAATTTTGCGTAAACTTTTTTTTTCACCAACTGTCATTTAACTACGATGTATGTACAGCTTTGCACAAAATTGCCATTAATATTGCCGAATATGTGACAAACTTTTTGCCCCAAAAAAAATACAACCCCATTGTTGTTTAAGTATTAAACAAACAAACAAATTAAGGAAAATACGTTGAAATTGGCACGGAATGTCTCATACACTGTGCACGTAAAATCATCGATATAATTATTTTATTGTACAGCGAAGAATAAAGGTCTACTAGCCTAGCGATATAGAAGGAAAGTACTCGAAATAGTTCCTCATAGACAGGGTCGAAACATACCGCTAACCAGTCTTTAATGTATAAAAGAAAAAAAAACCTAATAATTTTTACGATAAATACAGTGTGTGAGCTTTTTTTTGAACAAATTGCCAAAAAAAAAAAACAAAACAAAAAAAACATGTCTCCGGAGTCGTGACTCGTGGAGATGCCGATGAAAAAGCTCACACGCATCGATAAAGCACAAAAATCTAAAAAAAAACAATTATTGTGCAAATAAAATAAAGTCCAAGAGGACTATTAAAAAAAAAAAAAGCGTCAAAACCATTGATGTCCGAGGCCATATCAATCCATAATTCTGATTTATATTATTTTTCTTTTCAAGCTGATCCAATGGGCATGAATGATATTATTTCGAGTCGACTGAATTGCAAAAAAGATCATCAACTAAATACGATTTTTTTTTTACCCATCATTATACAATCAGAAGGCTTTTTCCATTATCGTGTAAATGAAGGAAAAGCAGGAGGAACAAGACGTAAAAGTAGATCCAATTTTCACGGAGCATCAACTTCATCTCCCGAATAAACGATCGAAATAATTGCTCATAAAACGAAAAAAAAAAACAAGAAAAACCTAACAATGTATTCCGCCCATCGGAGTGCTTAAGCCAGAATATAAAAAAATAAATAAACTCGCGTCAATTAGAACACTAGATCGTAAATGTGAGATTTAATGAAAAATTAATACAAATTTAATTCTTGTCAGAGTCCAATATGCAATCTCGCGTTTCTAATCAAAGAGAACAAGGTTACTTTCACGACTTTGAAGCGATTTTACTCAAAAACTTATGTTTTTTTGTTCTTTTTTTTTTTTTTGTTAAATAATTTTACATCACTGCTACGTCTAGAAGTGCACTTTAATAATCATCGTCTGGGTCCATCTAATATTCCGTAACTTTGTGGTGTGTACACGTAATTGGCTAGACGTAATAATAATTGTGTACGATGTATTCTTGTTTTTTTTTTTCATCGGTCTTTTTCGATTTAAAAAAATGTCCAGTGTCAACGTGCCAAAATACGATTGCCAAAGACACAAACCATTTTTTTTCGTGCGCGTGTTTAAAGAAATAAAGACGAAAAAAAGTTTAAAGAAAAAAAAATGGATTCGTGGAAATTCGAATCGCGTTATTGTATAAGTATTGAATATGAATATATTAAATCAATGTATAAACGAAATGTGCCTAAAAGAGTCTAAAACCTAAAAAGTAAACGAGAAGCAGAGGAATGAATTAAATCGGACGATTAAAGAAGAAGAGTTAAACAAAACAAAAATCAGCACATGGAAAAAGAGCTGTGCTCTGAAGTTTGTGAAATATACATTATATATTTCGGTTGTATTCATAGATAGACGTGTCTTTTTTTTGTTTTTTTTTTTATTATTCAAAATGCATATTAGCTTTTTCTTATCGAACGAGACAACAATTTTTTCGTCGAATTTCAATCAACGTCTAATTGTCTATAAATACAACCACTCGACGTTCAAGTGACCACAGATGTGTAAAATAATGTACGAAACGTTTAACCGTTGTGTATCGTAATAAAAAAAAAATGCATATGAATTGCATACTCGAAATCTTTGTTTGCATTTTTTTTTTTTTCAATTCCTCTTAAAGTGCACTTTGTTTTGGTGAAAAATTTTTTGCTTCCTACTTGAAAAAGATTTGTGCCATTTTTTTTTTCGGTTTTTCAATGATGATTTATGGAAAAAGGAACAAAACGTCGGAAAATCACATTTAGAAAAATAATGTCCGACTGTAGAGGCGGTACTTGTCATGAAAAGAGCTTAGGGAACTACTTCCTACGTCAATTGGATTATTGAGTATCGTGAAAGAATATTTAGTATTGAATTTCGAGAAAATCGATAAAAACATTGTATATTTATGATATTTTTATTTTATTTCAAAAACATTTATGAAAAATCAATCAAACCTCACACCATCAAGTCAAGGGACAGAAAAATGATGGAAATTGAAACTTGCACGTTGCTTCCTTATCATTTTCGCATTAACACAAAGCTTGCTCTATGGGAAAGGTGAAATTGAAAAAAGCCTCTTGCTCATAGAGGAAAATTTGTGTATATGCAAAAAAAATGATGAGGAAGCATGTTTGTTTTTTTCTCTAGCGTCAGAGTGGTATCCACACTGAATAATAAACGAGAGAGAGAGACGGAGAGCCAGTGTATTTGGCTCCGACAAAATGTGAAATTTCAGAGATCTGACGCCACCGCGCTTTCACACCCGTTCTCGCTTTTCCACGTTATTTGCAACGCGCGCTTCCGCGCGTACGATAAAACAATGGAAACACGAGTACAATGAGGAATATCGCTGAAAGCCTAATTGCTCGTTTGAACCCGCCCGACGAACACGCGATCTAACTTGCCCGCCTCGTAACAGACAAAAGTCACGTAAAGCTCGAATTTCTAAAGAACGAGTCGTATCTTTAAAAATAAAAATCGCTCCCTCGTCAAAGAATTAACTAAACTTTCAAAAATTCGACGGTGGACATTTTTACAGTGGAACTGGAGTAAACGAAATTTAGCCTCAGCCGAAAATTAAAGAATTTTTTGCGTGGTACAGCAAAAGCAAAATTGAAGACGACAAACCCGTGTAAATTGTCGTCAAATTTTTGTTCGGACATTAAAGTAGTAGTCTGGTAACTTAAGCCGATTTTCATGTCTTTTTTGGAGGGCGTTTTTTTGTATGAAAATAAAAATGAATCGTTTTGGATATTTAGGATATTTTTATTTACATATTAAAGATACAAAAAAAAAATTTTTTGAAAAAAATTAATAGTTTATTATTATTATTATTATTGATCGAAGTTGGCACGTTGAAAAAAAAGCGCGTGGGTGGCCCCGGTGATTTTGGCGCTTGATGTTATCTGAAATCAAAAATTCTTGATAATTCTTAATCTATAGACATGTCATTCTGATCGGAACTACTGAAGTTAAATTTCGGCGGACTTTGGGAAAAAAACTTTTTTTTTCCAAAGTCCGAAAATGAAATATAACTTCAGTAGTTCCAAACAGAATGACATGTCTATAGATTAAGAATTATCAAGAATTTTTGATTTCAGATAAAATCAAGAGCCAAAATCACCGGGGCCACCCACGCGCTTTTTTTTTCGAGGTGCCAACTTCGATCAATAATAATAATAATAATAAGCTATTAAATTTTTTCAACAAATTTTTTTTTTGTATCTTTAATATGTAAATAAAAACATCCTCAATATCCAAAACGATTCATTTTTATTTTCCTACAAAAAAACGCCCTCCAAAAAAGACATGAAAATCGGCTTAAGTTACCAGACTACTACCTTAACTCTGTTATTTCAGTTTGATCTTGATTAATGTGAGAACGCGTGTTTCATGGCAAATTATTCTGTGAATTTGCCAATAATAATTGATTATATTATTGATTATTTACGAGTTACAACCATTTGGTCGTAACGTCAGGTTTGGAACGACGAAAATAACAAAACTTATCGCCCAATTAAAATCGTTGACGAAGATATTTGTGATCAATTGCCAAAAAATAATTTCAACTAATAAAATGAGTTTTTGAGAAATCCAGTCAATTTTTCGAACTGTACTTTCGAAAAATAAAACCTGCACGATATGTCTACCAGGAAATTATAACGAAATTATTTATGCTTGTGTAATGTACACAAATAAATCAAAAAAATTAATGCTAACATTTTTTTTTTTTTTTCAATAAAAAAAAATGCATTAGTGCTTCCATCGCGGAGCTATTCAGGTTTTAACGTCCCTTCCCATTGTTCTGATTTCTGGGGAAAGTGCGGAAAAAAAATCCGCCCCATACAGGCGGCTACAATTTCACTAAGTTTCCGTTGTGATGCCAAAAACTCAAAAAAAAAGAACGGCTTCCCGGTAAGTACTCGTTGTGCAAACCAGTGCACGGCTAAGCGGTCACCCACCTCAGTATTGACCAATACTGCTTGTCATTATTCTTTTTCTATCTCATTATTCTCATTACTTTTTTTCCTATATTATCGGAAAATTCTTCAGTCTAAATTCCAGTCATATTTCTCGTGGATCAAATGTGCTGGACAAATTTTCATTAGAAAACTTGTTAAAAGTATTTGGTCAGTGTTCGGTTGACTTTTGTCAAAATTGTTTGCGTAATATTGGTCCGGAAAAAAATCATGGACCAATACAATTGCACAATATTCGTTCGTAATATTTACACATGTATTTAATATTATGATTCAAGAAATTAACGTTGACAAAGAACATTTGCGAATGTTGAAATTAAATAATTAATTACTGCGTCGTGCGAGCGTGCCAAAAAGCGTATTACGTGTCATCGTTGTTGACTTACCTGTTCGAAGCCGCCGAGGATCTCCGTCGTGTCCATCGCCGAATTGACCGCGATCGATCTTAATCGTTGTCCCGTAAGCTGTGCCAACACACGTACGACGCTGCTTTTTCCACAACCGGGACCACCGACCTAAACGGTAAAACATTGTTTTTAACTTACGAAAACAAAAACGAAAGAAAATACACTTAAAACAATGATTTGGTGGTCAAGAAATATTTTCAAAATTATGCACTAACAATGAGCACGTTTTTTGTAACGCTGTTGCACAAACAGGCAAAATCTAAAGGTATAATTGCATTGAAACATTGATTTGTCCTAATTTTAATCATCTTGTTATTGTTTCAATACCCTTTTCAACCTATAATGCATTTTTACGAAAAAAAATTATCGTAGCAACGAATTTATATGAAATATTAATGATGCTTCACGTATACATTAATTTAAATATTAAAACAAAGAAAACAATTTTAACAATTTATCAGTAAACTTTTTTTTTTCGTTTCATGAATGTTTTTTTTTTTTTAATTATTTCAACAATTGCACGAAAGCTCTTAAGTTTGGTGCTGAAAAACTTTCCGGCTTATTGAGTGGATCTTTCATATGTACAGCCGTTAAAAAAATCGAAAACAGGCATTTCAAAATAAAGGAAAAATTCGAAAGAAATTCACACGTATATAAAAAATCAATGAATTCATCTTATATGACAGAAAAAACTTGTGACTGATGGATTGTTAAAAAAATTTGTTTTTGTAAATTTGTTAACGACTTTTTGGAATTATTATTATTGAAAATCAATGTTTTGAACATCTTCAATATCGTTGATTTTTTTTCAGATTTTTGTGACACGTCGACGTACCGAAATTTTGATCGGATCAAACTTTTGAATGGGAATGTACACGTGAACCATCCTTAACGACTCGATTAAAATTTCCAGTAAATTTAACTTTCACGGGAGACTGTGCGATAAATATGCAAAATTCAATAGTCCAATTATATTCAATAACTGCATTTTTCCTTTTTACCGTCTAAAAACCGATTTTTATTTCCATTTCACGCTACGTTTCATTATTACTAAAAATGTAACGTACCAACGAATTTATTTTCAAACTTTAACAATTGCCAGTAATTTTGTACTTTGAATTATTCGAAGGTAATTTAATTTTTTTTGTTTTTTTTTTCTCACATTTTTCTACTCTAAAACCTCAAGCACCCTTTAGCAAAGATTATTTTGAATGTTATTCACCAATATAGGCATCCAGTTCATCTCCACGCAACGAGCGAGACTCCTCAAAACGTCAATTTGATCGCGAAGAACGAGCAAATTGTGATCATTATTGATGGAATATTCCTCGCGAGGTAAATTCACGTCACCGAGATAAATCATCTCGTCGTTGACATGAACAATCGGTTGTCGGGCGTTAATAGGATATTTCTCGATTGTAAAAATGTCCTCGTAAATTTCACAAACTTTATCACGATCCGCCTGCGTTCTCATTCTATCGATGTATATCAAATCGATAAAATTTCCCGGATTATACGAGATCACTCGATCGTTGATTATTTTTCGTGAACGAACGACAATCGCCTCGCACCAACGTGTTATATCGCGCAGATTCATTTCCCAAGGTGATCCATTGTGTCCCCATGAGACACCAGCTTCGTTAGCCAATCGTGAATTAAAATTGACAATTTTATCGAGCAAATCGACTGGAATATCGGGAAATTGTTTGCTCGCTATCAGCTTCAAATCGTCGTCGGTCAGAGCGTCCACGTAGACTTGTGTAAAACGATTTAAAAATGATTTTGGCAAACCTCGCCTTGCGCCACCTTGTCTCAGTGGATTTTGACAAGCAAAAAGTTTCGTCGCCGGTTTAACGATAAATCGACGACCAAGCTCCGGTATATAAATCTCGCCACGATGATCGAGACAAGCGTTTAGTCCTTCGAGAACGGATTGCGAGGCGAGATTAAGCTCGTCGAGTAATATCCAATCACCGGAACGTAATGCACGCAAAAATGGCCCGTCCTTCCAAGCGAATTGACCACCTTTGCCACCCTCGAGCGGTAAATCCGCTCCGAAGAGATCCGAAACATCCTGCGAACGATAAAAATAATCAATACAACAATACGACAAATTTATGTAGATAACGTTCAAATTAGAAACTTGCACGCAGCTTCCTCGTATTTATTTTATTTAGATCGGACAAAAAACAAAACCAACCGTACCGTCTGATCGCTCAAATTGATCCGCAGCAAATTGTGACCGGAAGCTCTCGCCAGTGCAGCGACCAAGCTAGTTTTTCCAACACCCGGACTTCCTTCGAGCAAAAGTGGTTTTTTCAATTGCAAAGCTCGCAAAAGTTTCAACGTGTTCGATCTCGTTGTCGGTGTGGCGAAAGTAAAAGTTTCATTCGCGTCTTTGCCATCGGGCCCTTTGGGAATAAAAAACGGTGCTATTCCAAACACCTTTCGCGAATTGTCTTCCGTTGTTTCATCGAGGTTCACGAAAGTTTCGACGAGCGTTGACTCGGACAGGTGATCGTTCGCTTGAGCGTTCAGAAAGCTCAGAGCACTTTTTCGAAATATCTCCAATTTGTCGGCACTGTGATTAAACGAAATAATTTGAATTTTTGAAAATGTAATTTTTGCACGAATTAATTCGTTACCGATTAGAGGAATTGTTTTTTTTTTTTACCTCTCCATTCCCGTGAGTCCGGATCCAAGACTGTCGATGTACGTGAGCGAAGCACCGTGAAGATACGCCTCCGCCAAACTCAATTTCGAGATTCGATTTTCATCGATACAGGAATTTATAAAATTCACCCAAGTCAAAATATCGCGTATGCTCACGGTAAAACGCTTGCCAATTTCCGATTCTTTCAACCAATCGACAAAATTCAACATCGACTTTGCAACTATTTCTCTCTTTTCTCTTATCGAGGAATTTAAATTGTGCTCAATTATCGCTTGTAAATCGCACTTTTCCACGCAACCCTCGCACCATATTTCTGTAAAACGATTTCTCAACGCTGGTGACAATTCTTTTTTGCCATAATCCCCACCGGGATTCATTGTTCCTGTTTAATGAAAGACTCAATTAAAATTTTACAGTTTAGAAGAATTGTTCGTTATAAAAATCTTTTTAATTATGATTACGAACCGATAAAGTGAAATTTCTCATTTGCCGTGATCGTACAATCGGACTCACTCGAGTCCGCGGAATCGACGCTCTTCTCAGCCAGAAGAAGACTACGCTCGGGTTCTTTGAAAAATAAAAATATGCCGATTAGTTGGATTAACAATAATTATTGCAAATTTTCTTCAATTTTCATTTAAACATTTATTATGCTGGGATGAGATAAAAGTAACGGACAATTAATTTTAACCCGACGTGATCAGTAGGGGTCGAACTGACATCAAATTTAACTTTACAGCTATACGTTTGAAATTCTCTCTCTAATGACCCCTTACGGAAGAAACCCCTTAGGGTCAATGCCTTTTTTTGAAACACACGCTATAAAATAATTTTTTTCCTTAAAGTACGGTTTTAATCAAAGAAAGTATGATTTGCTCAAAGTACCAAATTTTATTAAAAAAATAATAATAAAAAAACGAAAAGTATGATTTTTTTTCAGTGAAAAAATTCATTTTTCACATCAAGATATTTTTTTAACGCGTCATGATTTCATTCCTTCGTTCTACAATATACAAAGTACCTCCCATAATTCGACCCAACAGCACCGATACTGTTGTAAAACCGTTGAAAAAATACGATTAGGATTCATTTTGACACGCACGAAGGGTTAAAAATAATTTCATCAGCGCAAAACAAACGTTCGGCCGTCAGCAACGACGAAAATTTTTCCACCAACCTAGCAAAGAATTCAATCTCTCGAGAACGCTATCGTCGGCGAGTGAAATTTCATCGGCGAGAAACAAATCGCCTTTTCGCATAGCCATTATCAGCGGTCCATCGACCCATTCGAATAATTTTCGATTCTCCGAATCCGCGTGATCTCTCACCGGTCTCAAATTGCCCAAAAAATCGGACGATTCCGTGTGCATGTGACAATTAACAGCGTACAAATTTTGATCGCTCATATCGGCGATCAATTGGCAAATTGTTGTTTTTCCACCGCCAGTCTCGCCGACAAGAAGAACGGGCTCTTTGAACTGACATGATTTTCTCACGAGTACCGCCATTCTTCTCATATGACGAGTCCAAACTACATGATCAAACTTCGTAGTTCCATTGTCGCGTAAAATTTCCTCAAGAATTGTTCTCGTCACGCTCGAGGTGTGGTCACTAAGATCAAACAAATGATCCGGTTGAACGTCACGTCGCAAATGTTTCTTTATAACATCTCTGATCTCTCGTGCCTCGTCGGTTTTTCGTACTTTCGCTGCCAGCACGAGATAACCCTCGTCCGCTAAATGTTGACTCCAATCGTAAAGTCTCTCACCGACGTCCGCGGCAAGACGATATCTCTCGCCCCAACGAAACAAATCTCGTAATGTTATAAAACCGTGCTTTCCCTGAAAAGCCGCTGTGCTCTTTCGTCTCAGCTGTAATTCCGTCATAACCGCTATTATTTGTTTACAATAAGATTCGGGCATGTGACACCTTTCGTGCAATATAACGGACAATTCGTCGGCGGGTATCTCGTCAAAATGTAATTCGACAAAACGATTTCTGAAAGCGCGCGACAATACTTTACGTCCGCCATAGAGACCCGGCGGATTTTGCGTTGCAAAGAGCATAAAATTATCGTGCGCCTTAACGATCTCCTGTGTCTCGGGTATGAAAAGTTCACGATTATCATCGAGCACGCGATTTAACGCCTCGAGTACGTCGCTCGGTGCGAGATTCAATTCGTCGAGAATGATCCAATGTCCTTTCCTCATAGCTTCCACCAAAACACCCTCCTTGAAGACCAATTTTCCGGAATCATCGGCCACATAATTGCCGACGTATTCCTGAAGATCCGTATGCTCATGATTATTTATACGAACGCAAGTGTTACCGGACGCTTTTGCCAGATAAGTTATTAAGCTTGTTTTTCCCACTGACGTGTCGCCCTGCAGGAGTATCGGAATTTTTCCAATTGCCACGACCCTCGCGACGTCACGAAGATTCCTCCGGACGGATTCGGTGAGAATATAATTTTCTGGTATACGTGGCTCTAGATTACCTTTGATTATCCAATAACCCTCGAAATTAATGTAATCCTCGTCGTCGCGTGAACGTGGCTTTGGTATTGGCGTTCCGAGAATTGCTTTAGCCGTTTTCACATCGAGTATCGCTCGCGCTATCATTTTTTCGACAATCGGATAAGAGTTGCGATCGAGTTGCGTTAAAAAAGAGAGGGAAAAAGCTTCGTAGAGGGAACGTTGTACGTTTCCACATGGATTTGTCGATGCAACGCTCAACGCTCGACAAAGTGTTCTCAGACTGTAATGAGGCTTGTGGCCTGTTCCATCGTTCAATGAAACCAGAGCTTCGTTACGAACATTCAGATACATCTTGACAATAGCAGCTTGCTTATCAATTGTTAAATTAACATCATCGAGATACGAATTAACGAGCAATTGTAAATCCTGTTTTTCCGTTAATTCGTCAACGTAAAATTCGGTAAAACGATTTCTCAGGCCAATCGGCAATTCTTTCTTACCGACGTCCGTCGCTGGATTCATACACGCGAATATCGTAAAATCCGGATGTCGTTTTATTGATTCAACGTCGCCGCGCTCGAGCAACGACAATGAACCCGTTGTACCTTCCAAAAGACCGGAGAGACACTCCAGTGTCTCGGACGATGCGAGATTAATCTCGTCCAATAACACCCAATAACCTTCCTGCAGAGCTTTTATCAAACTTCCCTCGAGAAACGCGAAAGCCAGAGAAAAATGTGTTTTCACTTGTGTCTTTAATTTTTCCAATTTCACCAAAAGCTTCTCCCATTTTATCAATGTTTCGGTCTTGCTTCCGTTCACCGTGTCGTTCGTTCTCTTTCGTTTTTCCATATTTTCCTCAATCGCGCCTGTCGTCCCTTCCACGACTTTTGTTCTCAATCTCTTTACAGCTGCCGACGCGCTATGATACATCAGTCCAACGAGTGTTTTCCATTTGTTTTCCTTGTAACAATTGGCGACGTGCTCGAGAAATTTTCTATTTGGCTCGAGGGCAAAGTACGAACGAAATAATATTTCGAATTCTTCTCTCGTTGGAGTCATCAAATATTTGAAATCAACGGGTTTATAACCACCAAGTAAATCGGCACTCTCGCTCTGTTGATTCATATTTATAACGACAAGCTTGTGCCCTGTACTTTTCGCGAGATACTGCACCGAACTTGTTTTTCCAGTTCCGGTCTCACCGACCAACAGCACGGGTTCTCTCTGTGACACGCAACTCGTAACACGCTCGAGCAACGTCGCCGACGGTCTTGTGAATGAAAATTTTACTCTCGAATATTCCAAACGCGCGTAATTCAATTTTTTCCTGCGTAACTTCGCTCGTCCAGCGACAAAAGTGTCGGGTAACAAATTTATCGTTGGTTTGTGCGTGTTACAAAAATATTCGGCTTTCGTTTTCACGATACCAAGCTTATGTCCTATTGCTATTGCGAGCTCCAATCTACGTAGTTGATCAACGACCGAACAACAAAATATATCGATGGCATCCTGGAAAATTTTCAACGCCGAATCCGGTGATGACACTTGAAAATCGACGATCGCTCGTGTACACCATTTTATTAAATCTCTCGTTGACGTTAAACGGCCGGTTCTCGTTATATTTTCGCTCGTACTCGCGTTATCGTGATTTCCCACAGAAAATAAAAGAAAAACGTCGACCATTCTCGTTGCTACTGTTGTCAACGATGGGAACAACGTTTTCACGACTGTCACGAGTTCGCTCTTCGTGAGCGACTCTACGTGAACGGAGAACCAATGTTTTTCCAGTAAATTCGATGCTCCCGTGGATTGACGATAAACACCCGATGCTGTGGTTATTAATCGTTGCGTGAGAAACAGTTGAAAGCCAGTTTTGGCGTAAATCGTGTCGCGATAACCCGGCACCGAGAGTGTCTCGGTTTCCATGAGATTACCGAGTACACTCGCAACGTCCAGCGCTGCACTATCGATATCCTCGAGCAATAGCCATTTTCCTTCGAGGACAGCTTGTGTCAATACACCCG
This sequence comes from Oxytorus armatus, assembly GCA_958009045.1. Taxonomy (NCBI): domain Eukaryota; kingdom Metazoa; phylum Arthropoda; class Insecta; order Hymenoptera; family Ichneumonidae; genus Oxytorus; species Oxytorus armatus. Next base: position 13,464,436 of record OY253746.1, on the reverse strand, counting down.
GTTGCCAAACAAATTCACCGGGAATATCGGTACATCTGTATGTTCCCAGCAACATTTTGGAATCCGTCTGATCGCCCAATTGTACCTTCACAAAATTCGAACCTCCATGGCCCGTTATATCGGCGAGATACTCCACGAGCGCTGTTTTTCCACAACCAACGGAACCTTGCAGACAGATACATCGTCGCGAGGCGACTGCCAGTGCGAGACTTCGTAAATTCGATTCCATCGATGGTACCGGTATCAAATTTCCTTTTTTCGGACGTTCGTTGATATTGAAAACTGGCAAAATAACACCGGCTATAGAGACAAGAGCGTCGGAATTTTTTGTCACATCGTTCGTATCTTCGGGCTGTTCTTTCGATGATGTCAATATCGTATCGTTGATATCGTTCCGATGATCGAGGAGAAAACGTTCGTGATCTTTGATCAGCGATTTGGCACAAGAGAGTCGGGTCGATTCGGACATTCGCAAAATACGACCTATGCATTTCAGTGCGATCCTGTAAAAAGAGCAATTAATTAATTGCTTAATAAAAACTGCAAGCTATCGAGCTAAATCTTTCGGCAAGAGATAAAAGAATCACGTTCAATTTTTTAGAAAATAAGCAACGGGCTAGAAATTTTGAAAAAAATAAAGGCTATTGGTATTTTTGATTTAACAAAATCATTCTACATCGATACGCTATATAAAAAAAAACCAAACTTTAAATTATTGAGTTTAATAAAAAAGGGTTTTTGTTAAACTGAATATTTCAAAGAGAAGACCTCTTAAAGCTCTGGGCACTAAAATTTTCAATTTTCTCGTCTCATAATTTTCCCTTATTCGCAAAGCTTCTTCGAAGAGCAAATTTTTTTTTCACAAAGGTCTTTTTAAGGAATAAGCATTCCAGGGAAGTCATTGCACAAATCTGTAATTCAGAAGCAGTTTTTCCTTCAGAATTCTCCTAATAATTTCTCACAAAACTTCAATGCGTACCATTTGACAGTATCATCGTCATCGATCAAAAAGTCATAAAACGTTGACCAGTTCCATTTACGCTTAAAGTGTTCCGGTGCAGCTTCCAATATGTTGTAACTCGCCGTTACAATTTCCAAAGTTGTTACATCTCTTACTACAAAAGGCAAGTCATTTTCCTTCCGTCTCTTTTCCATCACAGTCAAATGATCGACCGAGGAGCCAAACGGTGCCGGATTCAATTCAAAATAACGCAAGGCAAATCTGCAAAATAGAAATAGTCGTTAGAGAATGAACAAAAAAAAAATACCATGAGGGCTGACGAAATAATTATTTATTTAATCAACTTACCCCAATACATCTGGATTTATTGGAATCAAAGTTCCCAAAACAACGCAATTCAATCTGTGTAACTGTGTCAATTCGTTGGTAATTGGTGATTTGTAACAATCCATCCTAATCGCTCGCGACAACATTACCAAAAGATACCGTGGAAAGCATTCAGTTACGTCCCTTGTGGATATCGGTTCCATCAAAAAGCGACACAACGTTTCCAGAACGATTTCATGCTCATTTTCGCTCAAATCCTATCGTAAAAACATAAAATTTCATGAAAATCATCGATACCACAGAATTCTACATTTAAAAGTTTGGAACTACCACACAATTATGATTACGAACAAAATAGTTGCAACGACACGGATAACATTATTTCGTTGCAAAGTGTTCGAAAAAATATAATAAAAAATGCGATACATAGCAGTTTACGATAATTACAACAAATGACAACGTATAAACAAACGACAAGCGCAATTACCTCGGACTTTAGATAGCGCGAAAATTCTTGTTTGTAATTGTCACTTCGTTCGCAGTAGATTTTCAGATTGTCGAGCAACATCGTGCAATTTTTTTACGACGCCGGTGTCCTGTCCTCACAGATATAATGTCGAAGGATGCACGAAAAGGTTTATCAAACGGGCTGTCGTTCTCGAATTAGTTTGCAAATGTTATAGAGGTACGAAACACGTGGTCCGCACGCCGCATGTCGGAACGAGTACTAAACCATGTGCTCGGCTGCTCGGTAAAAGCCGCTTGTGTCCGTCTCCGCCGACAAGTGAAAGCACGTTTTCGAGGAAAAAAAAAAGTGAAATACGCGTGTTCCGAAATGCAGCCATTTTGATGTTATTTTGACACATCTCGCGGCGCTGTACAGAACTTAGTTACTTTTTTTGGCGCCAATTTCAAATTGAGACCGTACTATGGCCGTTGCTTATGTTTTATTGTGACAAATTCACAAAATATGTGATACGGTTGGAGGAATGTGGAAAAAATTGGCAATTTTTGTAATATTTGAGAATGATTACGAGAATATCCTCTAAATGTGAACGCGGATTGAATTCGCGAGGAACAGCTGTGGATTTTCACGGATTGTAATGCAAACTTATCCGACAGATGTCATGGTGACAAGTTTAATTCTTCGAAAGTGATGTTAATTGTCAAATAACCGATAGCACGATAAATAACTGGTTAAATAACCATGAGAAGTTATATATTACCGGTGTTTCTTTACATTTTTATTCAACACTAAGTTCATGGAGCCTAGAAGGCTCCATGACTAAGTTTTTTCATATTAGCGAAAAGTATTGCATGAAGTAGTTAGACAAATGTAAAAAAGAATGTTTTTTTACGGCGAAAAAGTGAAATAAAGACGGCCATTTTGTTCGCAGGACGCTATTGACGTCAAAAAACGTTGAGGCACCAATTTCAAATCTCAACAATCCGCAATTTTGTTTATTATCACGAGAAAATAATGTTTGATGCTTTACAAATACACGTTTAACATACAGAATAACAAAACACATAGGATTCAGAATGCAAGCAAATGTTTTTGCGCATTAAGCTCGTCTTGAATCGCTTTTTCGATACCCGGCAAGGTAACATTGTTGACGACGATGTTGAAGCTCACGTAAATCGCTTTTCCATACTTTTTGGCGAGTCTCTTGGCCATACTCGTCGATGTTGAATCGTCGGTCGTTCCCATTAGTCTCGTGGCGACTGGCAATTTCTCATATCTCGAGATCATCGCAACAGTGAGATCGTTCATTTTGCAATCGTTAAAATCTCCTATCCAGATATACAAGCTATCTTCCATTTTTATGACACGGCAGGTTGTTCTAACCTCGCCAACGCGAGTCACGAAATCGTGAAATTTGAAACTACACGGAAGCAATTGCAGTTTCGTTTCTTCGGAAGGCCGGTTTTCCATTATTTTCGATGTTTAACGAAATTTGAATAATACGTCACAGGTTGAGTTCTTACAGTTTACGGTTATAAAATTTGTTATTCGTATATGTTTTTTGTTTGCACAACGAAACAATGTGTGTACCAGGGGGTGTTCACTTGCATACAAAAACCACGGCTCTATTATTAGTTCACGTGAGAAGGAACGTGTCCAGAGTGCGCCACTATCGACGCACAGCTAGCGCGCCTTACATGGTAGGAGCGAAAAGCAGAACTAAAACATCTGGCAAGCTTTTACCCGTTTTAACGACTTATTTAGTGGTAACAGTAGCGCCAGTGCTGCGCGTGATTCGAGGTTATACTCGCAGCTATCGTCGTTTTGTTAAAATATAATCGAATTTTAAAAAACTGTTAAATATTTCGTTATTTATGATTATTGTAATTTCCTCGAGGTGTGTGCGTGTCGTGAAAATGACTTGGCGCGATCTTCTAACCGTCGTCGCGTGTTTCGATGAAATTATCTCCATCGAACATCTTCCGTTCGAAAATTCCCAAAGATTTTCTCTATTAAGTTACAATTCAGTAATTTTTCGTTTTCGTTTTAAGCATAATCCACTTTGATATTTCAGCTATTGGGATTTATGTTCGGCTGGTTAACGTTCTATCGTCAGGGTCGCGAAGTTGCCAAAGACTTCAAGCGGTACATGACGGAATGGCAATTGAAAATACAAAAGGTAAAATATACTAAATCTTATTCATAGAGTCGTAACATTTTTTGTGAATACCCGAATTAATGAATCTTGAGCCAGTAAGTCAGTATTTATTTGTGAAGCGATTTACATCTATAGTTTTAATTTGAACATCCATTTATGTGAAATTGTAGTATCGTAACATTGACCATGTGGCTAGGATCGAGAATCTTGTTACAACAGAAAAATTTAATTTCTTTTCAGACTTACGCTCTGCAAGGTACATCGGACTATTCTTGATGAAAATGGCTCTTCATTCGTTTCTAGATGTATCACTGCTCTCGAAGATAAGGGTACATCTGTTATCTGACAGTTAATTATTAATTATGAAGTTATTTATCCAAAGCTTAAGCATTATACAATATTCCAACGAACAAAACTTATTTAATTAAAAATTAATAATTAACGAATAAATTCCTTTCAGCGTCGGGAAACAAGTGCAACAAGAATCTGATGACTGGGGAATTTGGTGGTATGTTTTGGTCCGATTTGTTGCGACCCGCGGAGTAGACGGTAGCTTCGATAATCGACATCAAATTTTATAATACAAATCACATTTTATCCACTTAATATAAATGAATGTTAATAAATACATATATATTTGTATACATATATATATATAAATGATTTTAAAATAAATCATTGGAATAACTTCTTTTTTTTTCATTTCTCGAAATATTCGGTTTGATCTACTATACCGACCGACTATTTATTTCCATGCTCACTCTTCATTTAAATAGCGCGCCACGGCTGAATGTATATATTTTTAGTTCCGACTCCAAGGAACGTGCCAAGATAGCGCTTCAAACAGTGGCTGCGCTGCTTAACATGGGAGTTTCCACATCCTGGTGTGTACTGACGCCCGGCGCAGAGTTCGTAAACGCACCAAAAAGTGTTCAAACGACAGTTTTACGTGTCCCGACAATTGTCAATAATATAATAATAATGTCATGCCAATAAAACATTGATATATAATTTATTCGTACCTTCTTCATCGATTCTTACGATTCATTGAATAAAACGAGAAAGTTCAACTTCGATGCCTGTATAAGGTTAAATTCTCGTATCCAGTATGTTTATTGACATCAAATTTCGATGTCAACTGCACGGAACATTTTCGAAATAAATCGAGAATGTTTTACGTTAATTCCTGTACAAATGAAAATAATACTGTAATGAAATCTACTGTTTTTCAGTAATTATTGCCAATATACTGTATAGACGATACGGAAAATGTTGAAGGTAAAAAAAAAAGTATTTAACGTTCTCTCGTGTGTTGACCGAAAAGGGAAGAGAAATTCCTTGTTGTTCCGTGTTTCCAGTCTCGCGGACCCCTCTTTCGTTGGCCGTGCGCAAGCGCTCAACAGTGAGATCTTCTGGTTAAAGAGTATCCATTTTGATCACATGTGAGTATACCCCGAGCGAGCTGTCCTCGATTTTTTTCCCGTGAAAACTAATGGTGCTAATAGCTTGAAAAGTACGAGCAACATTTGAGATTACGAGAGTGAAAACAATAGTCTGGTTCGTACAATTGAGTAAAAAAAGAAAATAAATACATAGTGTTTTAACGTTGGCCGACTCGTAACTACGTGAAAATTCACGGCGTGATTAAGCGGCACGATTGACACACACGAATATGGACCCCCGTTTATCGCGGGGGAACAATGTGGCTCGGACGATCTTTCGCGCCATCTTCGCGAATTATATTCGCGAAATAAGCGTTATTTACCATATTAAACAACTCCGCCGAAACCGGCGTATTTCATAGAGTCATGAAACTTTACTGTTTGACCGAAACTTCGCTCGTTACATTGCGCGAGAGTCGGAGAGAAAAAAAAAACGACATTCTTTGGTTAGCCGCTGAATTGGATGGCGACTCGTAGTCGTCTCGATATTGGCGTGCGAGTTAAACGCACGCGTTTCGCAACTCCATTTGCCCGGCGAATTTTGTTTCATTTTTTTTTTTCCTCTTTTTCAAACTCCCTATTTTCGCGCTATTAGTACTCTCCGATCGACCGCTTTGATCTCACGGGGGTATGAAACTTATACATCGCGTTGTAGCCGAACATTTTTTTCCCGTCAATGTGCCACATGGCCACTATCGAAGATCTTTTCGCGTTTAAGCCGCTATTCCAATTTTACGATCAAATTACAGAACACAGCTGGTCCTTTATTCCTTTTATTTACTCGCGAGCGTTTCCAGAAATTCCTTTGAGACTGTAATTATTTCAGGAAACCCTGACATACGTGTCCTGGAATTAACATTTTTTTTTTTTCTCTTTTACTTTTACCTTCTGTGAGTTACTTCATTAAATATTTTTGTCTACCTTTGTATTCTTTTTATTGACGAGGAGTAACGTGCCTGGAAAATTGGATTTGGGAGAAAATTAGCGGAGAGTAAATCTTCGGCATTGACAAAGTTCTATTTTTTTTTCTCTGTTTAGTAATTGCGGCAATATTAGTTTAATCACTGAATAAATACTGTTTCGGAGCTTGAGTCTCAAAGTATCGGGGTAAAGGAAACTCTCTCGAGCAACCTGCTCCGAAGGGGATTTTCTGGTGGATATTTTTGTGGCAACATATGTTAGAAAAAGCTCGTTGGTAGTTCATTGGTAACAGCAATTTTTGATAGCATCCGATAGCTGTTAAGTAGTTCTTTTAATGTTAGGACAACGTGTTAACAGCACATTTCATTATTGTTGAAGAGTTTCGCTGGTTTAAGGAATAAATGGAGAAATTTTTTTTTTTTTGTCTTTCCCCTTTCTAGACAGCCTGACAAATTTCAAGATGGCAGATATCGAGGACACTCACTTTGAGACCGGCGACTCGGGCGCTTCAGTGACCTATCCCATGCAATGTTCGGCATTGCGTAAAAATGGTTTTGTCATGTTGAAAGCGCGACCATGCAAGATCGTCGAGATGTCCACTTCCAAGACGGGCAAGCACGGCCACGCCAAGGTCCACCTTGTCGGTATTGATATATTCTCATCCAAGAAGTATGAGGATATATGCCCATCCACACACAACATGGACGTGCCCTTTGTCAAGCGAGAGGACTATCAGGTATATTTCCATGATTTAACAACGACATTCAGGCTTTAAAAGTTTGAAATTTGTTAAAAAATTTCAAATATAAATCTATACTCATATAGAAAATGCAAAGATATATATATGTGTAACCACTGATATCTACAATATGGTCAAATTATTTTCACGCATATTTTGTCAACATTTTTGTTTATTTTATTGATTGCATACCAATTTAAAAAAATCAATCATATTTTGAAACTTTCAGTCTCAATAATAATCCGAGAAATAATAACGCTTCGTAATAACGTTTCATGTTTTAATTCTGAATTTTTCAAAAATTGAAAAGGTACTTATAACACTGGTCGGTAAGTGCTCATGAAAAATTCACTTCGAACATAGAACCGTTCGGCTCGGACAATTTGCAATTGTTTATGACTTGTGTTTCTGTGTATAAAAAAAAGAAATAGAACTGATCTGTATGAGAAGTAGAAAATCAATTTCACCTTTATCTTATTCTTTTTCGCATTCACAAATTGGAGTCAATGACAATTTTAGTACTTTGTAATAAAATGAAAATATAGAAAAAAAAAAAGTCAACCATATCAAATATACTAAGAGCGTTGAAACTAAATGATAATGATGCCACAAAAATGTTGAAAAAAATAAGTTGAGAAATATTGAGATACTTTTTTGATCTTGCGTATTCTTTTTTCCATTTTATTGTAGTACTATCGCAATTCTTTAAATAAATCAGTCTCAATTTTGTTAATTCTCTATTCTCGAAAAAATTGTAAAGCGTGTATTTAAGAAACTGGACGGTAATTAGGCTAAGAACTTTGCAACTGTCGAATCTAATATGATGATAAGATTGTGTACGTTATCATTCATATTCCACCCATGCCAATATGCAAATTTTTTGTTTCATAATGGTTAATAAATGTTAGTTTTAATTATCATTCGGTCTACCATCATTCTTGATTTATATGCAATTTAAAACACAAAGATTTATCTCGACACGTACCGCTGAACTATTTCTAACGGAGTAACGAAAGTTGTTACAACGTTTTTTCCATTCGTAAATATTTTTTATATAATCCCTTAGCTCCGTAGACTAGAGATTCACTCCGACGATCATCAGAAATGATGTTCAGAGTAAATCTCGATTATAATTCCTTCGCAACACTTAGAACATTGGATTCTGCGCCGTTAAAAACTTCATCAAAAAGTTTAATGTTTGATCAAAGATTTTTCACAACATTTTTCTTCCTTATAGAGGAAGTTTTGTTTTTTATCTTACATTATAATCCAACTTTTTTTAAAAATTATTATTATTTATTTAGCTGACAGACATATCTGACGACGGATATTTATGTCTGATGGCCGATAACGGGGACCTTCGCGAGGATCTCAAGATCCCGGACGGCGAATTGGGTACACAGTTGCGTGCCGACTATGACGCTGGAAAAGAACTGCTGGTAGGCCATACAATTTTTTCTCAATCTTTCCGATTATACACGCAAAAATTAACGAATATTCTTTTAAAAAAAGAAAAAGTCACTGAAACATACTGACGATTATCTTTTTCTCGTTCAACAGTGCACCGTACTAAAAGCCTGTTGCGAAGAAGTGGTCATTGCCATCAAAACCAACACTGCCCTCGACAAATAATTGTGTTCAGTTGCAACCGTACACAACCTCACTACCCGCTTTATAGCCAATCGACACCTTATCATTGGTCAAACAGAGAGAAGAGTTTGAAAAAAAAAAAAACGAAAAAAAAAACCTAAGAACAAAAAGAGAAAAAAATCGAACCAACAGTTCCAAAAAAGAAAACCAACAGCAACTCAGCAGCGGAGAATATTAATATTAATAAACAAACAAGAAAAAGAAAGAAAAAAAACAACTTTTTATCAAAGTATAACTACTTAATATTATCCAGCGAGATAGCAAAAAAAAAGATTAACAGCAACGACAACAACAAACACGCGCGCTAAAAAGTTTCTAAAGCAATGTAAGTAAAAAAAAAACAACTGACAAAAAAATAAGGAAAACGTTGAACTGGCACGTGCGCAGCTTGCATCCCGGTTTTTAGACACAACTCTCTGAAAAACACACAAACAAACACACACACAAACACATACACACACACACATGTTGTTTGTTATATAAGAGATACGGCGAGAACTTTTCATCAAAACGGTTGATTGAAAGAAGAAGAAAAAAAGAATAAAAATTGGAAAAGCCTTTACACTTCCTCAATTTTTTTTTTCGCTTTTTTTTCTTGCTGTTGTTTTTTTCTTTGCCGTTTAACGACGAGACAATTGTTCGAATCGCGCGACAGCTTTGTAACTTATTACAGACACTGTTACTCGCGTTTGCGCTTCGAGTAACAAAAAAATATATATATACGAGAGGGAACGTGAGAAGAAATATTTCTCTTTGACTCACGCTTTTTTCAAAACTCGTGTAGCGCGTAAACGAGGAAAAAAAAGACACTTGTGGCCGTTCGAGACCAAGATTTGTGCCAGCAGACTGCTGAGGAACAATTTTTCATGCAAACTGTAAAAAATAAAAAAGAAACGAGAAAAAAGAGCTTGACAACGAGCAACGCAACTTAAAAGTCACTCGTTGTTGCTGAGAACGAAATAAAAAAAAGTTTTTTTTTTTTCAACACTCTTGCCGTTCGTTTGTCCGTGAATACTTGGCGTTTTAGCAAAGAGAGAGAGAGAGAGCGAGTCTCGGAAAATTTGTAACGTTTTTTTATAATAATAATAATAATAATAATAATAATAATGGTGCGCGCAGCGAATTCACTCTGTGACTGATCAAGTTCTTTTTTTCGATCGAATTTCTCGTACAATCGGTTATCGAGATTCACGGAGCGATAATACTAGAGAAAAAATCATAAACATCAACGGACGTTTTTCGTTAATTCATCTGACAACGGGATTTGCTAAGAAAAACGTTGTTTTCTTTAACTGTTTTTTTTTGTGATTTTTTTACCTCCGGAGACTGCATTCACTATGAATTGAAAAACGTGCCACAAATCAGAAAACAAACAATGAAATTGTTTATTTAAAGAATAACAATTCAATCTAAAAACGTTTTTCTTAGCAATCATCAAAATTGCGACAGGTAGCTACCGCCCACACTAGACAATTTAGTGCCAATTTATCAAAATCGTTTTTACAAATTACCGTCGATTAATCAACAGTACTGAAGAAAATCGGCTTGTACCGCCATATTTCGCGTAAATATAGAAAAATATTTCTGACGATAAATTCCTAATGAAAAACAAAAGACGATTTTGTGGCAATTTCCAACGAGCTGTACATTCGTTCAGTTTTTTTTTTTTTTTCCAAAAAATAATTTATAGTTTCGTTCCAGTTATGACGTGTGATAGCTCATTTTGTCGAGGTTTTTGTCATAACATTTGTTTAACTATTACAGCCATTTGTTCATTAGCATCAGTGAAAAAAAATGGTCTGTAATATTTAATTAATAAAAAATATCAAAATATTTGTAGCGAATTCTTCACTACAAATATTTTTTACTCTCTTAATTACACCACAGACCAGTAGCATCCTTCATTACTGTCATTTAAACCACGAAAGTCTGTGGAATAGATTTCGAAAATTTGTCATCGACTTGACTAGCGTGGAGCTCAATAGCTACCTCAAATTTCTCACAGACATACGCATTGAAACATCGAAAATATGTCGCGAAAGAAAACAGTGGATCAAGTAACACAAAAAAAAAAAAAAAAAAAAAAGGAACGGATGAATCAACGAACCTTAACCCAGTAATAAATATATTATGATAATATATATTACCCGCCTTTGTCCGGGTCCGATTAGCCTCCCCTTGGCCTATATAAAATTACACAACATTGAACAAACATGACAAAAGAGAGAAGAAGAAAAAAAAAATATATACTTTCAAGTCCTCATTTTCGACGCGATTTTTTCGAACGAACATTATCGCGTCACTCGAATGAATATTTTTACATATAACTTCAATCGTAAACTATGTGGAATGTACGGTTGCTCGAAACATTTGTCTATATGGACGTTTAAAAGAGAGAGAGAAAAAAAGGTTTAAAAAAGAAACATAAAAAAATAGATACGAGTGCGCGAATGAGAATGCACTAATGTGTTAAAGTAGCTTCGATTAATCCGTGAAAAGTCGTACTTATACTTTACGTGAGCTTTCCTTCAAAAAGTGACGAAAATTCGTCGCACGATCATTGAATGACAAACAGAAAATTCATTAACGAAAGAAGAAAAAAAAACGGGTTCGAGACAGAAAGTTCGGAACGAGAATTCAACGTTGAATTTATAACGTCGCGAGGAAAAGAATGTACGACAAAAGAATTGTGGGAGAATAATGTGGGAAAAGCGCTTAAAAGTTCAGACGAACAAATAGCCGCAAGTCTAGTACGAAATATCCTTGTTTTTGCCCCCCCTCCCCCCGCCTTCTTATTACTTAATTCACTAATTAATCCGATTCTCTTCAATCCGCGTCTGTCTGTCTGTCCGTCCCGTTAATTCTCAAACCCTTCTTTCATATTTACATCTCCTTTAATATTGGATTTGTATAAAAAATTGTTCCGGAAGGTACAGCCCGAAATATTCGATATAAAGGTATAACAAGTAAGGCAACTGATTAAAACGAAATTTATATAAATTGGTGTAACCAGAGCTTTTCATAGGAAGGTATTCCTCAAATATTTCTTTTAGTTTCTTTGATTTTTCATCTTACGTTTCATCACCTCGATCCCAAAACTAAACTGCCGCACGGCTGATAATGACCCGGCGATATCTCGACGATACAAAAGCAAAAAAAAAATGTTAAAACACGTCTCGACAAAAATTCAAACTCACTTTTTCCCCAACGAATAAAAAAAAAAGAAGATAAAACACGTGTGCACTCCACGGTACCTTCCTTCGAAACTATGGTATGCGATTATAGTTAACGATCTAAACTTAGCCATTGTAATCTAAGTAACACACAATACCTAACATTAACGAACGAAGAAAAAAAAAAATCAACGTCTGTACTACACGTGTGCTATGTTGGACCAGGTACATATAATTTAAATGTGCTTTGTTATGGACTTGTGAGACAATTATTGGGGAGGGGGAAGTATATAAGGGAAATAAAAGAAATTTGCACACTCGATTGTGCAATTGCGCGTACGAAAGACGCAAGTGCTTTAATAACTGAAAGACTTAAAAAAAAAAAAGGATGAAAGAAAGAAATGAGTTTAGAGACCTTAGATAAAACTGAAGCGCAAAATTTTTTTTTTCCGGCGCTTAATAATTTTGAACGAGCGCAAGTTTTTTCTTTTTTCTTCTACCATACCTTTTAGTCACGAGATTCTCTTCGAAATGAAAAAAAAAACTAGAGCGTAAACAACGTCGTCGTCTCAAATTAAAAAAAAAATAACAAGAAACAAAATAAAATAATAAAAATGCTATTATTCAGGGTGTAACCGATTTAAGATAATCGGTATCTTAGTTAACTACTAATACTGTCTCAGGATTGTAAACGATGAAAACTTGCGTGCGACAAATATATTACTGTGAAGTTGAATTTATATATTTAAAAAAAAAACAACAAATGAAAGAAGAAAAGAAAAATAGAAGGCGACATCACCGGGGGGAAAAAAAAGAACCATACGAACAATACGAGAATTATCGCAGTTTCGCATTTCAATGTTCGAGTAATATTAAATAAATAATATTACAAAATTTACTCATAGATTCGCAAAATAATCTTTTTCTCGTTATAAAAAATGAAAATTAACGAAACAGCGATGTGGTGAGCGGTGAGACGTGTGTATTGGGCAAACGGATTATTACGTCATCTGGTGGTAGAATCGTGAAATAAACAAATTGGCCGTTATGAAGACACTAGAAAACCAAATAAAAGGTAACAGTGGCCAAACTGAGGAACAGCTGACAAATATGGTCAATTTTTTCTAATTTACAAAAATAAAAACGAATAAAATTTGTTCTGCAATTGAATTGCTCTGTCTCGAATTCAAAATTGTCTATATTTCAATTGTAATTTTCGTGCGAAGTATTGAGAATTGCATTGTTCCCGCGATTACTTCAATCACAATTGAACAATATGACTTTTAGAGTGATTTCCGATATCTCAATGATCTTCAAAAATTCGCTGCACAAAGAAAACATTGATTTTCGAGCCTTTACATACTGCCAAACGTTTCTTAACCTCCAATATTTCAATTTTTAAACCGCGACGACACCACCACCGTTGTTAATCCGTTTCTCTCTTCGATATCGAATCAATTGAAACGAATACTCGACGCGTCTCTCGGGTTTGCCATTTACAGCGAAGATGACTTAAAGAACTGTGAAAAAAAAAAAAAGATTTTGCACATAGTTTATATTAACAAAGATCACCATTAAAAACGCGTACAATGTACGTAAAAAAAAGATTCCCATTGAGTTTAAACATAAGAGCCGCGAAGAATGTCAATTATAAATTGAAAATGACAGAAAAAGAAAAGAACAACCTGAAATATCGCGAACGAGACATTGTGGGGAAAAAAACGCGTTTTTACTGATGTTCCTGCGATTTTTTTTTCATTTCTTTTTTCGTATTTTATACAAAAGTACAAAAAAAAAGGAAACAACTGTATATTTTTACTGTTGATTTGAAATAGATAATGCGCTTTGAGTAAGTGCTACGTAGTTCAGTCGAGGATAAATCAGGTAAGTTCAATCACGTAGAACAGTAAATAACACGGTTTCCTTTCACCCTTTGTTTTTTTTTTATGATACAAATCAGAATTCTACACACTATATATATATATATCTATATATATCTCCAGATTACCTACGAATAGTTTACGCTTACCTGGCGCACACTGGTGAGATGAGTTTATTAATTTTTTTTTTTTTTTAGTAACAAAAGTCTTTCAGAGAGGACAATTTTCGTCAGTGTACGAAACTTTGTAAAAGGATTTCAAACGAAAAATTCTACTTTCAAAGTAATAACATTTTTTTTCTTTTCGAACGATTCGTCATTGCGAGCGTAGTGTGCTGAGTGTTATTACTATTAGTATGGATATTCGTATTTTTAAGTTCTAGAAATAAAAATAAAAAATCAGCGGCAGTTTCGAGTCAAGATTTTTTTTTTTTTTGGCGAAACAATTTGTTTCATTCCCGAGGCCCCAGTCATATGTATATCTTTCAAAGATACTTCGGAGCAGCGATGTTCACAATTCGAATGAAAAATAATTTGAAATGAATTTTTTGACAAAATAACTGTGAACGGTAAATAAAATTTTTCGAAAACAAAAATGAATTTCTTTCTCGCTTTACAATCAATCTAGAATGACGATTCTCTTTTTTTTTTCTTTTAACAATTATTTAATATTTTAATAATTTTTTCATTCGAACAGTCATCCCTGCTTCACAGGCCACTAATATATTTATATATATATATTTTTTTTTGTTTTTAATTGAAAAATGCTTATCATTACGATAGTTAATTACGGCAGAGAGCCAAAATTCTCTCAACAATACTGACAAATTTCTATCTACTCACTGATTGAAAGAAAAAAATTCCCAGCCCTCCAAAATTAATAGCCAATAATTGCTACGAGTAAAAAAAAAATAACACTTAATATTCACAAGCAACGATCCGGTAGTCCTCTCTACTTCGAATCACAGTATACATATTTATAATCTTTCAACAAAGTACACCAATTAGAAGATCTTGGTAACGACCTAATTGTTATTCCGCTAAATTCGTTAGCGTGTTAAAAAAAAAACGAACAAAAATTGTCGCGTATATAACGAAAAAATTCGTTGATTTAAGAAAGAAAAAAAAACTTGTTTCGTGGTAATGTAACGCGGATAGTGGATGAGACACGAACCAAGGCACCGAGGTTTCTTAGGGAGCTTCTCAAGAGGATACATCCGATTACATGAGACAGAAGTGATTGAAGAAAAAAAAAGAAAACTATTTTACGTAAACATTTGTAAAAGCATTAAGCGCCAAACACGGATAACGTGGGTCTTCGTAACAAAATGAAATTTATTTATAGAAATACATTTTTCTATTCACTTCGTAACGTAACATGTTGAATGCCAGCGAGTGTGTCTGAGCAGCAGCGATTCCAAGTTCCGAACAAACAATAACGTAATAATAAAGGAGTGTGTGAGAGAAAGAGAGAGATAGAGAAAGAGAGGAAAAAAAAAGAGATTGAAGAGAACGTCCTCTTCAGTAGCCCCGCAATAAATTCCCTGCATTCTTTTTATCCTTTCTTTTTTTTTGAATCTAGACAGTAACAAAGTGTATAGCAACTTAATGGGTTAGATTTTACCGATTCTTCGTATTTCGTGAATTTTTTTTTCTTCTTGCCTTTCCTTTTCTCATTATTATTATTTTTTTCTTTCTTCTTTTTCCCTAATCACAATCATAATGAAAGTTTTCTTGCGTCATCACGTCGGATCAATTGTTGGCGTTTCGCCTTTGGAGCGCCGCCGCTAAATCTTGTCGCAGCGCGGCTTGCTGCCTCTGATCCGCCAATGATTGCAATGATCTCAGGCCATTCACGATGTCTTTCGTTTTACCGAAATATATTTCGTTCAGGGTGTTACGTATTTTGTTCTCCATGTCCTCGACCATACGACCGATATTTGCGATGTGCGGTGACGTTTCGCTTATCGCAGCGTCTTGCTCGACCTGAAGATACGAACGTGATGGATTATTACATTTATGACCATTGAAGGTGTCAAAACAGAATCTTAGCTTCTTTGTTTAATATTTATTTATTTTATTTTGTGTTACTCGTACGTATGTCATTTCGGATTTGCAGGACACATCCCTTTTTCATTACCCCTTTACTTTGTTTCGTCTTCGAGACCCCCCCCGAGTATTGTCCATAGCCACTCTTTCCTACTGTGTCGCACATTTGCCCAAAGGCACAGGGAAACTACGGAAAACCTGGCTGGATTTTTACTGAATCTCTGTTGTATTATCACCAGAAACTCAGAAAAAATTGCCTCCTGCACAATAGTCAGGGCGCCAACCAGTGCACGGCTAAGCGGTCACCCATCCCGGTGATGAACGCGGCCAATCCTGTTCAATTCGAATGATAGCCAAAGCCGCGCACCGAACGCGCGTTCACTGCTATGGTTCCTCTCCCTTTACTATAATTACTATAATTGTTCATTAACCGGGAGAAATATTTCGTACCGTTCATTCACCGAATGGTTTACCCTGAATAAATATCGACAACGGATAATTGTTCTCAAAAATATAATTGCACAAAATCATTTAAAATCTCTTGAAATCTGTCCTTTTCTGACTTATACATGTTTGACTAAAGTCATATTACCATATAAGTAAACAACTCACCTGTCTGGTCAAACTTCCGCCTAAATTCATGGTTCCCGAGCCGTGTTTGTTCGTTTGAAGCCAAAGCATAGCCGTTGAAGTGAGTTTATAATGCGCCATGCGTCCCGTCGATCTTTCTTGTACCTCCACAACATGTATCGAGTCCCAGCATCCTTTTATTTTTTTCGAACCATCGCCGGCCTTTTTGATCAAAATCACACCAGCAAAACCGTGATCAAGGTCCCAGAGATAAACGGATGAGACACCGCCCTCGAAGTACAATTCGCGATATTGGTCAAACGCGTGATTTGCGTCAATCTCCAATTTTCTCAATCTCTCGGATGGCATAGAGCCATCCTCGAGCGGAGGATCGTACGTGTTGCTCCATGGAGATCTGTAAGTATCAAATTTGTCCTTTTATCGTGCTGTCAATCGACAAACATTTGATTTGTTAATTTTACCTTATTTATTTTATTTGCTTAATTTGATAAAATTCATTGAAGATCCATCTGTGTTGATGAAAAAAAAAAATTCAACCATATTGACGATGCCAAGGAGAAATTTTGAACGATAATAACGCAGGCAAGTGAAAAACTATTTTTTTTTCGTAAAATTTGTTACACAGTATGGTGACTTTTTTGAATATCATATTTTCTAAATTAAAAAGTCGATACTGCCATGCAAGCATTCAGAGTTTGAATCCTACAACTTGCACCAATGGAAAATTTTCTAGATGTTTTCTTCTGTGAACTCGATGGTTTGGAACCCATCTTAAAAATTGTAGGTCCACCAAAGACACTGGGCAGTTATGGAAGAGGGTGCGCAATGAACGGAAACTAAAGTTCCTGAAGTGAACAAAAAAAATGTGCCGAGCGTGCGAGGGAGTAAAAAAGCCAAATTGGGCGAAACAAGTTGCCCGTATGCTATCGCTAATAAAAAGTCACTGCTCTATATTTAATTCATCAGTAGCCAATGATCTGACATTAGTCAACAAACTTTTTGCACTGCCCCATAGGCGTCTAGGTCTTGGTAGTACTTTTTAATTAGGTAAAAAAAAACACCAACTAAACAATGAACATACGTAGTGATCGAATGGCTAACCTGTAGGAATCTCCGTCTCGATTATAATCGCACAAAAGATAATCCTTTCCGGACTCCTTGTCCTTGGCTATTTTGAGCGGTTGATCGACCGAAGACAACAAATCCTCGCAAAGCGACGGTACTAGATCGATGAGATCGCTAAGATTCTTCTCGATCTGTTGAGGTGGCAGTCTCCTCATGAGATCAAGAGCGCAATCCATCTGTTGTTCCGTCTGTAAAGAAAAAAATGAAAGAAAAACTCTAAGAAAAAAAAAAAAAAAAACACCGAAAACGCATATAGACGTCACAGAAAGATATAAATTTTTTATATTTTTATAAAAAACACTAAATTGTACAAAAATCGAGCCTGATAAACCGTCATTTACAAGGGATTCGTCGTAATTCTCTTCATCACGTTCACCATTTTGACATTTGCGATCTTCTGGGTTAGGTGACGATATCTCCTGCGTTAAAAAGAATTTCAGGTGCGATTTTTTTCGTTGATCGCTCAATTACGAGTTGAAAAAAAAAAAAAATTTATGCGTTACGGAGGGAAGAATTGTAAAAATCAAATCTTATTCTCAAATTTTGATAAAAGAGTGAAAAAGATAGAAAAAAATTGGAAACAGGTCAGGGAAAAATGACTCACCATGGTAAATTCGTTTGTGTGTGTGTGTATGTGTGTGTTATGGATGGAGAACGGCTGTGCCGATGATGCGCGTGAAGTTTTGGTTTAATGAAAAACAAATGGAAAACAAAAATAAAAACTATATATGTACGTTAACAAATTGTAAAGAAATAAAACGTATAATCTTTTTTTTTGCTCCACGACGATTGAGTTCGATTGTTGACTCTTGCTACTTGCATTCGAAAACGGAAAAAAAAAAAAAAACCCCGGAACACTTTAAGGGTGTGTCAGAGTGAACGGTGATTGGTGAACATGTAGGAACGTTCCTAAACGCACACTGACGTATTTTTAGTATTTTCTCATATCGAAAACTCCTCTCGGAGAAGAGATTGGCGAAGAGCGAGTGAGAGAGAGAGGGAAGGTGGAATTTTCACGTTATCGTAAGTTCACCGGAAATCCGAAAATCGTGCATTATTCGAGTGACACACGCGAGAACTATCGTTCTATTGTATTACTGTACTATCGTAGAGATTAATTGTTGGGGTATATCTCTTGGTTATATCGGTCTCCACCACACCTCGCTAACGCTGAAATCTATTGACATTTTTAGAGATGGCCAACAAATCACTCGATTATTGAACAATCGATTTGCTTATATTAAAGGGTCGACGCTCTTTAGATCGATTGTCATCTTTTATAGTAGCGGCTATCGGTAATGAAGAAGTATCACTAAAACAGGGAGGATGTCAAAGTCCCGACAGTCAAACTCCCGACACGGCCTATCGCGCGTGTACCGACTGTTTTTGGTACGTGTACAGCCGCGAGATGGCAATAACGGTTAAAGCGCAAACACATCGCGGTTAGGCAATGAACGAAGTTCCAAGTGCTGGGATTCTCAATAAAACCGAGGGACGTGACTGACTAGCAAATTATTTAATCAAATAATACACGTGGGTTCCTTTTGGTTATATCGCAGCGAGAAAAAGTTCAATAACATAAACAACTGTTTTTGGTTGAATTTCTTATAAACAATTTGTTAACAAAACCAAAAATAAATAGTATTATGATTATTGCCGTTAATTGTTTAATGGACAAATGGTTAATGAATAAATAAATTGTCCAAATAAATTGAAATAATTGTTTTTATTGCCGTTGTTATTATTATCAATACATTTCGTCGCAAAGATTTGACCGGATAATACACGTGGGTTCTTTTTGGCTATATCGGAGCGAGAAAAAGTTGAATAACATAAGGAAGTGTTGTCGGTTGAATTTCTTATAAACAAATTAAAAAAAAAAACCAGGAATAATTACTATTATGATTATTGTTGGGTTTCGTTTAATGAACAAATGGCGAATGGATAAATAAACTGTCCAAATAAATTGAAAAGATTGTTTTTATTGTCGTTGTTTTTATTATTAGGTAAAAAAAAGTTAATTTTTGTGTAATCATCGAAAAATCTTCAGGGAACAGAGGTACAAATTTTTTGCTACCTCGAGTTTCGAGAAGAGTTTGAGAGTTTTTACCTAATAATAAAAACAACGACAACAAAAACAATCATTTCAATTTATTTGGACGGTTTATTTATCCATTCGCCATTTGTTCATTAAAGGAAACCCAACAATAATCATAATAGTAATTATTCCTGGTTTTTCAAATAAATTGTTTATAAGAAATTCAACCAACAACACTTCTTTATGTTCTTCAACTTTTTCTTGCTCCGATATAGCCAAAAGGAACCCACGTGTATTATTTGATTAAATAATTTGCTAGTCACGTCCCTCGGTTTTATTGAGAACCCCAACACTTGGAACTACGTTCATTGCCTAACCGCGATGAGTTTGCGCTTTAACCGTTATTGCCATCTCGCGGCTGTACACGTACCAAAAACAGTCGGTACACGCGCGATAGACCGTGTCGAGAGTTTGACTTTCGGGATTTTGGCTGTCGGCACTTTGACATCCTCCCTAAAACACACGCCATATGACTTCACCGGCAAGGAATCTCAAAATTGGGAGGATGTCAAAGTCCCGACAGTCAAAATGTCGACAGTCAAACTCCCGACACGGCTTAACGCGCGTGTACCGACTGTTTTTGGTACGTGTACAGCCGCGAGATGGCAATAACGGTTAAAGCGCAAACACATCGCGGTTAGGCAATGAACGTAGTTCCAAGTGCTGGGATTCTCAATAAAACCGAGGGACGTGACTGACTAGCAAATTATCTAATCAAATAATACACGTCGGTTCCTTCTGGCTATATCGGAGCGAGAAAAAGTTGAATAACATGAACAACTGTTTTTGGTTGAATTTCTTATAAACAATTTGTTAACAAAACCAAGAATAAATAGTATTATGATTATTGCCGTTAATTGTTTAATGAACAAATGGTAAATGAATAAACAAATTGTCCAAATAAATTGTAATAATTGTTTTTATTGTCGTTGTTATTATTTTTAATACATTTCGTCGCAAATATTTGACCGGATAATACACTTGGGTCATATCATTATTTTCTATATTTTCTATAATCGGTTTTTCTTTTACATTCTTAAGAAACCTATGGTAACGACGAATTTTATGATAAAGTATATACATATAAATATATATATGGATACGAAAAAATTACAAAGTATTTATATCGCGATATTTGTTGGCGATTCTGAGTTGTCTATGTAGACGCGTCAGCTTGGCGGGATAAGCCAAGCGATATATCGCTCGAAAGAGTTTTGGCAAATTTTATATACTCGATGGCAAATACCGCGCGTTCTGACTCCGTGAAAGGAGTCACAGACGTTAGAGCTGGAGACAACAGCGGAAAAATACAACTCCTGATGGATTTACTTTTACATCCATCTTGTCTTGTGGCTTCAAAACATCGTAATCCTTACAGTCGTACAAATCCTAGATTGAAATACATTGTAAATGGTAATTTTTCAGTGGTAACATTTTTAATGATAATTTCACAGGTATAAAAAATAGAGGAGGGACGTAAATAGGATAGGATAAGGATAAAGTACCTCGACTTTGTATCCATGGGAATAGTTAAGACCGAGTTCGTTTAGCGTAACCGATACTGCGTAGGGTGTACCGTCGGTTCTTCTGTTGAGGAATGCAATAGCGTACGAATAGTAAACAGTCGAATTTTTACTCATCGGAGTAATGGGTCTTGCCCAAATCTCAATTCCGTCTTGCTGTGAATTGAGAATCGTTTGTTAATTAGTCGATTATCAAAGAGCTCACAATCTTATACTTATAAATTATAATATTACCTTGCGTATTCTTCGTCCCTGTATACCCAATGGATCTTGATCAACAGCTATAATTTTTTCATTCTGCAAAATAGCTTTGTACTGTGGTGTAATGGTTTGCAAATCAACGGACACTAACAACGGTGCAGCTAAAATTGCCCACAGTGCCATTTGGGTCTTGCTCTGTTCGTAACTCAGTCCGACATTTCCTACTATCAACATATCCGGATCGTTCCAATGTCCCGGACCAGCGTTAGGTACAATAGAGTCTTGATTGTCACCGTAATAATCAATTATGCTCTCGAGACTCGCCCATGAACTTACATTACCGTAATTTCGCCACAAATTACAGTGCTCTATTATAGCCGTGAAATTTGGCTTAAAAAAAATAATATTTTTTTCCCCAATTAGACTTCTCCACCATAAAATCTGATATACAGAGTATCGCCCTGTAGATAATAAATTCAGACTCACCTGCATTTCAGCGTAAATTTGATAAACCGGCCAACTGCAGGAATAAATCATCGGTCGTCCGGTCTGATTGAGATGTAAACCAAAGTCTGGGTAGCCTGGGCACAAAAAATTTGATTATTATTTCCGCTCTCGTTGAAACGTAAAATAACCGTATCTTGCGATACTCGCGGATACTCCAAATGTACCTCTATCCATCTCGGAAAGATGAGCGTCACAACCGCTCAATTGTACGTAATCAACCTTCCACGAGCCAAATAGAGCCGCATCCTTCTTCGAATAACCGAGAACTCCTGGATAATCGATGCACGTGTGGTTATCAAAAACTGCCGATATACCGAATTTCAGACCCTTGGAATGAATCTAGACAGATATTTAGGATTGAAACGCGCATAAGATTGTTTCAATTAGACACCAAGAGGGAAAACATTAATTGACGAGATTTTCTTTACATAATCTGAGAGACACTCGATTCCACGGGGAAAGAGTTTTCTGTCTGGAACTAGTTGTCCATTTGAATCTCTCTCTTTCTCCAACCAACATCCATCTATGTTTATATACTTGTATCCAGCATCCGCATATCCCTCAGACGCAATTGTATCAGCCATTATACGAATGAGTTCATCGCTGTGAACAATTGGAAATTTTTTGTTTTTGATCATTCGAATTATTTGACTAATATTTTTTTTCGCACCCAGAAGAGGCTTTTTGGTTTCTTCTGAGGTTTTCCTTGGATTCCAAGAAATTTCGCTCACCCGATGTAATTTTCCGGATCATTGATACAATCTATGTTACAACTGAATCTTTTCACGAGCCATCCCATTGGTGGTGTTCTGGCCAAACCATTGTCAAGTGGAAGAGCACTTAAACTCCAGAGAGTCAGCGACCAGAGTAACGTGACGATTCGGGGGTAAAGCGCAAAGCGCGTAGGGGGGCAGAGCACCCCTAGTATTATATATGTGTATATTCAGAATAGTAGTACAATGTACGCTCAATTTTAAACTCAATTTTTCCTTCCATGAAAATTCGTGAAATCCCGGAAACGTGTGCGTTGCAAAACAAATATAAAACAAAATATAAAATTTCAATTTCATTTTGCATTTTATATTCGTCCTTCGACAAAAGATTAGGTAGATCGAAAATACTCGCCTCGAGCTTTTACGTGCAATTATACACATTTCCGCAAAGGCATAAATCGCATGCATGAAGTGCTTAAAAATGAACTCGATTTTTCCTTCCGTGTAGAGTCGTGAAATCCCGGAAACGCGTGTGTCGGAAAACAAATATAAAACAAAATAGAAAATTTCAATTTTATTTTGCATTATTTATTTGGCTTTCGACAAAAGATTAGATGGATCGAGAATACTCGCCTCGAACTTTTATGTGCAATTTTACACATTTCCGCAAAGGCATAATTGGCAGGCATGATGTGCTTAAAAATAAACTCAATTTTTCCTTCCATGTAAATTCGTGAAATCCCGAAAACGTGTGCGTCGCAAAACAAATATAAAACAAAATATAAAATTTGAATTTTATTTTGCATTTTTTATTTGTCCTTCGACAAAAGATTAGATAGATCGAGAATGCTCGCCTCGAGCGTTTACGTGCAATTTTATACATTTCCGCAAAGACATAAATGAATATATGATATGCTTAAAGATAAACTCAATTTTTCCTGCCATGTAAATTCGTGAAATCCCGGAAACGTGTACGTGGCAAAACAAATATAAAACAAAATATAAAATTTCAATTTTATTTTGCATTTTTTATTCGTCCTTCGACAAAAGATTAGATAGATCGAGAATACTCGCCTCGAGCTTTTAGGTGCAATTTTACACATTTCCGCAAAGAAATAAATGGCAGGCATGATGTGCTTAAAAATAAACTCAATTTTTCCTTCCGTGTAGAGTCGTGAAATCCCGGAAAAGTGTGCGTCGCAAGAAAAATATTTATAAAACATAAAATTTTAATTTAATTTTGCATGTTTTATTTGTCCTTCGACAAAAGATTTAATAGATCGAGAATGCTCGCCTCGAGCTTTTACGTGCAATTTTATACATTTCCGCAAAGACATAAATGAATATACAATGTGCTTAAAAATAATCTCAACTTTTCCGTCCGTCTAAATTCGTGAAATCGCGGAAACGTGTGTGTCGGAAAACAAATATAAAACAAAATAGAAAATTTCAATTTTATTTTGCGTTTTTTATTTGGCTTTCGACAAAAGATTAGATAGATCGAGAATACTGGCCTCGAGCTTTTACGTGCAATTTTACACATTTCCGCAAAGGAATAAATGGCAGGCATGATGTGCTTAAAAATAAACTCAATTTTTCCTTCGATGTAAATTCGTGAAATCCCGAAAACGTGTGCGTCGCAAAACAAATATAAACCAAAATATAAAATTTGAATTTTATTTTGCATTTTGTATTTGTCCTTCGACAAATGATTAGATAGATCGAGAATGCTCGCCTCGAGCGTTTACGTGCAATTTTATACATTTCCGCAAAGACATAAATGAATATATGATATGCTTTAAAATAAACTCAATTTTTCTTTCCATGGAAATTCGTGAAATCCCGGAAACGTGTACGTGGCAAAACAAATATAAAACAAAATATAAAATTTAAATTTTATTTTGCATTTTTTATTCTTCGTTCGACAAAAGATTAGATAGATCGAGAATATTCGCATCGAGCTGTTACGTACAATTTTACACATTTCAGCAAAGAAATAAATGGCAGGCATGATGTGCTTAAAAATAAATTCAATTTTTCCTTCCGTGTAGAGTCGTGAAATCCCGGAAAAGTGTGCGTCGCAAGAAAAATATAAAACAAAATAAAAAATTTTAATTTTATTTTGCACTTTTATTTGTCCTTCGACAAAAGATTAGATAGATCGAGAATGCTCGCCTCGAGGTTTTACGTGCAATTTTATACATTTCCGCAAAGACATAAATGAATATACAATGTGCTTAAAAATAATCTCAACTTTTCCTTCCGTCTAAAGTCGTGAAATCCCGGAAACGTCTGCGTCTTAAAACAAATATATGACAAAATAGAAAATTTCAATTTTATTTTGAATTTTTTATTTGTCTTTCGACAAAAGATTAGATAGATCGAGAATACTTCCTACGAGCTTTTACGTGCAATTTTACACATTTCCGCAAAGGAATAAATGGCAGGCATGATGTGCTTAAAAATAAACTCAATTTTTCCTTCGATGTAAATTCGTGAAATCCTGGAAACGTGTGCGTCGCAAAACAAATATAAAACAAAATATAAAATTTGAATTTTATTTTGCATTTTTTATTTGTCCTTCGACAAAAGATTAGATAGATCGAGAATGCTCGCCTCGAGCGTTTACGTGCAATTTTATACATTTCCGCAAAGACATAAATGAATATATGATATGCTTAAAGATAAACTCAATTTTTCCTGCCATGTAAATTCGTGAAATCCCGGAAACGTGTACGTGGCAAAACAAATATAAAACAAAATATAAAATTTCAATTTTATTTTGCATTTTTTATTCGTCCTTCGACAAAAGATTAGATAGATCGAGAATACTCGCCTCGAGCTTTTAGGTGCAATTTTACACATTTCCGCAAAGAAATAAATGGCAGGCATGATGTGCTTAAAAATAAACTCAATTTTTCCTTCCGTGTAGAGTCGTGAAATCCCGGAAAAGTGTGCGTCGCAAGAAAAATATTTATAAAACATAAAATTTTAATTTAATTTTGCATGTTTTATTTGTGCTTCGACAAAAGATTTAATAGATCGAGAATGCTCGCCTCGAGCTTTTACGTGCAATTTTATACATTTCCGCAAAGACATAAATGAATATACAATGTGCTTAAAAATAATCTCAACTTTTCCGTCCGTCTAAATTCGTGAAATCGCGGAAACGTGTGTGTCGGAAAACAAATATAAAACAAAATAGAAAATTTCAATTTTATTTTGCGTTTTTTATTCTTCGTTCGACAAAAGATTAGATAGATCGAGAATATTCGCATCGAGCTGTTACGTACAATTTTACACATTTCCGCAAAGAAATAAATGGCAGGCATGATGTGCTTAAAAATAAATTCAATTTTTCCTTCCGTGTAGAGTCGTGAAATCCCGGAAAAGTGTGCGTCGCAAGAAAAATATAAAACAAAATGAAAAATTTTAATTTTATTTTGCACTTTTATTTGTCCTTCGACAAAAGATGAGATAGATCGAGAATGCTCGCCTCGAGGTTTTACGTGCAATTTTATACATTTCCGCAAAGACATAAATGAATATACAATGTGCTTAAAAATAATCTCAACTTTTCCTTCCGTCTAAAGTCGTGAAATCCCGGAAACGTCTGCGTCTTAAAACAAATATATGACAAAATAGAAAATTTCAATTTTATTTTGAATTTTTTATTTGTCTTTCGACAAAAGATTAGATAGATCGAGAATACTTCCTACGAGCTTTTACGTGCAATTTTACACATTTCCGCAAAGGAATAAATGGCAGGCATGATGTGCTTAAAAATAAACTCAATTTTTCCTTCGATGTAAATTCGTGAAATCCTGGAAACGTGTGCGTCGCAAAACAAATATAAAACAAAATTAAAAAATTGAAGTTTATTTTGCATTTTTTATTTGTCCTTCGACAAAAGATTAAACAGATCGAGAATACTCGCCTCGAACTTTTACGTGCAATATTATACATTTCCGGAAAGACATAAATGAATATATAATGTGCTTAAAAATAATCTCAATTTTTCCTTCCGTGTAAAGTCATGAAATCTCGAAAACGTTCGCGTCGCAAAACAAATATAAAACAAAATATAAAATTTCAATTTTATTTTTCATTTTTTATTTGCTCTTCGACAAAAGTATAGACAGATCGAGAATACTCGCCTCGAGCTTTCACGTACAATTATACACATTTCCGCAAAGGCATAAATGGCAGGCATGATGTGCTTAAAAATAAACTCAATTTTTCGTTCGATGTAAGTTCGTGTAAGCCCGAAAACGTGTGCGTCGCAAAACAAGTATAAAACAAAATATAAAAATTCAATTTTATTTTGCATTTTTTATTTGTCCTTCGACAAAAGATTAGATAGATCGAGAATACTCGCCTCGAGCTTTCACGCGCAATTTCATACATTTCCGGAAAGGCATAAATGCCAGGCATGATGTGCTTAAAAATAAACTCAACTTTCCTTCCGTGTAAAGTCGTGAAATATAAAACAAAGTATAAAATTGAATTTTATTTTGCATTTCTTATTTGTCCTTCGACAAAAGATTAAATACATCGAGAATGCTCGTCTCGAGCTTTTACGTGCAATTTTATACATTTCCGCAAAGACATAAATTAATATACGATGTGCTTAAAAATAATCTCAACTTTTCCTTCCGTCTAAAGTCGTGATATGCCGGAAACGTGTGCGTCGCAAAACAAGTATAAAACAAAATATAAAAATTCAATTTTATTTTGCATTTTGTATTTGTCCTTCGACAAAAGATTAGATAGATCGAGGATGATCGCCACGAGCTTTTACGTGCAATTTTGCACATTTCTGCAAAGGCATAAATACCAGGCATGATGTGCTTAAAAATAAACTCAATTTTTTCTTCCATGTAAATTCGTGAAATCTCGGAAACATGTGCGTCGCAAAACAAGTATAAAACAAAATATAAAAATTCAATTTTAATTTGCATTTGTTATTTGTCCTTCGACAAAAGTATAGACAGATCAGGAATACTCGCCTCGAGCTTTTACGTGCAATTTTATACATTTCCGCAAAGACATGAATGAATATACGATGTGAATAAAAATAATCTCAACTTTTCCTTCCGTCTAAAGTCGTGAAATCCCGAAAACGTTCGCGTCGCAAATAAATATACAGCAAAATATAAAGTTTCAATTTCATTTTGCATTGTTTATTTGTCCTTCGACAAAAGCCTAGATAGATCGAGAATGCTCGCCTCGACCTTTTACGTGCAATTCTACACATTTCCGCAAAGGCATGAATGGCAGGCATGAAGTGCTTAAAAATAAACTCAATTTTTCCTTCCGTGTAGAGTCGTGAAATCCCGGAAACATGTGCGTCGCAAAATAAGTATAAAACAAATTATAAAAATTCAATTTTATTTTGCATTTTTTATTTGTCCTTTGACAAAAGATCAGACAGATCGAGAATGCTCGCTTCGAGCTTTTACGTGCAATTTTATACATTTCCGCAAAAACATAAATGAATATACGGTGTGTTTAAAAATAATCTCAACTTTTCCGTCCGTCTAAAGGCGTGAAATGCCGGAAACGTGTGCGTCTCAAAACAAAATAGAAAATTTCAATTTTATTTTGCATTTTTTATTTGTCCTTCGACAAAAGATTAGACAGATCGAGAATGCTCGCCTCAAGCTTTTACGTGTAATTTTATGCATTTCCGCAAAGACATAAATGAATATATGATGTGCTTAAAAATAAACTCAATTTTTCCATCTCTGTACCGTAAAGTCGTGAAATCTGGGAAACGTGTGCGTCGCAAAACAAATATAAAATTCCAATTTTATTTTGCATTTTTTATTTATCTTTCGACAAAAGATTAGCTAGATCGAGAATACTCGCCTCGAGCTTTTACGTGCAATTTTACACATTTCCGCAAAGGCATAAATGGCAGGCATGATGTGCTTAAAAATAAACTCAATTTTTCCTTCCGTGTTAAGTCGTGATATCTCGATAATGTTCGTGTCGCGAAACAAATATAGAACAAAATATAAAATTTCAATTTTATTTTGCATTTATTATTTATTCTTTGACAAAAGTATAGACAGATCGAGAATACTCGCCTCGAGCTTTTACGTGCAATTTTACACATTTCCGCAAAGGCATAAATGGCAGGCATGATGTGCTTAAAAATAAACTCAATTTTTCCTTCCGTGTAAAGTCGTGAAATCTCGATAATGTTCGTGTCGCAAAACGAATATAGAACAAAATATAAAATTTCAATTTTATTTTGCATTTATTATTTATTCTTCGACAAAAGTATAGACAGATCGAGAATACTCGCCTCGAGCTTTTACGTGCAATTTTACACATTTCCGCAAAGGCATAAATGGCAGGCTTGATGTGCTTAAAAATAAACTCAATTTTTCCTTCCGTATAGAGTCGTGATATCCCGGAAAAGTTTGCGTCGCAAAAAATATATAAAACAAAATATAAAATTTTAATTTTATTTTGCATTTCTTATTTGTCCTTCGACAAAAGATTAGACAGATCGAGAATACTCGCCTCGAACTTTTACGTGCAATTTTATACATTTCCGGAAAGACATAAATGAATGTATGCTTAAAAATAATCTCAATTTTTCCTTCCGTGCAAAGTCGTGAAATCTCGAAAACGTTCGCGTCGCAAAACAAATATAAAACAATATATAAAATTTCAATTTTATTTTGCTTTTTTTATTTGTTCTTCGACAAAAGTATAGACAGATCGAGAATACTCGCCTCGAGCTTTTAGGTGCAATTTTACACATTTCCGCAGAGGCATAAATGGCAGGCATGATGTGCTTAAAATTAAACTCAATTTTTCGTTCGATGTAAGTTCGTGTAAGCTCGAAAACGTGTGCGTCGCAAAACAAATATAAAACAAAATATAAAATTTCAATTTTATTTTGCATTTTTTATTTGTCCTTCGACAAAAGCCTAGAAAGATCGAGAATACTCGCCTCGAGCTTTTACGTGCAATTTTACACATTTCCGCAACGGCATAAATGGCATGCTTGATGTGTTTAAAAATAAACTCAATTTTTCCTTCGATCTGATTTCGTGAACTCCCCGAAACGTGTTCATCACAAAACAAATATAGAACAAAATATAAAATTTGAATTTTATTTTGCATTTTTTATTTGTCCTTCGACAAAAGATTAGATAGATCGAGAATACTCGACTCGAGCTTTCACTCGCAATTTCATACATCTCCGCAAAGGCATAAATGCCAGGCATGATGTGCTTTAAAATAAACTCAATTTTGCCTTCCGTGTAAAGTCGTGAAATATAAAAGAAAATATAAAATTCAAATTTTATTTTGCATTTCTTATTTGTCCTTCGACAGAAGATATTCTCGGTCTATCTAGATCGAGAATATTCGCCTCGAGCTTTTACGCGCAATTTTATACATTTCCGCAAAGGCATAAATGCCAGGCATGATGTACTTAAAAATAAACTGAATTTTTCCTTTCTTGTAAAGTCATCAAATCCCGGAAACATGTGCGTCGCAAAACAAGTATAGAACAAAATATAAAATACCAATTTTATTTTGCATTTTTTATTTGTGCTTCAACAGAAGATTAGATAGATCGAGAGTACGCGACTCGAGCGTTTACGCGAAATTTTATACATTTCCGCAAAGGCATAAATGCCAGGCATGATGTGCTTAAAAATGAACTCAATTTTTCCTTTCGTGTGAGGCGTGAAATCCCGGAAACGTGTGTGTCGCAAAACAAATATAAAACAAAATATAAAATTCCAACTTTATTTTGCATTTTAAATTTGTCTTTCGGCAACAGATTAGATAGATCGAGAATACTCGCCTCGAACTTTCACGCGTAATTTCATACATTTCCCAAAGGCATAAATGCCAGGCATGATGTGCTTAAAAATAAACTCAATTTTTCCTTCCGTGTAACGTCGTGAAATATAAAACAAAATATAAAATTTTAATTTTATATTTTGTGGCGAGCATACTCGCCTCAAGCTTTGACGCGCAATTTTATACATTTCCGTGAAGGCATAAATGCCAGGCATGATGTGCTTAAAAATAAACTTAATTTTTCCTTCGATGTGATTTCGTGAACTCCCCGGAACGTGTTCATCACAAAACAAATATAGAACAAAATATAAAATTTGAATTTTATTTTGCATTTTGTATTTGTCTTTCGACAAAAGATTAGATAGATCGAGAATACTCGCTTCGAGCTTTTACGCGCAATTTTATACATTTACGCAAAGGCATAAATGCTAGGCATGATATGCTGAAAAATAAACTCAATATTTCCTTCTGTGTAACGTCGCGAAATATAAAACAAAATATAAAATTTCAATTTTATTTTGCATTTTTTATTTGTTCTTCGACAAAAGATTAGATAGATCGAGAATACTCGCCTCGAGCTTTCACGCGCAATTTTATACATTTCCGCTAAGGCATAAATGCCAGGCATGATGTACTTAAAAATAAACTCAATTTTTTCTTCCATGTAAATTCGTGAAATCTCGGAAACATGTGCGTCGCAACACAAGTATAAAACAAAATATAAAAATTCAATTTTAATTTGCATTTGCTATTTGTCCTTCGACAAAAGTATAGACAGATCAGGAATACTCGCCTCCAGCTTTTACGTGCGATTTTACACATTTCCGGAAAGACATAAATGAATATATGATGTGCTTAAAAATAAACTCAATTTTTCCTTCCATGTAAATTCGTGAAATCCCGAAGACGTGAGCGTCGCAACACAAATATAAAATAAAACAGAAAATTTCAATTTTATTTTGCATTTTTGATTTGTCTTTCGACAAAAGATTAGATAGATCGAGAATACTTGTCTCGAGCTTTTACGTGCAATTTTACACATTTCCGCAAAGGCATAAATGGCGGGCATGATGTTCTTAAAAATAAACTGAATTTTTCCTTCCGTGTAGAGTCGTGAAATCCCGGAAAAGTGTGCGTCGCAAAAAAAATAGAACAAAATTTAAAATTTTAATTTAATTTTGCATTTTTTTTGTACTTTGCCAAAAGATTAGATAGATCGAGAATGCTCGCCTCGAGCTTTTACGTGCAATTTTATACATTTCCGCAAAGACATGAATGAATATACGATGTGATTAAAATAATCTCAACTTTTCCTTCCGTCTAAAGTCGTGAAATCCCGAAAACGTTCGCGTCGCAAAACAAATATACAGCAAAATATAAAATTTCAATTTTATTTTGCATTTTATATTTGTCCTTCGATAAAAGATTAGATAGATCGAGAATACTCGCCTCGAGCTTTAACGTGCAATTTTACACATTTCCGCAAAGGCATAAATGGCAGGCATGCTGTGCTTAAAAATAAACTCAATTATTCCTTCAATGTAAATTCGTAAAATCCCGAAACCGTGTGCGTCGCAAAACAAATATAAAACAAACCAGAAAATTTGAATTTTATTTTGCAATATTTATTTGTCTTTCGACAAATCATTAGATAGATCGAGAATACTTGCCTGAAGTTTTTACGTGCAATTTTACACATTTCCGTAATGGACTAAATGGCAGGCATGATGTGCTTAAAAATAAACTCAATTTTTCCTTCCGTGTAGAGTCGTGAAATCCCGGCAACGTGTGCGTCGCAAAAAAAATATAAGACAAAATATAAAATTTAAATTTTATTTTGCATTTTTATTTGTCCTTTGACAAAAGATTAGATAGATCGATAATACTTGCCTCGAGCTTTTACGTGCAATTTTACACATTTCCGCAATGGCATAAATGGCAGACATGATGTGCTTAAAAATAAACTCAATTTTTCCTTCGCTGTAAATTCGTGAAATCCCGGAAACATGTGCGTCGCAAAACGAGTATAAAAAAAAATATAAAAATTCAATTTTATTTTGCATTTTTTATTTGTCCTTCGACAAAACATTACACAGATCGAGAATACTCGCATCGAGCTTTTACGTGAAATTTTACACATTTCCGCAAAGGAATAAATGGCAGGCATGATGTGCTCAAAAATACACTCAATTTTTCCTTCCGTGTAGAGTCGTGAAATCCCGGAAAAGTGTGTGTCGCAAAAAAAATATAAAACAAAATTTTAAATTTTAATTTAATTTTGCTCGCTTCAAGCTTTTACGTGCAATTCATACATTTCCGCAAAGATATAAATGAATATACGATGTGAATAAAAAAAATCTCAACTTTTCCTTCCGTCTAAAGTCGTGAAATCCCGAAAACGTTCGCGTCGCAAAACAAATATACAGCAAAATATAAAGTTTCAATTTCATTTTGCATTGTTTATTTGTCCTTCGACAAAAGCCTAGATAGATCGAGAATGCTCGCCTCGAGCTTTTACGTGCAATTTTACACCGTTCCGCAAAGGCATAAATGGCAGGCATGATGTGCTTAAAAATAAACTCAATTTTTCCTTCCGTGTAAAGTCGTGAAACCTCGATAATGTTCGTGTCGCAAAACAAATATAGAACAAAATATAAAATTTCATTTTTATTTTGCATTTTTTATTTGTTCTTCGACAAAAGTATAGACAGATCGAGAATACTCGCCTCGAGCTTTTAGGTGCAATTTTACACATTTCCGCAGAGGCATAAATGGCAGGCATGATGTGCTTAAAATTAAACTCAATTTTTCGTTCGATGTAAGTTCGTGTAAGCTCGAAAACTTGTGCGTCGCAAAACAAATATAAAACAAAATATAAAATTGCAATTTTATTTTGCATTTTTTATTTGTCCGTCGACAAAAGCCTAGAAAGATCGAGAATACTCGCCTCGAGCTTTTACGTGCAATTTTACACATTTCCGCAACGGCATAAATGGCATGCTTGATGTGTTTAAAAATAAACTCAATTTTTCCTTCGATCTGATTTCGTGAACTCCCCGAAACGTGTTCATCAGAAAACAAATATAGAACAAAATATAAAATTTGAATTTTATTTTGCAATTTTTATTTGTCCTCCGACAAAAGATTAGATAGATCGAGAATACTCGACTCGAGCTTTCACTCGCAATTTCATACATCACCGCAAAGGCATAAATGCCAGGCATGATGTGCTTTAAAATAAACTCAATTTTGCCTTCCGTGTAAAGTCGTGAAATATAAAACAAAATATAAAATTCAAATTTTATTTTGCATTTCTTATTTGTCCTTCGACAGAAGATATTCTCGATCTATCTAGATCGAGAATATTCGCCTCGAGCTTTTACGCGCAATTTTATACATTTCCGCAAAGGCATAAATGCCAGGCATGATGTACTTAAAAATAAACTCAATTTTTCCTTTCTTGTAAAGTCATCAAATCCCGGAAACATGTGCGTCGCAAAACAAGTATAGAACAAAATATAAAATACCAATTTTATTTTGCATTTTTTATTTGTGCTTCAACAGAAGATTAGATAGATCGAGAGTACTCGACTCGAGCGTT
Source organism: Oxytorus armatus (assembly GCA_958009045.1). Lineage (NCBI taxonomy): Eukaryota > Metazoa > Arthropoda > Insecta > Hymenoptera > Ichneumonidae > Oxytorus > Oxytorus armatus. The sequence goes on along the minus strand of OY253746.1, from coordinate 13,430,479 downwards.
TACGCGAAATTTTATACATTTCCGCAAAGGCATAAATGCCAGGCATGATGTGCTTAAAAATGAACTCAATTTTTCCTTTCGTGTGAGGCGTAAAATCCCGGAAACGTGTGTGTCGCAAAACAAATATAAAACAAAATATAAAATTCCAACTTTATTTTGCATTTTATATTTGTCTTTCGGCAACAGATTAGATAGATCGAGAATACTCGCCTCGAACTTTCACGCGTAATTTCATACATTTCCCAAAGGCATAAATGCCAGGCATGATGTGCTTAAAAATAAACTCAATTTTTCCTTCCGTGTAACGTCGTGAAATATAAAACAAAATATAAAATTTTAATTTTATTTTGCATTTTTTATTTGTCCTTCGACAAAAGATTAGATAGATCGACAATACTCGCCTCAAGCTTTGACGCGCAATTTTATACATTTCCGTAAAGGCATAAATGCCAGGCATGATGTGTTTAAAAATTAACTCAATTTTTTCCTTCCGTGTAAAGTCGTGAAATCTCGGAAACGTGTGTGCTGCAAAACAAATATAAAACAAAATATAAAATTGTAATTTTATTTTCCGTTTTTTATTTGTCCTTCGACAAAAGATTAGATAGATCGAGAATACTCGACTCGAGCTTTCACGCGCAATCTCATACATTTCCGCAAAGGCATAAATGCCAGGCATGATGTGCTTCAAAATAAACTCAATTTTGCCTTCCGTGTAATGTCGTGAAATATAAAACAAAATATAAAATTCCAATTTTATTTTGCATTTCTTATTTGTCCTTCGACAGAAGATTAGATAGATCGAGAATATTCGCCTCGAGCTTTTACGCGCAATTTTATACATTTCCGCAATGGCATAAATGCCAGGCATGATGTGCTTAAAAATAAACTTAATTTTTCCTTCGATGTGATTTCGTGAACTCCCCGGAACGTGTTCATCACAAAACAAATATAGAACAAAATATAAAATTTGAATTTTATTTTGCATTTTGTATTTGTCTTTCGACAAAAGATTAGATAGATCGAGAATACTCGCCTCGAGCTTTAACGTGCAATTTTACACATTTCCGCAAAGGCATAAATGGCAGGCATGCTGTGCTTAAAAATAAACTCAATTATTCCTTCAATGTAAATTCGTAAAATCCCGAAACCGTGTGCGTCGCAAAACAAATATAAAACAAACCAGAAAATTTGAATTTTATTTTGCAATATTTATTTGTCTTTCGACAAAACATTAGATAGATCGAGAATACTTGCCTCAAGTTTTTACGTGCAATTTTACACATTTCCGTAAAGGACTAAATGGCAGGCATGATGTGCTTAAAAATAAACTCAATTTTTCCTTCCGTGTAGAGTCGTGAAATCCCGGCAACGTGTGCGTCGCAAAAAAAATATAAAACAAAATATAAAATTTAAATTTTATTTTGCATTTTTATTTGTCCTTTGACAAAAGATTAGATAGATCGAGAATACTTGCCTCGAGCTTTTACGTGCAATTTTACACATTTCCGCAATGGCATAAATGGCAGACATGATGTGCTTAAAAATAAACTCAATTTTTCCTTCGCTGTAAATTCGTGAAATCCCGGAAACATGTGCGTCGCAAAACGAGTATAAAAAAAATATAAAAATTCAATTTTATTTTGCATTTTTTATTTGTCCTTCGACAAAACATTACACAGATCGAGAATACTCGCATCGAGCTTTTACGTGAAATGTTACACATTTCCGCAAAGGAATAAATGGCAGGCATGATGTGCTCAAAAATACACTCAATTTTTCCTTCCGTGTAGAGTCGTGAAATCCCGGAAAAGTGTGCGTCACAAAAAAAATATAAAACAAAATTTTAAATTTTAATTTAATTTTGCTCGCCTCGAGCTTTTACGTGCAATTTTATACATTTCCGCAAAGATATAAATGAATATACGATGTGAATAAAAATAATCTCAACTTTGCCTTCCGTCTAAAGTCGTGAAATCCCGAAAACGTTCGCGTCGCAAAACAAATATACAGCAAAATATAAAGTTTCAATTTCATTTTGCATTGTTTATTTGTCCTTCGACAAAAGCCTAGATAGATCGAGAATGCTCGCCTCGAGCTTTTACGTGCAATTTTACACCGTTCCGCAAAGGCATAAATGGCAGGCATGATGTGCTTAAAAATAAACTCAATTTTTCCTTCCGTGTAAAGTCGTGAAACCTCGATAATGTTCGTGTCGCAAAACAAATATAGAACAAAATATAAAATTTCAATTTTATTTTGCATTTATTATTTGTTCTTCGACAAAAGTATAGACAGATCGAGAATACTCGCCTCGAGCTTTTACGTGCAATTTTACACATTTCCGCAAAGGCATGAATGGCGGGCTTGATGTGCTTAAAAATAAACTCAATTTTTCCTTCCGTGTAGAGTGGTGAAATCCCGGAAAAGTGTGCGTCGCAAAAGATATAAAAAACAAAATTTAAAATTTTAATTTTATTTTGCATTTCTTATTTGTCCTTCGACAAAAGATTAGACAGATCGAGAATACTCGCCTCGAACTTTTACGTGCAATTTTATACATTTCCGGAAAGACATCAATGAATATATGATGTGCTTAAAAATAATCTCAATTTTTCCTTCCGTGTAAAGTCGTGAAATGCGGGAAACGTGTGGGTCTCAAAACAAATATAAAACAAAAGATAACATTTCAATTTTATTTTGCATTTTTTGTTTGTCCTTCGACAAAAGCCTAGATAGATCGAGAATGCTCGCCTCGACCTTTTACGTGCAATTTTATACATTTCCGCAAAGACATAAATGAATATACAATGTGCTTAAAAATAATCTCAATTTTTCCTTCCGTGTAAAGTCGTGAAATCTCGAAAACGTTCGCGTCGCAAAACAAATATACAACAAAATATAAAATTTCAACTTTATTTTGCATTTTTTTATTTGTTCATCGACAAAATTATAGACAGATCGAGAATACTCGCCTCGAGCTTTTACGTGCAATTTTACACATTTCCGCAAAGGCATAAATGGCAGGCATGATGTGCTTAAAAATAAACTCAATTTTTCGTTCGATGTAAGTTCGTGTAAGCCCGAAAACGTGTGCGTCGCAAAACAAATATAAAACAAAATATAAAATTTCAATTTTATTTTGAATTTGTTATTTGTCCTTCGACAAAAGTGTAAACAGATGGAGAATACTCGCCTCGACCTTTTACGTGCGATTTTACACATTTCCGCAAAAGCATAAATGAATATATTATGTGCTTAAAAATAAATTAAATTTTTCCTCCCATGTAAGTTCGTGAAATCCCGGAAACGTTTGCGTCGCAAAACAAATATAAAACAAATAAAAAAATTGAATTTTATTTTGGATTTTTTTTTTGTCCTTCGACAAAAGCCTAGAAAGATCGAGAATACTTGCCTCGAGCTTTTACGTGGAAATTTAAACATTTCCGCAAAGGCATAAATGGCAGGCATGATGTGCTTAAAAATAAACTCAATTTTTCCTTCCGTGTAGAGTCGTGAAATCCCGGAAAAGTGTGCGTCGCAAGAAAAATATTTATAAAACATAAAATTTTAATTTTATTTTGCATTTCATATTTGTCCTTCGACAAAAGATTAGACAGATCGAGAATACTCGCCTCGAACTTTCACGTGCAATTTTATACATTTCCGGAAAGACATAAATGAATATATGATGTGCTTAAAAATAATCTCAATTTTTCCTTCCGTGTAAAGTCGTGAAATGCGGGAAACGAGTGGGTTTCAAAACAAATATAAAACAAAAGATAACATTTCAATTTTATTTTGCATTTTTTGTTTGTCCTTCGACAAAAGCCTAGATAGATCGAGAATGCTCGCCTCGAGCTTTTACGTGCAATTTTATACATTTCCGCAAAGACATGAAATATACAATGTGCTTAAAAATAATCTCACTTTTCCTTCCGTCTAAAGTCGTGAAATCCCGGAACCGTGTGCGTCTCAAAACAGATATATAACAAAATAGAAAATTTCAATTTTACGTGCAATATTATACATTTCCGGAAAGACATAAATGAATATATGATGTGCTTAAAAATAATCTCAATTTTTCCTTCCGTGTAAAGTCGTCAAATCCTGGAAACATGTGCGTCGCAAAACAAGTATAAAACACAATATAAAATTCCAATTTTATTTTGCATTTTTTATTTGTCCTTCGACAAAAGATTAGACAGATCGAGAATACTCGCCTCGAGCTTTTACGTGCAATTTTTCATATTTTCGCAAAGGCATAAATGGAAGGCATGATGTGCTTAAAAATAAACTCAACTTTTCCTTCGATCTGATTTCGTGAACTCCCCGAAACGTGTTCATCACAAAACAAATATAGAACAAAATATAAAATTTCAATTTTATTTTGCATTTTTATCGTCCTCCGACAAAAGATTAGATAGATCGAGAATACTCGACTCGAGCTTTCACGCGCAATTTCATACATCTCCGCAAAGGCATAAATGCCAGGCATGATGTGCTTCAAAATAAACTCAATTTTGCCTTCCGTGTAAAGTCGTGAAATATAAAACAAAATATAAAATTCCAATTTTATTTTGCATTTCTTATTTGTCCTTCGACAGAAGATTAGATAGATCGAGAATATTCGCCTCGAGCTTTTACGTGCAATTTTATACATTTCCGCAATAACATAAATGAATATACGATATGCTTAAAAATAATCTCAACTTTTCCTTCCGTCTAAAGTCGTGAAATCCCGGAAACGGGTGCGTCGCAAACCAAATATAAAACAAAAGATAACATTTCAATTTTATTTTGCATTTTTTATTTGTCCTTCGACAAAACATTAGACAGATCGAGAATACTCGCCTCCAGCTTTTACGTGCAATTTTACACATTTCCGCAAAGGAATAAATGGCAAGCATGAAGTGCTCAAAAATACACTCAATTTTTCCGTCCGTGTAGAGTCGTGAAATCCCGGAAAAGTGTGCGTCACAAAAAATATATAAAACAAAATATACAATTTTATTTTGCATTTGTTATTTGTCCTTCGACAAAAGTGTAGACAGATGGAGAATACTCGCCTTGAGCTTTTACGTGCGATTTTACACATTTCCGCAAAAGCATAAATGAATATATTATGTGCTTAAAAATAAATTAAATCTTTCCTCCCATGTAAATTCGTGGAATCCCGGAAACGTGTCCGTCGCAAAAAAAAATATAAAACAAAATAGAAAAATTCAATTTTATTTTGCATTTTTCATTTGTCCTTCGACAAAAGCCTAGAAAGATCGAGAATACTCGCCTCGAGCTTTTACTTGCAATTTTACACATTTCGGCATAGGCATAAATGGCAGGCATGATGTGCTTAAAAATAAACTCAATTTTCCCTTCCGTGTAGAGTCGTGATATCCCGTAAACATGTGCGTCGCAAAACAAGTATAAAACAACATATAATAATTTAATTTTAATTTGCATTTGTTATTTGTCCTTCGACAAAAGTACAGACAGAACGAGAATACTCGCCTTGAGCTTTTACGTGCAATTTTACACATTTCCGCAAAGGCATAAATGGCAAGCATGTTATGTTTAAAAACAAAATCAATTTTTCCTTCGATGTAAATTCGTAAAATCCCGGAAACGTGTGCGTCGCAAAACAAATAGAAAACAAAATATAAACTTTCAATTTTATTTTCCATTTTTTATTTGTCCTTCGACAAAAGATTAGATAGACCGAGAATACTCGCCTCGAGTTTTTACGTGCAATTTTACACATTTCCGCAAAGGCATAAATGGCAGGCATGATGTGCTTAAAAATAAATTCTATTTTTCCTTCCGTGTAGACTCGTGAAATCCCGGAAAAGTTTGCGTCGCAAAAAAAATAAATCAAAATTAAAAATTTTAATTTTATTTTGCTCGCCTCGAGCTTTTACGTGCAATTTTATACATTTCCGCAAAGACATAAATGAATATACGATGTGCTTAAAAATAATCTCAATTTTTCCTTCCGTGTAAAGTCGTGAAATCTCGAAAACATTCGCGTCGCAAAACAAATATAAAACAAAATATGAAATTTGAATTTTATTTTGCATTTTTTATTTGTCCTTCGACAAAAGCCTAGAAAGATCGAGAATACTCGCCTCGAGCTTGTACGTGCAATTTTACACATTTCCGCAAAGGCATAAATGGCAGGCATGATGTGCTTAAAAATAAACTCAATTTTTCCTTCCGTGTAGAGTCGTGAAATCCCGGAAACATGTGCGTCGCAAAACAAGTATAAAACAACATATAAAAATTTAATTTTAATTTGCATTTGTTATTTGTCCTTCGACAAAAGTATAGACAGAACGAGAATATTCGTCTCGAGCTTTTACGTGCGATTTTACACATTTCCGGAAAGACATAAATGAATATATGATGTGCTTAAAAATAAACTCAATTTTTCCTTCCATGTAAATTCGTGAAATCCCGAAAACCTGTGCGTCGCAAAACAAATATAAAACAAAACAGAAAATTTCAATTTTATTTTGCATTTTTTATTTGTCTTTCGACAAAAGATTAGAAAGATCGAGAATACTTGCCTCGAGCTTTTACGTGCAATTTTGCACATTTCCGCAAAGGCATAAATGGCAAGCATGATATGTTTAAAAACAAAATCAATCTTTCCTTCGATGTAAATTCGTAAAATCCCGGAAACGTGTGCGTCGCAAAACAAATATAAAACAAAATATAAACTTTCAATTTTATTTTGCATTTTTTATTTGTCCTTCGACAAAAGATTAGATAGACCGAGAATTCTCGCCTCGAGTTTTTACGTGAAATTTTACACATTTCCGCGAAGGCATAAATGGCAGGCATGATGTGCTTAAAAATAAATTCTATTTTTCCTTCCGTGTAGACTCGTGAAATCCCGGAAAAGTTTGCGTCGCGAAAAAAATAAAACAAAATTTAAAATTTTAATTTAATTTTGCTCGCCTCGAGCTTTTACGTGCAATTTTATACATTTCCGCAAAGATATAAATGAATATACGATGTGAATAAAAATAATCTCAACTTTTCCTTCCGTCTAAAGTCGTGAAATCCCGAAAACGTTCGCGTCGCAAAACAAATATACAGCAAAATATAAAGTTTCAATTTCATTTTGCATTGTTTATTTGTCCTTCGACAAAAGCCTAGATAGATCGAGAATGCTCGCCTCGAGCTTTTACGTGCAATTCTACACATTTCCGCAAAGGCATAAATGGCAGGCATGAAGTGCTTAAAAATAATCTCAATTTTTCCTTCCGTGTAGAGTCGTGAAATCCCGGAAACATGTGCGTCGCAAAATAAGTATAAAACAAATTATAAAAATTCAATTTTATTTTGCATTTTTTATTTGTCCTTTGACAAAAGATGAGACAGATCGAGAATGCTCGCTTCGAGCTTTTACGTGCAATTTTATACATTTCCGCAAAAAAATTAATGAATATACGGTGTGTTTAAAAATAATCTCAACTTTTCCGTCCGTCTAAAGGCGTGAAATGCCGGAAACGTGTGCGTCTCAAAACAAAATAGAAAATTTCAATTTTATTTTGCATTTTTTATTTGTCCTTCGACAAAAGATTAGACAGATCGAGAATGCTCGCCTCAAGCTTTTACGTGTAATTTTATGCATTTCCGCAAAGACATAAATAAATATATGATGTGCTTAAAAATAAACTCAATTTTTCCATCTCTGTACCGTAAAGTCGTGAAATCTGGGAAACGTGTGCGTCGCAAAACAAATATAAAATTCCAATTTTATTTTGCATTTTTTATTTATCTTTCGACAAAAGATTAGCTAGATCGAGAATACTCGCCTCGAGCTTTTACGTGCAATTTTACACATTTCCGCAAAGGCATAAATGGCAGGCATGATGTGCTTAAAAATAAACTCAATTTTTCCTTCCGTGTTAAGTCGTGATATCTCGATAATGTTCGTGTCGCAAAACAAATATAGAACAAAATATAAAATTTCAATTTTATTTTGCATTTATTATTTATTCTTCGACAAAAGTATAGACAGATCGAGAATACTCGCCTCGAGCTTTTACGTGCAATTTTACACATTTCCGCAAAGGCATAAATGGCAGGCTTGATGTGCTTAAAAATAAACTCAATTTTTCCTTCCGTATAGAGTCGTGATATCCCGGAAAAGTTTGCGTCGCAAAAAATATATAAAACAAAATATAAAATTTTAATTTTATTTTGCATTTCTTATTTGTCCTTCGACAGAAGATTAGATAGATCGAGAATATTCGCCTCGAGCTTTTACGCGCAATTTTATACATTTCCGCAATGGCATAAATGCCAGGCATGATGTGCTTAAAAATAAACTTAATTTTTCCTTCTGTGTAACGTCGTGAAATATAAAACAAAATATAAAATTTCAATTTTATTTTGCATTTTTTATTTGTTCTTCGACAAAAGATTAGATAGATCGAGAATACTCGCCTCGAGCTTTCACGCGCAATTTTATACATTTCCGCTAAGGCATAAATGCCAGGCATGATGTACTTAAAAATAAACTCAATTTTTTCTTCCATGTAAATTCGTGAAATCTCGGAAACATGTGCGTCGCAAAACAAGTATAAAACAAAATATAAAAATTCAATTTTAATTTGCATTTGCTATTTGTCCTTCGACAAAAGTATAGACAGATCAGGAATACTCGCCTCCAGCTTTTACGTGCGATTTTACACATTTCCGGAAAGACATAAATGAATATATGATGTGCTTAAAAATAAACTCAATTTTTCCTTCCATGTAAATTCGTGAAATCCCGAAAACGTGAGCGTCGCAACAGAAATATAAAATAAAACAGAAAATTTCAATTTTATTTTGCATTTTTGATTTGTCTTTCGACAAAAGATTAGATAGATCGAGAATACTTGTCTCGAGCTTTTACGTGCAATTTTACACATTTCCGCAAAGGCATAAATGGCAGGCGTGATGTTCTTAAAAATAAACTGAATTTTTCCTTCCGTGTAGAGTCGTGAAATCCCGGAAAAGTGTGCGTCGCAAAAAAAATAAAACAAAATTTAAAATTTTAATGCTATTTTGCACTTTTTTTTGTACTTTGCCAAAAGATTAGATAGATCGAGAATGCTCGCCTCGAGCTTTTACGTGCAATTTTATACATTTCCGCAAAGACATGAATGAATATACGATGTGATTAAAATAATCTCAACTTTTCCTTCCGTCTAAAGTCGTGAAATCCCGAAAACGTTCGCGTCGCAAAACAAATATACAGCAAAATATAAAATTTCAATTTTATTTTGCATTTTATATTTGTCCTTCGACAAAAGATTAGAAAGATCGAGAATACTCGCCTCGAGCTTTAACGTGCAATTTTACACATTTCCGCAAAGGCATAAATGGCAGGCATGATGTGCTTAAAAATAAACTCAATTATTCCTTCAATGTAAATTCGTAAAATCCCGAAACCGTGTGCGTCGCAAAACAAATATAAAACAAACCAGAAAATTTGAATTTTATTTTGCAATATTTATTTGTCTTTCGACAAAACATTAGATAGATCGAGAATACTTGCCTCAAGTTTTTACGTGCAATTTTACACATTTCCGTAAAGGACTAAATGGCAGGCATGATGTGCTTAAAAATAAACTCAATTTTTCCTTCCGTGTAGAGTCGTGAAATCCCGGCAACGTGTGCGTCGCAAAAAAAATATAAAACAAAATATAAAATTTAAATTTTATTTTGCATTTTTATTTGTCCTTTGACAAAAGATTAGATAGATCGAGAATACTTGCCTCGAGCTTTTACGTGCAATTTTACACATTTCCGCAATGGCATAAATGACAGACATGATGTGCTTAAAAATAAACTCAATTTTTCCTTCGCTGTAAATTCGTGAAATCCCGGAAACATGTGCGTCGCAAAACGAGTATAAAAAAAAATATAAAAATTCAATTTTATTTTGCATTTTTTATTTGTCCTTCGACAAAACATTACACAGATCGAGAATACTCGCATCGAGCTTTTACGTGAAATGTTACACATTTCCGAAAAGGAATAAATGGCAGGCATGATGTGCTCAAAAATACACTCAATTTTTCCTTCCGTGTAGAGTCGTGAAATCCCGGAAAAGTGTGCGTCACAAAAAAAATATAAAACAAAATTTTAAATTTTAATTCAATTTTGCTCGCCTCGAGCTTTTACGTGCAATTTTATACATTTCCGCAAAGATATAAATGAATATACGATGTGAATAAAAATAATCTCAACTTTGCCTTCCGTCTAAAGTCGTGAAATCCCGAAAACATTCGCGTCGCAAAACAAATATACAGCAAAATATAAAGTTTCAATTTCATTTTGCATTGTTTATTTGTCCTTCGACAAAAGCCTAGATAGATCGAGAATGCTCGCCTCGAGCTTTTACGTGCAATTTTACACCGTTCCGCAAAGGCATAAATGGCAGGCATGATGTGCTTAAAAATAAACTCAATTTTTCCTTCCGTGTAAAGTCGTGAAACCTCGATAATGTTCGTGTCGCAAAACAAATATAGAACAAAATATAAAGTTTCAATTTTATTTTGCATTTATTATTTGTTCTTCGACAAAAGTATAGACAGATCGAGAATACTCGCCTCGAGCTTTTACGTGCAATTTTACACATTTCCGCAAAGGCATGAATGGCGGGCTTGATGTGCTTAAAAATAAACTCAATTTTTCTTTCCGTGTAGAGTCGTGAAATCCCGGAAAAGTGTGCGTCGCAAAAGATATAAAAAACAAAATTTAAAATTTTAATTTTATTTTGCATTTCTTATTTGTCCTTCGACAAAAGATTAGACAGATCGAGAATACTCGTCTCGAACTTTTACGTGCAATTTTATACATTTCCGGAAAGACATCAATGAATATATGATGTGCTTAAAAATAATCTCAATTTTTCCTTCCGTGTAAAGTCGTGAAATCTCGAAAACGTTCGCGTCGCAAAACAAATATACAACAAAATATAAAATTTCAACTTTATTTTGCATTTTTTTATTTGTACTTCGACAAAAGTATAGACAGATCGAGAATACTCGCCTCGAGCTTTTACGTGCAATTTTACACATTTCCGCAAAGGCATAAATGACAGGCATGATGTGCTTAAAAATAAACTCAATTTTTCGTTCGATGTAAGTTCGTGTAAGCCCGAAAACGTGTGCGTCGCAAAACAAATATAAAACAAAATATAAAATTTCAATTTTATTTTGAATTTGTTATTTGTCCTTCGACAAAAGTGTAAACAGATGGAGAATACTCGCCTCGACCTTTTACGTACGATTTTACACATTTCCGCAAAAGCATAAATGAATATATTATGTGCTTAAAAATAAATTAAATTTTTCCTCCCATGTAAGTTCGTGAAATCCCGGAAACGTTTGCGTCGCAAAACAAAGATAAAACAAAATAGAAAAATTGAATTTTATTTTGGATTTTTTTTTTGTCCTTCGACAAAAGCCTAGAAAGATCGAGAATACTTGCCTCGAGCTTTTACGTGGAAATTTAAACATTTCCGCAAAGGCATAAATGGCAGGCATGATGTGCTTAAAAATAAACTCAATTTTTCCTTCCGTGTAGAGTCGTGAAATCCCGGAAAAGTGTGCGTCGCAAGAAAAATATTTATAAAACATAAAATTTTAATTTTATTTTGCATATCTTATTTGTCCTTCGACAAAAGATTAGACAGATCGAGAATACTCGCCTCGAACTTTCACGTGCAATTTTATACATTTCCGGAAAGACATAAATGAATATATGATGTGCTTAAAAATAATCTCAATTTTTCCTTCCGTGTAAAGTCGTGAAATGCGGGAAACGAGTGGGTTTCAAAACAAATATAAAACAAAAGATAACATTTCAATTTTATTTTGCATTTTTTGTTTGTCCTTCGACAAAAGCCTAGATAGATCGAGAATGCTCGCCTCGAGCTTTTACGTGCAATTTTATACATTTCCGCAAAGACATAAATGAATATACAATGTGCTTAAAAATAATCTCACTTTTCCTTCCGTCTAAAGTCGTGAAATCCCGGAACCGTGTGCGTCTCAAAACAGATATATAACAAAATAGAAAATTTCAATTTTACGTGCAATATTATACATTTCCGGAAAGACATAAATGAATATATGATGTGCTTAAAAATAATCTCAATGTTTCCTTCCGTGTAAAGTCGTCAAATCCTGGAAACATGTGCGTCGCAAAACAAGTATAAAACACAATATAAAATTCCAATTTTATTTTGCATTTTTTATTTGTCCTTCGACAAAAGATTAGACAGATCGAGAATACTCGCCTCGAGCTTTTACGTGCAATTTTACATATTTTCGCAAAGGCATAAATGGAAGGCATGATGTGCTTAAAAATAAACTCAACTTTTCCTTCGATCTGATTTCGTGAACTCCCCGAAACGTGTTCATCACAAAACAAATATAGAACAAAATATAAAATTTCAATTTTATTTTGCATTTTTATCGTCCTCCGACAAAAGATTAGATAGATCGAGAATACTCGACTCGAGCTTTCACGCGCAATTTCATACATCTCCGCAAAGGCATAAATGCCAGGCATGATGTGCTTCAAAATAAACTCAATTTTGCCTTCCGTGTAAAGTCGTGAAATATAAAACAAAATATAAAATTCCAATTTTATTTTGCATTTCTTATTTGTCCTTCGACAGAAGATTAAATAGATCGAGAATATTCGCCTCGAGCTTTTACGTGCAATTTTATACATTTCCGCAATAACATAAATGAATATACGATATGCTTAAAAATAATCTCAACTTTTCCTTCCGTCTAAAGTCGTGAAATCCCGGAAACGGGTGCGTCGCAAACCAAACATAAAACAAAAGATAACATTTCAATTTTATTTTGCATTTTTTGTTTGTCCTTCGACAAAAGCCTAGATAGATAGAGAATGCTCGCCTCGAGCTTTTACGTGCAATTTTACACATTTCCGGAAAGACATAAATGAATATATGATCTGCTTAAAAATAAACACAATTTTTCCTTCCATGTAAATTCGTGAAATCCCGAAAACCTGTGCGTCGCAAAACAAATATAAAACAAAATAGAAAATTTCAATTTTATTTTGCATTTTTTATTTGTCTTTCGACAAAAGATTAGAAAGATCGGGAATACTTGCCTCGAGCTTTTACGTGCAATTTTGCACATTTCCGCAAAGGCATAAATGGCAAGCATGATATGTTTAAAAACAAAATCAATTTTTCCTTCGATGTAAATTCGTAAAATCCCGGAAACGTGTGCGTCGCAAAACAAATATAAAACAAAATATAAACTTTCAATTTTATTTTGCATTTTTTATTTGTCCTTCGACAAAAGATTAGATAGACCGAGAATACTCGCCTCGAGTTTTTACGTGAAATTTTACACATTTCCGCGAAGGCATAAATGGCAGGCATGATGTGCTTAAAAATAAATTCTATTTTTCCTTCCGTGTAGACTCGTGAAATCCCGGAAAAGTTTGCGTCGCAAAAAAAATAAATCAAAATTTAAAATTTTAATTTTATTTTGCTCGCCTCGAGCTTTTACGTGAATTTTATACATTTCCGCAAAGACATAAATGAATATACGATGTGCTTAAAAATAATCTCAATTTTTCCTTTCGTGTAAAGTCGTGAAATCTCGAAAACATTCGCGTCGCAAAACAAATATAGAACAAAATATGAAATTTGAATTTTATTTTTCATTTTTTATTTGTCCTTCGACAAAAGCCTAGAAAGATCGAGAATACTCGCCTCGAGCTTGTACGTGCAATTTTACACATTTCCGCAAAGGCATAAATGGCAGGCATGATGTGCTTAAAAATAAACTCAATTTTTCCTTCCGTGTAGAGTCGTGAAATCCCGGAAACATGTGCGTCGCAAAACAAGTATAAAACAACATATAAAAATTTAATTTTAATTTGCATTTGTTATTTGTCCTTCGACAAAAGTATAGACAGAACGAGAATATTCGCCTCGAGCTTTTACGTGCGATTTTACACATTTCCGGAAAGACATAAATGAATATATGATGTGCTTAAAAATAAACTCAATTTTTCCTTCCATGTAAATTCGTGAAATCCCGAAAACCTGTGCGTCGCAAAACAAATATAAAACAAAACAGAAAATTTCAATTTTATTTTGCATTTTTTATTTGTCTTTCGACAAAAGATTAGAAAGATCGAGAATACTTGCCTCGAGCTTTTACGTGCAATTTTACACATTTCCGCAAAGGCATAAATGGCAAGCATGATATGTTTGAAAACAAAATCAATTTTTCCTTCGATGTAAATTCGTAAAATCCCGGAAACGTGTGCGTCGCAAAACAAATATAAAACAAAGTATAAAATTTCAATTTTATTTTGCGTTTTTTATTTGTCCTTCGACAAAAGATTAGATAGACCGAGAATACTCGCCTCGAGTTTTTACGTGCAATTTTACACATTTCCGCAAAGGCATAAATGGCAGGCATGATGTGCTTAAAAATAAACTGAATTTTTCCTTACATGTAGAGTCGTGAAATCCCGGAAAAGTGTGCGTCGCGAAAAAAATAAAACAAAATTTAAAATTTTAATTTAATTTTGCTCGCCTCGAGCTTTTACGTGCAATTTTATACATTTCCGCAAAGATATAAATGAATATACGATGTGAATAAAAATAATCTCAACTTTTCCTTCCGTCTAAAGTCGTGACATCCCGAAAACGTTCGCGTCGCAAAACAAATATACAGCAAAATATAAAGTTTCAATTTCATTTTGCATTGTTTATTTGTCCTTCGACAAAAGCCTAGATAGATCGAGAATGCTCGCCTCGAGCTTTTACGTGCAATTCTACACATTTCCGCAAAGGCATAAATGGCAGGCATGAAGTGCTTAAAAATAAACTCAATTTTTCCTTCCGTGTAGAGTCGTGAAATCCCGGAAACATGTGCGTCGCAAAATAAATATAAAACAAATTATTAAAATTCAATTTTATTTTGCATTTTTTATTTGTCCTTTGACAAAAGATGAGACAGATCGAGAATGCTCGCTTCGAGCTTTTACGTGCAATTTTATACATTTCCGCAAAAACATAAATGAATATACGGTGTGTTTAAAAATAATCTCAACTTTTCCGTCCGTCTAAAGGCGTGAAATGCCGGAAACGTGTGCGTCTCAAAACAAAATAGAAAATTTCAATTTTATTTTGCATTTTTTATTTGTCCTTCGACAAAAGATTAGACAGATCGAGAATGCTCGCCTCAAGCTTTTACGTGTAATTTTATGCATTTCCGCAAAGACATAAATGAATATATGATGTGCTTAAAAATAAACTCAATTTTTCCATCTCTGTACCGTAAAGTCGTGAAATCTGGGAAACGTGTGCGTCGCAAAACAAATATAAAATTCCAATTTTATTTTGCATTTTTTATTTGTCTTTCGACAAAAGATTAGATAGATCGAGAATACTCGCCTCGAGCTTTTACGTGCAATTTTACACATTTCCGCAAAGGCATAAATGGCAGGCATGATGTGCTTAAAAATAAACTGAATTTTTCCTTACATGTAGAGTCGTGAAATCCCGGAAAAGTGTGCGTCGCGAAAAAAATAAAACAAAATTTAAAATTTTAATTTAATTTTGCTCGCCTCGAGCTTTTACGTGCAATTTTATACATTTCCGCAAAGATATAAATGAATATACGATGTGAATAAAAATAATCTCAACTTTTCCTTCCGTCTAAAGTCGTGACATCCCGAAAACGTTCGCGTCGCAAAACAAATATACAGCAGAATATAAAGTTTCAATTTCATTTTGCATTGTTTATTTGTCCTTCGACAAAAGCCTAGATAGATCGAGAATGCTCGCCTCGAGCTTTTACGTGCAATTCTACACATTTCCGCAAAGGCATAAATGGCAGGCATGAAGTGCTTAAAAATAAACTCAATTTTTCCTTCCGTGTAGAGTAGTGAAATCCCGGAAACATGTGCGTCGCAAAATAAGTATAAAACAAATTATAAAAATTCAATTTTATTTTGCATTTTTTATTTGTCCTTTGACAAAAGATGAGACAGATCGAGAATGCTCGCTTCGAGCTTTTACGTGCAATTTTATACATTTCCGCAAAAACATAAATGAATATACGGTGTGTTTAAAAATAATCTCAACTTTTCCGTCCGTCTAAAGGCGTGAAATGCCGGAAACGTGTGCGTCTCAAAACAAAATAGAAAATTTCAATTTTATTTTGCATTTTTTATTTGTCCTTCGACAAAAGATTAGACAGATCGAGAATGCTCGCCTCAAGCTTTTACGTGTAATTTTATGCATTTCCGCAAAGACATAAATGAATATATGATGTGCTTAAAAATAAACTCAATTTTTCCTTCCATGTAAATTCGTGAAATCCCGAAAACCTGTGCGTCGCAAAACAAATATAAAACAAAATAGAAAATTTCAATTTTATTTTGCATTTTTTATATGTCTTTCGACAAAAGATTAGAAAGATCGAGAATACTTGCCTCGAGCTTTTACGTGCAATTTTGCACATTTCCGCAAAGGCATAAATGGCAAGCATGATATGTTTAAAAACAAAATCAATTTTTCCTTCGATGTAAATTCGTAAAATCCTGGAAACGTGTGCGTCGCAATACAAATATAAAACAAAATATAAACTTTCAATTTTATTTTGCATTTTTTATTTGTCCTTCGACAAAAGATTAGATAGACCGAGAATACTCGCCTCGAGTTTTTACGTGAAATTTTACACATTTCCGCGAAGGCATAAATGGCAGGCATGATGTGCTTAAAAATAAATTCTATTTTTCCTTCCGTGTAGACTCGTGAAATCCCGGAAAAGTTTGCGTCGCGAAAAAAATAAAACAAAATTAAAAATTTTAATTTAATTTTGCTCGCCTCGAGCTTTTACGTGCAATTTTATACATTTCCGCAAAGATATAAATGAATATACGATGTGAATAAAAATAATCTCAACTTTTCCTTCCGTCTAAAGTCGTGAAATCCCGAAAACGTTCGCGTCGCAAAACAAATATACAGCAAAATATAAAGTTTCAATTTCATTTTGCATTGTTTATTTGTCCTTCGACAAAAGCCTAGATAGATCGAGAATGCTCGCCTCGAGCTTTTACGTGCAATTCTACACATTTCCGCAAAGGCATAAATGGCAGGCATGAAGTGCTTAAAAATAAACTCAATTTTTCCTTCCGTGTAGAGTCGTGAAATCCCGGAAACATGTGCGTCGCAAAATAAGTATAAAACAAATTATAAAAATTCAATTTTATTTTGCATTTTTTATTTGTCCTTTGACAAAAGATGAGACAGATCGAGAATGCTCGCTTCGAGCTTTTACGTGCAATTTTATACATTTCCGCAAAAACATAAATGAATATACGGTGTGTTTAAAAATAATCTCAACTTTTCCGTCCGTCTAAAGGCGTGAAATGCCGGAAACGTGTGCGTCTCAAAACAAAATAGAAAATTTCAATTTTATTTTGCATTTTTTATTTGTCCTTCGACAAAAGATTAGACAGATCGAGAATGCTCGCCTCAAGCTTCTACGTGTAATTTTATGCATTTCCGCAAAGACATAAATGAATATATGATGTGCTTAAAAATAAACTCAATTTTTCCATCTCTGTACCGTAAAGTCGTGAAATCTGGGAAACGTGTGCGTCGCAAAACAAATATAAAATTCCAATTTTATTTTGCATTTTTTATTTATCTTTCGACAAAAGATTAGCTAGATCGAGAATACTCGCCTCGAGCTTTTACGTGCAATTTTACACATTTCCGCAAAGGCATAAATGGCAGGCATGATGTGCTTAAAAATAAACTCAATTTTTCCTTCCGTGTTAAGTCGTGATATCTCGATAATGTTCGTGTCGCGAAACAAATATAGAACAAAATATAAAATTTCAATTTTATTTTGCATTTATTATTTATTCTTTGACAAAAGTATAGACAGATCGAGAATACTCGCCTCGAGCTTTTACGTGCAATTTTACACATTTCCGCAAAGGCATAAATGGCAGGCTTGATGTGCTTAAAAATAAACTCAATTTTTCCTTCCGTATAGAGTCGTGATATCCCGGAAAAGTTTGCGTCGCAAAACAAATATAAAACAAAATATAAAATTTCAATTTTATTTTGAATTTGTTATTTGTCCTTCGACAAAAGTGTAAACAGATGGAGAATACTCGCCTCGACCTTTTACGTGCGATTTTACACATTTCCGCAAAAGCATAAATGAATATATTATGTGCTTAAAAATAAATTAAATTTTTCCTCCCATGTAAGTTCGTGAAATCCCGGAAACGTTTGCGTCGCAAAACAAATATAAAACAAAATAGAAAAATTGAATTTTATTTTGGATTTTTTTTTTGTCCTTCGACAAAAGCCTAGAAAGATCGAGAATACTTGCCTCGAGCTTTTACGTGGAAATTTAAACATTTCCGCAAAGGCATAATTGGCAGGCATGATGTGCTTAAAAATAAACTCAATTTTTCCTTCCGTGTAGAGTCGTGAAATCCCGGAAAAGTGTGCGTCGCAAGAAAAATATTTATAAAACATAAAATTTTAATTTTATTTTGCATTTCTTATTTGTCCTTCGACAAAAGATTAGACAGATCGAGAATACTCGCCTCGAACTTTCACGTGCAATTTTATACATTTCCGGAAAGACATAAATAAATATATGATGTGCTTAAAAATAATCTCAATTTTTCCTTCCGTGTAAAGTCGTGAAATGCGGGAAACGAGTGGGTTTCAAAACAAATATAAAACAAAAGATAACATTTCAATTTTATTTTGCATTTTTTGTTTGTCCTTCGACAAAAGCCTAGATAGATCGAGAATGCTCGCCTCGAGCTTTTACGTGCAATTTTATACATTTCCGCAAAGACATAAATGAATATACAATGTGCTTGAAAATAATCTCACTTTTCCTTCCGTCTAAAGTCGTGAAATCCCGGAACCGTGTGCGTCTCAAAACAAATATATAACAAAATAGAAAATTTCAATTTTACGTGCAATATTATACATTTCCGGAAAGACATAAATGAATATATGATGTGCTTAAAAATAATCTCAATTTTTCCTTCCGTGTAAAGTCGTGAAATCCTGGAAACATGTGCGTCGCAAAACAAGTATAAAACACAATATAAAATTCCAATTTTATTTTGCATTTTTTATTTGTCCTTCGACAAAAGATTAGACAGATCGAGAATACTCGCCTCGAGCTTCTACGTGCAATTTTACATATTTTCGCAAAGGCATAAATGGAAGGCATGATGTGCTTAAAAATAAACTCAATTTTTCCTTCGATCTGATTTCGTGAACTCCCCGAAACGTATTCATCACAAAACAAATATAGAACAAAATATAAAATTTCAATTTTATTTTGCATTTTTATCGTCCTCCGACAAAAGATTAGATAGATCGAGAATACTCGACTCGAGCTTTCACGCGCAATTTCATACATCTCCGCAAAGGCATAAATGCCAGGCATGATGTGCTTCAAAATAAACTCAATTTTGCCTTCCGTGTAAAGTCGTGAAATATAAAACAAAATATAAAATTCCAATTTTATTTTGCATTTCTTATTTGTCCTTCGACAGAAGATTAGATAGATCGAGAATATTCGCCTCGAGCTTTTACGTGCAATTTTATACATTTCCGCAATAACATAAATGAATATACGATATGCTTAAAAATAATCTCAACTTTTCCTTCCGTCTAAAGTCGTGAAATCCCGGAAACGGGTGCGTCGCAAACCAAATATAAAACAAAAGATAACATTTCAATTTTATTTTGCATTTTTTGTTTGTTCTTCGACAAAAGCCTAGATAGATAGAGAATGCTCGCCTCGAGCTTTTACGTGCAATTTTACACATTTCCGGAAAGACATAAATGAATATATGATCTGCTTAAAAATAAACACAATTTTTCCTTCCATGTAAATTCGTTAAATCCCGAAAACCTGTGCGTCGCAAAACAAATATAAGACAAAACAGAAAATTTTGATTTTATTTTGCATTTTTTTTTTGTCCTTTGACAAAAGATTAGATAGATCGAGAATACTTGCCTCGAGCTTTTACGTGCAATTTTACACATTTCCACAATGGCATAAATGGCAGGCATGATGTGCTTAAAAATAAACTCAATTTTTCCTTCTATGTAAATTCGTGAAATCCCGGAAACATGTGCGTCGCAAAACAAGTGTAAGACAAAATATAAATATTCAATTTTATTTTGCATTTTTTATTTGTCCTTCGACAAAACATTAGACAGATCGAGAATACTCGTCTCCAGCTTTTACGTGCAATTTTACACATTTCCGCAAAGGAATAAATGGCAGGCATGATGTGCTCAAAAATACACTCAATTTTTCCTTCCGTGTAGAGTCGTGAAATCCCGGAAAAGTGTGCGTCACAAAAAATATATAAAACAAAATATACAATTTTATTTTGCATTTGTTATTTGTCCTTCGACAAAAGTGTAGACAGATGGAGAATACTCGCCTTGAGCTTTTAGTGCGATTTTACACATTTCCGCAAAAGCATAAATGAATATATTATGTGCTTAAAAATAAATTAAATCTTTCCTCCCATGTAAATTCGTGGAATCCCGGAAACGTGTCCGTCGCAAAAAAAAATATAAAACAAAATAGAAAAATTGAATTTTATTTTGCATTTTTCATTTGTCCTTCGACAAAAGCCTAGAAAGATCGAGAATACTCGCCTCGAGCTTTTACATGCAATTTTACACATTTCGGCATAGGCATAAATGGCAGGCATGATGTGCTTAAAAATAAACTGAATTTTCCCTTCCGTGTAGAGTCGTGATATCCCGTAAACATGTGCGTCGCAAAACAAGTATAAAACAACATATAATAATTTAATTTTAATTTGCATTTGTTATTTGTCCGTCGACAAAAGTATAGACAGAACGAGAATACTCGCCTTGAGCTTTTACGTGCAATTTTACACATTTCCGCTAAGGCATAAATGGCAAGCATGATATGTTTAAAAACAAAATCAATTTTTCCTTCGATGTAAATTCGTAAAATCCCGGAAACGTGTGCGTCGCAAAACAAATAGAAAACAAAATATAAACTTTCAATTTTATTTTCCATTTTTTATTTGTCCTTCGACAAAAGATTAGATAGACCGAGAATACTCGCCTCGAGTTTTTACGTGCAATTTTACACATTTCCGCAAAGGCATAAATGGCAGGCATGATGTGCTTAAAAATAAATTCTATTTTTCCTTCCGTGTAGACTCGTGAAATCCCGGAAAAGTTTGCGTCGCAAAAAAAATAAATCAAAATTTAAAATTTTAATTTTATTTTGCTCGCCTCGAGCTTTTACGTGCAATTTTATACATTTCCGCAAAGACATAAATGAATATACGATGTGCTTAAAAATAATCTCAATTTTTCCTTCCGTGTAAAGTCGTGAAATCTCGAAAACATTCGCGTCGCAAAACAAATATAAAACAAAATATGAAATTTGAATTTTATTTTGCATTTTTTATTTGTCCTTCGACAAAAGCCTAGAAAGATCGAGAATACTCGCCTCCAGCTTGTACGTGCAATTTTACACATTTCCGCAAAGGCATAAATGGCAGGCATGATGTGCTTAAAAATAAACTCAATTTTTCCTTCCGTGTAGAGTCGTGAAATCCCGGAAACATGTGCGTCGCAAAACAAGTATAAAACAACATATAAAAATTTAATTTTAATTTGCATTTGTTATTTGTCCTTCGACAAAAGTATAGACAGAACGAGAATATTCGCCTCGAGCTTTTACGTGCGATTTTACACATTTCCGGAAAGACATAAATGAATATATGATGTGCTTAAAAATAAACTCAATTTTTCCTTCCATGTAAATTCGTGAAATCCCGAAAACCTGTGCGTCGCAAAACAAATATAAAACAAAAAAGAAAATTTCAATTTTATTTTGCATTTTTTATTTGTCTTTCGACAAAAGATTAGAAAGATCGAGAATACTTGACTCGAGCTTTTACGTGCAATTTTGCACATTTCCGCAAAGGCATAAATGGCAAGCATGATATGTTTAAAAACAAAATCAATTTTTCCTTCGATGTAAATTCGTAAAATCCCGGAAACGTGTGCGTCGCAAAACAAATATAAAACAAAATATAAACTTTCAATTTTATTTTGCATTTTTTATTTGTCCTTCGACAAAAGATTCGATAGACCGAGAATACTCGCCTCGAGTTTTTACGTGAAATTTTACACATTTCAGCGAAGGCATAAATGGCAGGCATGATGTGCTTAAAAATAAATTCTATTTTTCCTTCCGTGTAGACTCGTGAAATCCCGGAAAAGTTTGCGTCTCAAAAAAAATAAATCAAAATTTAAAATTTTAATTTTATTTTGCTCGCCTCGAGCTTTTACGTGCAATTTTATACATTTCCGCAAAGACATAAATGAATATACGATGTGCTTAAAAATAATCTCAATTTTTCCTTCCGTGTAAAGTCGTGAAATCTCGAAAACATTCGCGTCGCAAAACAAATATAAAACAAAATATGAAATTTGAATTTTATTTTTCATTTTTTATTTGTCCTTCGACAAAAGCCTAGAAAGATCGAGAATACTCGCCTCGAGCTTGTACGTGCAATTTTACACATTTCCGCAAAGGCATAAATGGCAGGCATGATGTGCTTAAAAATAAACACAATTTTTCCTTCCGTGTAGAGTCGTGAAATCCCGGAAACATGTGCGTCGCAAAACAAGTATAAAACAACATATAAAAATTTAATTTTAATTTGCATTTGTTATTTGTCCTTCGACAAAAGTATAGACAGAACGAGAATATTCGCCTCGAGCTTTTACGTGCGATTTTACACATTTCCGGAAAGACATAAATGAATATATGATGTGGTTAAAAATAAACTCAATTTTTCCTTCCATGTAAATTCGTGAAATCCCGAAAACCTGTGCGTCGCAAAACAAATATAAAACAAAACAGAAAATTTCAATTTTATTTTGCATTTTTTATTTGTCTTTCGACAAAAGATTAGAAAGATCGAGAATACTTGCCTCGAGCTTTTACGTGCAATTTTACACATTTCCGCAAAGGCATAAATGGCAAGCATGATATGTTTAAAAACAAAATCAATTTTTCCTTCGATGTAAATTCGTAAAATCCCGGAAACGTGTGCGTCGCAAAACAAATATAAAACAAAATATAAAATTTCAATTTTATTTTGCATTTTTTATTTGTCCTTCGACAAAAGATTAGATAGACCGAGAATACTCGCCTCGAGTTTTTACGTGCAATTTTACACATTTCCGCAAAGGCATAAATGGCAGGCATGATGTGCTTAAAAATAAACTGAATTTTTCCTTACATGTAGAGTCGTGAAATCCCGGAAAAGTGTGCGTCGCGAAAAAAATAAAACAAAATTTAAAATTTTAATTTAATTTTGCTCGCCTCGAGCTTTTACGTGCAATTTTATACATTTCCGCAAAGATATAAATGAATATACGATGTGAATAAAAATAATCTCAACTTTTCCTTCCGTCTAAAGTCGTGACATCCCGAAAACGTTCGCGTCGCAAAACAAATATACAGCAAAATATAAAGTTTCAATTTCATTTTGCATTGTTTATTTGTCCTTCGACAAAAGCCTAGATAGATCGAGAATGCTCGCCTCGAGCTTTTACGTGCAATTCTACACATTTCCGCAAAGGCATAAATGGCAGGCATGGAGTGCTTAAAAATAAACTCAATTTTTCCTTCCGTGTAGAGTCGTGAAATCCCGGAAACATGTGCGTCGCAAAATAAATATAAAACAAATTATAAAAATTCAATTTTATTTTGCATTTTTTATTTGTCCTTTGACAAAAGATGAGACAGATCGAGAATGCTCGCTTCGAGCTTTTACGTGCAATTTTATACATTTCCGCAAAAACATAAATGAATATACGTTATGTTTAAAAATAATCTCAACTTTTCCGTCCGTCTAAAGGCGTGAAATGCCGGAAACGTGTGCGTCTCAAAACAAAATAGAAAATTTCAATTTTATTTTGCATTTTTTATTTGTCCTTCGACAAAAGATTAGACAGATCGAGAATGCTCGCCTCAAGCTTTTACGTGTAATTTTATGCATTTCCACAAAGACATAAATGAATATATGATGTGCTTAAAAATAAACTCAATTTTTCCATCTCTGTACCGTAAAGTCGTGAAATCTGGGAAACGTGTGCGTCGCAAAACAAATATAAAATTCCAATTTTATTTTGCATTTTTTATTTGTCTTTCGACAAAAGATTAGATAGATCGAGAATACTCGCCTCGAGCTTTTACGTGCAATTTTACACATTTCCGCAAAGGCATAAATGGCAGGCATGATGTGCTTAAAAATAAACTGAATTTTTCCTTACATGTAGAGTCGTGAAATCCCGGAAAAGTGTGCGTCGCGAAAAAAATAAAACAAAATTTAAAATTTTAATTTAATTTTGCTCGCCTCGAGCTTTTACGTGCAATTTTATACATTTCCGCAAAGATATAAATGAATATACGATGTGAATAAAAATAATCTCAACTTTTCCTTCCGTCTAAAGTCGTGACATCCCGAAAACGTTCGCGTCGCAAAACAAATATACAGCAAAATATAAAGTTTCAATTTCATTTTGCATTGTTTATTTGTCCTTCGACAAAAGCCTAGATAGATCGAGAATGCTCGCCTCGAGCTTTTACGTGCAATTCTACACATTTCCGCAAAGGCATAAATGGCAGGCATGAAGTGCTTAAAAATAAACTCAATTTTTCCTTCCGTGTAGAGTCGTGAAATCCCGGAAACATGTGCGTCGCAAAATAAATATAAAACAAATTATAAAAATTGAATTTTATTTTGCATTTTTTATTTGTCCTTTGACAAAAGATGAGACAGATCGAGACTGCTCGCTTCGAGCTTTTACGTGCAATTTTATACATTTCCGCAAAAACATAAATGAATATACGGTGTGTTTAAAAATAATCTCAACTTTTCCGTCCGTCTAAAGGCGTGAAATGCCGGAAACGTGTGCGTCTCAAAACAAAATAGAAAATTTCAATTTTATTTTGCATTTTTTATTTGTCCTTCGACAAAAGATTAGACAGATCGAGAATGCTCGCCTCAAGCTTTTACGTGTAATTTTATGCATTTCCGCAAAGACATAAATGAATATATGATGTGCTTAAAAATAAACTCAATTTTTCCATCTCTGTACCGTAAAGTCGTGAAATCTGGGAAACGTGTGCGTCGCAAAACAAATATAAAATTCCAATTTTATTTTGCATTTTTTATTTGTCTTTCGACAAAAGATTAGATAGATCGAGAATACTCGCCTCGAGCTTTTACGTGCAATTTTACACATTTCCGCAAAGGCATAAATGGCAGGCATGATGTGCTTAAAAATAAACTCAATTTTTCCTTCCGTTTAAAGTCGTGAAATCTCGATAATGTTCGTGTCGCAAAACAAATATAGAACAAAATATAAAATTTCAATTTTATTTTGCATTTATTATTTATTCTTCGACAAAAGTATAGACAGATCGAGAATACTCGCCTCGAGCTTTTACGTGCAATTTTACACATTTCCGCAAAGGCATGAATGGCAGGCTTGATGTGCTTAAAAATAAACTCAATTTTTCCTTCCGTATAGAGTCGTGATATCCCGGAAAAGTTTGCGTCGCAAAAAATATATAAAACAAAATATAAAATTTTAATTTTATTTTGCATTTATTATTTATTCTTCGACAAAAGATTAGACAGATCGAGAATACTCGCCTCGAACTTTTACGTGCAATTTTATACCTTTCCGGAAAGACATAAATGAATGTATGATGTGCTTAAAAATAATCTCAATTTTTCCTTCCGTGCAAAGTCGTGAAATCTCGAAAACGTTCGCGTCGCAAAACAAATATAAAACAAAATATAAAATTTCAATTTTATTTTGCTTTTTTTATTTGTTCTTCGACAAAAGTATACACAGATCGAGAATACTCGCCTCGAGCTTTTAGGTGCAATTTTACACATTTCCGCAGAGGCATAAATGGCAGGCATGATGTGCTTAAAATTAAACTCAATTTTTCGTTCGATGTAAGTTCGTGTAAGCTCGAAAACGTGTGCGTCGCAAAACAAATATAAAACAAAATATAAAATTTCAATTTTATTTTGCATTTTTTATTTGTCCTTCGACAAAAGCCTAGAAAGATCGAGAATACTCGCCTCGAGGTTTTACGTGCAATTTTACACATTTCCGCAACGGCATAAATGGCATGCTTGATGTGTTTAAAAATAAACTCAATTTTTCCTTCGATCTGATTTCGTGAACTCCCCGAAACGTGTTCATCACAAAACAAATATAGAACAAAATATAAAATTTGAATTTTATTTTGCATTTTTTATTTGTCCTTCGACAAAAGATTAGATAGATCGAGAATACTCGACTCGAGCTTTCACTCGCAATTTCATACATCTCCGCAAAGGCATAAATGCCAGGCATGATGTGCTTTAAAATAAACTCAATTTTGCCTTCCGTGTAAAGTCGTGAAATATAAAACAAAATATAAAATTCAAATTTTATTTTGCATTTCTTATTTGTCCTTCGACAGAAGATATTCTCGATCTATCTAGATCGAGAATATTCGCCTCGAGCTTTTACGCGCAATTTTATACATTTCCGCAAAGGCATAAATGCCAGGCATGATGTACTTAAAAATAAACTCAATTTTTCCTTTCTTGTAAAGTCATCAAATCCCGGAAACATGTGCGTCGCAAAACAACTATAGAACAAAATATAAAATACCAATTTTATTTTGCATTTTTTATTTGTGCTTCAACAGAAGATTAGATAGATCGAGAGTACTCGACTCGAGCGTTTACGCGAAATTTTATACATTTCCGCAAAGGCATAAATGCCAGGCATGATGTGCTTAAAAATGAACTCAATTTTTCCTTTTGTGTGAGGCGTGAAATCCCGGAAACGTGTGTGTCGCAAAACAAATATAAAACAAAATATAAAATTCCAACTTTATTTTGCATTTTATATTTGTCTTTCGGCAACAGATTAGATAGATCGAGAATACTCGCCTCGAACTTTCACGCGTAATTTCATACATTTCCCAAAGGCATAAATGCCAGGCATGATGTGCTTAAAAATAAACTCAATTTTTCCTTCCGTGTAACGTCGTGAAATATAAAACAAAATATAAAATTTTAATTTTATTTTGCATTTTTTATTTGTCCTTCGACAAAAGATTAGATAGATCGACAATACTCGCCTCAAGCTTTGACGCGCAATTTTATACATTTCCGTAAAGGCATAAATGCCAGGCATGATGTGTTTAAAAATTAACTCAATTTTTTCCTTCCGTGTAAAGTCGTGAAATCTCGGAAACGTGTGTGCTGCAAAACAAATATAAAACAAAATATAAAATTGTAATTTTATTTTCCGTTTTTTATTTGTCCTTCGACAAAAGATTAGATAGATCGAGAATACTCGACTCGAGCTTTCACGCGCAATCTCATACATTTCCGCAAAGGCATAAATGCCAGGCATGATGTGCTTCAAAATAAACTCAATTTTGCCTTCCGTGTAATGTCGTGAAATATAAAACAAAATATAAAATTCCAATTTTATTTTGCATTTCTTATTTGTCCTTCGACAGAAGATTAGATAGATCGAGAATATTCGCCTCGAGCTTTTACGCGCAATTTTATACATTTCCGCAATGGCATAAATGCCAGGCATGATGTGCTTAAAAATAAACTCAATTTTTCCTTCGATGTGATTTCGTGAACTCCCCGGAACGTTTTCATCACAAAACAAATATAGAACAAAATATAAAATTTGAATTTTATTTTGCATTTTGTATTTGTCTTTCGACAAAAGATTAGATAGATCGAGAATACTCGCTTCGAGCTTTTACGCGCAATTTTATACATTTACGCAAAGGCATAAATGCTAGGCATGATATGCTGAAAAATAAACTCAATATTTCCTTCTGTGTAACGTCGTGAAATGTAAAACAAAATATAAAATTTCAATTTTATTTTGCATTTTTTATTTGTTCTTCGACAAAAGATTAGATAGATCGAGAATACTCGCCTCGAGCTTTCACGCGCAATTTTATACATTTCCGCTAAAGCATAAATGCCAGGCATGATGTACTTAAAAATAAACTCAATTTTTTCTTCCGTGTACCATAAAGTCGTGAAATGTCGGAAACGTGTGCGTGTCAAAACAAATATAAAACAAAATATAAAATTCCAATTTTATTTTGCATTTTTTTATTTGTCCTTCAACAAAAGATTAGATATACTCGATCGAGATATCGAGAATACTCGCTTCGAGCTTTTACGCGCAATTTTATACATTTCTGCAAAGGCATAAAAGCTAGGCATGCCACTCGCTCCATATGTGTACACCGACACATATGTAGATTAAGGCACGAGCAGTACAGCACCGGCTGCTATTAGGCTTTGATGCTCCGTCACGCGAAGCATCAAAATCTCATAGCTGTAGTGTTTTGCTCAATTTCGCCGGTGGAATAAACACTCGCCGAAGGTAGTACAGTTAAACGTAACTTTATTAATATCACAGTTGTAGAAGAAAATGTTTTACAAGGTTTTATATCGTTGTTAGAAGTAATCGTGATGTCGAGTCAGAAGGACGTAAGAATTCTCGAGAAAAAGTGCGCGTCAATGTTCTCGTGAACAGTCATAGACTCTGCAGCTGTAGCGTTCGGAAAGTCGCATCGACTTTCGGAACCAGCGACTGTTTTCGTGGCTGGCGCTGATTGACTATTCCCTGGTTGTTGGCGCGTTGGTTACCGACTGCGGTCGGAGGAGCGGGCGAGACCGCTACATCCACCCCCCCCCCCACCCTACCCCCCCCCCCCCCCCCCCAGTGAGCTTGACAGGGTCGAATGAGAACGATACTTTTTTTTTAGACCTGACATAAGTTTTGGTTGTGCTGTCCATCGTAGAACTCCATTGTTGAGTTGTGGTGTCGATGCCATCGTCGCGTGGAGCCTGGTTGTCTTCTTTGACCACGTAGGCTGGTTTTAGTCGATCCACGGAGATGGTTTTGTCGTGTCGATCGATGTTGATGACGAATCTGTGATCGTCGAGTCGTTTTACCACCGCGTGAGGTCCCGAGTAGGGTGATTCGAGTGGTGGTTTTACTGCGTCGTTTCTTAAGAGAACGTGCGAGCACCTATAAAGGTCTTTGAGCACGAAAACTCGAGATTTGGTGTGATGCGCCGTAGGTGTTGGGCGAACCATTCTTATGTGTTCGCGGAATTTCTCGATAAAGATTTGCGGATCCGCCGGCATGTCTTGACTGATGAAGAATTCATCCGGAACGCGGATGGTTGTGCCGTAGAGCATCTCGGAACACGAGGCACCCAGATCTTCCTTGCAGGCCGTGCGAAGTCCCAGTAGCACCGTTGGTAAGAGTTCAGTCCACTTGATTTGCCTGTTGCACATGAGAGCTGTCTTCAACGTGCGATGCCATCGTTCGATTAAGCCGTTGGACGCTGGGTGGTACGGCGTTGTACGGATGCGATTTGCGCCCACCATCTGAGCCAGTGAGGTGAACAATGCCGACTCGAATTGACTACCTTGATCGGTGGTGATGGTCAAGGGCGTGCCGAAGCGACAGATCCAGTTCGTATAGAATGCTGATGCCACTGTGTCCGCCGTCATGTTTTTAATTGGAATGGCCTCTGGTCACCTGGAAAATCTGTCCATTATGGTGAGGCAGTATCTGAAATTGTCGACTACCGGAAGCTCGATTAGGTCCATGTGGATGTGGCTGAATCTGTTGTCCGGAACGTCAATGTGTTGTGGTTGAAGCCGATTGTGCCGTTGAATTTTCGATTTTTGGCATGGCATGCACGTGCGACACCACTCCAACGCGTCTTTTTTTATTCCGGGCCATACGTATTTTTCCTTCAGTAGTCGACTGGTGCTCCTGCCGCTCGGGTGGGACAGCGCGTGTATCGAATCGAATGCTAGTCGCCGTAGGCTGGCAGGAATGTACGGTCGAACGATGCCGGATGAAACGTTGCAGTAGATTTAGACACTTGGCTCGACAGATAACGATTGTAGGTGTAGCGAAGAGTCGTTGTTTAATAGCGCATGGAGCTCCTCGTCCTGGGCTTGAGCCTCTTGAATGTCGTGTGCTGAGAGTACTTTTGGCATCACGATCTCGTTGATCGCTTGTATCCGTGAGAGTGCGTCGGCAACGATGTTCTCGTCGCCTTTGAGATATATCACTTCCGTAGTGAATTGGGAGATATAATCGAGTTGTCTGAGTTGTCTCTCCGAAGTTTTGTCCGATGTTCGTTGGAAAGCGTACGTCAACGGTCGATGGTCCGTTCTGACGACGAATTGACGGCAATCCAGTATATGCTGAAAGAATTTTATCGCTGCGAAGATCGCTAAAAGTTCTCGGTCGTACGTGCTGTAGTTTTTTTCGGTATTTGTTAATTTTCGCGAGAAAAATCCTACAGGTTTCCATGTTTGGTCTTCGAATTGTTCCAGCGACGCGCCAATGGCTGTGTTTGACGCATCCGTCGTGAGCATCATCGATGCGTTAGGAGATAAGAAGGTTGTGAGGGATGCGGTTGCGACGCTGTTCCTACAATCTCGAAAAGCTTGTTCTGTCTCGGAAGTCCACAGAACGGGACGTTTGTCGTTTTTTTTTGAGTCTTTGAGAAAATCGTTGAGTGAGGCTTGAATTTTCGCTGCGTCCGGAATACTCCGTCGGTAGTAATTTACTAGTCCTAGAAATCGGCGGAGATCGACGATCGTTTCGGGGCGAGGGTACTCGAGAATGGCCTGCACTCGATCATCAGGCGGCTTGTAGCCGTCCTTGTTGATCGTGTATCCTAAAAAGATTAACTCCGGCTGACCTAGAACACATTTGTCCAGATTAATAGTCAAACCGTGTCGTTGAAGTCGCTCGAACACTATTTTGAGATGCTGTCGATGTTGCTCTGGGTTATTCGATGCGACTAAGATGTCGTCGATGTAGACTGCAACGAAGTTGAGATCCCTGAATATCGAATCCATGTACCGCTGAAACGTTTGCGATGCGTTGCGGATTCCGAACGGCATAACGAGAAATTCGAAAAGTCCAAGCGGAGTCGTAATGGCCGTTTTTGAGACGTCTTCGCGAGCCATGGGAATCTGATGATAAGCTCGTGTTAAATCGAGTGACGAGAAAATCGTTTTTCCATAAAGGCCCTGGAACATGTCGTGGCAGTGAGCAGTGGGATAGCGGTCGGGTGTCGTTTTCGCGTTTAACGCCCGGAAGTCGCCGCATAATCGCCAGCCGCCAGCCGATTTCTTTTGCAAGTAAATGGGGCTCGCCCATGCGCTGTTTGAGAGTTGTATCATCTTGCTGTTGAGAAGATATTCGATTTCGAGGCGTAGTGCTTCGAGTTTTTCGCCGACCAGTCGACGCGGACGTTGAGCAACCGGGGGACCCGTTGTTTCGATGTAGTGAGCGATAACGCTGTCTCCCTGTGACTTTTCGAACGAGTGTGGTGCCGTGATCCCGACAAATTGCTTTAATAGGTCAGCGTACTCACTTTGTTCGCTGATTGTTGAGATGCTGAAGAGTGTAGTTTCTGCCGTGTTGCCCTTGGATGTCAGTCCCGTCGTAGGATCTATGAGACGCTTGTTTTTTAGGTCGATGAGAAGGTTGTATTTCGCGAGGAAGTCTGCGCCTATGATTACGGATTTGACGTCGGCTACGATGAACGACCATCGGAATTGACGGCGTAGACCCAGGTCAACATTGAGTACTTGGTGGCCAAACGTGTTGATTACTGTCGAGTTAGCTGCGTGGAGCTTGAACGAGTTGATTTGTAATTTTTCTTTGATTAGATTCCGTGGTAGTATAGTTACGACGGAACCTGAATCGATGAGAAACGAGATGCGAGAATTTTTATCGTGTATTAATAAACGGGTTTCACCTCCAAGAGAGTTGTTGTTGCTATCTGCAGCCGCCGTGCCCTGGGATAGCGTGTCTAGTTTTCCGAATTCTTCGCGTTGAAATCGCACGGTTGTAAACAGTGCTTTGCATCGTTGCCGAATCGCGTATGGTAGTAGCACTTACCAGTGTTCGTTGTCGAAGACCTGCTGAGTGAGCGTGGTCTGCTGCGACTCCTGCGAGAGTTGTCACCGGCTGGCCGCTCGTTGTTGTTGTCGATATGATTGTTTAGTTTACGTACCTCTCTCGCAAGATCGGCAACTAGCTTTTCTAATTTTTCGATTCGATCGTCACCCTGCGTTGTATCCCTGAGGTTGCTCGTAGGTTTACGTTGCGGCTCCATCGCCATGACCACAGACTGTGCGCTGGCTTCGATTATCTTGCCAGCGATGTCAGCTAACCGCCGGGAACTTGACCGGACAATTTTGACTTTTTAATTGTTTATCATATCTAATCGTTTGGTGGTCGTTTGGTAGTGATTGGTAGTCTATTTAAAAGGTTTGGTGGTAAATAGTTTTTATTTTATAACACAATCAAAATTTTTGAGTGAAGTTGGCCGGGCAATTATTAAATGTTAACCAAAAATGTTTTATGAAGGCTTATTCGATGCGGAATCATTTGGTAGTAACGAATATGTTAATGAAAAGGTTTGGTAGTTCTTAAAATACCTACGAAATATAAAAAACTATCTGCGGTCAGGTGGCGGGAGTACGAATTTTATGGCGTGAAGTTAGCCGGACAAAATTATTGTTTCTCAACCAATGTCATATATTCTAATGTCTCAATGATCTCAATTGAAGTAAAATCGTTTGGTGGTGATTGGTAGTCTAACTACAACGTTTGGTGGTCCATCGTTTAGCTTGCCAGATAACAAATTCATACGCGTCGACTGCACGGGGGAACGAGAGCTCCGATTGGTCGAGAAACGTATTCCGTTGTATCGTGGCGCATTATGAACGATAAAACCATTATTTTTCATCCGATTTTGTCCTGCAAGGTCTCAATAGAAGCAGAATTGCTTGGTGGTGATTGGTAGTCCAATTACAACGTTAGGTGGTCAATCGTTCAGCTTGCCAGATAACATACGTGTCGACTTCACGGGGGAACAAGAACTCCCATTGGTCGAGGCGTTTGTTCCATAAGGTCTCAATAGAATGATCAATACCCATATTCATAGTCGTTCCTTGAGGAATAAGGATCCCTTATTCCTACCTCAAGATACAGAATAAGGGATCCTTATTCCTCAAGGAGCCACTATGAATATGGGAATAATTGAAATAATTAAATTGAGTTGTAATGATTAATTGAAATAATTAGTAAATGAGCAAGGTGCAATTTATCACATTGTTCGTTTATTACACATACGCCATATTATTACATATTATTGTTATTTTTATCTGATAATATTAACAGGAAATATTAAGTATACTGAGACCGATTTCTTACATTTTCAGCAACGGCCGCAAACTTTACGACTGTCCATTCTAATGATTCTGAGAAAGATACACTGCAATATGCGGCTCGATGATGAGCTTGTTTGGATAGCGTATCGTTACTATGTCATTTCTCATGTCATTGAATAATTGCCAGGTACCGTAGGATCGCAGACAGTATGCAACGAAGTGATTTGCTGAAAACGTTACAACACCGTCTAATCTGGAAAAGTAATCACCCATCAGCAGTCAATAGTTAATACATCTTCTAATTTCGGAGCGCATATTTCTATTCTGAATACAATCTTAAATATTTCGGGTGTCCTGAGTTCTTACTCGACCAATCAAACCTTCGCTATCAAAATGTTTTTCTCCCCATGCGTCGATTTTGTTACCGCACAACTTATTTTTACATAATCCCTGTATCTTTAAACTGTAGAAGCGTTCGTCTTCAGAGAGCTGTACGTCCGCTCGCTTAAATGTAAAGGCGCAAGGAAGTTTCTGTTGTCGCCAAAGAGTGATAGCAATGGTGTTGGTCCACACCCGCGGGGTTAAGACGTATTTTACACGATTCCCATAGCAAACTGTGTCTTTTGGCTTGATCGTATCCCATTCTTCCTGATTCAGGGACAAATCAAATTCTATTAATTCTCCAGAACACGTGTTGTTCGCGTCGTCAGCCGAATCATTTGTTGCATTTTTAGTCTTATCTTTATCCATAAAACTTGAATCATTAGAGTCCTTGATATCGTGATAATCCTTGAGCCCTACATCCATGGCTACAATACCCAAATCAGCCCGTGCAGTGCTTAGAATGCCTCGTTGATCTTCACGGCAATATAAACATCGTGTGCAGACCATTTACCTCCAAGTGCTGTACTCATGTCCATCCATACATTTGATGTATATGGTGGGAATGTGTTTGTGGTAAAATATTGGATGTATTCGTTAATAACACCGATGCCATCTATTACGGATACTCTAGATGGCCGCGGCATATTGCGTTCAACCGCAACAAATCCTGTAAAAAATGAGTTGATGAATAAAACAAAGTTTCTTGCTTACTGTGGGTTTGCAAAAATCTGCAAGAACATCGAAATACGGCACAGGAAAAGAAAGTGCGGGCGGAGATGTGTTGACTAAATAGCCGTCAAGACGTACCAAGTACACCTGAACGAGATCAAAGCCATTTGATCTCGGTGGCATAAGACACTTTTTGGCAGACTCTGTGCCTATAGAAGGTGTAATCACATACAACCAAATCATATTTGAATTACACAAATTGCTAGTTCATATTTATTTAGGTTTCAGAATATGTAATGACATGTCAGTTAAAATCTATTTTGAAATGGTGGATTTTAAAATTTCACTTCAGTTTCCCCTTTGGAAGTAATATATGTAAAACTGGACAGACAGATAGAGATAAGTGATGGAGAGTTTATAAAGTATGTCTCATAGGGTACATTATGGACTAGCTTAAGAAGGTCACCTAAAAATCGTGAAAGGGCAACTCTAATGCAACTGCGCAAGTGACATCCTGGAACTTTTTAAAAAAATCCAATTAACGATTATAATAACGAAAGATGACCATAAATGAAATAATTTTTTTTTAAGCCAACTAATGCAAATGTTATTCCAATATTAACTTCTTACATATGTGAGCGTACGATGTGTGTTCAAAGTTCGCGCC
This sequence comes from Oxytorus armatus, assembly GCA_958009045.1. Taxonomy (NCBI): domain Eukaryota; kingdom Metazoa; phylum Arthropoda; class Insecta; order Hymenoptera; family Ichneumonidae; genus Oxytorus; species Oxytorus armatus. The sequence goes on along the minus strand of OY253746.1, from coordinate 13,395,321 downwards.
AGATAAAATCGAAAACTTATTATTGTGGTACGAGTGACACGGGTGTAACGATAGTGGGGGCGATCACGGGTTTCGCCGATATCGGGAGTTACTCGTCCTCTTTCTCCCTGGAACGCCGAGCTAACAACACCTATCGAGTTTGAGGAGCCGTCTCGATTATCCAGTCCGAAAACACCGTCGTGCGATTTACTCCGTCTACAATAACGACGATACGGGAATGACACATCCTTTATCGTGGATCCCGAAGGACTTGTCGAGAAGGCCATGGTGCGAAGATTTCCAACTCCAGGGAGAAAGTAGCCATCGTGACTCATCGCAACAAATTAATAAAAGATGAGTACTCGTTTATATTATCGGACATTACGTTGTAACTCGTGACCAATTTGCACCGAGAAATAAGAAAAGAAATAGGATATTATAATTTGTATGATTTGTAAGTAAGGCGTGATTCGTGTGACTGTCGTGTATTATGTGCATGAAATACGGGTTATCGAAAATACGTGTGATACACCCAAAGATGATTAACGCACTGTGAATGTGAAGGAGAAAGTATCTTGTGATCAGAAGAATATATGAATTTGGTTATTTTATTGAAAGATATATCGATATATGTTTATGTGTTTTGTTCTTTAGCGAGTTATTCAAACCTGGTGTCGCTCTTACAATTCCTGTCAATCGACAGTACTTTATTTTTCGTTCTATAATAAAATTAAAATCTTACACATACAAACATCACAACAGCAATGAACCAAATTGGCTTCGTAGGGTGTCATTCTCTTTCTGAGAAGGTTCTTCTGGGTTTGAATAATATAGGCATATCCATTTAAAACTCTTGCACCGATGTAACAGAGCTTTTTTAAATAAAATGTCCCTGCATTAAGAAAAGTGTACTACAAACGTAAGTGTCTGCGCAAAACCTTGAAATAAAAATTCGTCACAACAGACTGGGCAAAATCTGCATACAAAAAGAACCTTGCTAAGTTGTTTTGGTGCATCAATGCTGTCTGTATCTTACAAGACGTTGAAAGGGAACAATAATACATACACTGATGACTGTGGTGCAAAAAATATTATTCCAATTATGAGAATGTTTCAAAATGTTGGTGTTCTCCGAGTACTGTTTTTTACGGCGTTCCAAGATTTCGTATACGCAGTTTTAATCCTATGATTATTAAGTGATTCCGCTACTTTAAAAAAAGTACTGTGATTCAATTTTTTATTACTTCTGTGGAAACTACACGACTTTACAATACACTGTTACATGACGTTATTTTTGTTTTAATCACACTTGCCTTTGGTCCAACAAATTTGACTTATTCGTTTGTTTGGATAAGAATTTGATATATTTTTTATTTTTATTATTATATTTTGATTAATTGAGTATTAACATGTGTTGAGGAAGTAATTCGCTACGTACTCGTATTTCGTAAATCAAAAGGTTACGGGCACGCATCAAAAACACAATACAGTAGGATGTCGCGTCACGTCAAAATTCTATAAGAATATATAGGGATATTCTATATATAGGGATATTTTGGCATAATTATTGTAGCACATGTTGCCCTATGTATGAATATGAAAATATATTAATTCTCATCGATAGTGATTTTCTGCTTAATTTGAATGTACGATCTTAACTTCAATCGATTTCATTGCGGTATATGAAATACTGATGTAATCACTATGAGTGCGAAAATAATATTGTCGTTACTGACTTTCCTCTTTATTCAGAAACAGTTAAAATTTTCGGTTAATCAAAATAGTAGCAATTACGAAATCTCAAAATATCAATGTGAAAAAGGCAAAATTTCGCTGATCACGAATAACACCCCTTTTCGTCGAAATCTCAATATTTCAATGAGAAAATGGCGAAAAACGAAAAAAATCACTTTTTGGACGATTTTAAATAAAATTTCGAGTTTCTCAAGGAAACGGGTACTGAATCAGTAATCAGCGAGTCAAAATACATCGATATAGCGTCCTAAACGAAAATTTAAAGAATTCAACATTGTTTTGCATTTCGGCGTAAAGAAGTGTCTTCACTAAAATCGCTGTAACGTTGCTTCCCGATGGAGTTGGAATCCCACTCTGTGCTCATTCTTTTCGTGATCGAAACCCCTTTAAAATGGCGCTTGAATCATTGTGCTATCATTATTTTTCGATTTTTCACAGATTTTTAAAGTCGGACCATCGATTATTGCGGATTTCTCCATACATACCCCTTCTCATTTTTTTCGCCGATTTTCATCCTGCTCTCACGGCTACAATAATTGAGATATCGGGATGATCCAAAGTGCATTCTCTAAGTCTACTCGAGACGTTTTGAAAACGCACGTCGAAACCCAAAATCGATGAAACGGGAGCCAAGTTATGAACATTTGAAATTTCGAAATTTTTAGGTTTTCGAAAAGGTGGGCAAAAAATTAAATTTTTTTTTTTTCTCTTTTTTCAATGTTTCGATACCCCATTCGATCGGAAATTTTCCGCTGATTACGAATAACACCGAGTTTTAGTCGAAATCTCAAAATACCAATGTGAAAACGGCGAAATTTCGCTGATCACGAATAACACCCCTTTTCGTCGGAATCTCAATATTTCTATGAGAAAAAGGCGAAAAACGAAAAAAATCACTTTTTGGACGATTTTCAATGAAATTTCGAGTTTCTCAAGGAAACTGGTACTGAATCAGTAATCAGCGAGTTAAAATACATCGATATAGCGTCCTAAAAGTAAATTTAAAGAATTCAACATTTTTTTGCATTTCGACGAAAAAGAAGTGTCTTCACTAAAATCGCTGTAACGTTGCTTCCCGATGGAGTTGGAACCCCACTCTGTACTCGTTCTTTTCGTGATCGAAACCCCTTTAAAATGGCGCTTGAATCATTGTGCTATCACTATTTTTTGATTTTTCACAGATTTTTAAAGTCGGACCATCGATTTTTGCGGATTTCTCCATACATACCCCTTCTCATTTTTTTCGCCAATTTTCATCCTGCTCTCACGGCGACAATAATTGAGATATCGGGATGATCCCAAATGCATTCTCTAAGTCTACTCGAGACGTTTTGAAAACGCACGTCAAAACCCAAAATCGATGAAACGGGAGCGAAGTTATGACCATTTGAAATTTCGAGATTTTTAGGTTTTCGAAAAGGTGGGCCAAAAATTAAATTTTTTTTTTTTCTCTTCTTTCAATGTTTCGATACCCCATTCGATCGGAAATTTTCCGCTGATTACGAATAACACCGAGTTTTAGTCGAAATCTCAAAATATCAATGTGAAAACGGCGAAAATTCGCTGATCACGAATAACACCCCTTTTCGTCTAAATCTCAATATTTCTATGAGAAAAAGGCGAAAAACGAAAAAAATCACTTTTTAGACGATTTTCAATGAAATTTCTAGTTTCCCAAGGAAACTGGTACTGAATCAGTAATCAGCGAGTTAAAATACATCGATATAGCGTCCTAAAAGTAAATTTAAAGAATTCAACATTTTTTTGCATTTCGACGAAAAAGAAGTGTCTTCACTAAAATCGCTGTAACGTTGCTTCCCGATGGAGTTGGAACCCCACTCTGTACTCGTTCTTTTCGTGATCGAAACCCCTTTAAAATGGCGCTTGAATCATTGTGCTATCACTATTTTTTGATTTTTCACAGATTTTTAAAGTCGGACCATCGATTTTTGCGGATTTCTCCATACATACCCCTTCTCATTTTTTTCGCCAATTTTCATCCTGCTCTCACGGCGACAATAATTGAGATATCGGGATGATCCCAAATGCATTCTCTAAGTCTACTCGAGACGTTTTGAAAACGCACGTCAAAACCCAAAATCGATGAAACGGGAGCGAAGTTATGACCATTTGAAATTTCGAGATTTTTAGGTTTTCGAAAAGGTGGGCCAAAAATTAAATTTTTTTTTTTTCTCTTCTTTCAATGTTTCGATACCCCATTCGATCGGAAATTTTCCGCTGATTACGAATAACACCGAGTTTTAGTCGAAATCTCAAAATATCAATGTGAAAACGGCGAAAATTCGCTGATCACGAATAACACCCCTTTTCGTCTAAATCTCAATATTTCTATGAGAAAAAGGCGAAAAACGAAAAAAATCACTTTTTAGACGATTTTCAATGAAATTTCTAGTTTCCCAAGGAAACTGGTACTGAATCAGTAATCAGCGAGTTAAAATACATCGATATAGCGTCCTAAAAGTAAATTTAAAGAATTCAACATTTTTTTGCATTTCGACGAAAAAGAAGTGTCTTCACTAAAATCGCTGTAACGTTGCTTCCCGATGGAGTTGGAACCCCACTCTGTACTCGTTCTTTTCGTGATCGAAACCCCTTTAAAATGGAGCTTGAATCATTGTGCTATCACTATTTTTCGATTTTTCACAGATTTTTAAAGTCGGACCATCGATTTTTGCGGATTTCTCCATACACACCCCTTCTCATTTTTTTCGCCGATATTCATCCTGCTCTCACGGCTACAATAATTGAGATATCGGGATGATCCCAAATGCATTCTCTAAGTCTACTCGAGACGTTTTGAAAACGCGCGTCAAAACCCAAAATCGATGAAACGGGAGCCAAGTTATGACCATTTGAAATTTCCAAATTTTTAGGTTTTCGAAAAGGTGGGCAAAAAATTAAAAAAATTTTTTTTTCTCTTTTTTCAATGTTTCGATACCCCATTCGATCGGAAATTTTCTGCTGATTACGAATAACACCGAGTTTTAGTGGATATCTCAAAATATCAATGTGAAAACGGCGAAATTTCGCTGATCACGAATAACACCCCTTTTCGTCGAAATCTCAATATTTCTATGAGAAAAGGCGAAAAACGAAAAAAATCACTTTTTGGACGATTTTCAATGAAACTTCTAGTTTCTCAAGGAAACTGGTACTGAATCAGTAATCAGCGAGTCAAAATACATCGATATAGCGTCCTAAAAGTAAATTTAAAGAATTCAACATTTTTTTGCATTTCGACGAAAAAGAAGTGTCTTCACTAAAATCGCTGTAACGTTGCTTCCCGATGGAGTTGGAACCCCACTCTGTACTCGTTCTTTTCGTGATCGAAACCCCTTTAAAATGGCGCTTGAATCATTGTGCTATCACTATTTTTCGATTTTTCACAGATTTTTAAAGTCGGACCATCGATTTTTGCGGATTTCTCCATACATACCCCTTCTCATTTTTTTCGCCAATTTTCATCCTGCTCTCACGGCCACAATAATTGAGATATCGGGATGATCCCAAATGCATTCTCTAAGTCTACTCGAGACGTTTTGAAAACGCACGTCAAAACCCAAAATCGATGAAACGGGAGCCAAGTTATGACCATTTGAAACTTCGAGATTTTTAGGTTTTCGAAAAGGTGGGCCAAAAATTAAAAACAAATTTTTTCACTTTTTTCAATGTTTCGATACCCCATTCGATCGGAAATTTTCCGCTGATTACGAATAACACCGAGTTTTAGTCGAAATCTCAAAATATCAATGTGAAAACGGCGAAATTTCGCTGATCACGAATAACACCCCTTTTCGTCGAAATCCCAATATTTCTATGAGAAAAAGGCGAAAAACGAAAAAAATCACTTTTTAGACGATTTTCAATGAAATTTCTAGTTTCCCAAGGAAACTGGTACTGAATCAGTAATCAGCGAGTTAAAATACATCGATATAGCGTCCTAAAAGTAAATTTAAAGAATTCAACATTTTTTTGCATTTCGACGAAAAAGAAGTGTCTTCACTAAAATCGCTGTAACGTTGCTTCCCGATGGAGTTGGAACCCCACTCTGTACTCGTTCTTTTCGTGATCGAAACCCCTTTAAAATGGCGCTTGAATCATTGTGCTATCACTATTTTTTGATTTTTCACAGATTTTTAAAGTCGGACCATCGATTTTTGCGGATTTCTCCATACATACCCCTTCTCATTTTTTTCGCCGATATTCATCCTGCTCTCACGGCTACAATAATTGAGATATCGGGATGATCCCAAATGCATTCTCTAAGTCTACTCGAGACGTTTTGAAAACGCGCGTCAAAACCCAAAATCGATGAAACGGGAGCCAAGTTATGACCATTTGAAATTTCCAAATTTTTAGGTTTTCGAAAAGGTGGGCAAAAAATTAAAAAAATTTTTTTTTCTCTTTTTTCAATGTTTCGATACCCCATTCGATCGGAAATTTTCTGCTGATTACGAATAACACCGAGTTTTAGTGGATATCTCAAAATATCAATGTGAAAACGGCGAAATTTCGCTGATCACGAATAACACCCCTTTTCGTCGAAATCTCAATATTTCTATGAGAAAAGGCGAAAAACGAAAAAAATCACTTTTTGGACGATTTTCAATGAAACTTCTAGTTTCTCAAGGAAACTGGTACTGAATCAGTAATCAGCGAGTCAAAATACATCGATATAGCGTCCTAAAAGTAAATTTAAAGAATTCAACATTTTTTTGCATTTCGACGAAAAAGAAGTGTCTTCACTAAAATCGCTGTAACGTTGCTTCCCGATGGAGTTGGAACCCCACTCTGTACTCGTTCTTTTCGTGATCGAAACCCCTTTAAAATGGCGCTTGAATCATTGTGCTATCACTATTTTTCGATTTTTCACAGATTTTTAAAGTCGGACCATCGATTTTTGCGGATTTCTCCATACATACCCCTTCTCATTTTTTTCGCCAATTTTCATCCTGCTCTCACGGCCACAATAATTGAGATATCGGGATGATCCCAAATGCATTCTCTAAGTCTACTCGAGACGTTTTGAAAACGCACGTCAAAACCCAAAATCGATGAAACGGGAGCCAAGTTATGACCATTTGAAACTTCGAGATTTTTAGGTTTTCGAAAAGGTGGGCCAAAAATTAAAAACAAATTTTTTCTCTTTTTTCAATGTTTCGATACCCCATTCGATCGGAAATTTTCCGCTGATTACGAATAACACCGAGTTTTAGTCGAAATCTCAAAATATCAATGTGAAAACGGCGAAATTTCGCTGATCACGAATAACACCCCTTTTCGTCGAAATCCCAATATTTCTATGAGAAAAAGGCGAAAAACGAAAAAAATCACTTTTTGGACGATTTTCAATGAAATTTCTAGTTTCTCAAGGAAACTGGTACTGAATCAGTAATCGGCGAGTCAAAATACATCGATATAGCGTCCTAAAAGTAAATTTAAAGAATTCAACATTTTTATGCAGTTCGGCAAAAAAGAAGTGTCTTCACTAAAATCGCTGTAACGTTGCTTCCCGATGGAGTTGGAACCCCACTCTGTACTCATTCTTTTCGTGATCGAAACCCCTTTAAAATGGCGTTTGAATCATTGTGCTATCATTATTTTTCGATTTTTCACAGATTTTTAAAGTCGGACCATCGATTTTTGCGGATTTCTCCATACACACCCCTTCTCATTTTTTTCGCCGATATTCATCATGCTCTCACGGCTACAATAATTGAGATATCGAGATGATCCCAAATGCATTGTCTAAGTCTACTCGAGACGTTTTGAAAACGCACTCCAAAACCCAAAATCGATGAAACGGGAGCCAAGTTATGACCATTTGAAATTTCGAGATTTTTAGGTTTTCGAAAAGGTGGGCCAAAAATTAAATTTTTTTTTTTTTCTCTTTTTTCAATGTTTCGATACCCCATTCGATCGGAAATTTTCCGCTGATTACGAATAACACCGAGTTTTAGTCGAGATCTCAAAATATCAATGTGAAAACGGCGAAATTTCGCTGATCACGAATAACACCCCTTTTCGTCGAAATCTCAATATTTCTATGAGAAAAAGGCGAAAAACGAAAAAAATCACTTTTTGGACGATTTTCAATGAAATTTCTAGTTTCTCAAGGAAACTGGTACTGAATCAGTAATCAGCGAGTCAAAATACATCGATATAGCGTCCTAAAAGTAAATTTAAAGAATTCAACATTTTTTTGCATTTCGGCGAAAAACAAGTGTCTTCACTAAAATCGCTGTAACGTTGCTTCCCGATGGAGTTGGAACCCCACTCTGTACTCATTCTTTTCGTGATCGAAACCCCTTTAAAATGGCGCTTGAATCATTGTGCTATCACTATTTTTCGATTTTTCACAGATTTTTAAAGTCGGACCATCGATTTTTGCGGATTTCTCCATACATACCCCTTTTCATTTTTTTCGCCGATATTCATCCTTCTCTCACGGCTACAATAATTGAGATATCGGGATGATCCCAAATGCATTCTCTAAGTCTACTCGAGACGTTTTGAAAACGCACGTCAAACCCAAAATCGATGAAACGGGAGCCAAGTTATGACCATTTGAAACTTCGAGATTTTTAGGTTTTCGAAAAGGTGGGCCAAAAATTAAAAAATTTTTTTTTTCGCTTTTTTCAATGTTTCGATACCCCATTCGAACGGAAATTTTCCGCTGATTACGAATAACACCGAGTTTTAGTCGAAATCTCAAAATATCAATGTGAAAACGGCGAAATTTCGCTGATCACGAATAACACCCCTTTTCGTCGAAATCTCAATATTTCTATGAGAAAAAGTGCGAAAAACGAAAAAAATCACTTTTTGGACGATTTTCAATGAAATTTCTAGTTTCTCAAGGAAACTGGTACTGAATCAGTAATCAGCGAGTCAAAATACATCGATATAGCTTCCTAAAAGTAAATTTAAAGAATTCAAAATTTTTTTGCATTTCGGCGAAAAAAAAGTGTCTTCACTAAAATCGCTGTAACGTTGCTTCCCGATGGAGTTGGAACCCCACTCTGTACTCATTCTTTTCGTTATCGAAACCCCTTTAAAATGGCGTTTGAATCATTGTGCTATTATTATTTTTCGATTTTTCACAGATTTTTAAATTCGGACCATCGATTTTTGCGGATTTCTCCATATACACCCCTTCTCATTTTTTTCGCCGATATTCATCATGCTCTCACGGCTACAATAATTGAGATATCGAGATGATCCCAAATGCATTCTCTAAGTCTACTCGAGACGTTTTGAAAACGCACTCCAAAACCCAAAATCGATGCAACGGGAGCCAAGTTATGACCATTTGAAATTTCGAGATTTTTAGGTTTTCGAAAAGGTGGGCCAAAAATTACATTTTTTTTTTTTCTCTTTTTTCAATGTTTCGATACCCCATTCGATCGGAAATTTTCCGCTGATTACGAATAACACCGAGTTTTAGTCGAAATCTCAAAATATCAAGGTGAAAACGGTGAAATTTCGCTGATCACGAATAACACCCCTTTTCGTCGAAATCTCAATATTTCTATGAGAAAAAGGCGAAAAACGAAAAAAATCACTTTTTGGACGATTTTCAATGAAATTTCTAGTTTCTCAAGGAAACTGGTACTGAATCAGTAATCAGCGAGTCAAAATACATCGATATAGCGTCCTAAAAGTAAATTTAAAGAATTCAACATTTTTTTGCATTTCGGCGAAAAACAAGTGTCTTCACTAAAATCGCTGTAACGTTGCTTCCCGATGGAGTTGGAACCCCACTCTGTACTCATTCTTTTCGTGATCGAAACCCCTTTAAAATGGCGCTTGAATCATTGTGCTATCACTATTTTTCGATTTTTCACAGATTTTTAAAGTCGGACCATCGATTTTTGCGGATTTCTCCATACATACCCCTTCTCATTTTTTTCGCCGATATTCATCCTTCTCTCACGGCTACAATAATTGAGATATCGGGATGATCCCAAATGCATTCTCTAAGTCTACTCGAGACGTTTTGAAAACGCACGTCAAAACCCAAAATCGATGAAACGGGAGCCAAGTTATGACCATTTGAAACTTCGAGATTTTTAGGTTTTCGAAAAGGTGGGCCAAAAATTAAAAAATTTTTTTTTTCGCTTTTTTCAATGTTTCGATACCCCATTCGAACGGAAATTTTCCGCTGATTACGAATAACACCGAGTTTTAGTCGAAATCTCAAAATATCAATGTGAAAACGGCGAAATTTCGCTGATCACGAATAACACCCCTTTTCGTCGAAATCTTAATATTTCTATGAGAAAAAGGCGAAAAACGAAAAAAATCCCTTTTTGGACGATTTTCAATGAAATTTCTAGTTTCTCAAGGAAACTGGTACTGAATCAGTAATCGGCGAGTCAAAATACATCGATATAGCGTCCTAAAAGTAAATTTAAAGAATTCAACATTTTTTTGCATTTCGGCGAAAAAGAAGTCTCTTCACTAAAATCGCTGTAACGTTGCTTCCCGATGGAGTTGGAACCCCACTCTATACTCGTTCTTTTCGTGATCGAAACCCCTTTAAAATGGCGCTTGAATCATTGTGCTATCACTATTTTTCGATTTTTCACAGATTTTTAAAGTCGGACCATCGATTTTTGCGGATTTCTCCATACACACCCCTTCGCATTTTTTTCGCCGATATTCATCCTGCTCTCACGGCTACAATAATTGAGATATCGGGATGATCCAAAATGCATTCTCTAAGTCTACTCGAGACGTTTTGAAAACGCACGTCAAAACCCAAAATCGATGAAACGGGAGCCAAGTTATGACCATTTGAAATTTCGAGATTTTTAGGTTTTCGAAAAGGTGGGCAAAAAATTAAAAAAATTTTTTTTTCGCTTTTTTCAATGTTTCGATACCCCATTCGATCGGAAATTTTCCGCTGATTACGAATAACACCGAGTTTTAGTCGAAATCTCAAAATATCAATGTGTAAACGGCGAAATTTCGCTGATCACGAATAACACCCCTTTTCGTCGAAATCTCAATATTTCTATGAGAAAAAGGCGAAAAACGAAAAAAATCACTTTTTGGACGATTTTCAATGAAATTTCTAGTTTCTCAAGGAAACTGGTACTGAATCAGTAATTAGCAAGTCAAAATACATCGATATAGCGTCCTAAAAGTAATTTTAAAGAATTCAACATTTTTTTGCATTTCGACGAAAAAGAAGTGTCTTCACTAAAATTGCTGTAACGTTGCTTCCCGATGGAGTTGGAACCCCACTCTGTACTCGTTCTTTTCGTGATCGAGACCCCTTTAAAATGGCGCTTGAATCATTGTGCTATCACTATTTTTCGATTTTTCACAGATTTTTAAAGTCGGACCATCGCTTTTTGCGGATTTCTCCATACATACCCCTTCTCATTTTTTTCGCCAATTTTCATCCTGCTCTCACGGCGACAATAATTGAGATATCGGGATGATCCCAAATGCATTCTCTAAGTCTACTCGAGACGTTTTGAAAACGCACGTCAAAACCCAAAATCGATGAAACGGGAGCGAAGTTATGACCATTTGAAATTTCGAGATTTTTAGGTTTTCGAAGGAGTGGCCCAAAAATTAATTTTTTTTTTTTTTTCTCTTTTTTCAATGTTTCGATACCCCATTCGATCGGAAATTTTCCGCTGATTACGAATAACACCGAGTTTTAGTCGAAATCTCAAAATATCAATGTGAAAACGGCGAAATTTCGCTGATCACGAATAACACCCCTTTTCGTCGAAATCTCAATATTTCTATGAGAAAAAGGCGAAAAACGAAAAAAATCACTTTTTGGACGATTTTCAATGAAATTTCTAGTTTCTCAAGGAAACTGGTACTGAATCAGTAATCAGCGAGTCAAAATTCATCGATATAGCGTCCTAAAAGTAAATTTAAAGAATTCAACATTTTTTTGCATTTCGGCGAAAAACAAGTGTCTTCACTAAAATCGCTGTAACGTTGCTTCCCGATGGAGTTGGAACCCCACTCTGTACTCATTCTTTTTGTGATCGAAACCCCTTTAAAATGGCGCTTGAATCATTGTGCTATCACTATTTTTCGATTTTTCACAGATTTTTAAAGTCGGACCATCGATTTTTGCGGTTTTCTCCATACATACCCCTTCTCATTTTTTTCGCCAATTTTCATCCTACTCTCACGGCCACAATAATTGAGATATCGGGATGATCCCAAATGCATTCTCTAAGTCTACTCGAGACGTTTTGAAAACGCACGTCAAAACCCAAAATCGATGAAACGGGAGCCAAGTTATGACCATTTGAAATTTCGAGATTTTTAGGTTTTCGAAAAGGTGGGCCAAAAATTAAATTTTTTTTTTTTTCTCTTTTTTCAATGTTTCGATACCCCATTCGATCGGAAATTTTCCGCTGATTACGAATAACACCGAGTTTTAGTCGAAATCTCAAAATATCAATGTGAAAACGGCGAAAATTCGCTGATCACGAATAACACCCCTTTTCGTCTAAATCTCAATATTTCTATGAGAAAAAGGCGAAAAACGAAAAAAATCACTTTTTAGACGATTTTCAATGAAATTTCTAGTTTCCCAAGGAAACTGGTACTGAATCGGTAATCAGCGAGTCAAAATACATCGATATAGCGTCCTAAAAGTAAATTTAAAGAATTCAACATTTTTTTGCATTTCGACGAAAAAGAAGTGTCTTCACTAAAATCGCTGTAACGTTGCTTCCCGATGGAGTTGGAACCCCACTCTGTACTCGTTCTTTTCGTGATCGAAACCCCTTTAAAATGGCGCTTGAATCATTGTGCTATCACTATTTTTCGATTTTTCACAGATTTTTAAAGTCGGACCATCGATTTTTGCGGATTTCTCCATACATACCCCTTCTCATTTTTTTCGCCAATTTTCATCCTGCTCTCACGGCGACAATAATTGAGATATCGGGATGATCCCAAATGCATTCTCTAAGTCTACTCGAGACGTTTTGAAAACGCACGTCAAAACCCAAAATCGATGAAACGGGAGCGAAGTTATGACCATTTGAAATTTCGAGATTTTTAGGTTTTCGAAAAGGTGGGCCAAAAATTAAATTTTTTTTTTTTTCTCTTTTTTCAATGTTTCGATACCCCATTCGATCGGAAATTTTCCGCTGATTACGAATAACACCGAGTTTTAGTCGAGATCTCAAAATATCAATGTGAAAACGGCGAAATTTCGCTGATCACGAATAACACCCCTTTTCGTCGAAATCTCAATATTTCTATGAGAAAAAGGCGAAAAACGAAAAAAATCACTTTTTGGACGATTTTCAATGAAATTTCTAGTTTCTCAAGGAAACTGGTACTGAATCAGTAATCAGCGAGTCAAAATACATCGATATAGCGTCCTAAAAGTAAATTTAAAGAATTCAACATTTTTTTGCATTTCGGCGAAAAACAAGTGTCTTCACTAAAATCGCTGTAACGTTGCTTCCCGATGGAGTTGGAACCCCACTCTGTACTCATTCTTTTCGTGATCGAAACCCCTTTAAAATGGCGCTTGAATCATTGTGCTATCACTATTTTTCGATTTTTCACAGATTTTTAAAGTCGGACCATCGATTTTTGCGGATTTCTCCATACATACCCCTTTTCATTTTTTTCGCCGATATTCATCCTTCTCTCACGGCTACAATAATTGAGATATCGGGATGATCCCAAATGCATTCTCTAAGTCTACTCGAGACGTTTTGAAAACGCACGTCAAAACCCAAAATCGATGAAACGGGAGCCAAGTTATGACCATTTGAAACTTCGAGATTTTTAGGTTTTCGAAAAGGTGGGCCAAAAATTAAAAAATTTTTTTTTTCGCTTTTTTCAATGTTTCGATACCCCATTCGAACGGAAATTTTCCGCTGATTACGAATAACACCCCTTTTCGTCGAAATCTCAATATTTCTATGAGAAAAAGTGCGAAAAACGAAAAAAATCACTTTTTGGACGATTTTCAATGAAATTTCTAGTTTCTCAAGGAAACTGGTACTGAATCAGTAATCAGCGAGTCAAAATACATCGATATAGCTTCCTAAAAGTAAATTTAAAGAATTCAAAATTTTTTTGCATTTCGGCGAAAAAAAAGTGTCTTCACTAAAATCGCTGTAACGTTGCTTCCCGATGGAGTTGGAACCCCACTCTGTACTCATTCTTTTCGTTATCGAAACCCCTTTAAAATGGCGTTTGAATCATTGTGCTATTATTATTTTTCGATTTTTCACAGATTTTTAAATTCGGACCATCGATTTTTGCGGATTTCTCCATATACACCCCTTCTCATTTTTTTCGCCGATATTCATCATGCTCTCACGGCTACAATAATTGAGATATCGAGATGATCCCAAATGCATTCTCTAAGTCTACTCGAGACGTTTTGAAAACGCACTCCAAAACCCAAAATCGATGCAACGGGAGCCAAGTTATGACCATTTGAAATTTCGAGATTTTTAGGTTTTCGAAAAGGTGGGCCAAAAATTACATTTTTTTTTTTTCTCTTTTTTCAATGTTTCGATACCCCATTCGATCGGAAATTTTCCGCTGATTACGAATAACACCGAGTTTTAGTCGAAATCTCAAAATATCAAGGTGAAAACGGTGAAATTTCGCTGATCACGAATAACACCCCTTTTCGTCGAAATCTCAATATTTCTATGAGAAAAAGGCGAAAAACGAAAAAAATCACTTTTTGGACGATTTTCAATGAAATTTCTAGTTTCTCAAGGAAACTGGTACTGAATCAGTAATCAGCGAGTCAAAATACATCGATATAGCGTCCTAAAAGTAAATTTAAAGAATTCAACATTTTTTTGCATTTCGGCGAAAAACAAGTGTCTTCACTAAAATCGCTGTAACGTTGCTTCCCGATGGAGTTGGAACCCCACTCTGTACTCATTCTTTTCGTGATCGAAACCCCTTTAAAATGGCGCTTGAATCATTGTGCTATCACTATTTTTCGATTTTTCACAGATTTTTAAAGTCGGACCATCGATTTTTGCGGATTTCTCCATACATACCCCTTCTCATTGTTTTCGCCGATATTCATCCTTCTCTCACGGCTACAATAATTGAGATATCGGGATGATCCCAAATGCATTCTCTAAGTCTACTCGAGACGTTTTGAAAACGCACGTCAAAACCCAAAATCGATGAAACGGGAGCCAAGTTATGACCATTTGAAACTTCGAGATTTTTAGGTTTTCGAAAAGGTGGGCCAAAAATTAAAAAATTTTTTTTTTCGCTTTTTTCAATGTTTCGATACCCCATTCGAACGGAAATTTTCCGCTGATTACGAATAACACCGAGTTTTAGTCGAAATCTCAAAATATCAATGTGAAAACGGCGAAATTTCGCTGATCACGAATAACACCCCTTTTCGTCGAAATCTTAATATTTCTATGAGAAAAAGGCGAAAAACGAAAAAAATCCCTTTTTGGACGATTTTCAATGAAATTTCTAGTTTCTCAAGGAAACTGGTACTGAATCAGTAATCAGCGAGTCAAAATTCATCGATATAGCGTCCTAAAAGTAAATTTAAAGAATTCAACATTTTTTTGCATTTCGGCGAAAAACAAGTGTCTTCACTAAAATCGCTGTAACGTTGCTTCCCGATGGAGTTGGAACCCCACTCTGTACTCATTCTTTTTGTGATCGAAACCCCTTTAAAATGGCGCTTGAATCATTGTGCTATCACTATTTTTCGATTTTTCACAGATTTTTAAAGTCGGACCATCGATTTTTGCGGTTTTCTCCATACATACCCCTTCTCATTTTTTTCGCCAATTTTCATCCTACTCTCACGGCCACAATAATTGAGATATCGGGATGATCCCAAATGCATTCTCTAAGTCTACTCGAGACGTTTTGAAAACGCACGTCAAAACCCAAAATCGATGAAACGGGAGCCAAGTTATGACCATTTGAAATTTCGAGATTTTTAGGTTTTCGAAAAGGTGGGCCAAAAATTAAATTTTTTTTTTTTTCTCTTTTTTCAATGTTTCGATACCCCATTCGATCGGAAATTTTCCGCTGATTACGAATAACACCGAGTTTTAGTCGAAATCTCAAAATATCAATGTGAAAACGGCGAAAATTCGCTGATCACGAATAACACCCCTTTTCGTCTAAATCTCAATATTTCTATGAGAAAAAGGCGAAAAACGAAAAAAATCACTTTTTAGACGATTTTCAATGAAATTTCTAGTTTCCCAAGGAAACTGGTACTGAATCGGTAATCAGCGAGTCAAAATACATCGATATAGCGTCCTAAAAGTAAATTTAAAGAATTCAACATTTTTTTGCATTTCGACGAAAAAGAAGTGTCTTCACTAAAATCGCTGTAACGTTGCTTCCCGATGGAGTTGGAACCCCACTCTGTACTCGTTCTTTTCGTGATCGAAACCCCTTTAAAATGGCGCTTGAATCATTGTGCTATCACTATTTTTCGATTTTTCACAGATTTTTAAAGTCGGACCATCGATTTTTGCGGATTTCTCCATACATACCCCTTCTCATTTTTTTCGCCAATTTTCATCCTGCTCTCACGGCGACAATAATTGAGATATCGGGATGATCCCAAATGCATTCTCTAAGTCTACTCGAGACGTTTTGAAAACGCACGTCAAAACCCAAAATCGATGAAACGGGAGCGAAGTTATGACCATTTGAAATTTCGAGATTTTTAGGTTTTCGAAAAGGTGGGCCAAAAATTAAATTTTTTTTTTTTTCTCTTTTTTCAATGTTTCGATACCCCATTCGATCGGAAATTTTCCGCTGATTACGAATAACACCGAGTTTTAGTCGAGATCTCAAAATATCAATGTGAAAACGGCGAAATTTCGCTGATCACGAATAACACCCCTTTTCGTCGAAATCTCAATATTTCTATGAGAAAAAGGCGAAAAACGAAAAAAATCACTTTTTGGACGATTTTCAATGAAATTTCTAGTTTCTCAAGGAAACTGGTACTGAATCAGTAATCAGCGAGTCAAAATACATCGATATAGCGTCCTAAAAGTAAATTTAAAGAATTCAACATTTTTTTGCATTTCGGCGAAAAACAAGTGTCTTCACTAAAATCGCTGTAACGTTGCTTCCCGATGGAGTTGGAACCCCACTCTGTACTCATTCTTTTCGTGATCGAAACCCCTTTAAAATGGCGCTTGAATCATTGTGCTATCACTATTTTTCGATTTTTCACAGATTTTTAAAGTCGGACCATCGATTTTTGCGGATTTCTCCATACATACCCCTTTTCATTTTTTTCGCCGATATTCATCCTTCTCTCACGGCTACAATAATTGAGATATCGGGATGATCCCAAATGCATTCTCTAAGTCTACTCGAGACGTTTTGAAAACGCACGTCAAAACCCAAAATCGATGAAACGGGAGCCAAGTTATGACCATTTGAAACTTCGAGATTTTTAGGTTTTCGAAAAGGTGGGCCAAAAATTAAAAAATTTTTTTTTTCGCTTTTTTCAATGTTTCGATACCCCATTCGAACGGAAATTTTCCGCTGATTACGAATAACACCCCTTTTCGTCGAAATCTCAATATTTCTATGAGAAAAAGTGCGAAAAACGAAAAAAATCACTTTTTGGACGATTTTCAATGAAATTTCTAGTTTCTCAAGGAAACTGGTACTGAATCAGTAATCAGCGAGTCAAAATACATCGATATAGCTTCCTAAAAGTAAATTTAAAGAATTCAAAATTTTTTTGCATTTCGGCGAAAAAAAAGTGTCTTCACTAAAATCGCTGTAACGTTGCTTCCCGATGGAGTTGGAACCCCACTCTGTACTCATTCTTTTCGTTATCGAAACCCCTTTAAAATGGCGTTTGAATCATTGTGCTATTATTATTTTTCGATTTTTCACAGATTTTTAAATTCGGACCATCGATTTTTGCGGATTTCTCCATATACACCCCTTCTCATTTTTTTCGCCGATATTCATCATGCTCTCACGGCTACAATAATTGAGATATCGAGATGATCCCAAATGCATTCTCTAAGTCTACTCGAGACGTTTTGAAAACGCACTCCAAAACCCAAAATCGATGCAACGGGAGCCAAGTTATGACCATTTGAAATTTCGAGATTTTTAGGTTTTCGAAAAGGTGGGCCAAAAATTACATTTTTTTTTTTTCTCTTTTTTCAATGTTTCGATACCCCATTCGATCGGAAATTTTCCGCTGATTACGAATAACACCGAGTTTTAGTCGAAATCTCAAAATATCAAGGTGAAAACGGTGAAATTTCGCTGATCACGAATAACACCCCTTTTCGTCGAAATCTCAATATTTCTATGAGAAAAAGGCGAAAAACGAAAAAAATCACTTTTTGGACGATTTTCAATGAAATTTCTAGTTTCTCAAGGAAACTGGTACTGAATCAGTAATCAGCGAGTCAAAATACATCGATATAGCGTCCTAAAAGTAAATTTAAAGAATTCAACATTTTTTTGCATTTCGGCGAAAAACAAGTGTCTTCACTAAAATCGCTGTAACGTTGCTTCCCGATGGAGTTGGAACCCCACTCTGTACTCATTCTTTTCGTGATCGAAACCCCTTTAAAATGGCGCTTGAATCATTGTGCTATCACTATTTTTCGATTTTTCACAGATTTTTAAAGTCGGACCATCGATTTTTGCGGATTTCTCCATACATACCCCTTCTCATTGTTTTCGCCGATATTCATCCTTCTCTCACGGCTACAATAATTGAGATATCGGGATGATCCCAAATGCATTCTCTAAGTCTACTCGAGACGTTTTGAAAACGCACGTCAAAACCCAAAATCGATGAAACGGGAGCCAAGTTATGACCATTTGAAACTTCGAGATTTTTAGGTTTTCGAAAAGGTGGGCCAAAAATTAAAAAATTTTTTTTTTCGCTTTTTTCAATGTTTCGATACCCCATTCGAACGGAAATTTTCCGCTGATTACGAATAACACCGAGTTTTAGTCGAAATCTCAAAATATCAATGTGAAAACGGCGAAATTTCGCTGATCACGAATAACACCCCTTTTCGTCGAAATCTTAATATTTCTATGAGAAAAAGGCGAAAAACGAAAAAAATCCCTTTTTGGACGATTTTCAATGAAATTTCTAGTTTCTCAAGGAAACTGGTACTGAATCAGTAATCGGCGAGTCAAAATACATCGATATAGCGTCCTAAAAGTAAATTTAAAGAATTCAACATTTTTTTGCATTTCGGCGAAAAAGAAGTCTCTTCACTAAAATCGCTGTAACGTTGCTTCCCGATGGAGTTGGAACCCCACTCTATACTCGTTCTTTTCGTGATCGAAACCCCTTTAAAATGGCGCTTGAATCATTGTGCTATCACTATTTTTCGATTTTTCACAGATTTTTAAAGTCGGACCATCGATTTTTGCGGATTTCTCCATACACACCCCTTCGCATTTTTTTCGCCGATATTCATCCTGCTCTCACGGCTACAATAATTGAGATATCGGGATGATCCAAAATGCATTCTCTAAGTCTACTCGAGACGTTTTGAAAACGCACGTCAAAACCCAAAATCGATGAAACGGGAGCCAAGTTATGACCATTTGAAATTTCGAGATTTTTAGGTTTTCGAAAAGGTGGGCAAAAAATTAAAAAAATTTTTTTTTCGCTTTTTTCAATGTTTCGATACCCCATTCGATCGGAAATTTTCCGCTGATTACGAATAACACCGAGTTTTAGTCGAAATCTCAAAATATCAATGTGTAAACGGCGAAATTTCGCTGATCACGAATAACACCCCTTTTCGTCGAAATCTCAATATTTCTATGAGAAAAAGGCGAAAAACGAAAAAAATCACTTTTTGGACGATTTTCAATGAAATTTCTAGTTTCTCAAGGAAACTGGTACTGAATCAGTAATTAGCAAGTCAAAATACATCGATATAGCGTCCTAAAAGTAATTTTAAAGAATTCAACATTTTTTTGCATTTCGACGAAAAAGAAGTGTCTTCACTAAAATTGCTGTAACGTTGCTTCCCGATGGAGTTGGAACCCCACTCTGTACTCGTTCTTTTCGTGATCGAGACCCCTTTAAAATGGCGCTTGAATCATTGTGCTATCACTATTTTTCGATTTTTCACAGATTTTTAAAGTCGGACCATCGCTTTTTGCGGATTTCTCCATACATACCCCTTCTCATTTTTTTCGCCAATTTTCATCCTGCTCTCACGGCGACAATAATTGAGATATCGGGATGATCCCAAATGCATTCTCTAAGTCTACTCGAGACGTTTTGAAAACGCACGTCAAAACCCAAAATCGATGAAACGGGAGCGAAGTTATGACCATTTGAAATTTCGAGATTTTTAGGTTTTCGAAGGAGTGGCCCAAAAATTAATTTTTTTTTTTTTTTCTCTTTTTTCAATGTTTCGATACCCCATTCGATCGGAAATTTTCCGCTGATTACGAATAACACCGAGTTTTAGTCGAAATCTCAAAATATCAATGTGAAAACGGCGAAATTTCGCTGATCACGAATAACACCCCTTTTCGTCGAAATCTCAATATTTCTATGAGAAAAAGGCGAAAAACGAAAAAAATCACTTTTTGGACGATTTTCAATGAAATTTCTAGTTTCTCAAGGAAACTGGTACTGAATCAGTAATCAGCGAGTCAAAATTCATCGATATAGCGTCCTAAAAGTAAATTTAAAGAATTCAACATTTTTTTGCATTTCGGCGAAAAACAAGTGTCTTCACTAAAATCGCTGTAACGTTGCTTCCCGATGGAGTTGGAACCCCACTCTGTACTCATTCTTTTTGTGATCGAAACCCCTTTAAAATGGCGCTTGAATCATTGTGCTATCACTATTTTTCGATTTTTCACAGATTTTTAAAGTCGGACCATCGATTTTTGCGGTTTTCTCCATACATACCCCTTCTCATTTTTTTCGCCAATTTTCATCCTACTCTCACGGCCACAATAATTGAGATATCGGGATGATACCAAATGCATTCTCTAAGTCTACTCGAGACGTTTTGAAAACGCACGTCAAAACCCAAAATCGATGAAACGGGAGCCAAGTTATGACCATTTGAAATTTCGAGATTTTTAGGTTTTCGAAAAGGTGGGCCAAAAATTAAATTTTTTTTTTTTTCTCTTTTTTCAATGTTTCGATACCCCATTCGATCGGAAATTTTCCGCTGATTACGAATAACACCGAGTTTTAGTCGAAATCTCAAAATATCAATGTGAAAACGGCGAAAATTCGCTGATCACGAATAACACCCCTTTTCGTCTAAATCTCAATATTTCTATGAGAAAAAGGCGAAAAACGAAAAAAATCACTTTTTAGACGATTTTCAATGAAATTTCTAGTTTCCCAAGGAAACTGGTACTGAATCGGTAATCAGCGAGTTAAAATACATCGATATAGCGTCCTAAAAGTAAATTTAAAGAATTCAACATTTTTTTGCATTTCGACGAAAAAGAAGTGTCTTCACTAAAATCGCTGTAACGTTGCTTCCCGATGGAGTTGGAACCCCACTCTGTACTCGTTCTTTTCGTGATCGAAACCCCTTTAAAATGGCGCTTGAATCATTGTGCTATCACTATTTTTCGATTTTTCACAGATTTTTAAAGTCGGACCATCGATTTTTGCGGATTTCTCCATACATACCCCTTCTCATTTTTTTCGCCAATTTTCATCCTGCTCTCACGGCGACAATAATTGAGATATCGGGATGATCCCAAATGCATTCTCTAAGTCTACTCGAGACGTTTTGAAAACGCACGTCAAAACCCAAAATCGATGAAACGGGAGCGAAGTTATGACCATTTGAAATTTCGAGATTTTTAGGTTTTCGAAGGAGTGGCCCAAAAATTAATTTTTTTTTTTTTTTCTCTTTTTTCAATGTTTCGATACCCCATTCGATCGGAAATTTTCCGCTGATTACGAATAACACCGAGTTTTAGTCGAAATCTCAAAATATCAATGTGAAAACGGCGAAATTTCGCTGATCACGAATAACACCCCTTTTCGTCGAAATCCCAATATTTCTATGAGAAAAAGGCGAAAAACGAAAAAAATCACTTTTTGGACGATTTTCAATGAAATTTCTAGTTTCTCAAGGAAACTGGTACTGAATCAGTAATCGGCGAGTCAAAATACATCGATATAGCGTCCTAAAAGTAAATTTAAAGAATTCAACATTTTTATGCAGTTCGGCAAAAAAGAAGTGTCTTCACTAAAATCGCTGTAACGTTGCTTCCCGATGGAGTTGGAACCCCACTCTGTACTCATTCTTTTCGTGATCGAAACCCCTTTAAAATGGCGTTTGAATCATTGTGCTATCATTATTTTTCGATTTTTCACAGATTTTTAAAGTCGGACCATCGATTTTTGCGGATTTCTCCATACACACCCCTTCTCATTTTTTTCGCCGATATTCATCATGCTCTCACGGCTACAATAATTGAGATATCGAGATGATCCCAAATGCATTGTCTAAGTCTACTCGAGACGTTTTGAAAACGCACTCCAAAACCCAAAATCGATGAAACGGGAGCCAAGTTATGACCATTTGAAATTTCGAGATTTTTAGGTTTTCGAAAAGGTGGGCCAAAAATTAAATTTTTTTTTTTTTCTCTTTTTTCAATGTTTCGATACCCCATTCGATCGGAAATTTTCCGCTGATTACGAATAACACCGAGTTTTAGTCGAGATCTCAAAATATCAATGTGAAAACGGCGAAATTTCGCTGATCACGAATAACACCCCTTTTCGTCGAAATCTCAATATTTCTATGAGAAAAAGGCGAAAAACGAAAAAAATCACTTTTTGGACGATTTTCAATGAAATTTCTAGTTTCTCAAGGAAACTGGTACTGAATCAGTAATCAGCGAGTCAAAATACATCGATATAGCGTCCTAAAAGTAAATTTAAAGAATTCAACATTTTTTTGCATTTCGGCGAAAAACAAGTGTCTTCACTAAAATCGCTGTAACGTTGCTTCCCGATGGAGTTGGAACCCCACTCTGTACTCATTCTTTTCGTGATCGAAACCCCTTTAAAATGGCGCTTGAATCATTGTGCTATCACTATTTTTCGATTTTTCACAGATTTTTAAAGTCGGACCATCGATTTTTGCGGATTTCTCCATACATACCCCTTTTCATTTTTTTCGCCAATTTTCATCCTGCTCTCACGGCCACAATAATTGAGATATCGGGATGATCCCAAATGCATTCTCTAAGTCTACTCGAGACGTTTTGAAAACGCACGTCAAAACCCAAAATCGATGAAACGGGAGCCAAGTTATGACCATTTGAAACTTCGAGATTTTTAGGTTTTCGAAAAGGTGGGCCAAAAATTAAAAAATTTTTTTTTTCGCTTTTTTCAATGTTTCGATACCCCATTCGATCGGAAATTTTCCGCT
Source organism: Oxytorus armatus (assembly GCA_958009045.1). NCBI lineage: Eukaryota > Metazoa > Arthropoda > Insecta > Hymenoptera > Ichneumonidae > Oxytorus > Oxytorus armatus. The sequence continues at coordinate 13,372,141 of OY253746.1, read as the reverse complement.
GATTACGAATAACACCGAGTTTTAGTCGAAATCTCAAAATATCAATGTGAAAACGGCGAAAATTCGCTGATCACGAATAACACCCCTTTTCGTCTAAATCTCAATATTTCTATGAGAAAAAGGCGAAAAACGAAAAAAATCACTTTTTAGACGATTTTCAATGAAATTTCTAGTTTCCCAAGGAAACTGGTACTGAATCAGTAATCAGCGAGTTAAAATACATCGATATAGCGTCCTAAAAGTAAATTTAAAGAATTCAACATTTTTTTGCATTTCGACGAAAAAGAAGTGTCTTCACTAAAATCGCTGTAACGTTGCTTCCCGATGGAGTTGGAACCCCACTCTGTACTCGTTCTTTTCGTGATCGAAACCCCTTTAAAATGGCGCTTGAATCATTGTGCTATCACTATTTTTCGATTTTTCACAGATTTTTAAATTCGGACCATCGATTTTTGCGGATTTCTCCATACATACCCCTTCTCATTTTTTTCGCCAATTTTCATCCTGCTCTCACGGCGACAATAATTGAGATATCGGGATGATCCCAAATGCATTCTCTAAGTCTACTCGAGACGTTTTGAAAACGCACGTCAAAACCCAAAATCGATGAAACGGGAGCGAAGTTATGACCATTTGAAATTTCGAGATTTTTAGGTTTTCGAAAAGGTGGGCCAAAAATTAAATTTTTTTTTTTTCTCTTTTTTCAATGTTTCGATACCCCATTCGATCGGAAATTTTCCGCTGATTACGAATAACACCGAGTTTTAGTCGAAATCTCAAAATATCAATGTGAAAACGGCGAAATTTCGCTGATCACGAATAACACCCCTTTTCATCGAAATCTCAATATTTCTATGAGAAAAAGGCGAAAAACGAAAAAAATCACTTTTTGGACGATTTTCAATGAAATTTCTAGTTTCTCAAGGAAACTGGAACTGAATCAGTAATCAGCGAGTCAAAATTCATCGATATAGCGTCCTAAAAGTAAATTTAAAGAATTCAACATTTTTTTGCATTTCGGCGAAAAACAAGTGTCTTCACTAAAATCGCTGTAACGTTGCTTCCCGATGGAGTTGGAACCCCACTCTGTACTCATTCTTTTTGTGATCAAAACCCCTTTAAAATGGCGCTTGAATCATTGTGCTATCACTATTTTTCGATTTTTCACAGATTTTTAAAGTCGGACCATCGATTTTTGCGGATTTCTCCATACATACCCCTTCTCATTTTTTTCGCCAATTTTCATCCTGCTCTCACGGCCACAATAATTGAGATATCGGGATGATCCCAAATGCATTCTCTAAGTCTACTCGAGACGTTTTGAAAACGCACGTCAAAACCCAAAATCGATGAAACGGGAGCCAAGTTATGACCATTTGAAACTTCGAGATTTTTAGGTTTTCGAAAAGGTGGGCCAAAAATTAAAAACAAATTTTTTCTCTTTTTTCAATGTTTCGATACCCCATTCGATCGGAAATTTTCCGCTGATTACGAATAACACCGAGTTTTAGTCGAAATCTCAAAATATCAATGTGAAAACGGCGAAATTTCGCTGATCACGAATAACACCCCTTTTCGTCGAAATCCCAATATTTCTATGAGAAAAAGGCGAAAAACGAAAAAAATCACTTTTTGGACGATTTTCAATGAAATTTCTAGTTTCTCAAGGAAACTGGTCCTGAATCAGTAATCAGCGAGTCAAAATACATCGATATAGCGTCCTAAAAGTAAATTTAAAGAATTCAACATTTTTATGCATTTCGGCGAAAAAGAAGTGTCTTCACTAAAATCGCTGTAACGTTGCTTCCCGATGGAGTTGGAACCCCACTCTGTACTCATTCTTTTCGTGATCGAAACCCCTTTAAAATGGCGCTTGAATCATTGTGCTATCACTATTTTTCGATTTTTCACAGATTTTTAAAGTCGGACCATCGATTTTTGCGGATTTCTCCATACATACCCCTTTTCATTTTTTTCGCCGATATTCATCCTTCTCTCACGGCTACAATAATTGAGATATCGGGATGATCCCAAATGCATTCTCTAAGTCTACTCGAGACGTTTTGAAAACGCACGTCAAAACCCAAAATCGATGAAACGGGAGCCAAGTTATGACCATTTGAAATTTCGAGATTTTTAGGTTTTCGAAAAGGTGGGCCAAAAATTAAATTTTTTTTTTTTTCTCTTTTTTCAATGTTTCGATACCCCATTCGATCGGAAATTTTCCGCTGATTACGAATAACACCGAGTTTTAGTCGAGATCTCAAAATATCAATGTGAAAACGGCGAAATTTCGCTGATCACGAATAACACCCCTTTTCGTCGAAATCTCAATATTTCTATGAGAAAAAGGCGAAAAACGAAAAAAATCACTTTTTGGACGATTTTCAATGAAATTTCTAGTTTCTCAAGGAAACTGGTACTGAATCAGTAATCAGCGAGTCAAAATACATCGATATAGCGTCCTAAAAGTAAATTTAAAGAATTCAACATTTTTTTGCATTTCGACGAAAAAGAAGTGTCTTCACTAAAATCGCTGTAACGTTGCTTCCCGATGGAGTTGGAACCCCACTCTGTACTCGTTCTTTTCGTGATCGAAACCCCTTTAAAATGGCGCTTGAATCATTGTGCTATCACTATTTTTCGATTTTTCACAGATTTTTAAAGTCGGACCATCGATTTTTGCGGATTTCTCCATACACACCCCTTCTCATTTTTTTCGCCGATATTCATCCTGCTCACACGGCTACAATAATTGAGATATCGGGATGATCCAAAGTGCATTCTCTAAGTCTACTCGGACGTTTTGAAAACGCACGTCAAAACCCAAAATCGATGAAACGGGAGCCAAGTTATGACCATTTGAAATTTCGATATTTTTAGGTTTTCGAAGGAGTGGCCCAAAAATTAAATTTTTTTTTTTTTTCTCTTTTTTCAATGTTTCGATACCCCATTCGATCGGAAATTTTCCGCTGATTACGAATAACACCGAGTTTTAGTCGAAATCTCAAAATATCAATGTGAAAACGGCGAAATTTCGCTGATCACGAATAACACCCCTTTTCGTCGAAATCTCAATATTTCTATGAGAAAAAGTGCGAAAAACGAAAAAAATCACTTTTTGGACGATTTTCAATGAAATTTCTAGTTTCTCAAGGAAACTGGTACTGAATCAGTAATCAGCGAGTCAAAATACATCGATATAGCTTCCTAAAAGTAAATTTAAAGAATTCAAAATTTTTTTGCATTTCGGCGAAAAAAAAGTGTCTTCACTAAAATCGCTGTAACGTTGCTTCCCGATGGAGTTGGAACCCCACTCTGTACTCATTCTTTTCGTTATCGAAACCCCTTTAAAATGGCGTTTGAATCATTGTGCTATTATTATTTTTCGATTTTTCACAGATTTTTAAATTCGGACCATCGATTTTTGCGGATTTCTCCATATACACCCCTTCTCATTTTTTTCGCCGATATTCATCATGCTCTCACGGCTACAATAATTGAGATATCGAGATGATCCCAAATGCATTCTCTAAGTCTACTCGAGACGTTTTGAAAACGCACTCCAAAACCCAAAATCGATGAAACGGGAGCCAAGTTATGACCATTTGAAATTTCGAGATTTTTAGGTTTTCGAAAAGGTGGGCCAAAAATTACATTTTTTTTTTTTTCTCTTTTTTCAATGTTTCGATACCCCATTCGATCGGAAATTTTCCGCTGATTACGAATAACACCGAGTTTTAGTCGAAATCTCAAAATATCAAGGTGAAAACGGCGAAATTTCGCTGATCACGAATAACACCCCTTTTCGTCGAAATCTCAATATTTCTATGAGAAAAAGGCGAAAAACGAAAAAAATCACTTTTTGGACGATTTTTAATGAAATTTCTAGTTTCTCAAGGAAACTGGTACTGAATCAGTAATCAGCGAGTCAAAATACATCGATATAGCGTCCTAAAAGTAAATTTAAAGAATTCAACATTTTTTTGCATTTCGACGAAAAAGAAGTGTCTTCACTAAAATCGCTGTAACGTTGCTTCCCGATGGAGTTGGAACCCCACTCTGTACTCGTTCTTTTCGTGATCGAAACCCCTTTAAAATGGCGCTTGAATCATTGTGCTATCACTATTTTTCGATTTTTCACAGATTTTTAAAGTCGGACCATCGATTTTTGCGGATTTCTCCATACATACCCCTTCTCATTTTTTTCGCCGATATTCATCCTGCTCTCACGGCTACAATAATTAAGATATCGGGATGATCCAAAATGCATTCTCTAAGTCTACTCGAGACGTTTTGAAAACGCACGTCAAAACCCAAAATCGATGTAACGGGAGCCAAGTTATGACCATTTGAAATTTCGACATTTTTAGGTTTTCGAAAAGGTGGGCCAAAAATTTAAAAAAATTTTTTTCTCTTTTTTCAATGTTTCGATACCCCATTCGATCGGAAATTTTCCGCTGATTACGAATAACACCGAATTTTAGTCGAAATCTCAAAATTTCAATGTAAAAACGGCGAAATTTCGCTGATCACGAATAACACCCCTTTTCGTCGAAATCCCAATATTTCTATGAGAAAAAGGCGAAAAACGAAAAAAATCACTTTTTGGACGATTTTCAATGAAATTTCTAGTTTCTCAAGGAAACTGGAACTGAATCAGTAATCAGCAAGTCAAAATTCATCGATATAGCGTCCTAAAAGTAAATTTAAAGAATTCAACATTTTTTTGCATTTCGGCGAAAAACAAGTGTCTTCACTAAAATCGCTGTAACGTTGCTTCCCGATGGAGTTGGAACCCCACTCTGTACTCATTCTTTTTGTGATCAAAACCCCTTTAAAATGGCGCTTGAATCATTGTGCTATCACTATTTTTCGATTTTTCACAGATTTTTAAAGTCGGACCATCGATTTTTGCGGATTTCTCCATACATACCCCTTCTCATTTTTTTCGCCGATATTCATCCTGCTCTCACGGCTACAATAATTGAGATATCGGGATGATCCCAAATGCATTCTCTAAGTCTACTCGAGACATTTTGAAAACGCGCGTCAAAACCCAAAATCGATGAAACGGGAGCCAAGTTATGACCATTTGAAATTTCCAAATTTTTAGGTTTTCGAAAAGGTGGGCAAAAAATTAAAAAAATTTTTTTTTCTCTTTTTTCAATGTTTCGATACCCCATTCGATCGGAAATTTTCCGCTGATTACGAATAACACCGAGTTTTAGTCGAAATCTCAAAATATCAAGGTGAAAACGGCGAAATTTCGCTGATCACGAATAACACCCCTTTTCGTCGAAATCTCAATATTTCTATGAGAAAAAGGCGAAAAACGAAAAAAATCCCTTTTTGGACGATTTTCAATGAAATTTCTAGTTTCTCAAGGAAACTGGTACTGAATCAGTAATCAGCGAGTCAAAATACATCGATATAGCGTCCTAAAAGTAAATTTAAAGAATTCAACATTTTTTTGCATTTCGACGAAAAAGAAGTGTCTCCACTAAAATCGCTGTAACGTTGCTTCCCGATGGAGTTGGAACCCCACTCTGTACTCGTTCTTTTCGTGATCGAAACCCCTTTAAAATGGCGCTTGAATCATTGTGCTATCACTATTTTTCGATTTTTCACAGATTTTTAAAGTCGGACCATCGATTTTTGCGGATTTCTCCATACATACCCCTTCTCATTTTTTTCGCCGATATTCATCATGCTCTCACGGCTACAATAATTGAGATATCGAGATGATCACAAATGCATTCTCTAAGTCTACTCGAGACGTTTTGAAAACGCACTCCAAAACCCAAAATCGATGAAACGGGAGCCAAGTTATGACCATTTGAAACTTCGAGATTTTTAGGTTTTCGAAAAGGTGGGCCAAAAATTAAAAAAAATTTTTTTCTCTTTTTTCAATGTTTCGATACCCCATTCGATCGGAAATTTTCCGCTGATTACGAATAACACCGAGTTTTAGTCGAAATCTCAAAATATCAATGTGAAAACGGCGAAATTTCGCTGATCACGAATAACACCCCTTTTCGTCGAAATCTCAATATTTCTATGAGAAAAAGGCGAAAAACGAAAAAAATCACTTTTTGGACGATTTTCAATGAAATTTCTAGTTTCTCAAGGAAACTGGTACTGAATCAGTAATCAGCGAGTCAAAATACATCGATATAGCTTCCTAAAAGTAAATTTAAAGAATTCAAAATTTTTTTGTATTTCGGCGAAAAAAAAGTGTCTTCACTAAAATCGCTGTAACGTTGCTTCCCGACGGAGTTGGAACCCCACTCTGTACTCATTCTTTTCGTGATCGAAACCCCTTTAAAATGGCGCTTGAATCATTGTGCTATCACTATTTTTCGATTTTTCACAGATTTTTAAAGTCGGACCATCGATTTTTGCGGATTTCTCCATACACACCCCTTCTCATTTTTTTCGCCGATATTCATCATGCTCTCACGGCTACAATAATTGAGATATCGAGATGATCCCAAATGCATTCTCTAAGTCTACTCGAGACGTTTTGAAAACGCACTCCAAAACCCAAAATCGATGAAACGGGAGCCAAGTTATGACCATTTGAAATTTCGAGATTTTTAGGTTTTCGAAAAGGTGGGCCAAAAATTAAATTTTTTTTTTTCTCTTTTTTCAATGTTTCGATACCCCATTCGATCGGAAATTTTCCGCTGATTACGAATAACACCGAGTTTTAGTCGAAATCTCAAAATATCAATGTGAAAACGGCGAAATTTCGCTGATCACGAATAACACCCCTTTTCGTCGAAATCTCAATATTTCTATGAGAAAAAGGCGAAAAACGAAAAAAATCACTTTTTGGACGATTTTCAATGAAATTTCTAGTTTCTCAAGGAAACTGGTACTGAATCAGTAATCGGCGAGTCAAAATACATCGATATAGCGTCCTAAAAGTAAATTTAAAGAATTCAACATTTTTTTGCATTTCGGCGAAAAAGAAGTGTCTTCACTAAAATCGCTGTAACGTTGCTTCCCGATGGAGTTGGAACCCCACTCTGTACTCATTCTTTTCGTGATCGAAACCCCTTTAAAATGGCGTTTGAACCATTGTGCTATCATTATTTTTCGATTTTTCACAGATTTTTAAAGTCGGACCATCGATTTTTGCGGATTTCTCCATACATACCCCTTCTCATTTTTTTCGCCGATATTCATCATGCTCTCACGGCTACAATAATTGAGATATCGAGATGATCACAAATGCATTCTCTAAGTCTACTCGAGACGTTTTGAAAACGCACTCCAAAACCCAAAATCGATGAAACGGGAGCCAAGTTATGACCATTTGAAACTTCGAGATTTTTAGGTTTTCGAAAAGGTGGGCCAAAAATTACATTTTTTTTTTTTCTCTTTTTTCAATGTTTCGATACCCCATTCGATCGGAAATTTTCCGCTGATTACGAATAACACCGAGTTTTAGTCGAAATCTCAAAATATCAAGGTGAAAACGGCGAAATTTCGCTGATCACGAATAACACCCCTTTTCGTCGAAATCTCAATATTTCTATGAGAAAAAGGCGAAAAACGAAAAAAATCCCTTTTTGGACGATTTTCAATGAAATTTCTAGTTTCTCAAGGAAACTGGTACTGAATCAGTAATCAGCGAGTCAAAATACATCGATATAGCGTCCTAAAAGTAAATTTAAAGAATTCAACATTTTTTTGCATTTCGACGAAAAAGAAGTGTCTTCACTAAAATCGCTGTAACGTTGCTTCCCGATGGAGTTGGAACCCCACTCTGTACTCATTCTTTTCGTGATCGAAACCCCTTTAAAATGGCGTTTGAACCATTGTGCTATCATTATTTTTCGATTTTTCACAGATTTTTAAAGTCGGACCATCGATTTTTGCGGATTTCTCCATACATACCCCTTCTCATTTTTTTCGCCGATATTCATCATGCTCTCACGGCTACAATAATTGAGATATCGAGATGATCACAAATGCATTCTCTAAGTCTACTCGAGACGTTTTGAAAACGCACTCCAAAACCCAAAATCGATGAAACGGGAGCCAAGTTATGACCATTTGAAACTTCGAGATTTTTAGGTTTTCGAAAAGGTGGGCCAAAAATTAAAAAAAATTTTTTTCTCTTTTTTCAATGTTTCGATACCCCATTCGATCGGAAATTTTCCGCTGATTACGAATAACACCGAGTTTTAGTCGAAATCTCAAAATATCAATGTGAAAACGGCGAAATTTCGCTGATCACGAATAACACCCCTTTTCGTCGAAATCTCAATATTTCTATGAGAAAAAGGCGAAAAACGAAAAAAATCACTTTTTGGACGATTTTCAATGAAATTTCTAGTTTCTCAAGGAAACTGGTACTGAATCAGTAATCAGCGAGTCAAAATACATCGATATAGCTTCCTAAAAGTAAATTTAAAGAATTCAAAATTTTTTTGCATTTCGGCGAAAAAAAAGTGTCTTCACTAAAATCGCTGTAACGTTGCTTCCCGACGGAGTTGGAACCCCACTCTGTACTCATTCTTTTCGTGATCGAAACCCCTTTAAAATGGCGCTTGAATCATTGTGCTATCACTATTTTTCGATTTTTCACAGATTTTTAAAGTCGGACCATCGATTTTTGCGGATTTCTCCATACACACCCCTTCTCATTTTTTTCGCCGATATTCATCATGCTCTCACGGCTACAATAATTGAGATATCGAGATGATCCCAAATGCATTCTCTAAGTCTACTCGAGACGTTTTGAAAACGCACTCCAAAACCCAAAATCGATGAAACGGGAGCCAAGTTATGACCATTTGAAATTTCGAGATTTTTAGGTTTTCGAAAAGGTGGGCCAAAAATTAAATTTTTTTTTTTCTCTTTTTTCAATGTTTCGATACCCCATTCGATCGGAAATTTTCCGCTGATTACGAATAACACCGAGTTTTAGTCGAAATCTCAAAATATCAATGTGAAAACGGCGAAATTTCGCTGATCACGAATAACACCCCTTTTCGTCGAAATCTCAATATTTCTATGAGAAAAAGGCGAAAAACGAAAAAAATCACTTTTTGGACGATTTTCAATGAAATTTCTAGTTTCTCAAGGAAACTGGTACTGAATCAGTAATCGGCGAGTCAAAATACATCGATATAGCGTCCTAAAAGTAAATTTAAAGAATTCAACATTTTTTTGCATTTCGGCGAAAAAGAAGTGTCTTCACTAAAATCGCTGTAACGTTGCTTCCCGATGGAGTTGGAACCCCACTCTGTACTCATTCTTTTCGTGATCGAAACCCCTTTAAAATGGCGTTTGAACCATTGTGCTATCATTATTTTTCGATTTTTCACAGATTTTTAAAGTCGGACCATCGATTTTTGCGGATTTCTCCATACATACCCCTTCTCATTTTTTTCGCCGATATTCATCATGCTCTCACGGCTACAATAATTGAGATATCGAGATGATCACAAATGCATTCTCTAAGTCTACTCGAGACGTTTTGAAAACGCACTCCAAAACCCAAAATCGATGAAACGGGAGCCAAGTTATGACCATTTGAAACTTCGAGATTTTTAGGTTTTCGAAAAGGTGGGCCAAAAATTAAAAAAAATTTTTTTCTCTTTTTTCAATGTTTCGATACCCCATTCGATCGGAAATTTTCCGCTGATTACGAATAACACCGAGTTTTAGTCGAAATCTCAATATTTCTATGAGAAAAAGGCGAAAAACGAAAAAAATCCCTTTTTGGACGATTTTCAATGAAATTTCTAGTTTCTCAAGGAAACTGGTACTGAATCAGTAATCAGCGAGTCAAAATACATCGATATAGCGTCCTAAAAGTAAATTTAAAGAATTCAACATTTTTTTGCATTTCGACGAAAAAGAAGTGTCTCCACTAAAATCGCTGTAACGTTGCTTCCCGATGGAGTTGGAACCCCACTCTGTACTCGTTCTTTTCGTGATCGAAACCCCTTTAAAATGGCGTTTGAACCATTGTGCTATCATTATTTTTCGATTTTTCACAGATTTTTAAAGTCGGACCATCGATTTTTGCGGATTTCTCCATACATACCCCTTCTCATTTTTTTCGCCGATATTCATCCTGCTCTCACGGCTACAATAATTGAGATATCGGGATGATCCAAAATGGATTCTCTAAGTCTACTCGAGACGTTTTGAAAACGCACGTCAAAACCCAAAATCGATGAAACGGGAGCCAAGTTATGACCATTTGAAATTTCGACATTTTTAGGTTTTCGAAAAGGTGGGCCAAAAATAAAAAAAAATTTTTTTCTCTTTTTTCAATGTTTCGATACCCCATTCGATCGGAAATTTTCCGCTGATTACGAATAACACCGAGTTTTAGTCGAAATCTCAAAATATCAATGTGAAAACGGCGAAATTTCGCTGATCACGAATAACACCCCTTTTCGTCGAAATCTCAATATTTCTATGAGAAAAAGGCGAAAAACGAAAAAAATCACTTTTTGGACGATTTTCAATGAAATTTCTAGTTTCTCAAGGAAACTGGTACTGAATCAGTAATCAGCGAGTCAAAATACATCGATATAGCTTCCTAAAAGTAAATTTAAAGAATTCAAAATTTTTTTGCATTTGGGCGAAAAAAAAGTGTCTTCACTAAAATCGCTGTAACGTTGCTTCCCGACGGAGTTGGAACCCCACTCTGTACTCATTCTTTTCGTGATCGAAACCCCTTTAAAATGGCGCTTGAATCATTGTGCTATCACTATTTTTCGATTTTTCACAGATTTTTAAAGTCGGACCATCGATTTTTGCGGATTTCTCCATACACACCCCTTCTCATTTTTTTCGCCGATATTCATCATGCTCTCACGGCTACAATAATTGAGATATCGAGATGATCCCAAATGCATTCTCTAAGTCTACTCGAGACGTTTTGAAAACGCACTCCAAAACCCAAAATCGATGAAACGGGAGCCAAGTTATGACCATTTGAAATTTCGAGATTTTTAGGTTTTCGAAAAGGTGGGCCAAAAATTAAATTTTTTTTTTTCTCTTTTTTCAATGTTTCGATACCCCATTCGATCGGAAATTTTCCGCTGATTACGAATAACACCGAGTTTTAGTCGAAATCTCAAAATATCAATGTGAAAACGGCGAAATTTCGCTGATCACGAATAACACCCCTTTTCGTCGAAATCTCAATATTTCTATGAGAAAAAGGCGAAAAACGAAAAAAATCACTTTTTGGACGATTTTCAATGAAATTTCTAGTTTCTCAAGGAAACTGGTACTGAATCAGTAATCAGCGAGTCAAAATACATCGATATAGCTTCCTAAAAGTAAATTTAAAGAATTCAAAATTTTTTTGCATTTCGGCGAAAAAAAAGTGTCTTCACTAAAATCGCTGTAACGTTGCTTCCCGACGGAGTTGGAACCCCACTCTGTACTCATTCTTTTCGTGATCGAAACCCCTTTAAAATGGCGCTTGAATCATTGTGCTATCACTATTTTTCGATTTTTCACAGATTTTTAAAGTCGGACCATCGATTTTTGCGGATTTCTCCATACACACCCCTTCTCATTTTTTTCGCCGATATTCATCATGCTCTCACGGCTACAATAATTGAGATATCGAGATGATCCCAAATGCATTCTCTAAGTCTACTCGAGACGTTTTGAAAACGCACTCCAAAACCCAAAATCGATGAAACGGGAGCCAAGTTATGACCATTTGAAATTTCGAGATTTTTAGGTTTTCGAAAAGGTGGGCCAAAAATTACATTTTTTTTTTTTTCTCTTTTTTCAATGTTTCGATACCCCATTCGATCGGAAATTTTCCGCTGATTACGAATAACACCGAGTTTTAGTCGAAATCTCAAAATATCAAGGTGAAAACGGCGAAATTTCGCTGATCACGAATAACACCCCTTTTCGTCGAAATCTCAATATTTCTATGAGAAAAAGGCGAAAAACGAAAAAAATCCCTTTTTGGACGATTTTCAATGAAATTTCTAGTTTCTCAAGGAAACTGGTACTGAATCAGTAATCAGCGAGTCAAAATACATCGATATAGCGTCCTAAAAGTAAATTTAAAGAATTCAACATTTTTTTGCATTTCGACGAAAAAGAAGTGTCTTCACTAAAATCGCTGTAACGTTGCTTCCCGATGGAGTTGGAACCCCACTCTGTACTCATTCTTTTCGTGATCGAAACCCCTTTAAAATGGCGTTTAAACCATTGTGCTATCATTATTTTTCGATTTTTCACAGATTTTTAAAGTCGGACCATCGATTTTTGCGGATTTCTCCATACATACCCCTTCTCATTTTTTTCGCCGATATTCATCATGCTCTCACGGCTACAATAATTGAGATATCGAGATGATCCCAAATGCATTCTCTAAGTCTACTCGAGACGTTTTGAAAACGCACTCCAAAACCCAAAATCGATGAAACGGGAGCCAAGTTATGACCATTTGAAATTTCGAGATTTTTAGGTTTTCGAAAAGGTGGGCCAAAAATTAAATTTTTTTTTTTCTCTTTTTTCAATGTTTCGATACCCCATTCGATCGGAAATTTTCCGCTGATTACGAATAACACCGAGTTTTAGTCGAAATCTCAAAATATCAATGTGAAAACGGCGAAATTTCGCTGATCACGAATAACACCCCTTTTCGTCGAAATCTCAATATTTCTATGAGAAAAAGGCGAAAAACGAAAAAAATCACTTTTTGGACGATTTTCAATGAAATTTCTAGTTTCTCAAGGAAACTGGTACTGAATCAGTAATCAGCGAGTCAAAATACATCGATATAGCTTCCTAAAAGTAAATTTAAAGAATTCAAAATTTTTTTGCATTTCGGCGAAAAAAAAGTGTCTTCACTAAAATCGCTGTAACGTTGCTTCCCGACGGAGTTGGAACCCCACTCTGTACTCATTCTTTTCGTGATCGAAACCCCTTTAAAATGGCGCTTGAATCATTGTGCTATCACTATTTTTCGATTTTTCACAGATTTTTAAAGTCGGACCATCGATTTTTGCGGATTTCTCCATACACACCCCTTCTCATTTTTTTCGCCGATATTCATCATGCTCTCACGGCTACAATAATTGAGATATCGAGATGATCCCAAATGCATTCTCTAAGTCTACTCGAGACGTTTTGAAAACGCACTCCAAAACCCAAAATCGATGAAACGGGAGCCAAGTTATGACCATTTGAAATTTCGAGATTTTCAGGTTTTCGAAAAGGTGGGCCAAAAATTACATTTTTTTTTTTTTCTCTTTTTTCAATGTTTCGATACCCCATTCGATCGGAAATTTTCCGCTGATTACGAATAACACCGAGTTTTAGTCGAAATCTCAAAATATCAAGGTGAAAACGGCGAAATTTCGCTGATCACGAATAACACCCCTTTTCGTCGAAATCTCAATATTTCTATGAGAAAAAGGCGAAAAACGAAAAAAATCCCTTTTTGGACGATTTTCAATGAAATTTCTAGTTTCTCAAGGAAACTGGTACTGAATCAGTAATCAGCGAGTCAAAATACATCGATATAGCGTCCTAAAAGTAAATTTAAAGAATTCAACATTTTTTTGCATTTCGACGAAAAAGAAGTGTCTTCACTAAAATCGCTGTAACGTTGCTTCCCGATGGAGTTGGAACCCCACTCTGTACTCATTCTTTTCGTGATCGAAACCCCTTTAAAATGGCGTTTGAACCATTGTGCTATCATTATTTTTCGATTTTTCACAGATTTTTAAAGTCGGACCATCGATTTTTGCGGATTTCTCCATACATACCCCTTCTCATTTTTTTCGCCGATATTCATCATGCTCTCACGGCTACAATAATTGAGATATCGAGATGATCACAAATGCATTCTCTAAGTCTACTCGAGACGTTTTGAAAACGCACTCCAAAACCCAAAATCGATGAAACGGGAGCCAAGTTATGACCATTTGAAACTTCGAGATTTTTAGGTTTTCGAAAAGGTGGGCCAAAAATTAAAAAAAATTTTTTTCTCTTTTTTCAATGTTTCGATACCCCATTCGATCGGAAATTTTCCGCTGATTACGAATAACACCGAGTTTTAGTCGAAATCTCAAAATATCAATGTGAAAACGGCGAAATTTCGCTGATCACGAATAACACCCCTTTTCGTCGAAATCTCAATATTTCTATGAGAAAAAGGCGAAAAACGAAAAAAATCACTTTTTGGACGATTTTCAATGAAATTTCTAGTTTCTCAAGGAAACTGGTACTGAATCAGTAATCAGCGAGTCAAAATACATCGATATAGCTTCCTAAAAGTAAATTTAAAGAATTCAAAATTTTTTTGCATTTCGGCGAAAAAAAAGTGTTTTCACTAAAATCGCTGTAACGTTGCTTCCCGACGGAGTTGGAACCCCACTCTGTACTCATTCTTTTCGTGATCGAAACCCCTTTAAAATGGCGCTTGAATCATTGTGCTATCACTATTTTTCGATTTTTCACAGATTTTTAAAGTCGGACCATCGATTTTTGCGGATTTCTCCATACACACCCCTTCTCATTTTTTTCGCCGATATTCATCATGCTCTCACGGCTACAATAATTGAGATATCGAGATGATCCCAAATGCATTCTCTAAGTCTACTCGAGACGTTTTGAAAACGCACTCCAAAACCCAAAATCGATGAAACGGGAGCCAAGTTATGACCATTTGAAATTTCGAGATTTTTAGGTTTTCGAAAAGGTGGGCCAAAAATTAAATTTTTTTTTTTCTCTTTTTTCAATGTTTCGATACCCCATTCGATCGGAAATTTTCCGCTGATTACGAATAACACCGAGTTTTAGTCGAAATCTCAAAATATCAATGTGAAAACGGCGAAATTTCGCTGATCACGAATAACACCCCTTTTCGTCGAAATCTCAATATTTCTATGAGAAAAAGGCGAAAAACGAAAAAAATCACTTTTTGGACGATTTTCAATGAAATTTCTAGTTTCTCAAGGAAACTGGTACTGAATCAGTAATCGGCGAGTCAAAATACATCGATATAGCGTCCTAAAAGTAAATTTAAAGAATTCAACATTTTTTTGCATTTCGGCGAAAAAGAAGTGTCTTCACTAAAATCGCTGTAACGTTGCTTCCCGATGGAGTTGGAACCCCACTCTGTACTCATTCTTTTCGTGATCGAAACCCCTTTAAAATGGCGTTTGAACCATTGTGCTATCATTATTTTTCGATTTTTCACAGATTTTTAAAGTCGGACCATCGATTTTTGCGGATTTCTCCATACATACCCCTTCTCATTTTTTTCGCCGATATTCATCATGCTCTCACGGCTACAATAATTGAGATATCGAGATGATCACAAATGCATTCTCTAAGTCTACTCGAGACGTTTTGAAAACGCACTCCAAAACCCAAAATCGATGAAACGGGAGCCAAGTTATGACCATTTGAAACTTCGAGATTTTTAGGTTTTCGAAAAGGTGGGCCAAAAATTAAAAAAAATTTTTTTCTCTTTTTTCAATGTTTCGATACCCCATTCGATCGGAAATTTTCCGCTGATTACGAATAACACCGAGTTTTAGTCGAAATCTCAAAATATCAATGTGAAAACGGCGAAATTTCGCTGATCACGAATAACACCCCTTTTCGTCGAAATCTCAATATTTCTATGAGAAAAAGGCGAAAAACGAAAAAAATCACTTTTTGGACGATTTTCAATGAAATTTCTAGTTTCTCAAGGAAACTGGTACTGAATCAGTAATCAGCGAGTCAAAATACATCGATATAGCTTCCTAAAAGTAAATTTAAAGAATTCAAAATTTTTTTGCATTTGGGCGAAAAAAAAGTGTCTTCACTAAAATCGCTGTAACGTTGCTTCCCGACGGAGTTGGAACCCCACTCTGTACTCATTCTTTTCGTGATCGAAACCCCTTTAAAATGGCGCTTGAATCATTGTGCTATCACTATTTTTCGATTTTTCACAGATTTTTAAAGTCGGACCATCGATTTTTGCGGATTTCTCCATACACACCCCTTCTCATTTTTTTCGCCGATATTCATCATGCTCTCACGGCTACAATAATTGAGATATCGAGATGATCCCAAATGCATTCTCTAAGTCTACTCGAGACGTTTTGAAAACGCACTCCAAAACCCAAAATCGATGAAACGGGAGCCAAGTTATGACCATTTGAAATTTCGAGATTTTTAGGTTTTCGAAAAGGTGGGCCAAAAATTAAATTTTTTTTTTTCTCTTTTTTCAATCTTTCGATACCCCATTCGATCGGAAATTTTCCGCTGATTACGAATAACACCGAGTTTTAGTCGAAATCTCAAAATATCAATGTGAAAACGGCGAAATTTCGCTGATCACGAATAACACCCCTTTTCGTCGAAATCTCAATATTTCTATGAGAAAAAGGCGAAAAACGAAAAAAATCACTTTTTGGACGATTTTCAATGAAATTTCTAGTTTCTCAAGGAAACTGGTACTGAATCAGTAATCGGCGAGTCAAAATACATCGATATAGCGTCCTAAAAGTAAATTTAAAGAATTCAACATTTTTTTGCATTTCGGCGAAAAAGAAGTGTCTTCACTAAAATCGCTGTAACGTTGCTTCCCGATGGAGTTGGAACCCCACTCTGTACTCATTCTTTTCGTGATCGAAACCCCTTTAAAATGGCGTTTGAACCATTGTGCTATCATTATTTTTCGATTTTTCACAGATTTTTAAAGTCGGACCATCGATTTTTGCGGATTTCTCCATACATACCCCTTCTCATTTTTTTCGCCGATATTCATCATGCTCTCACGGCTACAATAATTGAGATATCGAGATGATCACAAATGCATTCTCTAAGTCTACTCGAGACGTTTTGAAAACGCACTCCAAAACCCAAAATCGATGAAACGGGAGCCAAGTTATGACCATTTGAAACTTCGAGATTTTTAGGTTTTCGAAAAGGTGGGCCAAAAATTAAAAAAAATTTTTTTCTCTTTTTTCAATGTTTCGATACCCCATTCGATCGGAAATTTTCCGCTGATTACGAATAACACCGAGTTTTAGTCGAAATCTCAAAATATCAAGGTGAAAACGGCGAAATTTCGCTGATCACGAATAACACCCCTTTTCGTCGAAATCTCAATATTTCTATGAGAAAAAGGCGAAAAACGAAAAAAATCCCTTTTTGGACGATTTTCAATGAAATTTCTAGTTTCTCAAGGAAACTGGTACTGAATCAGTAATCAGCGAGTCAAAATACATCGATATAGCGTCCTAAAAGTAAATTTAAAGAATTCAACATTTTTTTGCATTTCGACGAAAAAGAAGTGTCTCCACTAAAATCGCTGTAACGTTGCTTCCCGATGGAGTTGGAACCCCACTCTGTACTCGTTCTTTTCGTGATCGAAACCCCTTTAAAATGGCGTTTGAACCATTGTGCTATCATTATTTTTCGATTTTTCACAGATTTTTAAAGTCGGACCATCGATTTTTGCGGATTTCTCCATACATACCCCTTCTCATTTTTTTCGCCGATATTCATCCTGCTCTCACGGCTACAATAATTGAGATATCGGGATGATCCAAAATGGATTCTCTAAGTCTACTCGAGACGTTTTGAAAACGCACGTCAAAACCCAAAATCGATGAAACGGGAGCCAAGTTATGACCATTTGAAATTTCGACATTTTTAGGTTTTCGAAAAGGTGGGCCAAAAATAAAAAAAAATTTTTTTCTCTTTTTTCAATGTTTCGATACCCCATTCGATCGGAAATTTTCCGCTGATTACGAATAACACCGAGTTTTAGTCGAAATCTCAAAATATCAATGTGAAAACGGCGAAATTTCGCTGATCACGAATAACACCCCTTTTCGTCGAAATCTCAATATTTCTATGAGAAAAAGGCGAAAAACGAAAAAAATCACTTTTTGGACGATTTTCAATGAAATTTCTAGTTTCTCAAGGAAACTGGTACTGAATCAGTAATCAGCGAGTCAAAATACATCGATATAGCTTCCTAAAAGTAAATTTAAAGAATTCAAAATTTTTTTGCATTTGGGCGAAAAAAAAGTGTCTTCACTAAAATCGCTGTAACGTTGCTTCCCGACGGAGTTGGAACCCCACTCTGTACTCATTCTTTTCGTGATCGAAACCCCTTTAAAATGGCGCTTGAATCATTGTGCTATCACTATTTTTCGATTTTTCACAGATTTTTAAAGTCGGACCATCGATTTTTGCGGATTTCTCCATACACACCCCTTCTCATTTTTTTCGCCGATATTCATCATGCTCTCACGGCTACAATAATTGAGATATCGAGATGATCCCAAATGCATTCTCTAAGTCTACTCGAGACGTTTTGAAAACGCACTCCAAAACCCAAAATCGATGAAACGGGAGCCAAGTTATGACCATTTGAAATTTCGAGATTTTTAGGTTTTCGAAAAGGTGGGCCAAAAATTAAATTTTTTTTTTTCTCTTTTTTCAATGTTTCGATACCCCATTCGATCGGAAATTTTCCGCTGATTACGAATAACACCGAGTTTTAGTCGAAATCTCAAAATATCAATGTGAAAACGGCGAAATTTCGCTGATCACGAATAACACCCCTTTTCGTCGAAATCTCAATATTTCTATGAGAAAAAGGCGAAAAACGAAAAAAATCACTTTTTGGACGATTTTCAATGAAATTTCTAGTTTCTCAAGGAAACTGGTACTGAATCAGTAATCAGCGAGTCAAAATACATCGATATAGCTTCCTAAAAGTAAATTTAAAGAATTCAAAATTTTTTTGCATTTCGGCGAAAAAAAAGTGTCTTCACTAAAATCGCTGTAACGTTGCTTCCCGACGGAGTTGGAACCCCACTCTGTACTCATTCTTTTCGTGATCGAAACCCCTTTAAAATGGCGCTTGAATCATTGTGCTATCACTATTTTTCGATTTTTCACAGATTTTTAAAGTCGGACCATCGATTTTTGCGGATTTCTCCATACACACCCCTTCTCATTTTTTTCGCCGATATTCATCATGCTCTCACGGCTACAATAATTGAGATATCGAGATGATCACAAATGCATTCTCTAAGTCTACTCGAGACGTTTTGAAAACGCACTCCAAAACCCAAAATCGATGAAACGGGAGCCAAGTTATGACCATTTGAAACTTCGAGATTTTTAGGTTTTCGAAAAGGTGGGCCAAAAATTAAAAAAAATTTTTTTCTCTTTTTTCAATGTTTCGATACCCCATTCGATCGGAAATTTTCCGCTGATTACGAATAACACCGAGTTTTAGTCGAAATCTCAAAATATCAAGGTGAAAACGGCGAAATTTCGCTGATCACGAATAACACCCCTTTTCGTCGAAATCTCAATATTTCTATGAGAAAAAGGCGAAAAACGAAAAAAATCCCTTTTTGGACGATTTTCAATGAAATTTCTAGTTTCTCAAGGAAACTGGTACTGAATCAGTAATCAGCGAGTCAAAATACATCGATATAGCGTCCTAAAAGTAAATTTAAAGAATTCAACATTTTTTTGCATTTCGACGAAAAAGAAGTGTCTTCACTAAAATCGCTGTAACGTTGCTTCCCGATGGAGTTGGAACCCCACTCTGTACTCATTCTTTTCGTGATCGAAACCCCTTTAAAATGGCGCTTGAATCATTGTGCTATCACTATTTTTCGATTTTTCACAGATTTTTAAAGTCGGACCATCGATTTTTGCGGATTTCTCCATACACACCCCTTCTCATTTTTTTCGCCGATATTCATCATGCTCTCACGGCTACAATAATTGAGATATCGAGATGATCCCAAATGCATTCTCTAAGTCTACTCGAGACGTTTTGAAAACGCACTCCAAAACCCAAAATCGATGAAACGGGAGCCAAGTTATGACCATTTGAAATTTCGAGATTTTTAGGTTTTCGAAAAGGTGGGCCAAAAATTACATTTTTTTTTTTTCTCTTTTTTCAATGTTTCGATACCCCATTCGATCGGAAATTTTCCGCTGATTACGAATAACACCGAGTTTTAGTCGAAATCTCAAAATATCAAGGTGAAAACGGCGAAATTTCGCTGATCACGAATAACACCCCTTTTCGTCGAAATCTCAATATTTCTATGAGAAAAAGGCGAAAAACGAAAAAAATCACTTTTTGGACGATTTTCAATGAAATTTCTAGTTTCTCAAGGAAACTGGTACTGAATCAGTAATCGGCGAGTCAAAATACATCGATATAGCGTCCTAAAAGTAAATTTAAAGAATTCAACATTTTTTTGCATTTCGGCGAAAAAGAAGTGTCTTCACTAAAATCGCTGTAACGTTGCTTCCCGATGGAGTTGGAACCCCACTCTGTACTCATTCTTTTCGTGATCGAAACCCCTTTAAAATGGCGCTTGAATCATTGTGCTATCACTATTTTTCGATTTTTCACAGATTTTTAAAGTCGGACCATCGATTTTTGCGGATTTCTCCATACACACCCCTTCTCATTTTTTTCGCCGATATTCATCATGCTCTCACGGCTACAATAATTGAGATATCGAGATGATCCCAAATGCATTCTCTAAGTCTACTCGAGACGTTTTGAAAACGCACTCCAAAACCCAAAATCGATGAAACGGGAGCCAAGTTATGACCATTTGAAATTTCGAGATTTTTAGGTTTTCGAAAAGGTGGGCCAAAAATTACATTTTTTTTTTTTTCTCTTTTTTCAATGTTTCGATACCCCATTCGATCGGAAATTTTCCGCTGATTACGAATAACACCGAGTTTTAGTCGAAATCTCAAAATATCAAGGTGAAAACGGCGAAATTTCGCTGATCACGAATAACACCCCTTTTCGTCGAAATCTCAATATTTCTATGAGAAAAAGGCGAAAAACGAAAAAAATCCCTTTTTGGACGATTTTCAATGAAATTTCTAGTTTCTCAAGGAAACTGGTACTGAATCAGTAATCAGCGAGTCAAAATACATCGATATAGCGTCCTAAAAGTAAATTTAAAGAATTCAACATTTTTTTGCATTTCGACGAAAAAGAAGTGTCTTCACTAAAATCGCTGTAACGTTGCTTCCCGATGGAGTTGGAACCCCACTCTGTACTCATTCTTTTCGTGATCGAAACCCCTTTAAAATGGCGCTTGAATCATTGTGCTATCACTATTTTTCGATTTTTCACAGATTTTTAAAGTCGGACCATCGATTTTTGCGGATTTCTCCATACACACCCCTTCTCATTTTTTTCGCCGATATTCATCATGCTCTCACGGCTACAATAATTGAGATATCGAGATGATCCCAAATGCATTCTCTAAGTCTACTCGAGACGTTTTGAAAACGCACTCCAAAACCCAAAATCGATGAAACGGGAGCCAAGTTATGACCATTTGAAATTTCGAGATTTTTAGGTTTTCGAAAAGGTGGGCCAAAAATTACATTTTTTTTTTTTCTCTTTTTTCAATGTTTCGATACCCCATTCGATCGGAAATTTTCCGCTGATTACGAATAACACCGAGTTTTAGTCGAAATCTCAAAATATCAAGGTGAAAACGGCGAAATTTCGCTGATCACGAATAACACCCCTTTTCGTCGAAATCTCAATATTTCTATGAGAAAAAGTGCGAAAAACGAAAAAAATCACTTTTTGGACGATTTTCAATGAAATTTCTAGTTTCTCAAGGAAACTGGTACTGAATCAGTAATCAGCGAGTCAAAATACATCGATATAGCTTCCTAAAAGTAAATTTAAAGAATTCAAAATTTTTTTGCATTTCGGCGAAAAAAAAGTGTCTTCACTAAAATCGCTGTAACGTTGCTTC
This sequence comes from Oxytorus armatus, assembly GCA_958009045.1. Taxonomy (NCBI): domain Eukaryota; kingdom Metazoa; phylum Arthropoda; class Insecta; order Hymenoptera; family Ichneumonidae; genus Oxytorus; species Oxytorus armatus. Next base: position 13,350,338 of record OY253746.1, on the reverse strand, counting down.
CCGATGGAGTTGGAACCCCACTCTGTACTCATTCTTTTCGTGATCGAAACCCCTTTAAAATGGCGTTTGAATCATTGTGCTATCATTATTTTTCGATTTTTCACAGATTTTTAAATTCGGACCATCGATTTTTGCGGATTTCTCCATATACACCCCTTCTCATTTTTTTCGCCGATATTCATCATGCTCTCACGGCTACAATAATTGAGATATCGAGATGATCCCAAATGCATTCTCTAAGTCTGCTCGAGACGTTTTGAAAACGCACTCCAAAACCCAAAATCGATGAAACGGGAGCCAAGTTATGACCATTTGAAATTTCGAGGGTTTTAGGTTTTCGAAAAGGTGGGCCAAAAATTAAATTTTTTTTTTTCTCTTTTTTCAATGTTTCGATACCCCATTCGATCGGAAATTTTCCGCTGATTACGAATAACACCGAGTTTTAGTCGAAATCTCAAAATATCAATGTGAAAACGGCGAAATTTCGCTGATCACGAATAACACCCCTTTTCGTCGAAATCTCAATATTTCTATGAGAAAAAGGCGAAAAACGAAAAAAATCACTTTTTGGACGATTTTCAATGAAATTTCTAGTTTCTCAAGGAAACTGGTACTGAATCAGTAATCGGCGAGTCAAAATACATCGATATAGCGTCCTAAAAGTAAATTTAAAGAATTCAACATTTTTTTGCATTTCGGCGAAAAAGAAGTGTCTTCACTAAAATCGCTGTAACGTTGCTTCCCGATGGAGTTGGAACCCCACTCTGTACTCATTCTTTTCGTGATCGAAACCCCTTTAAAATGGCGCTTGAATCATTGTGCTATCACTATTTTTCGATTTTTCACAGATTTTTAAAGTCGGACCATCGATTTTTGCGGATTTCTCCATACACACCCCTTCTCATTTTTTTCGCCGATATTCATCATGCTCTCACGGCTACAATAATTGAGATATCGAGATGATCCCAAATGCATTCTCTAAGTCTACTCGAGACGTTTTGAAAACGCACTCCAAAACCCAAAATCGATGAAACGGGAGCCAAGTTATGACCATTTGAAATTTCGAGATTTTTAGGTTTTCGAAAAGGTGGGCCAAAAATTACATTTTTTTTTTTTTCTCTTTTTTCAATGTTTCGATACCCCATTCGATCGGAAATTTTCCGCTGATTACGAATAACACCGAGTTTTAGTCGAAAACTCAAAATATCAAGGTGAAAACGGCGAAATTTCGCTGATCACGAATAACACCCCTTTTCGTCGAAATCTCAATATTTCTATGAGAAAAAGGCGAAAAACGAAAAAAATCCCTTTTTGGACGATTTTCAATGAAATTTCTAGTTTCTCAAGGAAACTGGTACTGAATCAGTAATCAGCGAGTCAAAATACATCGATATAGGGTCCTAAAAGTAAATTTAAAGAATTCAACATTTTTTTGCATTTCGACGAAAAAGAAGTGTCTTCACTAAAATCGCTGTAACGTTGCTTCCCGATGGAGTTGGAACCCCACTCTGTACTCATTCTTTTCGTGATCGAAACCCCTTTAAAATGGCGCTTGAATCATTGTGCTATCATTATTTTTCGATTTTTCACAGATTTTTAAAGTCGGACCATCGATTTTTGCGGATTTCACCATACACACCCCTTCGCATTTTTTTCGTCGATATTCATCTTGCTCTCACGGCTACAATAATTGAGATATCGGGATGATCCAAAATGCATTCTCTAAGTCTACTCGAGACGTTTTGAAAACGCACGTCAAAACCCAAAATCGATGAAACGGGAGCCAAGTTATGACCATTTGAAATTTCGAGATTTTTAGGTTTTCGAAAGGGTGGGCAAAAAATTAAAAAAATGTTTTTTTCGCTTTTTTCAATGTTTCGATACCCCATTCGATCGGAAATTTTCCGCTGATTACGAATAACACCGAGTTTTAGTCGAAATCTCAAAATATCAATGTGTAAACGGCGAAATTTCGCTGATCACGAATAACACCCCTTTTCGTCGAAATCTCAATATTTCTGTGAGAAAAAGGCGAAAAACGAAAAAAATCACTTTTTGGACGATTTTCAATGAAATTTCTAGTTTCTCAAGGAAACTGGTACTGAATCAGTAATCAGCGAGTCAAAATACATCGATATAGCGTCCTAAAAGTAAATTTAAATAATTCAACATTTTTATGCATTTCGGCGAAAAAGAAGTGTCTTCACTAAAATCGCTGTAACGTTGCTTCCCGATGGAGTTGGAACCCCACTCTGTAGTCATTCTTTTCGTGATCGAAACCCCTTTAAAATGGTGTTTGAATCATTGTGCTATCATTATTTTTCGATTTTTCACAGATTTTTAAAGTCGGACCATCGATTTTTGCGGATTTCTCCATACATACCCCTTCTCATTTTTTTCGCCAATATTCATCCTGCTCTCACAGCTACAATAATTGAGATATCGGGATGATCCCAAATGCATTCTCTAAATCTACTCGAGACGTTTTGAAAACGCACGTCAAAACCCAAAATCAATGTAACGGGAGCCAAGTCATGACCATTTGAAATTTCGAGATTTTTAGGTTTTCGAAAAGGTGGGCCAAAAATTAAAAAAATTTTTTTTTTCTCTTTTTTCAATGTTTCGTTACCCCATTCGATCGGAAATTTTCCGCTGATTACGAATAACACCGAGTTTTAGTCGAAATCTCAAAATATCAATGTGAAAACGGCGAAATTTCGCTGTTCACGAATAACACCCCTTTTCGTCGAAATCTCAATATTTCTATGAGAAAAAGGCGAAAAACGAAAAAAATCACTTTTTGGACGATTTTCAATGAAATTTCTAGTTTCTCAAGGAAACTGGTACTGAATCAGTAATCGGCGAGTCAAAATACATCGATATAGCGTCCTAAAAGTAAATTTAAAGAATTCAACATTTTTTTGCATTTCGGCGAAAAAGAAGTGTCTTCACTAAAATCGCTGTAACGTTGCTTCCCGATGGAGTTGGAACCCCACTCTGTACTCATTCTTTTCGTGATCGAAACCCCTTTAAAATGGCGTTTGAACCATTGTGCTATCATTATTTTTCGATTTTTCACAGATTTTTAAAGTCGGACCATCGATTTTTGCGGATTTCTCCATACATACCCCTTCTCATTTTTTTCGCCGATATTCATCATGCTCTCACGGCTACAATAATTGAGATATCGAGATGATCACAAATGCATTCTCTAAGTCTACTCGAGACGTTTTGAAAACGCACTCCAAAACCCAAAATCGATGAAACGGGAGCCAAGTTATGACCATTTGAAACTTCGAGATTTTTAGGTTTTCGAAAAGGTGGGCCAAAAATTTTAAAAAATTTTTTTCTCTTTTTTCAATGTTTCGATAACCCATTCGATCGGAAATTTTCCGCTGATTACGAATAACACCGAGTTTTAGTCGAAATCTCAAAATATCAATGTGAAAACGGCGAAATTTCGCTGATCACGAATAACACCCCTTTTCGTCGAAATCTCAATATTTCTATGAGAAAAAGGCGAAAAACGAAAAAAATCACTTTTTGGACGATTTTCAATGAAATTTCTAGTTTCTCAAGGAAACTGGTACTGAATCAGTAATCAGCGAGTCAAAATACATCGATATAGCGTCCTAAAAGTAAATTTAAAGAATTCAACATTTTTTTGCATTTCGACGAAAAAGAAGTGTCTTCACTAAAATCGCTGTAACGTTGCTTCCCGATGGAGTTGGAACCCCACTCTGTACTCATTCTTTTCGTGATCGAAACCCCTTTAAAATGGCGCTTGAATCATTGTGCTATCATTATTTTTCGATTTTTCACAGATTTTTAAAGTCGGACCATCGATTTTTGCGGATTTCACCATACACACCCCTTCGCATTTTTTTCGTCGATATTCATCCTGCTCTCACGGCTACAATAATTGAGATATCGGGATGATCCAAAATGCATTCTCTAAGTCTACTCGAGACGTTTTGAAAACGCACGTCAAAACCCAAAATCGATGAAACGGGAGCCAAGTTATGACCATTTGAAATTTCGAGATTTTTAGGTTTTCGAAAGGGTGGGCAAAAAATTAAAAAAATTTTGTTTTCGCTTTTTTCAATGTTTCGATACCCCATTCGATCGGAAATTTTCCGCTGATTACGAATAACACCGAGTTTTAGTCGAAATCTCAAAATATCAATGTGTAAACGGCGAAATTTCGCTGATCACGAATAACACCCCTTTTCGTCGAAATCTCAATATTTCTGTGAGAAAAAGGCGAAAAACGAAAAAAATCACTTTTTGGACGATTTTCAATGAAATTTCTAGTTTCTCAAGGAAACTGGTACTGAATCAGTAATCAGCGAGTCAAAATACATCGATATAGCGTCCTAAAAGTAAATTTAAAGAATTCAACATTTTTATGCATTTCGGCGAAAAAGAAGTGTCTTCACTAAAATCGCTGTAACGTTGCTTCCCGATGGAGTTGGAACCCCACTCTGTACTCATTCTTTTCGTGATCGAAACCCCTTTAAAATGGCGTTTGAACCATTGTGCTATCATTATTTTTCGATTTTTCACAGATTTTTAAAGTCGGACCATCGATTTTTGCGGATTTCTCCATACATACCCCTTCTCATTTTTTTCGCCGATATTCATCATGCTCTCACGGCTACAATAATTGAGATATCGAGATGATCACAAATGCATTCTCTAAGTCTACTCGAGACGTTTTGAAAACGCACTCCAAAACCCAAAATCGATGAAACGGGAGCCAAGTTATGACCATTTGAAACTTCGAGATTTTTAGGTTTTCGAAAAGGTGGGCCAAAAATAAAAAAAAATTTTTTTCTCTTTTTTCAAAGTTTCGATACCCCATTCGATCGGAAATTTTCCGCTGATTACGAATAACACCGAGTTTTAGTCGAAATCTCAAAATATCAATGTGAAAACGGCGAAATTTCGCTGATCACGAATAACACCCCTTTTCGTCGAAATCTCAATATTTCTATGAGAAAAAGGCGAAAAACGAAAAAAATCACTTTTTGGACGATTTTCAATGAAATTTCTAGTTTCTCAAGGAAACTGGTACTGAATCAGTAATCAGCGAGTCAAAATACATCGATATAGCTTCCTAAAAGTAAATTTAAAGAATTCAAAATTTTTTTGCATTTCGGCGAAAAAAAAGTGTCTTCACTAAAATCGCTGTAACGTTGCTTCCCGACGGAGTTGGAACCCCACTCTGTACTCATTCTTTTCGTGATCGAAACCCCTTTAAAATGGCGCTTGAATCATTGTGCTATCACTATTTTTCGATTTTTCACAGATTTTTAAAGTCGGACCATCGATTTTTGCGGATTTCTCCATACACACCCCTTGTCATTTTTTTCGCCGATATTCATCATGCTCTCACGGCTACAATAATTGAGATATCGAGATGATCACAAATGCATTCTCTAAGTCTACTCGAGACGTTTTGAAAACGCACGTCAAAACCCAAAATCGATGAAACGGGAGCCAAGTTATGACCATTTGAAATTTCGAGATTTTTAGGTTTTCGAAAAGGTGGGCCAAAAATTAAATTTTTTTTTTTTTCTCTTTTTTCAATGTTTCGATACCCCATTCGATCGGAAATTTTCCGCTGATTACGAATAACACCGAGTTTTAGTCGAAATCTCAAAATATCAATGTGAAAACGGCGAAAATTCGCTGATCACGAATAACACCCCTTTTCGTCTAAATCTCAATATTTCTATGAGAAAAAGGCGAAAAACGAAAAAAATCACTTTTTAGACGATTTTCAATGAAATTTCTAGTTTCCCAAGGAAACTGGTACTGAATCAGTAATCAGCGAGTTAAAATACATCGATATAGCGTCCTAAAAGTAAATTTAAAGAATTCAACATTTTTTTGCATTTCGACGAAAAAGAAGTGTCTTCACTAAAATCGCTGTAACGTTGCTTCCCGATGGAGTTGGAACCCCACTCTGTACTCGTTCTTTTCGTGATCGAAACCCCTTTAAAATGGCGCTTGAATCATTGTGCTATCACTATTTTTCGATTTTTCACAGATTTTTAAAGTCGGACCATCGATTTTTGCGGATTTCTCCATACACACCCCTTCTCATTTTTTTCGCCGATATTCATCCTGCTCACACGGCTACAATAATTGAGATATCGGGATGATCCAAAGTGCATTCTCTAAGTCTACTCGGACGTTTTGAAAACGCACGTCAAAACCCAAAATCGATGAAACGGGAGCCAAGTTATGACCATTTGAAATTTCGAGATTTTTAGGTTTTCGAAGGAATGGCCCAAAAATTAAATTTTTTTTTTTTTTCTCTTTTTTCAATGTTTCGATACCCCATTCGATCGGAAATTTTCCGCTGATTACGAATAACACCGAGTTTTAGTCGAAATCTCAAAATATCAATGTGAAAACGGCGAAATTTCGCTGATCACGAATAACACCCCTTTTCGTCGAAATCTCAATATTTCTATGAGAAAAAGTGCGAAAAACGAAAAAAATCACTTTTTGGACGATTTTCAATGAAATTTCTAGTTTCTCAAGGAAACTGGTACTGAATCAGTAATCAGCGAGTCAAAATACATCGATATAGCTTCCTAAAAGTAAATTTAAAGAATTCAAAATTTTTTTGCATTTCGGCGAAAAAAAAGTGTCTTCACTAAAATCGCTGTAACGTTGCTTCCCGATGGAGTTGGAACCCCACTCTGTACTCATTCTTTTCGTGATCGAAACCCCTTTAAAATGGCGTTTGAATCATTGTGCTATTATTATTTTTCGATTTTTCACAGATTTTTAAATTCGGACCATCGATTTTTGCGGATTTCTCCATATACACCCCTTCTCATTTTTTTCGCCGATATTCATCATGCTCTCACGGCTACAATAATTGAGATATCGAGATGATCCCAAATGCATTCTCTAAGTCTACTCGAGACGTTTTGAAAACGCACTCCAAAACCCAAAATCGATGAAACGGGAGCCAAGTTATGACCATTTGAAATTTCGAGGGTTTTAGGTTTTCGAAAAGGTGGGCCAAAAATTAAATTTTTTTTTTTCTCTTTTTTCAATGTTTCGATACCCCATTCGATCGGAAATTTTCCGCTGATTACGAATAACACCGAGTTTTAGTCGAAATCTCAAAATATCAATGTGAAAACGGCGAAATTTCGCTGATCACGAATAACACCCCTTTTCGTCGAAATCTCAATATTTCTATGAGAAAAAGGCGAAAAACGAAAAAAATCACTTTTTGGACGATTTTCAATGAAATTTCTAGTTTCTCAAGGAAACTGGTACTGAATCAGTAATCGGCGAGTCAAAATACATCGATATAGCGTCCTAAAAGTAAATTTAAAGAATTCAACATTTTTTTGCATTTCGGCGAAAAAGAAGTGTCTTCACTAAAATCGCTGTAACGTTGCTTCCCGATGGAGTTGGAACCCCACTCTGTACTCATTCTTTTCGTGATCGAAACCCCTTTAAAATGGCGTTTGAACCATTGTGCTATCATTATTTTTCGATTTTTCACAGATTTTTAAAGTCGGACCATCGATTTTTGCGGATTTCTCCATACATACCCCTTCTCATTTTTTTCGCCGATATTCATCATGCTCTCACGGCTACAATAATTGAGATATCGAGATGATCACAAATGCATTCTCTAAGTCTACTCGAGACGTTTTGAAAACGCACTCCAAAACCCAAAATCGATGAAACGGGAGCCAAGTTATGACCATTTGAAACTTCGAGATTTTTAGGTTTTCGAAAAGGTGGGCCAAAAATTAAAAAAAATTTTTTTCTCTTTTTTCAATGTTTCGATACCCCATTCGATCGGAAATTTTCCGCTGATTACGAATAACACCGAGTTTTAGTCGAAATCTCAAAATATCAATGTGAAAACGGCGAAATTTCGCTGATCACGAATAACACCCCTTTTCGTCGAAATCTCAATATTTCTATGAGAAAAAGGCGAAAAACGAAAAAAATCACTTTTTGGACGATTTTCAATGAAATTTCTAGTTTCTCAAGGAAACTGGTACTGAATCAGTAATCAGCGAGTCAAAATACATCGATATAGCTTCCTAAAAGTAAATTTAAAGAATTCAAAATTTTTTTGCATTTCGGCGAAAAAAAAGTGTCTTCACTAAAATCGCTGTAACGTTGCTTCCCGACGGAGTTGGAACCCCACTCTGTACTCATTCTTTTCGTGATCGAAACCCCTTTAAAATGGCGCTTGAATCATTGTGCTATCACTATTTTTCGATTTTTCACAGATTTTTAAAGTCGGACCATCGATTTTTGCGGATTTCTCCATACACACCCCTTCTCATTTTTTTCGCCGATATTCATCATGCTCTCACGGCTACAATAATTGAGATATCGAGATGATCCCAAATGCATTCTCTAAGTCTACTCGAGACGTTTTGAAAACGCACTCCAAAACCCAAAATCGATGAAACGGGAGCCAAGTTATGACCATTTGAAATTTCGAGATTTTTAGGTTTTCGAAAAGGTGGGCCAAAAATTAAATTTTTTTTTTTTCTCTTTTTTCAATGTTTCGATACCCCATTCGATCGGAAATTTTCCGCTGATTACGAATAACACCGAGTTTTAGTCGAAATCTCAAAATATCAATGTGAAAACGGCGAAATTTCGCTGATCACGAATAACACCCCTTTTCATCGAAATCTCAATATTTCTATGAGAAAAAGGCGAAAAACGAAAAAAATCACTTCTTGGACGATTTTCAATGAAATTTCTAGTTTCTCAAGGAAACTGGAACTGAATCAGTAATCAGCGAGTCAAAATTCATCGATATAGCGTCCTAAAAGTAAATTTAAAGAATTCAAAATTTTTTTGCATTTCAGCGAAAAACAAGTGTCTTCACTAAAATCGCTGTAACGTTGCTTCCCGATGGAGTTGGAACCCCACTCTGTACTCATTCTTTTTGTGATCAAAACCCCTTTAAAATGGCGCTTGAATCATTGTGCTATCACTATTTTTCGATTTTTCACAGATTTTTAAAGTCGGACCATCGATTTTTGCGGATTTCTCCATACATACCCCTTCTCATTTTTTTCGCCAATTTTCATCCTGCTCTCACGGCCACAATAATTGAGATATCGGGATGATCCCAAATGCATTCTCTAAGTCTACTCGAGACGTTTTGAAAACGCACGTCAAAACCCAGAATCGATGAAACGGGAGCCAAGTTATGACCATTTGAAACTTCGAGATTTTTAGGTTTTCGAAAAGGTGGGCCAAAAATTAAAAACAAATTTTTTCTCTTTTTTCAATGTTTCGATACCCCATTCGATCGGAAATTTTCCGCTGATTACGAATAACACCGAGTTTTAGTCGAAATATCAAAATATCAATGTGAAAACGGCGAAATTTCGCTGATCACGAATAACACCCCTTTTCGTCGAAATCCCAATATTTCTATGAGAAAAAGGCGAAAAACGAAAAAAATCACTTTTTGGACGATTTTCAATGAAATTTCTAGTTTCTCAAGGAAACTGGTACTGAATCAGTAATCGGCGAGTCAAAATACATCGATATAGCGTCCTAAAAGTAAATTTAAAGAATTCAACATTTTTATGCATTTCGGCGAAAAAGAAGTGTCTTCACTAAAATCGCTGTAACGTTGCTTCCCGATGGAGTTGGAACCCCACTCTGTACTCATTCTTTTCGTGATCGAAACCCCTTTAAAATGGCGCTTGGATCATTGTGCTATCACTATTTTTCGATTTTTCACAGATTTTTAAAGTCGGACCATCGATTTTTGCAGATTTCTCCATACATACCCCTTCTCATTTTTTTCGCCGATATTCATCCTGCTCTCACGGCTACAATAATTAAGATATCGGGATGATCCAAAATGCATTCTCTAAGTCTACTCGAGACGTTTTGAAAACGCACGTCAAAACCCAAAATCGATGTAACGGGAGCCAAGTTATGACCATTTGAAATTTCGACATTTTTAGGTTTTCGAAAAGGTGGGCCAAAAATAAAAAAAAATTTTTTTCTCTTTTTTCAATGTTTCGATACCCCATTCGATCGGAAATTTTCCGCTGATTACGAATAACACCGAGTTTTAGTCGAAATCTCAAAATATCAATGTGAAAACGGCGAAATTTCGCTGATCACGAATAACACCCCTTTTCATCGAAATCTCAATATTTCTATGAGAAAAAGGCGAAAAACGAAAAAAATCACTTCTTGGACGATTTTCAATGAAATTTCTAGTTTCTCAAGGAAACTGGAACTGAATCAGTAATCAGCGAGTCAAAATTCATCGATATAGCGTCCTAAAAGTAAATTTAAAGAATTCAAAATTTTTTTGCATTTCAGCGAAAAACAAGTGTCTTCACTAAAATCGCTGTAACGTTGCTTCCCGATGGAGTTGGAACCCCACTCTGTACTCATTCTTTTTGTGATCAAAACCCCTTTAAAATGGCGCTTGAATCATTGTGCTATCACTATTTTTCGATTTTTCACAGATTTTTAAAGTCGGACCATCGATTTTTGCGGATTTCTCCATACATACCCCTTCTCATTTTTTTCGCCAATTTTCATCCTGCTCTCACGGCCACAATAATTGAGATATCGGGATGATCCCAAATGCATTCTCTAAGTCTACTCGAGACGTTTTGAAAACGCACGTCAAAACCCAGAATCGATGAAACGGGAGCCAAGTTATGACCATTTGAAACTTCGAGATTTTTAGGTTTTCGAAAAGGTGGGCCAAAAATTAAAAACAAATTTTTTCTCTTTTTTCAATGTTTCGATACCCCATTCGATCGGAAATTTTCCGCTGATTACGAATAACACCGAGTTTTAGTCGAAATCTCAAAATATCAATGTGAAAACGGCGAAATTTCGCTGATCACGAATAACACCCCTTTTCGTCGAAATCCCAATATTTCTATGAGAAAAAGGCGAAAAACGAAAAAAATCACTTTTTGGACGATTTTCAATGAAATTTCTAGTTTCTCAAGGAAACTGGTACTGAATCAGTAATCGGCGAGTCAAAATACATCGATATAGCGTCCTAAAAGTAAATTTAAAGAATTCAACATTTTTATGCATTTCGGCGAAAAAGAAGTGTCTTCACTAAAATCGCTGTAACGTTGCTTCCCGATGGAGTTGGAACCCCACTCTGTACTCATTCTTTTCGTGATCGAAACCCCTTTAAAATGGCGCTTGGATCATTGTGCTATCACTATTTTTCGATTTTTCACAGATTTTTAAAGTCGGACCATCGATTTTTGCAGATTTCTCCATACATACCCCTTCTCATTTTTTTCGCCGATATTCATCCTGCTCTCACGGCTACAATAATTAAGATATCGGGATGATCCAAAATGCATTCTCTAAGTCTACTCGAGACGTTTTGAAAACGCACGTCAAAACCCAAAATCGATGTAACGGGAGCCAAGTTATGACCATTTGAAATTTCGACATTTTTAGGTTTTCGAAAAGGTGGGCCAAAAATAAAAAAAAATTTTTTTCTCTTTTTTCAATGTTTCGATACCCCATTCGATCGGAAATTTTCCGCTGATTACGAATAACACCGAATTTTAGTCGAAATCTCAAAATTTCAATGTAAAAACGGCGAAATTTCGCTGATCACGAATAACACCCCTTTTCGTCGAAATCTCAATATTTCTATGAGAAAAAGGCGAAAAACGAAAAAAATCACTTTTTGGACGATTTTCAATGAAATTTCTAGTTTCTCAAGGAAACTGGTACTGAATCAGTAATCAGCGAGTCAAAATGAATCGATATAGCGTCCTAAAAGTAAATTTAAAGAATTCAACATTTTTATGCATTTCGGCGAAAAAGAAGTGTCTTCACTAAAATCGCTGTAACGTTGCTTCCCGATGGAGTTGGAACCCCACTCTGTACTCGTTCTTTTCGTGATCGAAACCCCTTTAAAATGGCGGTTGAATCATTGTGCTATCACTATTTTTCGATTTTTCACAGATTTTTAAAGTCGGACCATCTATTTTTGCGGATTTCTCCATACATACCCCTTCTCATTTTTTTCGCCGATATTCATCCTGCTCTCACGGCTACAATAATTGAGATATCGGGATGATCCAAAATGGATTCTCTAAGTCTACTCGAGACGTTTTGAAAACGCACGTCAAAACCCAAAATCGATGAAACGGGAGCCAAGTTATGACCATTTGAAATTTCGACATTTTTAGGTTTTCGAAAAGGTGGGCCAAAAATTAAAAAAAATTTTTTTCTCTTTTTTCAATGTTTCGATACCCCATTCGATCGGAAATTTTCCGCTGATTACGAATAACACCGAATTTTAGTCGAAATCTCAAAATTTCAATGTAAAAACGGCGAAATTTCGCTGATCACGAATAACACCCCTTTTCGTCGAAATCTCAATATTTCTATGAGAAAAAGGCGAAAAACGAAAAAAATCACTTTTTGGACGATTTTCAATGAAATTTCTAGTTTCTCAAGGAAACTGGTACTGAATCAGTAATCAGCGAGTCAAAATGAATCGATATAGCGTCCTAAAAGTAAATTTAAAGAATTCAACATTTTTATGCATTTCGGCGAAAAAGAAGTGTCTTCACTAAAATCGCTGTAACGTTGCTTCCCGATGGAGTTGGAACCCCACTCTGTACTCGTTCTTTTCGTGATCGAAACCCCTTTAAAATGGCGGTTGAATCATTGTGCTATCACTATTTTTCGATTTTTCACAGATTTTTAAAGTCGGACCATCTATTTTTGCGGATTTCTCCATACATACCCCTTCTAATTTTTTTCGTCGATATTCATCCTGCTCTCACGGCTACAATAATTGAGATATCGGGATGATCCAAAATGGATTCTCTAAGTCTACTCGAGACGTTTTGAAAACGCACGTCAAAACCCAAAATCGATGAAACGGGAGCCAAGTTATGACCATTTGAAATTTCGACATTTTTAGGTTTTCGAAAAGGTGGGCCAAAAATAAAAAAAAATTTTTTTCTCTTTTTTCAATGTTTCGATACCCCATTCGATCGGAAATTTTCCGCTGATTACGAATAACACCGAATTTTAGTCGAAATCTCAAAATTTCAATGTAAAAACGGCGAAATTTCGCTGATCACGAATAACACCCCTTTTCGTCGAAATCTCAATATTTCTATGAGAAAAAGGCGAAAAACGAAAAAAATCACTTTTTGGACGATTTTCAATGAAATTTCTAGTTTCTCAAGGAAACTGGTACTGAATCAGTAATCAGCGAGTCAAAACGAATCGATATAGCGTCCTAAAAGTAAATTTAAAGAATTCAACATTTTTATGCATTTCGGCGAAAAAGAAGTGTCTTCACTAAAATCGCTGTAACGTTGCTTCCCGATGGAGTTGGAACCCCACTCTGTACTCGTTCTTTTCGTGATCGAAACCCCTTTAAAATGGCGGTTGAATCATTGTGCTATCACTATTTTTCGATTTTTCACAGATTTTTAAAGTCGGACCATCTATTTTTGCGGATTTCTCCATACATACCCCTTTTCATTTTTTTCGCCGATATTCATCCTGCTCTCACGGCTACAATAATTGAGATATCGGGATGATCCAAAATGGATTCTCTAAGTCTACTCGAGACGTTTTGAAAACGCACGTCAAAACCCAAAATCGATGAAACGGGAGCCAAGTTATGACCATTTGAAATTTCGACATTTTTAGGTTTTCGAAAAGGTGGGCCAAAAATAAAAAAAAATTTTTTCCTCTTTTTTCAATGTTTCGATACCCCATTCGATCGGAAATTTTCCGCTGATTACGAATAACACCGAATTTTAGTCGAAATCTCAAAATTTCAATGTAAAAACGGCGAAATTTCGCTGATCACGAATAACACCCCTTTTCGTCGAAATCTCAATATTTCTATGAGAAAAAGGCGAAAAACGAAAAAAATCACTTTTTGGACGATTTTCAATGAAATTTCTAGTTTCTCAAGGAAACTGGTACTGAATCAGTAATCAGCGAGTCAAAATGAATCGATATAGCGTCCTAAAAGTAAATTTAAAGAATTCAACATTTTTATGCATTTCGGCGAAAAAGAAGTGTCTTCCCTAAAATCGCTGTAACGTTGCTTCCCGATGGAGTTGGAACCCCACTCTGTACTCGTTCTTTTCGTGATCGAAACCCCTTTAAAATGGCGGTTGAATCATTGTGCTATCACTATTTTTCGATTTTTCACAGATTTTTAAAGTCGGACCATCTATTTTTGCGGATTTCTCCATACATACCCCTTCTAATTTTTTTCGTCGATATTCATCCTGCTCTCACGGCTACAATAATTGAGATATCGGGATGATCCAAAATGGATTCTCTAAGTCTACTCGAGACGTTTTGAAAACGCACGTCAAAACCCAAAATCGATGAAACGGGAGCCAAGTTATGACCATTTGAAATTTCGACATTTTTAGGTTTTCGAAAAGGTGGGCCAAAAATAAAAAAAAATTTTTTTCTCTTTTTTCAATGTTTCGATACCCCATTCGATCGGAAATTTTCCGCTGATTACGAATAACACCGAGTTTTAGTCGAAATCTCAAAATATCAATGTGAAAACGGCGAAATTTCGCTGATCACGAATAACACCCCTTTTCGTCGAAATCTCAATATTTCTATGAGAAAAAGTGCGAAAAACGAAAAAAATCACTTTTTGGACGATTTTCAATGAAATTTCTAGTTTCTCAAGGAAACTGGTACTGAATCAGTAATCAGCGAGTCAAAATACATCGATATAGCTTCCTAAAAGTAAATTTAAAGAATTCAAAATTTTTTTGCATTTCGGCGAAAAAAAAGTGTCTTCACTAAAATCGCTGTAACGTTGCTTCCCGATGGAGTTGGAACCCCACTCTGTACTCATTCTTTTCGTGATCGAAACCCCTTTAAAATGGCGTTTGAATCATTGTGCTATTATTATTTTTCGATTTTTCACAGATTTTTAAATTCGGACCATCGATTTTTGCGGATTTCTCCATATACACCCCTTCTCATTTTTTTCGCCGATATTCATCATGCTCTCACGGCTACAATAATTGAGATATCGAGATGATCCCAAATGCATTCTCTAAGTCTACTCGAGACGTTTTGAAAACGCACTCCAAAACCCAAAATCGATGAAACGGGAGCCAAGTTATGACCATTTGAAATTTCGAGGGTTTTAGGTTTTCGAAAAGGTGGGCCAAAAATTAAATTTTTTTTTTTCTCTTTTTTCAATGTTTCGATACCCCATTCGATCGGAAATTTTCCGCTGATTACGAATAACACCGAGTTTTAGTCGAAATCTCAAAATATCAATGTGAAAACGGCGAAATTTCGCTGATCACGAATAACACCCCTTTTCGTCGAAATCTCAATATTTCTATGAGAAAAAGGCGAAAAACGAAAAAAATCACTTTTTGGACGATTTTCAATGAAATTTCTAGTTTCTCAAGGAAACTGGTACTGAATCAGTAATCGGCGAGTCAAAATACATCGATATAGCGTCCTAAAAGTAAATTTAAAGAATTCAACATTTTTTTGCATTTCGGCGAAAAAGAAGTGTCTTCACTAAAATCGCTGTAACGTTGCTTCCCGATGGAGTTGGAACCCCACTCTGTACTCATTCTTTTCGTGATCGAAACCCCTTTAAAATGGCGTTTGAACCATTGTGCTATCATTATTTTTCGATTTTTCACAGATTTTTAAAGTCGGACCATCGATTTTTGCGGATTTCTCCATACATACCCCTTCTCATTTTTTTCGCCGATATTCATCATGCTCTCACGGCTACAATAATTGAGATATCGAGATGATCACAAATGCATTCTCTAAGTCTACTCGAGACGTTTTGAAAACGCACTCCAAAACCCAAAATCGATGAAACGGGAGCCAAGTTATGACCATTTGAAACTTCGAGATTTTTAGGTTTTCGAAAAGGTGGGCCAAAAATTAAAAAAAATTTTTTTCTCTTTTTTCAATGTTTCGATACCCCATTCGATCGGAAATTTTCCGCTGATTACGAATAACACCGAATTTTAGTCGAAATCTCAAAATTTCAATGTAAAAACGGCGAAATTTCGCTGATCACGAATAACACCCCTTTTCGTCGAAATCTCAATATTTCTATGAGAAAAAGGCGAAAAACGAAAAAAATCACTTTTTGGACGATTTTCAATGAAATTTCTAGTTTCTCAAGGAAACTGGTACTGAATCAGTAATCAGCGAGTCAAAATGAATCGATATAGCGTCCTAAAAGTAAATTTAAAGAATTCAACATTTTTATGCATTTCGGCGAAAAAGAAGTGTCTTCACTAAAATCGCTGTAACGTTGCTTCCCGATGGAGTTGGAACCCCACTCTGTACTCGTTCTTTTCGTGATCGAAACCCCTTTAAAATGGCGGTTGAATCATTGTGCTATCACTATTTTTCGATTTTTCACAGATTTTTAAAGTCGGACCATCTATTTTTGCGGATTTCTCCATACATACCCCTTCTCATTTTTTTCGCCGATATTCATCCTGCTCTCACGGCTACAATAATTGAGATATCGGGATGATCCAAAATGGATTCTCTAAGTCTACTCGAGACGTTTTGAAAACGCACGTCAAAACCCAAAATCGATGAAACGGGAGCCAAGTTATGACCATTTGAAATTTCGACATTTTTAGGTTTTCGAAAAGGTGGGCCAAAAATGAAAAAAAATTTTTTTCTCTTTTTTCAATGTTTCGATACCCCATTCGATCGGAAATTTTCCGCTGATTACGAATAACACCGAATTTTAGTCGAAATCTCAAAATTTCAATGTAAAAACGGCGAAATTTCGCTGATCACGAATAACACCCCTTTTCGTCGAAATCTCAATATTTCTATGAGAAAAAGGCGAAAAACGAAAAAAATCACTTTTTGGACGATTTTCAATGAAATTTCTAGTTTCTCAAGGAAACTGGTACTGAATCAGTAATCAGCGAGTCAAAATGAATCGATATAGCGTCCTAAAAGTAAATTTAAAGAATTCAACATTTTTATGCATTTCGGCGAAAAAGAAGTGTCTTCACTAAAATCGCTGTAACGTTGCTTCCCGATGGAGTTGGAACCCCACTCTGTACTCGTTCTTTTCGTGATCGAAACCCCTTTAAAATGGCGGTTGAATCATTGTGCTATCACTATTTTTCGATTTTTCACAGATTTTTAAAGTCGGACCATCTATTTTTGCGGATTTCTCCATACATACCCCTTCTAATTTTTTTCGTCGATATTCATCCTGCTCTCACGGCTACAATAATTGAGATATCGGGATGATCCAAAATGGATTCTCTAAGTCTACTCGAGACGTTTTGAAAACGCACGTCAAAACCCAAAATCGATGAAACGGGAGCCAAGTTATGACCATTTGAAATTTCGACATTTTTAGGTTTTCGAAAAGGTGGGCCAAAAATAAAAAAAAATTTTTTTCTCTTTTTTCAATGTTTCGATACCCCATTCGATCGGAAATTTTCCGCTGATTACGAATAACACCGAATTTTAGTCGAAATCTCAAAATTTCAATGTAAAAACGGCGAAATTTCGCTGATCACGAATAACACCCCTTTTCGTCGAAATCTCAATATTTCTATGAGAAAAAGGCGAAAAACGAAAAAAATCACTTTTTGGACGATTTTCAATGAAATTTCTAGTTTCTCAAGGAAACGGGTACTGAATCAGTAATCAGCGAGTCAAAATGAATCGATATAGCGTCCTAAAAGTAAATTTAAAGAATTCAACATTTTTATGCATTTCGGCGAAAAAGAAGTGTCTTCACTAAAATCGCTGTAACGTTGCTTCCCGATGGAGTTGGAACCCCACTCTGTACTCGTTCTTTTCGTGATCGAAACCCCTTTAAAATGGCGGTTGAATCATTGTGCTATCACTATTTTTCGATTTTTCACAGATTTTTAAAGTCGGACCATCTATTTTTGCGGATTTCTCCATACATACCCCTTCTCATTTTTTTCGCCGATATTCATCCTGCTCTCACGGCTACAATAATTGAGATATCGGGATGATCCAAAATGGATTCTCTAAGTCTACTCGAGACGTTTTGAAAACGCACGTCAAAACCCAAAATCGATGAAACGGGAGCCAAGTTATGACCATTTGAAATTTCGACATTTTTAGGTTTTCGAAAAGGTGGGCCAAAAATAAAAAAAAATTTTTTTCTCTTTTTTCAATGTTTCGATACCCCATTCGATCGGAAATTTTCCGCTGATTACGAATAACACCGAATTTTAGTCGAAATCTCAAAATTTCAATGTAAAAACGGCGAAATTTCGCTGATCACGAATAACACCCCTTTTCGTCGAAATCTCAATATTTCTATGAGAAAAAGGCGAAAAACGAAAAAAATCACTTTTTGGACGATTTTCAATGAAATTTCTAGTTTCTCAAGGAAACTGGTACTGAATCAGTAATCAGCGAGTCAAAACGAATCGATATAGCGTCCTAAAAGTAAATTTAAAGAATTCAACATTTTTATGCATTTCGGCGAAAAAGAAGTGTCTTCACTAAAATCGCTGTAACGTTGCTTCCCGATGGAGTTGGAACCCCACTCTGTACTCGTTCTTTTCGTGATCGAAACCCCTTTAAAATGGCGGTTGAATCATTGTGCTATCACTATTTTTCGATTTTTCACAGATTTTTAAAGTCGGACCATCTATTTTTGCGGATTTCTCCATACATACCCCTTTTCATTTTTTTCGCCGATATTCATCCTGCTCTCACGGCTACAATAATTGAGATATCGGGATGATCCAAAATGGATTCTCTAAGTCTACTCGAGACGTTTTGAAAACGCACGTCAAAACCCAAAATCGATGAAACGGGAGCCAAGTTATGACCATTTGAAATTTCGACATTTTTAGGTTTTCGAAAAGGTGGGCCAAAAATAAAAAAAAATTTTTTCCTCTTTTTTCAATGTTTCGATACCCCATTCGATCGGAAATTTTCCGCTGATTACGAATAACACCGAATTTTAGTCGAAATCTCAAAATTTCAATGTAAAAACGGCGAAATTTCGCTGATCACGAATAACACCCCTTTTCGTCGAAATCTCAATATTTCTATGAGAAAAAGGCGAAAAACGAAAAAAATCACTTTTTGGACGATTTTCAATGAAATTTCTAGTTTCTCAAGGAAACTGGTACTGAATCAGTAATCAGCGAGTCAAAATGAATCGATATAGCGTCCTAAAAGTAAATTTAAAGAATTCAACATTTTTATGCATTTCGGCGAAAAAGAAGTGTCTTCCCTAAAATCGCTGTAACGTTGCTTCCCGATGGAGTTGGAACCCCACTCTGTACTCGTTCTTTTCGTGATCGAAACCCCTTTAAAATGGCGGTTGAATCATTGTGCTATCACTATTTTTCGATTTTTCACAGATTTTTAAAGTCGGACCATCGATTTTTGCGGATTTCTCCATATACACCCCTTCGCATTTTTTTCGCCGATATTCATCATGCTCTCACGGCTACAATAATTGAGATATCGAGATGATCCCAAATGCATTCTCTAAGTCTACTCGAGACGTTTTGAAAACGCACTCCAAAACCCAAAATCGATGAAACGGGAGCCAAGTTATGACCATTTGAAATTTCGAGGGTTTTAGGTTTTCGAAAAGGTGGGCCAAAAATTAAATTTTTTTTTTTCTCTTTTTTCAATGTTTCGATACCCCATTCGATCGGAAATTTTCCGCTGATTACGAATAACACCGAGTTTTAGTCGAAATCTCAAAATATCAATGTGAAAACGGCGAAATTTCGCTGATCACGAATAACACCCCTTTTCGTCGAAATCTCAATATTTCTATGAGAAAAAGGCGAAAAACGAAAAAAATCACTTTTTGGACGATTTTCAATGAAATTTCTAGTTTCTCAAGGAAACTGGTACTGAATCAGTAATCGGCGAGTCAAAATACATCGATATAGCGTCCTAAAAGTAAATTTAAAGAATTCAACATTTTTTTGCATTTCGGCGAAAAAGAAGTGTCTTCACTAAAATCGCTGTAACGTTGCTTCCCGATGGAGTTGGAACCCCACTCTGTACTCATTCTTTTCGTGATCGAAACCCCTTTAAAATGGCGTTTGAACCATTGTGCTATCATTATTTTTCGATTTTTCACAGATTTTTAAAGTCGGACCATCGATTTTTGCGGATTTCTCCATACATACCCCTTCTCATTTTTTTCGCCGATATTCATCATGCTCTCACGGCTACAATAATTGAGATATCGAGATGATCACAAATGCATTCTCTAAGTCTACTCGAGACGTTTTGAAAACGCACTCCAAAACCCAAAATCGATGAAACGGGAGCCAAGTTATGACCATTTGAAACTTCGAGATTTTTAGGTTTTCGAAAAGGTGGGCCAAAAATTAAAAAAATTTTTTTTCTCTTTTTTCAATGTTTCGATACCCCATTCGATCGGAAATTTTCCGCTGATTACGAATAACACCGAGTTTTAGTCGAAATCTCAAAATATCAAGGTGAAAACGGCGAAATTTCGCTGATCACTAATAACACCCCTTTTCGTCGAAATCTCAATATTTCTATGAGAAAAAGGCGAAAAACGAAAAAAATCACTTTTTGGACGATTTTCAATGAAACCCCTTTAAAATGGCGCTTGAATCATTGTGCTATCACTATTTTTCGATTTTTCACAGATTTTTAAAGTCGGACCATCGATTTTTGCGGATTTCTCCATACACACCCCTTCTCATTTTTTTCGCCGATATTCATCCTGCTCACACGGCTACAATAATTGAGATATCGGGATGATCCAAAGTGCATTCTCTAAGTCTACTCGGACGTTTTGAAAACGCACGTCGAAACCCAAAATCGATGAAACGGGAGCCAAGTTATGACCATTTGAAATTTCGAGATTTTTAGGTTTTCGAAGGAGTGGCCCAAAAATTAAATTTTTTTTTTTTTTCTCTTTTTTCAATGTTTCGATACCCCATTCGATCGGAAATTTTCCGCTGATTACGAATAACACCGAGTTTTAGTCGAAATCTCAAAATATCAATGTGAAAACGGCGAAATTTCGCTGATCACGAATAACACCCCTTTTCGTCGAAATCTCAATATTTCTATGAGAAAAAGTGCGAAAAACGAAAAAAATCACTTTTTGGACGATTTTCAATGAAATTTCTAGTTTCTCAAGGAAACTGGTACTGAATCAGTAATCAGCGAGTCAAAATACATCGATATAGCTTCCTAAAAGTAAATTTAAAGAATTCAAAATTTTTTTGCATTTCGGCGAAAAAAAAGTGTCTTCACTAAAATCGCTGTAACGTTGCTTCCCGATGGAGTTGGAACCCCACTCTGTACTCATTCTTTTCGTGATCGAAACCCCTTTAAAATGGCGTTTGAATCATTGTGCTATTATTATTTTTCGATTTTTCACAGATTTTTAAATTCGGACCATCGATTTTTGCGGATTTCTCCATATACACCCCTTCTCATTTTTTTCGCCGATATTCATCATGCTCTCACGGCTACAATAATTGAGATATCGAGATGATCCCAAATGCATTCTCTAAGTCTACTCGAGACGTTTTGAAAACGCACTCCAAAACCCAAAATCGATGAAACGGGAGCCAAGTTATGACCATTTGAAATTTCGAGGGTTTTAGGTTTTCGAAAAGGTGGGCCAAAAATTAAATTTTTTTTTTTCTCTTTTTTCAATGTTTCGATACCCCATTCGATCGGAAATTTTCCGCTGATTACGAATAACACCGAGTTTTAGTCGAAATCTCAAAATATCAATGTGAAAACGGCGAAATTTCGCTGATCACGAATAACACCCCTTTTCGTCGAAATCTCAATATTTCTATGAGAAAAAGGCGAAAAACGAAAAAAATCACTTTTTGGACGATTTTCAATGAAATTTCTAGTTTCTCAAGGAAACTGGTACTGAATCAGTAATCGGCGAGTCAAAATACATCGATATAGCGTCCTAAAAGTAAATTTAAAGAATTCAACATTTTTTTGCATTTCGGCGAAAAAGAAGTGTCTTCATTAAAATCGCTGTAACGTTGCTTCCCGACGGAGTTGGAACCCCACTCTGTACTCATTCTTTTCGTGATCGAAACCCCTTTAAAATGGCGCTTGAATCATTGTGCTATCACTATTTTTCGATTTTTCACAGATTTTTAAAGTCGGACCTTCGATTTTTGCGGATTTCTCCATACACACCCCTTCTCATTTTTTTCGCCGATATTCATCATGCTCTCACGGCTACAATAATTGAGATATCGAGATGATCACAAATGCATTCTCTAAGTCTATTCGAGACGTTTTGAAAACGCACTCCAAAACCCAAAATCGATGAAACGGGAGCCAAGTTATGACCATTTGAAACTTCGAGATTTTTAGGTTTTCGAAAAGGTGGGCCAAAAATTAAAAAAAAATTTTTTCTCTTTTTTCAATGTTTCGATACCCCATTCGATCGGAAATTTTCCGCTGATTACGAATAACACCGAGTTTTAGTCGAAATCTCAAAATATCAATGTGAAAACGGCGAAATTTCGCTGATCACGAATAACACCCCTTTTCGTCGAAATCTCAATATTTCTATGAGAAAAAGGCGAAAAACGAAAAAAATCCCTTTTTGGACGATTTTCAATGAAATTTCTAGTTTCTCAAGGAAACTGGTACTGAATCAGTAATCAGCGAGTCAAAATACATCGATATAGCGTCCTAAAAGTAAATTTAAAGAATTCAACATTTTTTTGCATTTCGACGAAAAAGAAGTGTCTTCACTAAAATCGCTGTAACGTTGCTTCCCGATGGAGTTGGAACCCCACTCTGTACTCATTCTTTTCGTGATCGAAACCCCTTTAAAATGGCGCTTGAATCATTGTGCTATCACTATTTTTCGATTTTTCACAGATTTTTAAAGTCGGACCATCGATTTTTGCGGATTTCTCCATACACACCCCTTCTCATTTTTTTCGCCGATATTCATCATGCTCTCACGGCTACAATAATTGAGATATCGAGATGATCCCAAATGCATTCTCTAAGTCTACTCGAGACGTTTTGAAAACGCACTCCAAAACCCAAAATCGATGAAACGGGAGCCAAGTTATGACCATTTGAAATTTCGAGATTTTTAGGTTTTCGAAAAGGTGGGCCAAAAATTACATTTTTTTTTTTTTCTCTTTTTTCAATGTTTCGATACCCCATTCGATCGGAAATTTTCCGCTGATTACGAATAACACCGAGTTTTAGTCGAAATCTCAAAATATCAAGGTGAAAACGGCGAAATTTCGCTGATCACTAATAACACCCCTTTTCGTCGAAATCTCAATATTTCTATGAGAAAAAGGCGAAAAACGAAAAAAATCACTTTTTGGACGATTTTCAATGAAATTTCTAGTTTCTCAAGGAAACTGGTACTGAATCAGTAATCAGCGAGTCAAAATACATCGATATAGCTTCCTAAAAGTAAATTTAAAGAATTCAAAATTTTTTTGCATTTCGGCGAAAAAAAAGTGTCTTCACTAAAATCGCTGTAACGTTGCTTCCCGACGGAGTTGGAACCCCACTCTGTACTCATTCTTTTCGTGATCGAAACCCCTTTAAAATGGCGCTTGAATCATTGTGCTATCACTATTTTTCGATTTTTCACAGATTTTTAAAGTCGGACCTTCGATTTTTGCGGATTTCTCCATACACACCCCTTCTCATTTTTTTCGCCGATATTCATCATGCTCTCACGGCTACAATAATTGAGATATCGAGATGATCACAAATGCATTCTCTAAGTCTACTCGAGACGTTTTGAAAACGCACGTCAAAACCCAAAATCGATGAAACGGGAGCCAAGTTATGACCATTTGAAATTTCGAGATTTTTAGGTTTTCGAAAAGGTGGGCCAAAAATTAAATTTTTTTTTTTTTCTCTTTTTTCAATGTTTCGATACCCCATTCGATCGGAAATTTTCCGCTGATTACGAATAACACCGAGTTTTAGTCGAAATCTCAAAATATCAATGTGAAAACGGCGAAAATTCGCTGATCACGAATAACACCCCTTTTCGTCTAAATCTCAATATTTCTATGAGAAAAAGGCGAAAAACGAAAAAAATCACTTTTTAGACGATTTTCAATGAAATTTCTAGTTTCCCAAGGAAACTGGTACT
The DNA here is from genome assembly GCA_958009045.1 of Oxytorus armatus. Classification (NCBI taxonomy): domain Eukaryota; kingdom Metazoa; phylum Arthropoda; class Insecta; order Hymenoptera; family Ichneumonidae; genus Oxytorus; species Oxytorus armatus. The sequence continues at coordinate 13,326,142 of OY253746.1, read as the reverse complement.
GAATCAGTAATCAGCGAGTCAAAATACATCGATATAGCGTCCTAAAAGTAAATTTAAAGAATTCAACATTTTTTTGCATTTCGACGAAAAAGAAGTGTCTTCACTAAAATCGCTGTAACGTTGCTTCCCGATGGAGTTGGAACCCCACTCTGTACTCATTCTTTTCGTGATCGAAACCCCTTTAAAATGGCGCTTGAATCATTGTGCTATCACTATTTTTCGATTTTTCACAGATTTTTTAAGTCGGACCATCGATTTTTGCGGATTTCTCCATACACACCCCTTCTCATTTTTTTCGCCGATATTCATCATGCTCTCACGGCTACAATAATTGAGATATCGAGATGATCCCAAATGCATTCTCTAAGTCTACTCGAGACGTTTTGAAAACGCACTCCAAAACCCAAAATCGATGAAACGGGAGCCAAGTTATGACCATTTGAAATTTCGAGATTTTTAGGTTTTCGAAAAGGTGGGCCAAAAATTACATTTTTTTTTTTTTCTCTTTTTTCAATGTTTCGATACCCCATTCGATCGGAAATTTTCCGCTGATTACGAATAACACCGAGTTTTAGTCGAAATCTCAAAATATCAAGGTGAAAACGGCGAAATTTCGCTGATCACTAATAACACCCCTTTTCGTCGAAATCTCAATATTTCTATGAGAAAAAGGCGAAAAACGAAAAAAATCACTTTTTGGACGATTTTCAATGAAATTTCTAGTTTCTCAAGGAAACTGGTACTGAATCAGTAATCAGCGAGTCAAAATACATCGATATAGCGTCCTAAAAGTAAATTTAAAGAATTCAACATTTTTTTGCATTTCGACGAAAAAGAAGTGTCTTCACTAAAATCGCTGTAACGTTGCTTCCCGATGGAGTTGGAACCCCACTCTGTACTCGTTCTTTTCGTGATCGAAACCCCTTTAAAATGGCGCTTGAATCATTGTGCTATCACTATTTTTCGATTTTTCACAGATTTTTAAAGTCGGACCATCGATTTTTGCGGATTTCTCCATACACACCCCTTCTCATTTTTTTCGCCGATATTCATCCTGCTCACACGGCTACAATAATTGAGATATCGGGATGATCCAAAGTGCATTCTCTAAGTCTACTCGGACGTTTTGAAAACGCACGTCAAAACCCAAAATCGATGAAACGGGAGCCAAGTTATGACCATTTGAAATTTCGAGATTTTTAGGTTTTCGAAGGAGTGGCCCAAAAATTAAATTTTTTTTTTTTTTCTCTTTTTTCAATGTTTCGATACCCCATTCGATCGGAAATTTTCCGCTGATTACGAATAACACCGAGTTTTAGTCGAAATCTCAAAATATCAATGTGAAAACGGCGAAATTTCGCTGATCACGAATAACACCCCTTTTCGTCGAAATCTCAATATTTCTATGAGAAAAAGTGCGAAAAACGAAAAAAATCACTTTTTGGACGATTTTCAATGAAATTTCTAGTTTCTCTAGGAAACTGGTACTGAATCAGTAATCAGCGAGTCAAAATACATCGATATAGCTTCCTAAAAGTAAATTTAAAGAATTCAAAATTTTTTTGCATTTCGGCGAAAAAAAAGTGTCTTCACTAAAATCGCTGTAACGTTGCTTCCCGATGGAGTTGGAACCCCACTCTGTACTCATTCTTTTCGTGATCGAAACCCCTTTAAAATGGCGTTTGAATCATTGTGCTATTATTATTTTTCGATTTTTCACAGATTTTTAAATTCGGACCATCGATTTTTGCGGATTTCTCCATATACACCCCTTCTCATTTTTTTCGCCGATATTCATCATGCTCTCACGGCTACAATAATTGAGATATCGAGATGATCCCAAATGCATTCTCTAAGTCTACTCGAGACGTTTTGAAAACGCACTCCAAAACCCAAAATCGATGAAACGGGAGCCAAGTTATGACCATTTGAAACTTCGAGATTTTTAGGTTTTCGAAAAGGTGGGCCAAAAATTAAAAAAAATTTTTTTCTCTTTTTTCAATGTTTCGATACCCCATTCGATCGGAAATTTTCCGCTGATTACGAATAACACCGAGTTTTAGTCGAAATCTCAAAATATCAATGTGAAAACGGCGAAATTTCGCTGATCACGAATAACACCCCTTTTCGTCGAAATCTCAATATTTCTATGAGAAAAAGGCGAAAAACGAAAAAAATCACTTTTTGGACGATTTTCAATGAAATTTCTAGTTTCTCAAGGAAACTGGTACTGAATCAGTAATCGGCGAGTCAAAATACATCGATATAGCGTCCTAAAAGTAAATTTAAAGAATTCAACATTTTTTTGCATTTCGGCGAAAAAGAAGTGTCTTCATTAAAATCGCTGTAACGTTGCTTCCCGATGGAGTTGGAACCCCACTCTGTACTCATTCTTTTCGTGATCGAAACCCCTTTAAAATGGCGTTTGAACCATTGTGCTATCATTATTTTTCGATTTTTCACAGATTTTTAAAGTCGGACCATCCATTTTTGCGGATTTCTCCATACATACCCCTTCTCATTTTTTTCGCCGATATTCATCATGCTCTCACGGCTACAATAATTGAGATATCGAGATGATCACAAATGCATTCTCTAAGTCTACTCGAGACGTTTTGAAAACGCACTCCAAAACCCAAAATCGATGAAACGGGAGCCAAGTTATGACCATTTGAAACTTCGAGATTTTTAGGTTTTCGAAAAGGTGGGCCAAAAATTAAAAAAAATTTTTTTCTCTTTTTTCAATGTTTCGATACCCCATTCGATCGGAAATTTTCCGCTGATTACGAATAACACCGAATTTTAGTCGAAATCTCAAAATTTCAATGTAAAAACGGCGAAATTTCGCTGATCACGAATAACACCCCTTTTCGTCGAAATCTCAATATTTCTATGAGAAAAAGGCGAAAAACGAAAAAAATCACTTTTTGGACGATTTTCAATGAAATTTCTAGTTTCTCAAGGAAACGGGTACTGAATCAGTAATCAGCGAGTCAAAATGAATCGATATAGCGTCCTAAAAGTAAATTTAAAGAATTCAACATTTTTATGCATTTCGGCGAAAAAGAAGTGTCTTCACTAAAATCGCTGTAACGTTGCTTCCCGATGGAGTTGGAACCCCACTCTGTACTCGTTCTTTTCGTGATCGAAACCCCTTTAAAATGGCGGTTGAATCATTGTGCTATCACTATTTTTCGATTTTTCACAGATTTTTAAAGTCGGACCATCTATTTTTGCGGATTTCTCCATACATACCCCTTCTCATTTTTTTCGCCGATATTCATCCTGCTCTCACGGCTACAATAATTGAGATATCGGGATGATCCAAAATGGATTCTCTAAGTCTACTCGAGACGTTTTGAAAACGCACGTCAAAACCCAAAATCGATGAAACGGGAGCCAAGTTATGACCATTTGAAATTTCGACATTTTTAGGTTTTCGAAAAGGTGGGCCAAAAATAAAAAAAAATTTTTTTCTCTTTTTTCAATGTTTCGATACCCCATTCGATCGGAAATTTTCCGCTGATTACGAATAACACCGAATTTTAGTCGAAATCTCAAAATTTCAATGTAAAAACGGCGAAATTTCGCTGATCACGAATAACACCCCTTTTCGTCGAAATCTCAATATTTCTATGAGAAAAAGGCGAAAAACGAAAAAAATCACTTTTTGGACGATTTTCAATGAAATTTCTAGTTTCTCAAGGAAACTGGTACTGAATCAGTAATCAGCGAGTCAAAACGAATCGATATAGCGTCCTAAAAGTAAATTTAAAGAATTCAACATTTTTATGCATTTCGGCGAAAAAGAAGTGTCTTCACTAAAATCGCTGTAACGTTGCTTCCCGATGGAGTTGGAACCCCACTCTGTACTCGTTCTTTTCGTGATCGAAACCCCTTTAAAATGGCGGTTGAATCATTGTGCTATCACTATTTTTCGATTTTTCACAGATTTTTAAAGTCGGACCATCTATTTTTGCGGATTTCTCCATACATACCCCTTTTCATTTTTTTCGCCGATATTCATCCTGCTCTCACGGCTACAATAATTGAGATATCGGGATGATCCAAAATGGATTCTCTAAGTCTACTCGAGACGTTTTGAAAACGCACGTCAAAACCCAAAATCGATGAAACGGGAGCCAAGTTATGACCATTTGAAATTTCGACATTTTTAGGTTTTCGAAAAGGTGGGCCAAAAATAAAAAAAAATTTTTTCCTCTTTTTTCAATGTTTCGATACCCCATTCGATCGGAAATTTTCCGCTGATTACGAATAACACCGAATTTTAGTCGAAATCTCAAAATTTCAATGTAAAAACGGCGAAATTTCGCTGATCACGAATAACACCCCTTTTCGTCGAAATCTCAATATTTCTATGAGAAAAAGGCGAAAAACGAAAAAAATCACTTTTTGGACGATTTTCAATGAAATTTCTAGTTTCTCAAGGAAACTGGTACTGAATCAGTAATCAGCGAGTCAAAATGAATCGATATAGCGTCCTAAAAGTAAATTTAAAGAATTCAACATTTTTATGCATTTCGGCGAAAAAGAAGTGTCTTCCCTAAAATCGCTGTAACGTTGCTTCCCGATGGAGTTGGAACCCCACTCTGTACTCGTTCTTTTCGTGATCGAAACCCCTTTAAAATGGCGGTTGAATCATTGTGCTATCACTATTTTTCGATTTTTCACAGATTTTTAAAGTCGGACCATCGATTTTTGCGGATTTCTCCATATACACCCCTTCGCATTTTTTTCGCCGATATTCATCATGCTCTCACGGCTACAATAATTGAGATATCGAGATGATCCCAAATGCATTCTCTAAGTCTACTCGAGACGTTTTGAAAACGCACTCCAAAACCCAAAATCGATGAAACGGGAGCCAAGTTATGACCATTTGAAATTTCGAGGGTTTTAGGTTTTCGAAAAGGTGGGCCAAAAATTAAATTTTTTTTTTTCTCTTTTTTCAATGTTTCGATACCCCATTCGATCGGAAATTTTCCGCTGATTACGAATAACACCGAGTTTTAGTCGAAATCTCAAAATATCAATGTGAAAACGGCGAAATTTCGCTGATCACGAATAACACCCCTTTTCGTCGAAATCTCAATATTTCTATGAGAAAAAGGCGAAAAACGAAAAAAATCACTTTTTGGACGATTTTCAATGAAATTTCTAGTTTCTCAAGGAAACTGGTACTGAATCAGTAATCGGCGAGTCAAAATACATCGATATAGCGTCCTAAAAGTAAATTTAAAGAATTCAACATTTTTTTGCATTTCGGCGAAAAAGAAGTGTCTTCACTAAAATCGCTGTAACGTTGCTTCCCGATGGAGTTGGAACCCCACTCTGTACTCATTCTTTTCGTGATCGAAACCCCTTTAAAATGGCGTTTGAACCATTGTGCTATCATTATTTTTCGATTTTTCACAGATTTTTAAAGTCGGACCATCGATTTTTGCGGATTTCTCCATACATACCCCTTCTCATTTTTTTCGCCGATATTCATCATGCTCTCACGGCTACAATAATTGAGATATCGAGATGATCACAAATGCATTCTCTAAGTCTACTCGAGACGTTTTGAAAACGCACTCCAAAACCCAAAATCGATGAAACGGGAGCCAAGTTATGACCATTTGAAACTTCGAGATTTTTAGGTTTTCGAAAAGGTGGGCCAAAAATTAAAAAAATTTTTTTTCTCTTTTTTCAATGTTTCGATACCCCATTCGATCGGAAATTTTCCGCTGATTACGAATAACACCGAGTTTTAGTCGAAATCTCAAAATATCAAGGTGAAAACGGCGAAATTTCGCTGATCACTAATAACACCCCTTTTCGTCGAAATCTCAATATTTCTATGAGAAAAAGGCGAAAAACGAAAAAAATCACTTTTTGGACGATTTTCAATGAAACCCCTTTAAAATGGCGCTTGAATCATTGTGCTATCACTATTTTTCGATTTTTCACAGATTTTTAAAGTCGGACCATCGATTTTTGCGGATTTCTCCATACACACCCCTTCTCATTTTTTTCGCCGATATTCATCCTGCTCACACGGCTACAATAATTGAGATATCGGGATGATCCAAAGTGCATTCTCTAAGTCTACTCGGACGTTTTGAAAACGCACGTCGAAACCCAAAATCGATGAAACGGGAGCCAAGTTATGACCATTTGAAATTTCGAGATTTTTAGGTTTTCGAAGGAGTGGCCCAAAAATTAAATTTTTTTTTTTTTTCTCTTTTTTCAATGTTTCGATACCCCATTCGATCGGAAATTTTCCGCTGATTACGAATAACACCGAGTTTTAGTCGAAATCTCAAAATATCAATGTGAAAACGGCGAAATTTCGCTGATCACGAATAACACCCCTTTTCGTCGAAATCTCAATATTTCTATGAGAAAAAGTGCGAAAAACGAAAAAAATCACTTTTTGGACGATTTTCAATGAAATTTCTAGTTTCTCAAGGAAACTGGTACTGAATCAGTAATCAGCGAGTCAAAATACATCGATATAGCTTCCTAAAAGTAAATTTAAAGAATTCAAAATTTTTTTGCATTTCGGCGAAAAAAAAGTGTCTTCACTAAAATCGCTGTAACGTTGCTTCCCGATGGAGTTGGAACCCCACTCTGTACTCATTCTTTTCGTGATCGAAACCCCTTTAAAATGGCGTTTGAATCATTGTGCTATTATTATTTTTCGATTTTTCACAGATTTTTAAATTCGGACCATCGATTTTTGCGGATTTCTCCATATACACCCCTTCTCATTTTTTTCGCCGATATTCATCATGCTCTCACGGCTACAATAATTGAGATATCGAGATGATCCCAAATGCATTCTCTAAGTCTACTCGAGACGTTTTGAAAACGCACTCCAAAACCCAAAATCGATGAAACGGGAGCCAAGTTATGACCATTTGAAATTTCGAGGGTTTTAGGTTTTCGAAAAGGTGGGCCAAAAATTAAATTTTTTTTTTTCTCTTTTTTCAATGTTTCGATACCCCATTCGATCGGAAATTTTCCGCTGATTACGAATAACACCGAGTTTTAGTCGAAATCTCAAAATATCAATGTGAAAACGGCGAAATTTCGCTGATCACGAATAACACCCCTTTTCGTCGAAATCTCAATATTTCTATGAGAAAAAGGCGAAAAACGAAAAAAATCACTTTTTGGACGATTTTCAATGAAATTTCTAGTTTCTCAAGGAAACTGGTACTGAATCAGTAATCGGCGAGTCAAAATACATCGATATAGCGTCCTAAAAGTAAATTTAAAGAATTCAACATTTTTTTGCATTTCGGCGAAAAAGAAGTGTCTTCATTAAAATCGCTGTAACGTTGCTTCCCGACGGAGTTGGAACCCCACTCTGTACTCATTCTTTTCGTGATCGAAACCCCTTTAAAATGGCGCTTGAATCATTGTGCTATCACTATTTTTCGATTTTTCACAGATTTTTAAAGTCGGACCTTCGATTTTTGCGGATTTCTCCATACACACCCCTTCTCATTTTTTTCGCCGATATTCATCATGCTCTCACGGCTACAATAATTGAGATATCGAGATGATCACAAATGCATTCTCTAAGTCTATTCGAGACGTTTTGAAAACGCACTCCAAAACCCAAAATCGATGAAACGGGAGCCAAGTTATGACCATTTGAAACTTCGAGATTTTTAGGTTTTCGAAAAGGTGGGCCAAAAATTAAAAAAAAATTTTTTCTCTTTTTTCAATGTTTCGATACCCCATTCGATCGGAAATTTTCCGCTGATTACGAATAACACCGAGTTTTAGTCGAAATCTCAAAATATCAATGTGAAAACGGCGAAATTTCGCTGATCACGAATAACACCCCTTTTCGTCGAAATCTCAATATTTCTATGAGAAAAAGGCGAAAAACGAAAAAAATCCCTTTTTGGACGATTTTCAATGAAATTTCTAGTTTCTCAAGGAAACTGGTACTGAATCAGTAATCAGCGAGTCAAAATACATCGATATAGCGTCCTAAAAGTAAATTTAAAGAATTCAACATTTTTTTGCATTTCGACGAAAAAGAAGTGTCTTCACTAAAATCGCTGTAACGTTGCTTCCCGATGGAGTTGGAACCCCACTCTGTACTCATTCTTTTCGTGATCGAAACCCCTTTAAAATGGCGCTTGAATCATTGTGCTATCACTATTTTTCGATTTTTCACAGATTTTTAAAGTCGGACCATCGATTTTTGCGGATTTCTCCATACACACCCCTTCTCATTTTTTTCGCCGATATTCATCATGCTCTCACGGCTACAATAATTGAGATATCGAGATGATCCCAAATGCATTCTCTAAGTCTACTCGAGACGTTTTGAAAACGCACTCCAAAACCCAAAATCGATGAAACGGGAGCCAAGTTATGACCATTTGAAATTTCGAGATTTTTAGGTTTTCGAAAAGGTGGGCCAAAAATTACATTTTTTTTTTTTTCTCTTTTTTCAATGTTTCGATACCCCATTCGATCGGAAATTTTCCGCTGATTACGAATAACACCGAGTTTTAGTCGAAATCTCAAAATATCAAGGTGAAAACGGCGAAATTTCGCTGATCACTAATAACACCCCTTTTCGTCGAAATCTCAATATTTCTATGAGAAAAAGGCGAAAAACGAAAAAAATCACTTTTTGGACGATTTTCAATGAAATTTCTAGTTTCTCAAGGAAACTGGTACTGAATCAGTAATCAGCGAGTCAAAATACATCGATATAGCTTCCTAAAAGTAAATTTAAAGAATTCAAAATTTTTTTGCATTTCGGCGAAAAAAAAGTGTCTTCACTAAAATCGCTGTAACGTTGCTTCCCGACGGAGTTGGAACCCCACTCTGTACTCATTCTTTTCGTGATCGAAACCCCTTTAAAATGGCGCTTGAATCATTGTGCTATCACTATTTTTCGATTTTTCACAGATTTTTAAAGTCGGACCTTCGATTTTTGCGGATTTCTCCATACACACCCCTTCTCATTTTTTTCGCCGATATTCATCATGCTCTCACGGCTACAATAATTGAGATATCGAGATGATCACAAATGCATTCTCTAAGTCTACTCGAGACGTTTTGAAAACGCACGTCAAAACCCAAAATCGATGAAACGGGAGCCAAGTTATGACCATTTGAAATTTCGAGATTTTTAGGTTTTCGAAAAGGTGGGCCAAAAATTAAATTTTTTTTTTTTTCTCTTTTTTCAATGTTTCGATACCCCATTCGATCGGAAATTTTCCGCTGATTACGAATAACACCGAGTTTTAGTCGAAATCTCAAAATATCAATGTGAAAACGGCGAAAATTCGCTGATCACGAATAACACCCCTTTTCGTCTAAATCTCAATATTTCTATGAGAAAAAGGCGAAAAACGAAAAAAATCACTTTTTAGACGATTTTCAATGAAATTTCTAGTTTCCCAAGGAAACTGGTACTGAATCAGTAATCAGCGAGTCAAAATACATCGATATAGCGTCCTAAAAGTAAATTTAAAGAATTCAACATTTTTTTGCATTTCGACGAAAAAGAAGTGTCTTCACTAAAATCGCTGTAACGTTGCTTCCCGATGGAGTTGGAACCCCACTCTGTACTCATTCTTTTCGTGATCGAAACCCCTTTAAAATGGCGCTTGAATCATTGTGCTATCACTATTTTTCGATTTTTCACAGATTTTTTAAGTCGGACCATCGATTTTTGCGGATTTCTCCATACACACCCCTTCTCATTTTTTTCGCCGATATTCATCATGCTCTCACGGCTACAATAATTGAGATATCGAGATGATCCCAAATGCATTCTCTAAGTCTACTCGAGACGTTTTGAAAACGCACTCCAAAACCCAAAATCGATGAAACGGGAGCCAAGTTATGACCATTTGAAATTTCGAGATTTTTAGGTTTTCGAAAAGGTGGGCCAAAAATTACATTTTTTTTTTTTTCTCTTTTTTCAATGTTTCGATACCCCATTCGATCGGAAATTTTCCGCTGATTACGAATAACACCGAGTTTTAGTCGAAATCTCAAAATATCAAGGTGAAAACGGCGAAATTTCGCTGATCACTAATAACACCCCTTTTCGTCGAAATCTCAATATTTCTATGAGAAAAAGGCGAAAAACGAAAAAAATCACTTTTTGGACGATTTTCAATGAAATTTCTAGTTTCTCAAGGAAACTGGTACTGAATCAGTAATCAGCGAGTCAAAATACATCGATATAGCGTCCTAAAAGTAAATTTAAAGAATTCAACATTTTTTTGCATTTCGACGAAAAAGAAGTGTCTTCACTAAAATCGCTGTAACGTTGCTTCCCGATGGAGTTGGAACCCCACTCTGTACTCGTTCTTTTCGTGATCGAAACCCCTTTAAAATGGCGCTTGAATCATTGTGCTATCACTATTTTTCGATTTTTCACAGATTTTTAAAGTCGGACCATCGATTTTTGCGGATTTCTCCATACACACCCCTTCTCATTTTTTTCGCCGATATTCATCCTGCTCACACGGCTACAATAATTGAGATATCGGGATGATCCAAAGTGCATTCTCTAAGTCTACTCGGACGTTTTGAAAACGCACGTCAAAACCCAAAATCGATGAAACGGGAGCCAAGTTATGACCATTTGAAATTTCGAGATTTTTAGGTTTTCGAAGGAGTGGCCCAAAAATTAAATTTTTTTTTTTTTTCTCTTTTTTCAATGTTTCGATACCCCATTCGATCGGAAATTTTCCGCTGATTACGAATAACACCGAGTTTTAGTCGAAATCTCAAAATATCAATGTGAAAACGGCGAAATTTCGCTGATCACGAATAACACCCCTTTTCGTCGAAATCTCAATATTTCTATGAGAAAAAGTGCGAAAAACGAAAAAAATCACTTTTTGGACGATTTTCAATGAAATTTCTAGTTTCTCTAGGAAACTGGTACTGAATCAGTAATCAGCGAGTCAAAATACATCGATATAGCTTCCTAAAAGTAAATTTAAAGAATTCAAAATTTTTTTGCATTTCGGCGAAAAAAAAGTGTCTTCACTAAAATCGCTGTAACGTTGCTTCCCGATGGAGTTGGAACCCCACTCTGTACTCATTCTTTTCGTGATCGAAACCCCTTTAAAATGGCGTTTGAATCATTGTGCTATTATTATTTTTCGATTTTTCACAGATTTTTAAATTCGGACCATCGATTTTTGCGGATTTCTCCATATACACCCCTTCTCATTTTTTTCGCCGATATTCATCATGCTCTCACGGCTACAATAATTGAGATATCGAGATGATCCCAAATGCATTCTCTAAGTCTACTCGAGACGTTTTGAAAACGCACTCCAAAACCCAAAATCGATGAAACGGGAGCCAAGTTATGACCATTTGAAACTTCGAGATTTTTAGGTTTTCGAAAAGGTGGGCCAAAAATTAAAAAAAATTTTTTTCTCTTTTTTCAATGTTTCGATACCCCATTCGATCGGAAATTTTCCGCTGATTACGAATAACACCGAGTTTTAGTCGAAATCTCAAAATATCAATGTGAAAACGGCGAAATTTCGCTGATCACGAATAACACCCCTTTTCGTCGAAATCTCAATATTTCTATGAGAAAAAGGCGAAAAACGAAAAAAATCACTTTTTGGACGATTTTCAATGAAATTTCTAGTTTCTCAAGGAAACTGGTACTGAATCAGTAATCGGCGAGTCAAAATACATCGATATAGCGTCCTAAAAGTAAATTTAAAGAATTCAACATTTTTTTGCATTTCGGCGAAAAAGAAGTGTCTTCATTAAAATCGCTGTAACGTTGCTTCCCGATGGAGTTGGAACCCCACTCTGTACTCATTCTTTTCGTGATCGAAACCCCTTTAAAATGGCGTTTGAACCATTGTGCTATCATTATTTTTCGATTTTTCACAGATTTTTAAAGTCGGACCATCCATTTTTGCGGATTTCTCCATACATACCCCTTCTCATTTTTTTCGCCGATATTCATCATGCTCTCACGGCTACAATAATTGAGATATCGAGATGATCACAAATGCATTCTCTAAGTCTACTCGAGACGTTTTGAAAACGCACTCCAAAACCCAAAATCGATGAAACGGGAGCCAAGTTATGACCATTTGAAACTTCGAGATTTTTAGGTTTTCGAAAAGGTGGGCCAAAAATTAAAAAAAATTTTTTTCTCTTTTTTCAATGTTTCGATACCCCATTCGATCGGAAATTTTCCGCTGATTACGAATAACACCGAGTTTTAGTCGAAATCTCAAAATATCAATGTGAAAACGGCGAAATTTCGCTGATCACGAATAACACCCCTTTTCGTCGAAATCTCAATATTTCTATGAGAAAAAGGCGAAAAACGAAAAAAATCCCTTTTTGGACGATTTTCAATGAAATTTCTAGTTTCTCAAGGAAACTGGTACTGAATCAGTAATCAGCGAGTCAAAATACATCGATATAGCGTCCTAAAAGTAAATTTAAAGAATTCAACATTTTTTTGCATTTCGACGAAAAAGAAGTGTCTTCACTAAAATCGCTGTAACGTTGCTTCCCGATGGAGTTGGAACCCCACTCTGTACTCATTCTTTTCGTGATCGAAACCCCTTTAAAATGGCGCTTGAATCATTGTGCTATCACTATTTTTCGATTTTTCACAGATTTTTAAAGTCGGACCATCGATTTTTGCGGATTTCTCCATACACACCCCTTCTCATTTTTTTCGCCGATATTCATCATGCTCTCACGGCTACAATAATTGAGATATCGAGATGATCCCAAATGCATTCTCTAAGTCTACTCGAGACGTTTTGAAAACGCACTCCAAAACCCAAAATCGATGAAACGGGAGCCAAGTTATGACCATTTGAAATTTCGAGATTTTTAGGTTTTCGAAAAGGTGGGCCAAAAATTACATTTTTTTTTTTTTCTCTTTTTTCAATGTTTCGATACCCCATTCGATCGGAAATTTTCCGCTGATTACGAATAACACCGAGTTTTAGTCGAAATCTCAAAATATCAAGGTGAAAACGGCGAAATTTCGCTGATCACTAATAACACCCCTTTTCGTCGAAATCTCAATATTTCTATGAGAAAAAGGCGAAAAACGAAAAAAATCACTTTTTGGACGATTTTCAATGAAATTTCTAGTTTCTCAAGGAAACTGGTACTGAATCAGTAATCAGCGAGTCAAAATACATCGATATAGCTTCCTAAAAGTAAATTTAAAGAATTCAAAATTTTTTTGCATTTCGGCGAAAAAAAAGTGTCTTCACTAAAATCGCTGTAACGTTGCTTCCCGACGGAGTTGGAACCCCACTCTGTACTCATTCTTTTCGTGATCGAAACCCCTTTAAAATGGCGCTTGAATCATTGTGCTATCACTATTTTTCGATTTTTCACAGATTTTTAAAGTCGGACCTTCGATTTTTGCGGATTTCTCCATACACACCCCTTCTCATTTTTTTCGCCGATATTCATCATGCTCTCACGGCTACAATAATTGAGATATCGAGATGATCACAAATGCATTCTCTAAGTCTACTCGAGACGTTTTGAAAACGCACGTCAAAACCCAAAATCGATGAAACGGGAGCCAAGTTATGACCATTTGAAATTTCGAGATTTTTAGGTTTTCGAAAAGGTGGGCCAAAAATTAAATTTTTTTTTTTTTCTCTTTTTTCAATGTTTCGATACCCCATTCGATCGGAAATTTTCCGCTGATTACGAATAACACCGAGTTTTAGTCGAAATCTCAAAATATCAATGTGAAAACGGCGAAAATTCGCTGATCACGAATAACACCCCTTTTCGTCTAAATCTCAATATTTCTATGAGAAAAAGGCGAAAAACGAAAAAAATCACTTTTTAGACGATTTTCAATGAAATTTCTAGTTTCCCAAGGAAACTGGTACTGAATCAGTAATCAGCGAGTTAAAATACATCGATATAGCGTCCTAAAAGTAAATTTAAAGAATTCAACATTTTTTTGCATTTCGACGAAAAAGAAGTGTCTTCACTAAAATCGCTGTAACGTTGCTTCCCGATGGAGTTGGAACCCCACTCTGTACTCGTTCTTTTCGTGATCGAAACCCCTTTAAAATGGCGCTTGAATCATTGTGCTATCACTATTTTTCGATTTTTCACAGATTTTTAAAGTCGGACCATCGATTTTTGCGGATTTCTCCATACATACCCCTTCTCATTTTTTTCGCCGATATTCATCCTGCTCTCACGGCTACAATAATTGAGATATCGGGATGATCCCAAATGCATTCTCTAAGTCTACTCGAGACGTTTTGAAAACGCGCGTCAAAACCCAAAATCGATGAAACGGGAGCCAAGTTATGACCATTTGAAATTTCCAAATTTTTAGGTTTTCGAAAAGGTGGGCAAAAAATTAAAAAAATTTTTTTTTCTCTTTTTTCAATGTTTCGATACCCCATTCGATCGGAAATTTTCTGCTGATTACGAATAACACCAAGTTTTAGTCGAAATCTCAAAATATCAATGTGAAAACGGCGAAATTTCGCTGATCACGAATAACACCCCTTTTCGTCGAAATCTCAATATTTCTATGAGAAAAGGCGAAAAACGAAAAAAATCACTTTTTGGACGATTTTCAATGAAACTTCTAGTTTCTCAAGGAAACTGGTACTGAATCAGTAATCAGCGAGTCAAAATACATCGATATAGCGTCCTAAAAGTAAATTTAAAGAATTCAACATTTTTATGCATTTCGGCGAAAAAGAAGTGTCTTCACTAAAATCGCTGTAACGTTGCTTCCCGATGGAGTTGGAACCCCACTCTGTACTCATTCTTTTCGTGATCGAAACCCCTTTAAAATGGCGCTTGAATCATTGTGCTATCACTATTTTTCGATTTTTCACAGATTTTTAAAGTCGGACCATCGATTTTTGCGGATTTCTCCATACATACCCCTTCTCATTTTTTTCGCCAATTTTCATCCTACTCTCACGGCCACAATAATTGAGATATCGGGATGATCCCAAATGCATTCTCTAAGTCTACTCGAGACGTTTTGAAAACGCACGTCAAAACCCAAAATCGATGAAACGGGAGCCAAGTTATGACCATTTGAAATTTCGAGATTTTTAGGTTTTCGAAAAGGTGGGCCAAAAATTAAATTTTTTTTTTTTTCTCTTTTTTCAATGTTTCGATACCCCATTCGATCGGAAATTTTCCGCTGATTACGAATAACACCGAGTTTTAGTCGAAATCTCAAAATATCAATGTGAAAACGGCGAAAATTCGCTGATCACGAATAACACCCCTTTTCGTCTAAATCTCAATATTTCTATGAGAAAAAGGCGAAAAACGAAAAAAATCACTTTTTAGACGATTTTCAATGAAATTTCTAGTTTCCCAAGGAAACTGGTACTGAATCAGTAATCAGCGAGTTAAAATACATCGATATAGCGTCCTAAAAGTAAATTTAAAGAATTCAACATTTTTTTGCATTTCGACGAAAAAGAAGTGTCTTCACTAAAATCGCTGTAACGTTGCTTCCCGATGGAGTTGGAACCCCACTCTGTACTCGTTCTTTTCGTGATCGAAACCCCTTTAAAATGGCGCTTGAATCATTGTGCTATCACTATTTTTCGATTTTTCACAGATTTTTAAAGTCGGACCATCGATTTTTGCGGATTTCTCCATACATACCCCTTCTCATTTTTTTCGCCAATTTTCATCCTGCTCTCACGGCGACAATAATTGAGATATCGGGATAATCCCAAATGCATTCTCTAAGTCTACTCGAGACGTTTTGAAAACGCACGTCAAAACCCAAAATCGATGAAACGGGAGCGAAGTTATGACCATTTGAAATTTCGAGATTTTTAGGTTTTCGAAAAGGTGGGCCAAAAATTAAATTTTTTTTTTTTCTCTTTTTTCAATGTTTCGATACCCCATTCGATCGGAAATTTTCCGCTGATTACGAATAACACCGAGTTTTAGTCGAAATCTCAAAATATCAATGTGAAAACGGCGAAATTTCGCTGATCACGAATAACACCCCTTTTCATCGAAATCTCAATATTTCTATGAGAAAAAGGCGAAAAACGAAAAAAATCACTTCTTGGACGATTTTCAATGAAATTTCTAGTTTCTCAAGGAAACTGGAACTGAATCAGTAATCAGCGAGTCAAAATTCATCGATATAGCGTCCTAAAAGTAAATTTAAAGAATTCAAAATTTTTTTGCATTTCGGCGAAAAACAAGTGTCTTCACTAAAATCGCTGTAACGTTGCTTCCCGATGGAGTTG
The DNA here is from genome assembly GCA_958009045.1 of Oxytorus armatus. Taxonomy (NCBI): domain Eukaryota; kingdom Metazoa; phylum Arthropoda; class Insecta; order Hymenoptera; family Ichneumonidae; genus Oxytorus; species Oxytorus armatus. Next base: position 13,309,850 of record OY253746.1, on the reverse strand, counting down.
GAACCCCACTCTGTACTCATTCTTTTTGTGATCAAAACCCCTTTAAAATGGCGCTTGAATCATTGTGCTATCACTATTTTTCGATTTTTCACAGATTTTTAAAGTCGGACCATCGATTTTTGCGGATTTCTCCATACATACCCCTTCTCATTTTTTTCGCCAATTTTCATCCTGCTCTCACGGCCACAATAATTGAGATATCGGGATGATCCCAAATGCATTCTCTAAGTCTACTCGAGACGTTTTGAAAACGCACGTCAAAACCCAAAATCGATGAAACGGGAGCCAAGTTATGACCATTTGAAACTTCGAGATTTTTAGGTTTTCGAAAAGGTGGGCCAAAAATTAAAAACAAATTTTTTCTCTTTTTTCAATGTTTCGATACCCCATTCGATCGGAAATTTTCCGCTGATTACGAATAACACCGAGTTTTAGTCGAAATCTCAAAATATCAATGTGAAAACGGCGAAAATTCGCTGATCACGAATAACACCCCTTTTCGTCTAAATCTCAATATTTCTATGAGAAAAAGGCGAAAAACGAAAAAAATCACTTTTTAGACGATTTTCAATGAAATTTCTAGTTTCCCAAGGAAACTGGTACTGAATCAGTAATCAGCGAGTCAAAATACATCGATATAGCGTCCTAAAAGTAAATTTAAAGAATTCAACATTTTTTTGCATTTCGACGAAAAAGAAGTGTCTTCACTAAAATCGCTGTAACGTTGCTTCCCGATGGAGTTGGAACCCCACTCTGTACTCATTCTTTTCGTGATCGAAACCCCTTTAAAATGGCGCTTGGATCATTGTGCTATCACTATTTTTCGATTTTTCACAGATTTTTAAAGTCGGACCATCGATTTTTGCAGATTTCTCCATACATACCCCTTCTCATTTTTTTCGCCGATATTCATCCTGCTCTCACGGCTACAATAATTAAGATATCGGGATGATCCAAAATGCATTCTCTAAGTCTACTCGAGACGTTTTGAAAACGCACGTCAAAACCCAAAATCGATGTAACGGGAGCCAAGTTATGACCATTTGAAATTTCGACATTTTTAGGTTTTCGAAAAGGTGGGCCAAAAATTAAAAAAAATTTTTTTCTCTTTTTTCAATGTTTCGATACCCCATTCGATCGGAAATTTTCCGCTGATTACGAATAACACCGAATTTTAGTCGAAATCTCAAAATTTCAATGTAAAAACGGCGAAATTTCGCTGATCACGAATAACACCCCTTTTCGTCGAAATCTCAATATTTCTATGAGAAAAAGGCGAAAAACGAAAAAAATCACTTTTTGGACGATTTTCAATGAAATTTCTAGTTTCTCAAGGAAACTGGTACTGAATCAGTAATCAGCGAGTCAAAATGAATCGATATAGCGTCCTAAAAGTAAATTTAAAGAATTCAACATTTTTATGCATTTCGGCGAAAAAGAAGTGTCTTCCCTAAAATCGCTGTAACGTTGCTTCCCGATGGAGTTGGAACCCCACTCTGTACTCGTTCTTTTCGTGATCGAAACCCCTTTAAAATGGCGGTTGAATCATTGTGCTATCACTATTTTTCGATTTTTCACAGATTTTTAAAGTCGGACCATCTATTTTTGCGGATTTCTCCATACATACCCCTTCTCATTTTTTTCGCCGATATTCATCCTGCTCTCACGGCTACAATAATTGAGATATCGGGATGATCCAAAATGGATTCTCTAAGTCTACTCGAGACGTTTTGAAAACGCACGTCAAAACCCAAAATCGATGAAACGGGAGCCAAGTTATGACCATTTGAAATTTCGAGATTTTTAGGTTTTCGAAAACGTGGGCCAAAAATTAAACAAAAATTTTTTCTCTTTTTTCAATGTTTCGATACCCGATTGAAATTTTTTTTTCTCTTTTTTCAATGTTTTGATACCCTATCGAATAGGGTATCGAAACATTGAAAAAAGAGAAAAAAAAAATTTCGTAATTTTTGGTCCACCTGGGCCTTTGGCCCAATTGGCGTCAGCAGCTTGAACATGACGCCGTAGATACGATGCGAAGTTGCCAACAACAGAAACGAACGATGCGCCACCTTTAACAGTCTTGCTCTACTCGTGTGATACCAAATGAGCGCTGTCGCAGTCTCTTTATAGATGCCGCCTGGTGAATTGTTCTTATAGTGTTTGTAGCTATAACCACGGTCTTATATACAGGCTGGAAACTCCCTCAAATTTCGGCGGTGTGGGGTGACTGTCTTAACGCAGTTCGTTTTACTTTCTGTAGCAACCACTAGAGGCGTTCCGATCTTAGTTGCGGCCTTACAATGCCAGCAGACATAACCTGAAAAGCCCACGATAGCTCTCGCGGTTGTCTGTCTCTGTCCCACTAACGACTTCTGCCGTATTACACATATTCATTATATGAATATATTTTTTAATGATATTATTTAATATTCTTTAATGAATATATTGAATAAATATGCTCTTAATTTGAATCGGGTTTTAAAGATTCTAACTGTTAACCGAGCATGACAAAAATAAACTATTTGTGAATATCTATGTCATATGAACATATATTAGGCGAAATAGTTGTCTACATCTTGATGGATCGATCTCCGTTAGATTTTTTTTTAATCCGATAAAATAGACAAAAGTTTTTATTTTCAAAAATAGAAATATATTGATTCGTTTCATATATTTAATTTGATCCTTATTCATTATATTTTCGTGAAAATTACAGGTACTCGAATAAAGAGAAAAATTTAAGTATTTATTTTTATTCATACTTACTCGATTTTGAAAACTGGAACACTTACAAAAATTAAAAAACCGAAGTTGAAAAAAATGGAAAGAGCTGATTTTTACTTACCTTAATCTACTATTTTTTGGCATGCTGCTAAATAGTCTATTTCGGAATATTGACAAAACTCAAATGAAGAGAAAAATTAAAGAATTTATTTTAACTCATATTTCCTTGATGTTGACAGCTGGAACGCTTACACAAACTTAACATAAATTTATTCATTAGTTAATTTAGACAATTTTTTTTCAACAAGTCATTTCTTTTTCAGTTTTGAATTTTCCTGATGGTAATATTGCCTCATTCTTAATCTTACCTAGTAAATTATCGCATATGAAAGGATTTCACATCCATGCTCTATACAGGGATAAGTGAAGGTGTAAGAATCAAGTACTTCATCTAGTCATATCGAAGACATCAATTCGAGAGGAATATTTTGTAAATGATGCTTCGATATGACGGATCAGATGAAAGAAATGAGGATTTGCGTGAATCAGGCCACCGCATAATTTCATTTGCACCAGTTGCGACTCTGAATATCCGCAGCTAGTTTTCAATCTCAAAGCTTCTTGCCACACTGGACAGGATTCATATTTTTTATGGAACTTCAGGGATATCTGAAATATCAATAGAGGAAATTTATGTATGTTCAAATTAGTTTCATTTCATCGCTTTCATATATTAACAATGCAATAGGTACTTTCTGTTAAGGAAACTCACCGATATAAGAAGTAATTCACCGATACAAGAGCTTGACCCATTCGCGAACTATGTCAGCATGATTACAATGCTGTTCACATACACGATCCGTCTTTTGTAATTTTACAACATTTTACAATGCCTGGAATAGACTCTTTCCACTTTTTCCGCATATAAATGTCTTTTGGCACGTAAAATGTAGAACATTTCTTCTTTCTTTTGCTGCCGGTTTTGCAATTTGGGACCACACACTGATATCTCATTTTAAATATAATTATCACTAATAGTCGTGATATAAACGAAATGAACGTAAAATGCAAGGATATCAATATCGAGGGGTTTTCAGGTTATGCCTGCTGGCATTGTAAGGTCGCAACTAAGATCGGAACGCCTCTAGTGGTTGCTACAGCAATTAAACTTGACTTCGTTAAGGAGGTCACTTTCAGTGGAGGAGTTTTCAGACCTGTATATAAGACCGTGCCCTAACACGTTACGCGTCGCGTTAACGCTAGTAGCCATTCGACGAGCAGTGCTGGCAAATCAACAGCAGCATGAGAAATATCGCTTCTGATTGGCTGCTGTAGTTTAGCTGTTAATGCCCTGTGTAGTCGACACGTGTGTATTTGTTATCTGGCAAGCTAAACGATTGACCACCTAACGTTGTAATTGGACTACCAATCACCACCAAACGATTCTGCTTCTATTGAGACCTTGCAGGACAAAATGGAATGAAAAATAATGGTTTTATCGTTCATAACGCGCCACGATACAACGGAATACGTTTCACGACCAATCGGAGCTCTCGTTCTCCCGTGCAGTCGACGCGTATGAATTTGTTATCTGGCAAGCTAAACGATTGACCACCTAACGTTGTAATTGGACTACCAATCACCACCAAACGATTCTGCTTCTATTGAGACCTTGCAGGACAAAATCGGATGACAAATAATGGTTTTATCGTTCATAACGCGTCACGATACAACGGAATACGTTTCTCGACCAATCGGAGCACTCGTTCGCCCGTGCAGTCGACGCGTATGAATTTGTTATCTGGCGAGCTGAACGATTGACCACCTAACGTTGTAATTGGACTACGAATCACCACCAAACGATTTTGCTTCTATTGAGACCTTGCAGGACAAAATCGGATGACAAATAATGGTTTTAAGGGTTCATAACGCATCGCGATACAACGGAATACGTTTCTCGACCAATCGGAGCTCTCGTTCCCCCGTGCAGTCGACGAGAATGAATTTGTTATCTGGCAAGCTAAACGATGGACCACCAAACGATGTAATTAGACTACCAATCACCACCAAACGATTTTACTTCAATTGAGATCATAAAGACATTTAAATATATGACATCTGTTGAGAAACAATAATTTTGTCCGGCTAACTTCACGCCATAAAATCCGTACTCCCGCCATCTGACCGCAGATAGTTTTTTATATTTTGTAGGTATTTCAAGAACTACCAAACCTTTTAATTAACATATTCGTTACTACCAAACGATTCCGCATCGAATAAGCCTTCATAAAACATTTTTGGTTAACATTTAATAATTGTCCGGCTAACTTCACTCAAAATCTTTGATTGTCTTATAAAATAAAAACTATTTACCACCAAACCTTTTAAGTAGACTACCAATCACTACCAAACGACCACCAAACGATTAGATATGATAAACAATTAAAAAGTCAAAATTGTCCGGTCAAGCTCCCGGCGGTTGTCAGCTAGCTTTACTAAGTCGACGCCTTCGCTCGCCGAGAGTACGCAGCGGACGCTCGTAGGCATACGCTTTATCCAAAGAGTGTGAAGCACATCGTCGGAGATTCGGTCAGCGGCGAGAGTTCGCATCTCTCGTAGCAGTTGAGATGGCTTCTTGTCGCCAAGTTCCATGTCTGTAAGTAGTTTGTGTAGCTGCGTCTCCCTAGAGTCTGTGAAATGCTCGATAAGGTGTTTTTTTAGTCCGTCGTATTTCCCGTGCTCGGGGGGACATCGTATTAAATCCGAGACTCGTTGCAATGAGTCTACGTCCAACGCCGCGACGACGGTGAAATATTTTGTTCAGTCGGATGTTATTCGATGAGAGTAGAATTGAGCTTCTACTTGCGCGAACCACAGGGCAGGATCGTTGTGCCAGAATGGAGGTAGCTTGACACTCCTTACCTCAGATACCTGGGTGTGTTCTCGTTGATCGTTGTTCGTCCTCGTGGTTGTAATTTCCGTATCGTTGAGGGACGCGCCTGCGGTCGTCTCCTGTGTTCTTGGTATTGCTCCCCTCGTTGGTGTATGTTCGAACGGCATCGCGTAATTTTCTTGTTTCGCTTGCGGCGTGGTTTCCCGGCAGTTTGAGGTTATATTTTGTAATCGTTATTAATCACGTCGGGGTCACCAATTGTAGTCTTTTGCTCAATTTCGCCGGTGGAATAAACACTCGCCGAAGGTAGTACAGTTAAACGTAACTTTATTAATATCACAGCTGTAGAAGAAAATGTTTTACAAGGTTTTATATCGTTGTGAGAAGTAAGCGTGATGTCGAGTCAGAAGGACGTAAGAATTCTCGAGAAAAAGCGCGCGTCAATGTTCTCGTGAACAGTCATAGACTCTGCAGCTGTAGCGTTCGGAAAGTCGCATCGACTTTCGGAACCAGCGACTGTTTTCGTGGCTGGCGCTGATTGACTATTCCCTGGTTGTTGGCGCGTTGGTTACCGACTGCGGTCGGAGGAGCGGGCGAGACCGCTACATAGCTGACGCATGCTGTGACATCTAGCGGTTGTTAGCAGCGGCTCGTAGTAAAATACCACGGCGGAAGGATACAAGGGTAGGAATGCGCATAATGTTCGAATAGCCAATAAGAAATTTGTACCATTGCGCCCGCCATTACGAGCGGCAATTCAAAAACGTTTATAATGAAATCGACGTAAATCAAATCAATTCAATAGTAAAAATAGAAATTTTTATTATTTCCCCGAGAAAAATAGAAATAGCATAAAGAAATCTTTTCAGAATGACAGGCAAGCATTCTCTGAAGAATTTGTGAGCTATTTGGTGCAGGTAAACTGAAAACAATTGTCGTGAAGAAAGCAAAAGGGTAAATGCGTAAAGAGAGGCAAGACATTTTATTATGAGTGTAGGCATTATTAATGAATAACGTTTTTTTTCGGTAAACTATTTGTATATGTTACCTTTTCAGATTCTATTGCTTTTTCAAAATAAAAATAAAATTCTTATCTAAATTGGTTTATTTTCATTAGTTCATACTAAGCCTCTAAATCTATTCATCATTATCGAAAACTTTGAAATTATCAATTAGTTTTCATCGATTAATCTACTATTTTTTGGCATGCTTCTAAATACTGTCCATTTCGGAATATTGTCAAAACTCAAATAAAGAGAAAAATTAAAGTATTTATTTTTATTCATACTTCCTTGATTTCGAAAACTGGAACACTTGCAAAAACTGCACCTAAGATTTATTCAGTAGTTAATTTCGACAATTTTTCTTAACAACAATTTCATTTTCAATTTAAAATTTTTCTGGTGCGCATATTGCCTCATTCTTAATCTTGCATAGTAAATTATGGCATATGATAAGAATTCAGATGCATGCTCTTTACAGGGATAAGTGAAGGTTTATGAATTAAATACTTCATCTAGAGTTATAGCGAAGACATCAATACGAGAGGAATATTTTGTAAATGATGCTTCGATATGACGGATCACATGAAAGAAATGAGGATTTGCGTGAATCTGGCCACGGCGTGATTTCATTTGCACCAGTTGCGACTCTGAAGATCCGCTTCCTGAAACACTGGACAGGATTCATATTTTTTATGGAACTTCAGGGATATCTGAAATATCAATAGAGGAAATTTATGTATGTTTTAATTACTTTTATTTCATCGCTTTTATATACTAACGATGCAATAGATACATTCCCTTAAGGGTTTTGAGCGTTAAAAAAAACACTTTTTTTGCGATTTTTTTTCTCAAATATGGATTGAGCAATTTTATTCAAACCTTTTGTACATTATTGAGCATACTTTTGACAATGTTGTGTAATTTTTTCATGCAGAAATATTGAAGCATAAGCCCGTAATAGAGCTTCCCCCAGAACGTCTTGGAAAAAAAACAATTTGCGGTGTTCACTATAACTCGGCCGGAAATTATCTGAAAATGAAGAACCATGAAAATTTAGTCAAATTATAATCAAATTTTCCCCCCAACGTTCTCTGATAATTTTTTTTTTCATTCAAAAATTTTTGGCGGCCATCTAAAGATTGTGAACTGTTATTTTCCACGAAAAATTCCGCCATTTTGTGGGTGGGAAACACCCTTAATGTAAAAAAAAAATTAAACTAAACGTTGGGGGGAGGTATTTTATATGTAGAAAATGTCTACAAAGTGTGAAATGAATCGGTCAAGTAGTTTTCAAATGGCAGTGAACACGGACTTTGAAAAAGTAGTTTTGAGAAAAACGCGTCTAAAGTGCACTGCTAGCCCGACCGCCCGCAGCTGTTAGAGGTATAGCGTTAAAGGCCAGGAGATTAATAAGACAATAACTTCAAGAATATTGCTTAGATCGGTTTAAAATTTTAAGGACATATTCTTGAAATGTTAAACAATAAGATAAGACAAAAAAAATTCGATTTTTCGAAAGTGAAAACCCTTACCCCGCCCTTAAGAAAACTTACCAAGACGAGTACTGATTCCTTGAATTGACGATATCGTGACTCTGAAGGACGGAACAGTGCTTGGAGAATTTCTTTCAGAATTCGAAACTTGTTTCGCATATCCATGCCCTGGCACACAATTTTCCTTTTCTACTCAGATGTCATCGAATCTTATTCGCACGGCAAACTCTTTGAGTCCCATTGTTTTGTATGGGACCTTACATGTTGAAAATACACGATATGAGCAACTATCTTCTCAAACTATGCGTAAAATCTTTTCATTAAACTTACCCGTGCAATTACTTGACCATTTGCGTCGAGCTTGACCCATTTGCGAACTATGTCTTCATTGTTAAAATGCTTTTCACATACACGATTTGTGTGTTGTAATTTTATAATGCCTGGAATAGATTGTTCCCACTTTTTCCACATATCAATGTTCTTAGACACTCGAAATGTACAACATTTTTTGTGTATTTTGCTACCGGTTTTACAATGTGGCACCACACACCGATTCGTCATTCTTAATATAATAATCAGTAAAAGACAGTGATCACAAGACCGTGCTGTGATCTACACCAAATAAACATAATATTCAGGCATAGCAGTATCGAAGGGTTTTCAGGTTATGTCTATCAGCATTATCTGATCGAAACGCCTCTAGTGACTGCTACAGAAATTAAAAACAGCTTCGTTACGAGGCCCATTCTCGGCGGAGGAGTTTCCAGACCTGTATACAAGACCGTGCTTTGAACCGCCCGAAGACTTGACGCGAGGTCTTCGCTAAATTTTTCTATTTCTATTTTTCTGTTTTTTCCTATTAAAGTGGTGAGCCATTTTTTTGCCGGGCACAGCGATAAGAGAATACGGCAGAGAAGACAGAAGAAATTTAGTCAATCATGTTACGATAGTGAAGCAATTTTTAAACGAAAAAACAAAAACACACGAGACACTGAAACACTAGGGTGAGTTTTTGTTTTTTTTTCTTTTTCTTTTCCTTATTGTTCATGTAAAACAACATGCTAAACTCGCGATAATCCGTATTTAAGAAATATTTCATATATATCTATCGTTATGTTTTTACGCACATTAATTTGCTTACAAATTTAGAGCATCAAGTTCATGCTGTTTTTTTTTTCTGTAACAACACACGTTATAACTCCACGATAACCATAGTGGATGATTATTCAAAATATATTCATCGCCGTTTGTTCTTAAGCAATGATATGCTCGGCAATTTATGTCGTCGCAGTTGAGCAACGATGATTCGCCGTTTTTTAAGTTTCTTTTTAGATTTCGAACAAAAAAAAATAGTCTAAACCTTTTTTTACTTGTACAACTGACCCAGTTAACGTTACTTTCGTTGATCGAGTGAAATGAAGACCTTCCCGTATCAATGTTCCGCTTGAGAATAGCACCACGTTAATATTCTCAGCAAGAATAGATCTGAACATTAATAAAGCGTCATTGACCTAACGACGATCGTTCCTACGATATTACAAACCCATTTTCTTCGTATCGCTTTCCACGTCACTGCATATTATTCACGCTGAACAAAAATGCAATTCCGCATTGCAAAAACTGTATTATCGATGAATCAATGAATGGGCAATTTGTCATCACAAATTAGTGATAATGAGTCGATAAATTACGTAATGTTTAATTGACCCGAATAATTGGCAGCCGTTGCATTCTTTATCAACAAAAATTAGGCGCAATTTGACCAGTGAGTCATGTCAAAATGTTTCGACATTGACACGTGACAATAACTGTTGGGAAATTCACACACAGCCACTGTTTGTCCGTCTTTCTATCTCTGTTGATCCTGAATTTATGACGAAGGAAAAAAAAATTACACATGTGTTTGAGCTCGATGTAGAAATACCGGAGAGAAGGTTCAGAATCAATTTTCACAGGTATTGGACTATGATCGTTCATTTAACAGTTGTGAGCGCCATTCCAAAGGTCAAAATGAATGGGTGATTAGATTTTTTTTCATTTCCAAGACCGACACTCAGTCAGAGCCCATACATTCTGAAGTGTAACATTGAGTCACCTGATATGCTAACAATATTTATATGCAACGGAAAACAGTAAGAACTGATTTAAAATTGCTTATTGAATAATTTGAAGCTTGACGCATAATAAAGCTCTTATCTGCTTTAGATATACACGGTTTTAATGAGTTTCTCGTGTCAGTTGGTGATATACAGTTTGTTGAACTATAGACAATATTTCACGCCGATCCCATAAGTTTCCTGTGTTCGATAAGAGTACCAAAATCAAGAAGGGATTGTTCTTAACCGACGAACACCATTTCATTTTGCTATTTGCAGATTCAAAAAAAAAAACAGAATCATCGCTCTTCAAACGCGCACAACTGCAAACACGTGGAAATAACAAAATGGGATTCGTAACGTCGATGAAACAGTCTGCGGTGCTGCATCTAATGTTTGCAATTACATTCTTCACTTCGGGATTGATAATAAATCTCTTTCAGTGCATATTGTACCTGGGACTGAGACCCTTCTCAAAATACCTCTATCGCAAGATCAATTATTACTTATGTTACTCTTTCTACAGCCGTGAGTTTCATTCGTTTATTACTACGTATTTTGTGGGTTTTCAGCGGAGAATGGACACTGTTCGATTGCCATTGCAAACAATAATATTGATATTCATTACAAGGGTATAATTACTCAAAATTCTTAATAACATTATAAAACATAGTTAACACAATTGAAATAAATATTTACAATTAATAATATTTCTATAATGTTTTTATGTTTTTTCATTCGAACAATGATCATTCTTGTTTTAAAGACCTGGCGATAAAATATGAGACCATTTTTCTGTTTAATTCTTCACTTTACAGAATTAGTATTTATGGCCGAATGGTGGTCAGGCACAGACGTTATAGTCTATGCGGACAAAAAAGAATTTGACAAGTACTACGGTTACGAGCACGGATATCTTTTGATGAATCACAGTTACGAAATTGACTGGTTGATGGGATGGATGTTTTGCGATCGAATAAGAATGTTAGGGGTGAGTGTACTTTTGTTGTTACATTATTTTTTGTTTAAATAATTTTCAACGATTAACATTGTACTGAAGTTTGAGGAAACAATGTGTGATTTCAGAATTGCAAAGCGTACGCGAAAAAATCGATAAAATACATCCCTACACTCGGCTGGGCGTGGAAATTCGCCGAGAGTGTGTTTCTCGAGAGAAGTTGGGAAAAGGACAAGGAAGTTATCGGCGAACAGATACGAGAATTGGGCAATTATCCCGACACCATGTGGGTAAGTACAAACAACTTTATTATATATGTTATATTTTCAAGATTGTACAATTGATTCCTTTTTATCGCAAAGTTAATCTTGAAATTCCAAAATTTAACTTGCAATTTTTTTTTCTGTAAAGATTGAAAAATCAATAAATGTCGCTTTTTTTTTCTCAGCTCTTAATGTACGCCGAGGGTACACGATTCACCCCCGAGAAGCACGAGGCTAGTCAAGAATTTGCTAAGAAAAAAGGTTTACCGTTGCTTAAGCATCACTTGACACCGCGCACAAAAGGTTTCACAGCGAGTATTCCGCACTTGCGGGGAAAAGTCGAGGCTATATACGACATCCAATTGGCATTCAAGCCAAACGATCCCGTAAAGCCAACAATGACGAATCTCCTGTACGGAAAGAGAGTCGAGGCGCACATGTACTTTAAACGAATTCCACTGTCCGACGTACCGGACGGCGAAGAAGCTGCCGCTGAATGGTTACATATGATATATCAGCAGAAGGTACGGAATAACGTTTCTACGCTTTTTTTTCTTAGCTAATAATAAACCACAGGGAATACTGATTAAGGGATCGAGTTAATTTCATAAATTCGGCAATTTCGTAGTTTTACTCGACAATTTTAAACTTGCAGTGCTTTATTGACAAAAAAGAAAACTTATTATCTAAGGTTGGAAAAATAATCAATTTTTGTTTGTGAAGTTTGGAAAAATATGGTGAGAAGTGAAGTGATTGAAAAAATTAATAATTTGATTGTTTAATAAGCACTTTGTTTGATTATTTCAATTGTATTTTTGCATCACGTAAAAAAACGGTACCTATTGATACTTACATATTCTGCTTCCTGATATTAATCTAATCGGTCGCAAATTTCCCGCTGCAAGGAAGTCCCTTTCTCACAGAGGAAACTTTGTGACTCTTTCGTCAATGTGAAGAAACAATATGGAAGTTTTTATTTTGCATCTTTTTTCTTGTCTATTTACCTTTATAGTGTGAAGTTTGATTTTGAATGTTTAACCATTTTTTTTTCCCGCCCATTAAAAGTGTGTATAAAATTTTAGCTCGATAGCTCAAAATTGATTTGAATTAGGATACTGAGAAAAATGAAGAAGAAAAGAAAAATCAAAGCCCCTTAAAAATCGTACATTTTTCATCGACTTTTGACAAAATAATGTAGGACGAAGAGAGATGACTACTTAAGAACTGTGCGGAATTTCAGCACTATAGCTCCGGTCGCTTGCGAGTTATGGAGGTTCAATTTTTAAGACATTTCACACATACACTCACACACGCGTTTAGACATTTCTTTCTAAATGTGATTTTTAGACGTTTTGGCACATTTTATGAACACATTCGAAAACTCGAAAATTTCATTATTCCTTATCGCAATCACAAAGCTTCTTTTACGGTGAAGCAAAATGTGGACTTCTGCATTAATAGAGTAAATGCACGAATGAAATGACATTCTATTGCACGATAAATAAATCTATTTCTCGTAGGATCGTATGGCCGAGAGTTTTATGCAAACGGGAGATTTCTTCGCGACCAGCGGCGTACCGAAAACCGACAGGTTCAAGCTTCAAAGACGATGTTACTCTCTTATAAATACAATATTCTGGGCTCTGGTAGTTCTTGTCCCGATGTTGTATTACATCATTAAACTTTTTATTTCCGGTTCAACGGTCTATTTCTCGATCGGAGTTGGTATCATACTTTTGTGTGAGTACATTTTTGTTTTTCCTCTCTAATACTAATAACCACAAATTTTTCAATATTTCGTCGAATTACGTTTTATAAGACATGCCGTTTTTTTTTTGTATTACAGTTTCTCTAATGATGAAGAAAACAATTGGCATGTCCGAGATAAGCAAGAGCTCGTCGTACGGAGCTGGCGACACCAAAAAGGATAAGTAGGTGATACATTTTACAATGTGGCGAGACGAGAGACAAAAACAAAGAGGAATAGAGGAAAATTCTGAGGATAGAAAAATTAAGAGAAAGAGAGAGAAGAAAATTGCGTCGAAGCTGTGAATCATTTCGGTATAAATGTACAACAGTGGATATTATGATAAATGACTGTCACAAAAGATACTGACGAGGACATACATTTTACCAAACAAAACAAAAACAAAAAAATATATATATATAAAATAACACAAACATGACTTGCGTTTCACCGTAAACGGTTTTGAATATTTTCTGCATCTAGTTTAGTGAAACGTGAACAAAAGCACCGATCAGCCAACCGGCTCACCAGACTGAGACAAAAACATTTGTAAAATCAACTGAAGCACGATTGCGGGGACACATTTAATAAATAAAAACACGGTAATTGGTTGGTCAAACGAATTTTCTTTTTTTCGTTCAATTCTTTATATTTTTGTTACATCAACAGCAATTTCATTCAATCAACTGTATTTTGCGTTTTTTTTTTTGTCCCGAGTAATCATAAATTTCGTTGATTCTTGTCACATTTCTCAGTCCACTGAATGATCGTTTTCGCGTAATCGCACACACACACACACACACGCGCACTTTACAATTACGTTTAAAATAATTTCTGGTGATAACGAACTTTTGATAAAACCTCTTTTTCATGCAAATAATTGTAATATATTTCAATATTTTTATTAATGTATATCTCAAAGCACAATGGAAAAAAAAACTCGTTTGGAAATGATCATTCAATGATGATTGAAGTTGGTCATTCGTCGGTGCCTTTGTTCTACAATACGGAACTTGGTATTATTATCTAAGATTTACAAACAAATGTTTTCTTTTTCGTTTTCATTATTATTCGTATCTATAGCGATTGTTATTGTTGAATAAACGGCCAATTAATCACAGAATTTATAGCGTCGTTTGGATTTTTATTGTCAATGTCTCTTGGGAGAAGTATATCTCGTCGCGCAGTAACATTACTATAGCACGTTATGGTACGGTAATTTCAAGGATAATTATCTGTTTACAGTCGCATTCGCTAAAAATTCGCTTTCATGAAAATTGTAGTACCACGCAATGACACGGAAGTTTGAAAGAAAGAAGAATCAACCATTTTGCTAAATATTGCTAAAAAGATATTAATACAGCGGTTTAAAAAAAGATTTTGACGCATATTTAGCATCGTTGTTTTATAACCTCTGATTTTTTTTAAATTTTTGCCATTTTTTCATTCATTCGATTCTTGCTGTAAATTGAAAGGTTTGTGTTTATAATTTTGGTCAGTCAATTACCTTTGGATATGATCCAATAATCAGTTTCATAATCTTTTTGCGTCACAATGAAATAAAAATATTTAAAAAAACAATCGACTATATTAAAGATATTAAAAATATTCAGTCTAAACAATAACGCAAGCAGTTAAAAAAAAATCCGTTTAACGAATGATGGTTTTTTTTAGACGTAAAGTGTAATCTCGTGCTATTCTAGATTGTTTGAAAAAAAAATGGAAAAAATGTATCAATGAAACTGATAATTATATGCTGATAAATCAAAGTCGCGAATTTTCATTGAATGTATCTTTTGAATGAGACTGGATAAAAAACGAAATCCCCTTAACAATACATATTTCATGACTTGTAAATCGTATCGAGTATTAATATACTCTCGCGTTAGATTTCATGCTCGTTCGTTTCGTGATGTTTTTCCTCATATCCATGAGTCGGACTGGCTTTGTATCGTACCTTCCGTAGCTTTCCTCGAGCATCGATATAACCGTAATGTCCCGTTACCGTGCCATTGCCATGTCGCTCCTCCATTCTGTACTGTCTGTTTTCTCTGTGGGACATTAAAGAATGAAAAAAAAACATGGAATGTCGATAATCGTAAGAATTTGCACAGGATATCATATTTCTATATAATAATTATAAATTAATATATATATATATATATTAATAAATGTAAAATATGAGAAAATATTATATAATTGTTATCATAGATTATATTTTTTATTGTAATTTCACAATTATAATCGAAAATTCCAAACGAATGACCGTGTTGGAAATGCCTCTACGATCATGTAAACAAATATTCAGATAAAAATCGTAAAAATTCTAGGATATACTTCTTTTTTTTTTTCTTTTCCTTCAAATTAACCAAATAGTTAAGAACTACGACTCTCAAAATATTCCATGTAGCTGAATATTTTTTTATATGACCACAATAAATGCATTTCGAATTTCTCTTTTAGGATTTTCGATACGTTTTTTGTCTGCACAGTACAAAAAGAAATATGTTTTTTCGACTATTTTTTTTTGCGTGCAGCACGCCCTTGACTAAAATAAATTACACTATTATGGACAATAATTAATGAAATAATAATTTTACCCATCTCCAGTGTCAAAACCAAACATATAAGTCTCCGGACCTGCGTGACCATGTATGTGAAATTGTATTCTGTCCTTTGATGCTCCTAGAGCATTTTCAATCTGCTCATTACTCTCTTCATCGCTGTCATTAGTTTCCCTGTCGTCGGTTGCCTCGACTTGTTGCTCCGGAGCACGAACTTCGATATAATTTGCGCGATCATCATCGACATCTACGAATCTATGATTTTTCGGACTACCAGTAGTTTGATTAATTAACGGTTCTTTAGCTTTCGTTTTCAAAGATCCTTTACTCTTCTCGTAATACTGATAATCCGTGTTTGTCGTTGTCGGCGGTTTCAGATACGACGATGGTACATTTTCCGAATTCTTCGTTTTGTCAATCTTATAATTCCAATTGTCAAGAGGACGAACTTTTTTCGGAATTCCCCGATCCTTCGTTCTATTGGGTGATCGAAATTTTTTATACTCGTTCGGACTCAACGGACGATCATATTTTTTTTGTCGATAACGATTGTCGTTCGGTGGACTTGTTTTGCCAACGAATTTAGTCGGCGAATTGCGAAATTGTGCTACACGAGAACTTTCCTCGGGCTGTATTACAGTCGCTGTTGGATATCGCAAAAAAGGTGACCACAGCAGAGTTTGATGGTTTGTTGAAATAGTTGACGAATCGATCGTGAAGATCGATATCAGAGCGACAATTAGCTAGTTAAATTAAAGTGAGACAAAAAACAACGATAATAGATTAAAGTTTACTAAGCCCGTTTTATTATACTAAAAGACGTTAAAAATTATTTTTACAATATTTCAAAGATTGATGGAAATCAAGATGCGCCTGGGTTCAAGAATGTTTATATTTTATAGAAAAATCATGTGAAATTGTAAATTTAGAGAAAAATAACACATTTTATGGTAATTATTCACAAATTATATTTTCGTCAATTTGTCAACACAATTTTTCGTATAGATTCAGTCTAGATAAGAGATAACTCATTTTCTTTGTTCAATAATTTTCGTGGACAATTAATCGCTAAAAAATGTATATAAATATCAATACTTTTACAAATTACAATGATGTATTTACGTATATCCAAAATGACTTGTTAATAAAAAAATTATTACAAATGAAAAATATTATTCAGTGTATTAATATTAACAAGAAACAAAAATCCTTTGTCATTAACAAAAGATGAAAACATTATGGACTTTATTTTTTTAACTGAACAAAAAAATGTCGTTTGAACAATTGCTAAAAAAACTAGACACCCCTAGAGTACATTGATCTATATAGATTTTTTCTTCATCAAAGTAGATCTTCTTCAGCCTCAATTGATCATTAACATAACTTTCCATCTAAAAACTCGTGACAACAATTTTTTACCGAAGCTTAATACTCGATTGATTCGAGACCTCGTAAAAATCACCAAAAGAAAAGAAAGTACGAATGAAAAAGAAGATTTAAGAAAAAAACTCACGATCCTGCTGTTGAACATCCTGCTCGCTTTGGGGAGATATAAATCCGAACTACGAGATCGGTATGATGATACTTTTTGATACGGCGTTCCGATCGGAAACTTTCTATTTCCCCCTATTGTACATAATTCGCTTCAATAGACTCGCCTTCCTTACTTAACGCAATATATTTGTTTTTCTTCTTTGTATTTGTATATATCCATGAAAGTCACATGCCACTTTTACTTTATTCGAACTACAGGTAGCAGTATAGCAAAATGATTGGAGAATGAAGAATTTATTTTTTCGTCATTTTTTTGAGCTTCAGTGATTTCGTTAAGAGGGACGTATAAGTTTTAATTAAAACTACTGCTGATGGACACGAAAATCGTCGACAATGGGATGAGGGAAACAGATTTGTTAAACCAAGCGTATCGCCATCCGGCAATGTGCTCTCGAACGTAAAAAGTGTTCGACAATGCCACAGACCCATCAACCTCAACATAATTATCGCTGACGGATGATTATTTCGTTGAAGGACTCGGTTGTCAATCAAATCCTCTCATTTCATCTCTATAAAATGAGAAAATTTTTTATCATCTCCACGATTTGTAGACTGTCCGGGGTACCGTGTAATTCATTAAAAAATGAGTATTCTCACGATGAACTTTTATTGCTGTGCTATTTTACTTTTAATCGTGAATTCTAGCGAGGTAAGTAAATTCGCAAATTTTGCTGAAAATCAAACTTATGTTTTTGAAATTAAAAAAACATGTTTTACGTGAATTTCCGTAAGGTAGGATAAAAATTTTGCTGAAAATTAAAGTTGAATCTTTGAGATTTAAAGAAACTTCGTTTGAAATCAAAATTATATTTTTCGAACTTTAGAAAACAGTTCGTCGAAAAATTTCTCAGACTACATTTTTGTTTTTAGTCTATGAGGTGCCGTTCCGGTAATCAACAGTCCAACGATCAAATGCAAAAAATTATGCAAACTTGTCGTAAAAAATATTCGACAAACGGGAACAAGAATGGCAATGATTATGCGACATCGAGCGAGAATGATAGTTCTGATGAGGATTCCGCATCGAGTGTGAGTCTCGACGAGGAATTATTTTTTGGCAACGGCAATAAAAAATCGGCTGGAAATAATTCGCGAAATGGTGGAAATTATGGACAATCGTGGAATGGCAATTATGGGTAAATTAAATATTATATATGTTCATTAATTTTTCGGCTTTTCCCGCTAGTGAAAACTTTCTTAAAGCTGCACGCGAAAACATTTTATGAACAAAAATCGAATCTATACAATTTTTGTTACAAAAAATATTGAACATGTCAATATTTGAAGATTCTTAGATTATGCTGCAAAAAAATGTTCTATCATAAAATTTTTATTTCTTCATCAAGTTTTATTAAAATGAGTTGAAACAGATTGGTCCATTTTAACATACATTTTTTTCAATTTTTTGTACTCGAATGTTTCGGAACATTTTGAACATGTCAACCAGGAAAAAAAAATAATTGCAATGAAAATGTTTGAACATTTGTTTGAGATAAAAGTGCTAATCAATGACTTTTAATTGAAAATTGTAATTAATGACTTTAAAGTGAAAATCGTCGAAACGATCGTCGCAAACAGGGCTCGTACGTAAATCGAATGTCAAATCCGACGAATTACACATGGATGAACGGTCGTGGTAACGGGATGTCGAATCAGAATGAAAATCGTAATTATCGCAGTGGAACCCAATCGCAGAATCGTGATAACAATAACGATCATAAAGAACGAACCGAGGTTTTTGTATTCGGCTAATTTCGTAATTTCTTAAGCGGACTAAAAATTGTTTGTTTCATCTTGCAATTCGTTACAGTGCGTTACTCAATGTTTATTCGACGAATTGAATTTGGTGGATCATAGAGGATTTCCGGAGCGTAACTCGATAATGGAAATCATGACACGCGGCATACAAGATCCGAGTCTGCGTGATTTTATCGTAGAATCAATAACCGAATGTTTTCACTATCTCGATTCCGATATGCGTAATCGTGAAAAGTGCAATTTCTCGAAAAATCTCATGAGCTGCTTCGCGGACAAGGGACGAGAGGTAAATAGATTTTTCGAAAATATTTTAAATAAGCCTGTCAGTTAAAGAAACAATTAGAATCGATGAGAATTTTGGTAAACTACTACGAAATAAATATCTGAAAAAAAAAATCACATCGAAGATATTTAGCACGTTGATTGTAACGCACAATGTATCACAAAGATCTTAGTGTAGTAAAGAAAAAAACATTTTCAAAAAGCTTCTCTATAATCTTAATCGTTAGTTTTTAAATGCCCACATTTTTTTTGTTCTTAATGGTTTGAAAAGCCTGTCTATATAAACTTTTTTTTTAAATCACTACGTTCTCTCAATTAGCATAAAATTTCCGGATAATACTAGCCGGACATTCGTGAGAAAAAGAGAAAAAAAATAGTCGAGCAACTCTCAAGATGTAAATTTTCCTGTTACAGAGATGCGAGGACTGGGACGATTAATGGAACTTCGACAAAAAGAAAAGAAGACGATATGAAATAGACCTGAGCTCTCTTCGAAACGATCTGGACCTAAAAAATAATAATAATATGTCTAAATAACATTAATAAACCATATATGGTGTCGTTGGGTGGTAGTCATTAAAAATGTAATAAAAAAAAATAAAATGAAATCCCAAATATCAAACGAAAATCAATGACAATATGATTAATATTTTATTCATTTGTGAAAGTTACAAGCAAAATATTACTTCGAATTATTGAAAAGTAAAATTCGATGACGGACCCTTAGTCGGCTTCGTTATGTACATACTTTTATGTACATAATTACAATATTCGTTACGTTTTTCATGTATTTATACTTAAAAGTGTGTATTAACGCGTCAACACTTGCTCAGGGCAATGCTGAGGCGTTCAGTCGCAGGCGATTTCAGCAAAAATCACAGATTGTCGAGCTGAATCGTTAATAACCAGTAACAAATAACTGATTGATGTTTAAGCCGTCGAACATGCTAATATAATGTTGTTTCTGCTATAACTCTAGACATTTCTCGTTTTTTTTTCATTATAAAAGAACGAAAAGTGAAGAAAAAAAAGCGTAGAGCATCTGTGCGGTAATTGGCAACGTTACTTTCGCTTCTTGAGATCCTCAAAACGTTTCATTAGATCGTCAAAGTCGATGTCGTCGTTTTCACCGGGATTGGGGGCCGGATCGTTGTCCGACGGTACGGTCGGCAGATCCGGTAGTTGAAAATCGTTCATCGGTATCTTTGAACGTGGCTGAGGTTTTGGTTTTTGATCAGACTGTGAAGTAGAGTAAGCAATATAATATATACAATAGAATATAAAAAGTTTTTTGTAATATTTTGCTTTTTCACAGAGTTGCAGCTTCATTCATTGAGCTACAACTCAAGGGGGGCTTGAGGGGTATTTTTAATTTTTCATACAATTTTCATTAAGGGCGGGGTGAAGGTTTTCACTTTCGAAAAATCGAATTTTTTTTTTTGTCTTATCTTATTGTTTAACATTTCAAGAATGAGTCCTTAAAATTTTAAACCGATCTAAGCAATATTCTTAAAGTTATTGTCTTATTAATCTCCTGGCCTTTGACGCTATACCTCTAACAGCTGCGGGCGGTCGGGCTAGCAGTGCAGCTGTCGAACAGGTATACAGTTTATTCATTGCTATTGTGTATATAGTATATAGTGTATACTATACACTATAATATTTTAAAAGAATAAACGAGCTGGAATCGATGATTCTGTGTAAGTTGGAAAAAAAATTTTTTTTCTTCACTTTTTTATTTCATAAACTTTAGACGCGTTTTTCTCAAAACTACTTTTTCAAAGTCCGTGTTCACTGCCAGTTAAAAACTACTTGACCGATTCATTTCAAACTTTGTACACATTTTCTACATATAAAATACCTCCCCCCAACGTTTAGTTAAATTTTTTTTTTTCAGATTAAGGGTGTTTCCCACCCACAAAATGGCGGAATTTTTCGTGGAAAATAACAGTTCACACTTTAGATGGCCGCCAAAAATTTTTAAATGAAAAAAAAAATTATCAGAGAACGTTGGGGGGAAGATTTGATTATAATTTGACTAAATTTTCATGGTTTTTCATTTTCAGATAATTTCCGGCCGAGTTATAGTGAACACCGCAAATTGTTTTTTTTCCAAGACGTTCTGGGGGAAGCTCTGTTACGGGCTTATGCTTCAATATTTCTGCATGAAAAAATTACACAACATTGTCAAAAGTATGCTCAATAATGTACAAAAGGTTCGAATAAAATTGCTCAATCCATATTTGAGAAAAAAAATCGCAAAAAAAGTGGTTTTTTTTACGCTGAAACCCTTACCCCTCCCTTAAAAACATCGATTTTCGAAGCATTTTTTATCGCCCCATTTTTTTTCCTCGCCCCCACTACTTTTTAAGTCTCTATCCGATTGAAAATATTTCGCTAATGACTATAATCGCAAGTTTTTGTCGTGAGCTAAAAAACTTTATGTGAAAAAGCAAAAAAAAATCGCAAATGTTTCTATAGCTTCGTCGTGTGAAAATACGTGAGCACAAATCGCCCTAGTCTCTGCTAGTTAGATACAAATATCAACAGCTGAACTTTGTGTTATTTACCTGTTTGTTCAGATCCGGTGGGAACGAACAGTACGGAGGCGGTAAATCGTCGTCCTTGTTCGCGTTAGCATTGTCCAGCGGAATATTGTATGAAAATGCGGCCGGATTGAATGGAACATTTTGATCTTTCTGAATGCTCGGTGGCGCACCAGGTGACACAAAACCCAGCGGTTGATTATGCTTGTCCGGACCCTGAAATATAAAATGGCAAAGAAACGAGTAATAATGAGAAAACTTTTTTTTTTGTTGACCGAAAATCTCGAGTTTATTTATATACAACAAAATTGAGACGCGAGAATATAGGGAAGGAGAAGGAAAAGGGTTTTAACGATCACGAAATGTTTACTATGCGGGAAGAGAGAGGAAACGCTGGTGCATATTTGCGAATGTGCAGAATGGAAACGCTAGCATGAAGAAAGATGGTAGAACGACTGAAGAGCTGGCTAGGCTCAGGAATAAGGAGAAAATAGAGACTGCGCTAACAGAAGAGAGACCGGCAGTTCCTCTCTGTGATTACGTGGTAGAATTTGAGGGATAGGCGAAAAAAAAACAAAGTGGATAAGGGCATAGATCGTAAGGGAAGAAGAATGTAAAGCGTAAAAATGAGATGGAAGTGGATACAAGGTAACGAATTGGAAGGACGTAAGGAAGAAGGAAAACGGAAATGAAAAAGCATGCGGCGCTATAGATATGTAAGAGAGGAGGTACGGGGAAGGGCACTGTAAAAACCCGAAAGGCTGTACACTGTACACGGAATAATAAATGTATACAACAAAGTGCGATTTTCTCAAAAACTCCTCGTCTCACCGATAAAAAAAAAAATATATATATAACGAATTATAAATACACCCATGATCAAATACGTTATTAATTAGTGTCTTGAGATAATTAGGAAGAGCGTTTGTAGCTACAGAACACTAACGAGAAATAGTAACAAGTAAAATTACTATTATTACTATTTTTTCATCATACAGTCTATTGTAATAATAATAATGATTCGTGAATTTTTTTACAATCATTATTACGAAATTTTCTTATGATAATTAATATTGCAATAAAAATAACATTAATTGCTTGATTAAAATATTTCTTTTTAATCGTATAACTTTTCTATCTTTCTTTCCTATTTATAGACTTATAATATTCATTGCGCAAATGATTCACCGTGAAAAATAAAAAAAAAACAAAAAAAAATGCAATCCGTACAACTAGTAATAGTAATAATGATTATTATTAATTATTTTTATTATCTACCATAACGTTCATATTGGAAGATGGATCGGGCAAAAGCGGAGGCTGTGGAAATCCTATAAAACCCAAGGGTTGAGGAGCACCGCCTGAAGCCGCGTCCAAATTATTTGGAAGATTTCCGCCGCTGCCACCAACATCGATAAGCAGAGCGTCCTGACCTTCAGCCATTATCTGAGGATCAGGCTCGTACTCGACATTATAATTCTTCGCTATCTCAATGAGATACTTTTCCACCAACAATTTTGACGGCGATTGAACGCTCAATTTGTGCTTCAATTTTTCCGATATACTCTGCACCGCCTCTTCGCGGCACGCGTCTGTGTACTGTCGTCCGTACTTTGACGTAAGAATGTCGGCAATAACTTTCATTTCTTGCACATCCGTCTGAATCCTAGGCGCAGCCCAGATTATCGTTGATATTGCCTCAGCCAGTCCATCGTCCAGATTTCTATGAAAATCATTAATAAAATCGATAAATCAAAAAATTTTTGCCATCCAGAACGAATTTTCATTGTAGAGAGAGTTCAAACAAAAGGTATATCGCTATTTTTTTATTTCTCTAGTGAAAAAAAAAATTGTTTCATTATGATTATAAAATGAGGAAGTATGATTAAAACTGATTTGGAACATGTCTGGATATTAGGAGTATAAACGTTGGAAAAAGAGAATGGAAGGAGATAAATGGAAGGGTACCGAAAGGATAAAAAGGTGAGAGTGGGAAATAAGGAAATTTGGGTAAGTAAAAGATGTGGAAATTTGACGAAAGACAAGAATAAAGTATTTCGTGACGATGTACAGTCTGATGATGTTGAAGTTTGCATCGTTGGAACGCAACGAAAATAAGTTTAAAAATTCTTAATATCCAGTATTGCTGTCGCTTCCCTAGCCCATTTAGGCCATCCCGGGCCATTTAGGCCCAGGACCTTAAAAGGAACCCGAAAAAACCGTTTTAACGATTTTTGTCTTCGAAAATCTAGCCTTCAACGGGCTGAATGGTATTTAAAAAATGTATTTTCATTGCATTCCAACGATGCAAACTTCAACATCATACAGTCTGTACAAATGGAATAATTTTTTTCCTGTTTGACAAAGTGGTCGCGATAAGGAGAGATTTACTGGACAGCCTGCGTCAATGGAAAATGAAACGTAGAGAAATTGATTTAGATCAGAAAATCGAAAACAGCTTAACGAAAAAAAGAATCCTAGCTTTGTGCAAATGTCTAGAGGAGTTTGGAGCAAATTGTACAATAAAGGAATATGAAAAAAAGGATTCATGGGAATAATAATCAGTGACGCACACAGTAGTTCATACATTCTTCTGTGAAATAGGACAAATTATGGAAACGATAAAGCGTTTAGTAGCATTGTTTAGATGTAAAAAAGATATTAACACTAAGGCGTTTCCCCATTAACGGGTTCGCTAGAGAGGGAACTTTAAACGTCCGGTACAGGTCGGGGTGAAACCTCATTTGTTAGCCACAAACTTACAATAATATAGCTGCAACGTTAAAGTTGGGGTCTGTTTGACCCCTTAGAAATCACAAAGGGTTAATTTTTTTGAGTTTTATTTTACAGTTCCATCCAAATTCTCTCTACGGTTTTTTCTCTCTTTGTACTTTTCGATTATACTACGCTTTTCTTTACAACTCTCTTATGGACTATTATCAGTTTTTCGGGTCGAAAAACAAAAAACAAAGATATTTTTAGAGGAAAAGATCCAGGTTGAGGTCAAACCTCATTTGTTAGCCATGAACTTACAATAATATAGCTGCAACGTTAAAGTTGGGGTCTGTTTGACCCTTTAGAGATCACAAAGGGTTAATTTTTTTGAGTTTTGTTTTACAGCTGCATTACGCCACGCCTCCAAATTCTCTCAATGATTTTTTCTCTCTTTCTACTTTTCGATTATACTACGCTTTTCTATACAATTCTTTTATGGATTATTATCAGCTTTTCGGGTCCAAAAAAAAAACGAAGATATTTTTAGAGGAAAAGATCCAGGTTGAGGTCAAACCTCATTTGTTAGCCATGAACTTACAATAATATAGCTGCAAAGTTAAATTTGGAATCGGTTTAACCCCTTAGAGATCATAAAGGGTTAATTTTTTTGAGTTTTATTTTACAGTTCTGTTACGCCACACATCCAAATTCTCTCCGTTTTCTCTTTGTACTTTGCGATTATGCTATTCTTTTCTATACAATTCTCTTATGGACTATTGTTGGCTTTTCTGATTTAAAAAGAAAACATAGATGTTTTTAGAGGAAAAGAATCGTCAATAGCGCGGCATAAAAGAATTTTTATCTTTATATTGTGAAATTAAAAAATTATCATTGTAAAAGTAAGTAAACACGAAAATAATGAGTTACTAATATACTTGCTTCATCTGTTGAATCAAGCCAAATCTTGCCAACAATAGATCACAGTACATTTCCAAAAGTTCCATAGCCTCGACCATGTAATCCTCTCTTATAATGTGCTCGACTCTTATCTTGGCTCTCTCGACTTTGCCACCAGCAATATAATCGGCAATTTCCTTTCTCGCTTTCTGCGCCAATTCCGTCTTCTTTTTCTCCAGCAGCTTTAACCTGTTTATCGCTAGTCTAAGATGCGTCTTTAATTTCGTATAATTCGGTCCGCTCGAAAACATTTTCGTCGCGTTTGTTTTCTATTTTCGGCGAATTTTACGTCGATCTTTGATCGAGAAGAGATTAAACGTAATAAAACTGAATAAAACGCCCAACTCCTTGTTACATTCCGTTCGAAGACTTGACACTTAACACTGGAGTAATTTTTTTTTTTTTTTGGGAATGAGTAATCCCTGCAATTTGAGAGAATGACAGTTCTCCCTCCCAGCAAAAACTTTATTTCCTCACACAATGTTGATTTTCCGATGTGTGGGTACGTCAGGGTACGTGCAATATAGGCGGAGCTCGGGCTAGTAACGTGTGGTTAAATGACCCGTTAAATAAGTGGTCAAATATCCGCAAACATGAACAAGGAGATAGGTTAAGGTCAGCAGCAAATAGTTAGTTAGTGCAGCTTCAACTTTAATTACTTTTTGTTTTATCGATTCGTTTGTTGGTGATGTTTTAATTACAATCATTAACTTTCGTGAGCGAAAATTGTTATTATCGAAATTACCGATAACTTTACCGGTAACAATATTGTCGATAGGGATGCTGTCTTCAAATTTTCGATCGATTGTTAGTGAGGACACTTCCAATCTAGATGTCGCCACGTGGCGGGGAAAAGTTTGAAATCAGTACAAGTTCCCGCTACTGTAGCGCTATTCTCAGTGGCGTCGGTTTTCCGACGCGTTTGCTAAAGCTTTTCAAAAACGAAAAAACCGTTACACCGGAAACATAGTAAACGTGAAAAATTCAAAGCACAATAACGTTTCGGCGAAGACGACACTAGCTGTGAAACATTGTTGTGAGGACATCAATTGTTTACCACGAACTATACAAGGTACAATAATTCTAAGTAGCTTAAGTCGTTCTGGTGTACGAAACAAATGATGAAAATTTTTATCAATATACAAATGTTATCGGCCGTATTACGAACAAACCTGGCATTGGCAAAGTCGTTTTTTCTTTTCTTCAATTTTGAAGTACTTTTCACAAAATTTTTATCCTCCGAACTTGTCCAGATGTTTTACACAGCAGATATTCTGTCCATACGAAAAAACGGCAAATTAGCGCGTGTCTGGCTCGCCGCTACTCTGAGCGAACGATTGTTCAAGCAATCGGTCAGCAAAAAAGTACTGTCGTCTATCAACATTACCGCTACTTGGTAAATTCTTTCTCAAATTACACACCGCACTAATGACAATTCCATTTTTCTTCTTACTCATACCGTTCCCTAACTTTCATACTCGGATTAACGATTTTTTGTTAACTTATTAACGCAGCAACGAGATTCTGAAAATTCTCAACATGACTACTTCCCACAAAAGTATGAGATTCAGTCTCTATCTGTCGGCTCAACTCATGTACGGTACCGTCAAATTGTACAGCTATCAAATCGCCAACTTTGAAGGTAATTGTTGTAAAAACAAAACATACTTTCCTGTTTCACGCAGGTATAGCTAAATATTTTTCGTTTCAGTTTATTTGCTGAATGTACAGAAGGAACTTCAGCCGTTGGATCTGCGACGTAACAGAAAGAGAAAGAGAACAAGGTCAGATTACGAAAGGATTTTTACTTTATACATACGAAAATGAGAACCTTATGGAAAAAAAAGGAACTCGTAGAAATTGCAAAAATTTCGAGCTAAAACTTTCCACATAGATGAAAGTGGTGTTGAATTTGCCGAGTCGCTATTTTATTTATATGTAAAGTTTCAGCTTGATAGCTTAAAATTTGCTTTTGTTGAAGCGTGAATTAAAACAAAAGTGTAAATTCGATAAGCTCGTTTTTCGATTCCTGGAATTGTGAATAACGATTTTTAGCATACCACACACATTGATATATCCAAATTTTTTTTTTCAACGTATGATTTTTTGACTATTCGGAAAATGTTTACCAGCACGAATAATTCGAGAATAAAAATTCACAAGAAGAAACGTTCTAATAGCAATGTTGGGGCTTTTCATTGTACTCGAAACCCTATTTTGTAGTGACAGCGAGGAACCGATCGATCTTCCCGAACCTCCGCCTCTCAGAGAAGTATGGAAGGATCTTCATCTGCGAACAGACTTGCATCTAATGCCGGAAGCGGATCTTGAAACGATCAGACAGGGTCGTGCGGTAAGTATTACTCGATATTGAAAAATTTCCTTTATCACATTAGCACCTATTTTCATTTTAATACATTCGATCCAACTTCACAGTAACAATTTTTTGTTTTTCATGCATCGGTGTTTGGTTTCGGATTTTTTGTTGTTTTCTTTTCTTACCGGGCATATATGGGTTCTATCGATTCTGAAATTTAGAGAATACACGTGCAATCGCCGACGTTCGGGGTATTAACGGACGAGCAAGTTGAATGGTTTTTGACGGAGGACGATTGGCATTCACAGTTAGTTCAATTACACATCCTTACAACTAATTTCCCAAGTCTTCATCGCACCTTTTGTCGTTTATTCGCCTCGCGTAATATTCGTAACGTTTTTTTTTGATATTGTTGAAACTAATTACGAGTAATATTTCACGTTTAGGCGACCGTTCGTCCCAGGTATTGCCGGATTAAATGAATCCGTAACATATGCTGCAGATGACTTGAACGAGCGTCCGAATTCACGTGGGTATACGATATTGATTTTATTTATAAATTCGTGTCCCCTGATAAGTCTGACTGTCTTTTTTTTCCCTCTCATTTATCGTAGCACGTCAACCGATCGACCAGCAAAATTTTGGGACCATCGACGATTCGACAGTCGACAATCTACGAGAAAGTACGCTTCAGAAGACTCCAAAGAAGAGAGAATCGAAAATTACAAACGTCGATACACCAACAAAGAGACGACGCGTAAATGCTTCATTCGTTTTTGTTTTCTTCTTCTAAATTTCGAACTCTTCACTCGACTATTCGTTGTTTTTTCGTTGAAAAAGATGAGAACGTTATATTGCCAATTTATCTCCTTTGAATATTTTCTCAATCCTCATTTCTTCTCTCAATTTCTCTCTCTTTCTTTCCATTATTTAATTAAGATAGCCAGAGCGCTGAATGCTAAAATGAAGAAAAAAAAAATGTACATACTTTTGCCGAAAGAAAATTGTAACTAAAATCCCAAACGAGCGATTGTTGAAAATGTTTGATTTCAACAAATATTCAAATTCAATATTCAAATTCTAAAAAGATGTAGGAAATGCATTTTATTAAATTAAAACAAATATTCAAAAAAAACGAAACGATTTTTTATGTACTGATCTGAATATTTTTTTCCATGATCAAAAAATCGTTTTGAACAATCTCACGTTTGGGACTTTACATGTCATTGATTTTTCGCTAAATAATACAAACGTCTTTTCCGACTTGTATTCATGAACTTTAAATAGCATTTAGTGTTTCGAGTGGATTTTCGATTCGGCTGTAAATTTCATATAATTTTACCCCGAGATATTTTCATCTCCTACTTCCATTATCTTAATTATTCGTTCATTTTATCATTGAACAATTCGTACGTTATTTATAACTGAATTTGTACAACTTATAGCGACATTTGGTAATTGAATTGGAGGAGGCTGCTGAACAGAGAGCAGAAGATCCAGAGATAATTCCACCCGTCGATTTTCACGCTGATCAACCGATCGATAGCCCGACGGATTATCCTACCGATCAGCCAACCGAACGACCGACTGATATTCCCGCTGATCAGCCGACCGATGTACCAGCTGATATTCCGGAAAATCGTCCGGATATCACAGTTCCGGAAAGTAATGATCTTCATCTGGACTCTTTGGAACCAGAGTCGGTGTTACGACCGAGAACAAAGCGTACTCGTAGACCGCATGTCGACGAGGATACGATGTTATCGGACGACGTATTAAACAGACGCCGCGCCAATGTTTCGGCTTATACCGTCGTACGTAGACCCAAAATATTCTCGTTTAACATTGAAAACTCGAACATTTTCGTTTTCACTCTCGCAAATGCTTTTTGTACGAGGAGACAAAAAAAAACCTTTAAAACTTTTGTTTTTACAGTCCAAGGAATCGATGATAATCACAGCGCAACGAAGACGGGGCATAGTACCGGGAAAAATTTTGCTCGCAGTTCCCTCGACAATATCTCAAACAACCTCGGAGGACTGGCGTCGAAATGGCACAAGATACGTCCATTGGGCAGCTAAATTGCGCACCGTCTTCGACAATTGTACACGCGGACCATTCTCCGCTGAAGACGATCACTCGATGTGTGAGTTCAACGTTGTTTTCATAATGTCATTTATTCTTCTCGGATGCCTAAACATTTCGTAGTTTTTCCGATCGTACGGGGGAAAAAAGTACGAATTTCCGGTTTTTTTTTTTTTTTTTGCTTAAATTAAAGGGGATTAAAATATTGCGCTGCAATAAACATTGCTTGATCGAATTTCAATTATTGTCAAATTGACACACATGAAAATCAAACTTCGAATAATTAAGCTTAGTGGATATAAAAAAACATCAAAAATACATTTTTTTTTTCCTTCTAAATATTGTTCTTTCATTTATGTTGTGCAGCTGTCGAGGCTATTCGAGCCGCGGATTCGAGAGTGCAACAAATGCCAGAGGACATATCATCGGGACTCGGAAGAGCTCTCGAAGGATCGTCTCGTAACAAAACCGCCGACGAACTGAGCACAGCAGAGGCGCTAAATCCACAGCTGCTCGATATAACCGAGAATCATGATTATCAACCACCGATAACCGACATTGATTTTCGTAATACTACGAATGAACCGAATTTAGAAAATATCGGGTAATTAAATATAAGTACATGGTATACTTACTTAACAAGACATTTGAGGCAATTCAGTTAGTAAAATTTAATTATCGCAGGTCCCATAATTTGCCTTTCGATAAGTAAACTATCCATAATTCAATGCTCGTCAACTTAATAACTTCTCGTGAGCCGGTTTAACTAGAATATAAAAACTCCCTTCAACTTGAAGAATAAAAACACGGAAATGCTTCTACGATCATGTAAACAAATATTCAGATTTAAAAAATTATAGAATAAGATCAATTATTTCGAGATAATTGAAATATACTTTTTTTTAAATACAATTCTCCTTAAAATCTTTGACACACCAATATGAATATTTTTTTTTACATGAGAAAAATTTCTTATCAAATTGTCGATACTGAATAATTCGATATTGTCGTTTCCAGTGACGTAAACACGATGAGCATCACGAATCAGCTGGAATCGAACGTCGTTGAACCTAACACGACCGCGGCGAATGAACGATCCACGCTTGATCCGGATACGGGAGACATCGATGCTTTTCTGCCGCCGAAAATGAGAACGAGAGATGTCGAGACAAGAGCGAGTCTGCACTCTTTGAGTTCCGCAGCGATCGTAGAAATCCTAAATTCTCCGATATCGACGAGGTGACGAAAACTTCGTTTTTTTCCTAAATTAATTTGGGAACAATTGAATTAAGAAAGGAATCGGAAATCTTTTCTGTCACTCGATATTTGAAAATACGTTCGGGTTGAACTATAAAGAACATTTAACTTTTCATTAAAAAAATACCGTGAAAATAATATTGGGATACAAAAGAAGAAAGAAAAGAGGTCGGACGACACTAGTCAAATGATCGCTAAATTTTTAACCTCGTTTATACAAAGCCTCGTGCTTAAATTGACGTTTATGAATTGTTATTTGTATTAGAGTATGTGTTCTCAACCAAGAAAAATATTGATGACAGTGTATTAGCAAAAATATTAATTAGTTTGTACGAATTTTCAAAAATGTAATATTCCTTTACTTTTTTTCAATGAACAATCCGTGTTTTTTTGTTCGATTTTGATGTGTTAAAAAAATCTCTACGAACTCCCCTTCCAAAAATGTCAATAGTATTCTTCGTCAAAATGTTGAAGCCTTTTGTTTACTAATCGACGAAATTACCTTGATAAATACGAAAATACTATGAAATATCTGGATGATGAGTTGGTAGAGGCTCCTTCAAGAAAGATATTGAGCCGTACTACGTCAAAATCGTGTAAAAAATACGGATTAATCTTTGAAATAACTTAACGCATTGCCTTTTAGAACAAATGGCACAAGTCCGTCAAGACTTTTGCAAACTCATTATTATTAAGGTTTTTCTCGATTAGACACATATGTCGTAATCCAAGTCACTATTGACCATAATCAATTTAAGCATGAGACTTTGCGAAAACGATGGTTAAAATTTAGCAACTATTTCACGAGTGTGAAGTGCTTCAAACTCCTCAAGAAGAGCGACGAGACAATCACAAGTGCTTAAACAATGTTTCACCGCTTTGAAAACAGGTCGGAAATGAGTCTGCGTAGCGAATGGACGAATAAGGTCGAATTGATGCGTTGTCTGGAGATTAATTGGCGAAACTACGGTGACAGTTCACCGTTCACACTGGCTATGTTGCTGCCAACGGAAACGACGTCCAGACTCGATGTGGGAGCCTGTTTCGTGTTGCTTCTCGGTAAGTATACATTTTTTCATTTCTCTAAAGTCATTGACAAAAGACGATATTACGAATTTTTCGATTACGAATGAAATGTGTGTTTTGAAATCGTAGGAATGCACAAAGACCGAATAGTCAATTTGAAGCAAAGCGAATGTTACGCCGATATATATATATATAAAGCTGTAATGCCCGATAGTTCGGAATAATGCGGTTAAAGAATTTTTTCCGAACCCATGAAACACTTTGGGAATTTTCACCAAAAAAAACCTGGTTATTTGTACAAACGAATTTATTCAAAACGAGCGTATCCAGCGAGAAGTATTTGCGTTTTGTACAGGGGAAATCAAAAAAATTCCTAATATTGTACATGAACGCTGTTGTGTTTCTCAGATGCTGACATTTTTTATTACCTCCTTTTAAAAATATCGTTATTTTCGCATATAACATCTACCATAGATGTTGAATTTTATGCTGCTTTTGTTTCATTTATAAAAGCTTTATTATTATTATTATATAGTATATTTTTAGCTTATGCTTAGCAGAAGCTTCTGTAATATTTATTATCATTCTTTTCGTGAAATTAAATATCTATTGTTATTTTATTTAAACAATTAATTCAAACACTGCCCATGATCTATTTTCAAATATTTATAGGTAATTCTCTGTTCGCGTCGTTTAAGCTGCTGAAAAAAAAACAGAACGAGAATTGACTTTGCAGATGATACAAAATTTTTGTTCTAAATATATCTCGTGATTTCTGTTGGGATTATTGTATGCTGTGCGGAGATAAAATAAAAATATGCAGAAGCGGGGATTTATAAAAAAAAATCTATATTACACATTTTGTCAAGATTTCAATTTTTCGTTTTTCTTTTTCACAATTTATATTTTCCGACGCTCTCCTGACTCATTCTGTTCGAGGTAACAGAGATGAGTAAAATCGAATGTAAAAAAACTGCAATTTCAAATTTAGTACTTATAAAATTGGAAGTATCAGATTTTCGAACTAAATAAAATTTCGCGTAACAATGTAACGCGTAATTGGATATTTAAATTTTACCCATCCTTTTCATTGCACAGTGAAAAAGATTGTACGATGAAAAAGACAAAGTGCAGAGTTTCCGCTGCACTTCAAAAATATTCAAAAAGGTTTGAGATGATATTTAAAAAGTTCTTTTTAAATATCATTTCTGATATTTAAAAAAACCTTTTTTTTTCATTATTTGGCCTTGAGACGCTGTCGCATCGTGAATCCTGGGTCGATAATTCGTGTACATAACGCTGTTTTTCTGTGACGCTGACATTTTTTATTGACCTACTTAAAATATCGTTGTTTCGGCAGTTAACATCACCAAGCTAGATGTTGAATTTCATACGGTTTTTGTTTCATTTGTAAAAACTATATGTTACACGTGCATATTCTATTCAAACTTATCATCAACGAAAAGCCATAGGTAATATATTGATCATTAACATTTTCACGGAATTAAAAATTCTTTTTTATTATTTTATTTAGCGACAAATTGAAACACCACCCACCACACCATATATCTCTCATAAATGTTAATATATATATTTTTTCATTAAAGTTAAGGGGTGCTCTACGCTGAAAAGTCGGAATTCTTTTTGTGAGAAAAAACTTGTATGAAAAATCTCAAACGAGAAATTGTTTGACATGATTTTCTGTTGGTGTTGAAAAATGTTTAGAACGGTATATAAAAAATTGTAAGAGTTCGATTTTTCAGATACTTTACTTTTTGAACAAACTTCACAATTTTTTAGATTTTCATCTGAATATTCGTTTACACGATGGTCAAAGCATTTCCAACAATCGGTCGTTAGGAATTTCCGATACAACGTTTTTTCGACAAGCTAAAAAGGATCGTGGAAGTACCCTTAATGTTATTTCTGCTTCGTTCGAATAGTTAAAAAAAACGCGATAATCGACGCAGTCGACTGTGCAAAAGCTTTTGTTCTCATCGAAAAATCTTAATCCTACGCGGAACAGCGATTTGACAAGCGAAACGTGTGTGGACAGGCGTATGTATATAATTATATTACACGTGGTTCGTCAACATTTTACTTTTTTTTGTTTCTCCGCAATTTATATTTATCAGCATTTCTTTTGTTTTTTTAATTATTCCCGAAGTCGGGCCAATCGTTGTGTCAGTTCGTCCTGTTCCTGACTCACCGCGGTCGAGGTACCGATACTTCCCAGTTGTCCCGAAGGAAGTTCCATGTTCAATTCGAGACTGAAAACAAAATATCAAAAAATTATTGCAATTTGACAAGCACCGTGAGATTTTGTTGATTAAACGCGACGAGACTGACCCAGCCTCGTCCGCTACTTGTTGCATCAGCGTGTCAACGTCGTTCTGCGGAACGTTCGTTGTGGTAGTTTGTGACATTGCGTTCTCCATGTAAGAACTCTGAACATCGAGATCCTCGAATTGACTCTCAAATTTGTCCATTAGACCGGATATTTTTTCAAGATTCATGGATTTCATAGCGGCGTCCATGGCTTTGACAACACCGGCCATCGATTGAGTGACCTTTCTCGTTGTAAGAGCAGTCTGTACTCTGCTCGCTACGGCATCAACACGAGCGCTCATTCGTAAATAATTTAACGCCTGATTCTTTTGTCTTATTGCGTTTTCCGCGTGTATACGAGCCCCTTCCATATTTCCCTTCTGTATCGCTTTCTTCACCTTTGCCTTCTCCAGCTTCTCCTCTTTCTCGCATTTTTTCGAATTCCTCTCCAACTCCTTCACCGCAAACTTAAGATTGAATAAATTTTCTGCGACAAACGTTTAAGGAATATACTTGATCGTCGTAGCAATAGACAAATTTCTTTGCTAATCCATTTATTTCGCAAACACTTCACGTTTGATAGTGTCTGCTCGTACTACTAAAATAATTAACGCGAGGTAAAAAATTCTTTTATCGCTAATGGACAATTGAACTTTAATTTAATTTTTTTTAACAACTCATCGAACAGCAACAATTAACGCGCTTTTCAAAAACCATCAAACACTGATGAACTATCGAGTAAATGATAATTTATTTATTCATTTCATTCATTATGAATTTGTGAAAAATCTTGGTTTTAAAAACATTCGACATTTTTTCAGAACGATAAGGAGAGGACTCTGCACATGTTATAACAAATATTAATACAATATAAACAATTGTTATGGTTTTTATTGTAAACAAAAAAAGTTAATTTTGTTATTACATTTCTTGTAGAAAAAAGTACTTTTTCTGTTAGTACGTTTTTTTTTATCATCCATACACAATTGAGATACAAGAATGTCACTTTTAATATACAAAACTTGATTGGGTCATAAATATTTTTTATTACAGAATGTTGTAACGAAAGTGCCAAGTTTGTTGTAAACAGACATATTGGCCGCTCAAAAATTTATTGAAATAATCTTCAATTATCTGTTTTAACGAATCAATCCTTTTTTGCGACTTCATCAGAGAATACTGAATGTGTTTCAACAATTATTAATGCAGTATAAGCTCCATTTTTTGTTACTAACAAAAAAGGATTCAATTTTTTTTTTATCCTTTTCATCATTTATACGTAATTGGGATAGAGGAATTTCAATTATGATATGCAAGAATAAGTATATCAAGTGTAAAGGATTGCCGAATGTTTGAGAATTATTGACTGCGTGACAATTCCTCATTTTATTAATTTCATGTTTTTTTTTTAAATGATCTCTGTCCAAATCCTCTGTTATTATCTAAGTGTTAACTTTGTAGCATTCAAATAACAAAATTCATTGAAACGAAAGTGAAAGTT
This sequence comes from Oxytorus armatus, assembly GCA_958009045.1. Lineage (NCBI taxonomy): Eukaryota > Metazoa > Arthropoda > Insecta > Hymenoptera > Ichneumonidae > Oxytorus > Oxytorus armatus. Next base: position 13,273,779 of record OY253746.1, on the reverse strand, counting down.
AAAAAAAAAATTATAAATTCTAACATAACCTCACTTTTCGATTTTTCGTCTCTTTCAACAATGTCGTTTGAATGCAACCAAATTAAAGTTTACACAACAATGTACTATTGTCAGGATTTTCGAAAGGATTAATTTATTTTCAATGAAGGAAATTTAGAAAAAAAATAACGAAACGTCAATATTTCTTGCCACAAGCTTTTAAAATCTTCGCAGATTCGGTCAAAAGATTGAGGTTAATCACGATCTCACTATTTTTTCGCAAAAATCCAAAGTCAAAAAAAGGATACTTTCCATCTGAGAGACGGACATGGCTGATTGTTCGGCCCCCGTTGTGCTGACTGTTAAAATAAACGTGGTGGTTTGAACGAAAAATATATAAAACAATGAAAAATGTTTACTCCCGTATCAATTGTTCTTGGGAGTGTTTCGTCAATATTTTTTTTTTTTTTTTCGACACCTAGCGCTCTACTGGGTCATCACACAAATTCGTCTGCTACAGTGAGATCGCAACGAAATAAAAAAAAAGCAAAGTTACACGAACAATAAACACGTACTATAGTGATTTTGTGTGAGCTATATTTCGGATAAACGAAAAATCGATCGGTTTTTACTATTTCATAATGACACACAAAAAGGATTTACAAATTTTTTGCTAATTCGTTGGAGTAAAGTCAGTGAAATAAAAAAACGACGTTTTAATGACACGTGAGATCATCGATGACTAATTTTTGACAGTTAAACTTGATTTTACGTGAACTATGACAGCGCCAGTCGACCGAACAACACGATCATATGAGCGTGATCGTTGATAAACTTGTAGTTACTAAGAAATTCCGTCTTAAGGCGCTGTTGCGCTGCTGTCTATATATTTTATTTTTTTCATTCTCTGTTAAAGTACGTGTATGATTGCTTCGATATTTTGATTGATCGAATTTAATGCATTATTACTGATTATTACCGAACCGGCAAATTTCTGCACGTCATAATAGGTCATAATTTATAATCGTCCATTAATTTGAACTTTTGCTGTTTGGTCACCACGTAGAATTATTGGACATTGGAAGAAAACGTATTTTCTTTTCCACGAATGTGACGATAAGAGAAGACATTTAATCTGTTATTTTTTTTATTTATCGTTAATTAATCGCTGTTTTTATCATTGAATTTTGGAAATTCGCGGTTAAGTGAGTCATGTGCTCGTCGTTGACGAACGAGGTAAGGAAATATATATTTTTTTTAATCTCAGTCATTCTCAGTTTTTTCATCTTAGTTTATCTCATTCTTTCAAACCTTAGTCATTCTCGTTTCAATTTTGTAATTAACGTTTTATTATAATATTATCTCTGTAATATATATCTGTGTGCTGCAGCGACCTTTGAACATTAATTTGTACAGTTTTGATTGTGAGATGACAAAGCGGTTGCTAACAAATCATTAAACGGTTAAAACCCAAATCATCTGCGGTTCCTTTCTTTTCTATTTCATATAAGAATTTAGAATTAGAATAAGAATTTAGAAAAGAAATTTAGACATGAAAAGCTTTTCGAATCTTGGTTTTAAGATTTTGTTCCATTGTTTCCTTCTTTGAAGCCATCATTCACAGTTCAAAGGATTTGAAAACAATAACGGCTAGAAATTGTCCTATTTTACATGGAACAGCGCATAAAAATGAATAAAAATCTATTTATTTTGTTTCAAATATAACACAAACTTTGCTCTATTATCCAACAGAAAGCGCAAAATAACAAAACAACAATGGAAAATGCCAAGAAGCTTTTTTTCAATCTACTACGTTGCGTAATAGTCCAGTTGCACTGTTTACTGGACTGCGTTGTTGATTTCCTATTTGGATCTTATTACAACGGCAAGGAGAAAAAAGTGTCTGCCGTGAAGAACAAGCTGCTGCTCGAGAGCGGTGTATCGTTGGCCGATAAAATAAGGTATTCCGTCGGTGATTGCGGATTTGAAAAAAAGAGAAAGTTTTTCATTAAATATTTATTTTATTTTATTCAGAAATCAAAAAATTTCTTCGGAGGAAGTGGTCAGCGCTTTTATAGAACGATGCAAAGAGGTTAATGGTATAATAAATGCTGTTGTAGTCGATTGTTACGAGGCTGCTATAGAGGAAGCTAGAAATGTTGACAAATTGATGAAAACAAATCCCGATATTGAGGTTTTGAAGAGTACAAAGCCTTTTCTTGGTGTACCGTTCACGACTAAAGAGAGTAACGAAGCTCGAGGTAATATTCACAATATTTGTATCATATATAGCGTATATTAGTACCTGAAAGAGGCTATGAATTATGTAACTTTGAATCACTCATTAAGGATGGTCAGTGTGTACGGTTGAATCTAAAAGTTAGCGACAGCAATCTTACTACGTTGCAGTACAAATCAAAGTTCGTTCAATGTTATTCTCTAAGAATCCAGTCAGAAGTATAACGACAAAAAGATATTAATAAAGAAATTTGACAAAAGATTCAAACAATTTTCAGTTTTTTATTACTTGTGTCCATCTTTCCGAAAAAATAAAAATTTCTTATAATTTCGTCTCAATCATGTATTTTGTAATTTTATTTTAAAAACTGGAAATAGTTTGTTGGAATGAAGTATTGAAGCTCTATGAAAACAAAAAATTCTCTTAATATCATTGAATTTGTTGCTGACATCTCTTATCGATAAAACTTTCCCAGTCACATATGTTTTAAACGCCCCTTAAAAGAACTCCGAAGAAATTCAACCCTTCAGCATCAGCAACAATCAATTCTACGAACGAAGCGAATTTGATTATTCCAAAAATGTAAAAAAAAAAATGTATGAAAATAGAAACAATTATTTTTTTTCTTTTTACTGACCCAGGTTGTTCTCACGTTTATCTCAACAGGATTGCCCCATACAATGGGAATGACTTGCAGAAAGGATCACATATCCGTTGAAGACGCCACGGTCGTTGGTTATTTAAAATCTGCCGGTGGAATTCTAATAGCCAAAACGAACATACCCGAGCTCAATCTTTGGGTCGAATCGCGAAACAACGTTTACGGACAGACGAACAATCCTTATAACACAACGAGAACCGTGGGAGGGAGTAGCGGCGGCGAGGGTGCTATATTAGCAGCTTGCGGTGCGCCAATTTCGATCGGTAGCGATATCGGCGGATCGATAAGAATGCCAGCATTTTTCAACGGTGTATTTGGTCACAAACCGAGCGAGGGTTTGTCACCGTTGAAAGGTGTTGGTCTGCGAACCGTGGATTTTGCATCTTCGATGGCGGAGGCAGGTCCGATGTGTAAAAATGCCGATGATCTTGCACCTCTGTTGAAAATTTTTATCGGTAACAATGTCTCAAAGGTGAAGCTCGACGCGCCTGTTAATTTGAAAAATTTAAATATTTTCTATCAAGAAGGCTCCGGTGATCTTAGAGCCAGCAAAGTTAGTCATGACATGCGATTGGCTCTTACGCGAGCGGTCGAACACTTTCGTGAACTCACGGGTTCAGCGCATAAGATAAAATTGCCAGGTTCCGAATATAGCTTCAGACTGTGGAGATACTGGATGACGAAAGAACAGGCTGATTTCAAATCGGACATTATGAATGGAAAGGTCAGTGCAATGTATCTTGAGGTTTGTTTTTTTTTCGGCAGCTAAAAAGTGTATTTTCGTATTTATTCGGAAATAAAACGTAATTTCAGTATTAGTTAAAAGTATTTCGGTATTTATTGCGTAATTAAAGTGTTTATTTGTTAACCAGTAAAAAAGTACTTTTAGTATTTAATACCCTCGTAACAATATGCCGGTAAAAAATGTCGCTTTTTCCAATTCCTAATATTATTAAATGTCCATAAATAAAACGTAGAAATAAATATGCCTCGTAAACGTTTCAGTCGCGCACCAACGCTGTCGAGGAAATCAAGAAGCTCCTGACGAACAGTTCGGAAATTACATTCGCTGCTGTGATGAAGCTCATGAGCGACGATTTTTTCCCGCAGGAGAAGGACGAATGGGCAACGAGCGTTACCGACCGAATGAAAGAATTTTTGATCGTGAGTTCACTTAATCCGAAATTACGTCCGTACATTTCCTTTCGATTACTTGACGCCACACGTTTTTTTCAATAATTTTTTTACACGGAGTTTTAACTCGATCGTTAAAATTTTTCGTTTTAACCGCAGGAAAAACTCGGCGACAATGGCGTACTGTTTTATCCATCCTCGCCGTTTCCGGCGAGCTATCATTACTCGTATTTCCTGAGGCCTTTTAATTTTGGCTACTGGTGCATATTCAATGTTCTGAGACTTCCGGTTTGTCAAGTACCGATTGGTTTGGATTCCCAAGGATTGCCAGTTGGCGTTCAGGTATAATAATACAATTTTATTCGCGCTAAAACGAATTTTTACTGCCGATAATCTCTATTCCGTGAATTAATGGCATTGAATTTTTCCAGGTTGTTGCTGCACCGTTCAACGATCATCTTTGTATCGCCGTTGCAAAAGAACTGGAGAAAACATTCGGTGGATGGGTGCCACCTTGTTAATAACGGTATCAATACATCGTTTCATTTTGAAAAATATAATTTCGTCTTCATTGCCCTCTCGAATAATATCACTCGTGGCTCTGTAATCACGAGATAAAAAAAATTCTGATATAGCTTCGTTCCCGTCTGTAAATGCAGATATGTACTATCTTAATATTGTATTACGGGGTTGGATAGCCGAGAGGTAAGTTTATGCACGATCATCGGGATCGTTCTTTTTATACCAATTATTTTTTATATGTATTGCGTGGGGATTAAGTTGTTGTGATGGTTTGAAACAAGAAGTATATATATTAGGGCGATTTTTTTTTTTTCACTTTTTTTTTTCTTTAGTCCCCACCCGAAATTTTGTTGGATATGTCGAAGAAGAAATTCCCTGAAAGTTACAGCCCTTAATATTAATTCTAAGTACTTTCCCAAAGCGTGAGAAGATTTTCCATCTAAAATACACGTAAATGTAATTTTTTTTTTTTTTTTTTTCACATTTCTATAACACCCGCATTTTATGCTATCATATTGTTCTTGGTTTCGATTTACTCAGAATAAAACAATCTAAAAAGTGCCTTTTGCGGCGAAAGTGTAAATTGTACTGGTGAGTTGGTACGGGTCACTAAAGTTGATTTTTACCCAAAATTCTCGTTTTTTTGCTGTTATCTCCGAAACAATTAACTTTACGAAAAAAATGTAAACGAAAAATTTGTTGGAAATTCAATTTCCTATAAAAAAAGATCCTATCGACCCAATTGCTTAGATTAATATTTCTTGAGATATTGAACTTTTTCTATTTTTTATTTTTTTTATTATTTAATATTTCATATTTTATAAATTTTATACTACTCATAAGTTAAAGTGCAATATCTCAAGAAATATTAATCTAAGCAATTGGGTCGATAGGACCTTTTTTGTAGGAAATTAAATTTCCAACAAATTTTTCGTTCACATTTTTTTCGTAAAGTTAATTGTTTCGGAGATAACAGCAAAAAAACGAGAATTTCGGGTAAAAATCAACTTCAGTGACCCGCACCAACTCACCAGTACAATTCACACTTTCACCGCAAAAGGCACTTTTTTAGATTGTTTTATTCTGAATAGATCGAAACCAAGAACAATATGATAGCATAAAATGCGGCTGAGTTATAGAAACTTGAAAAAAAAAAAATTCGATTTACGTGTATTTTAGATGGAAAATCTCACGCTTTGGGAAAGTACTTAGAATGAATATTAAGGGCTGTAACTTTCAGGGAATTTCTTTTTCGACATATCCAACAAAATTTTGGGTGGGGACTGAAAAAAAAAAATAGTCGAAAAAAAAAATCGCCCTAATGTACTATCTTAATATTGTATTACGGGGTTGGATAGCCGAGAGGTAAGTTTATGCGCGGTCATCGGGATCGTTCTTTTTATACCAGTTATTTTTATATGTATTGCGTGGGGATTAAGGAGTTGTGATGGTTTGAAACAAGAAGTATATATATATATATATATATAAAACTAAATTATTAAGTTATAAGAGAAATATGTTAATTTTTTGTTGATCCTTCCCAAAAGTCCCGCAGCATTTGTTTTACCGTCACGTACAAAGAGTTTTCTTTTTACGATATTTATTTCCGCTTTATTCATGCCGAGGTGTTCGATGTGTCTCGAATATCTAGAAAAACTACTTTTATAACATAAAGCTTTGTACACATCTGTGTATTGGACTTGCAAAATTCAAACGGCCTAAAACTCGGGAATGACTTGAGCAATTGTTCTTAAATTAAGCATAATACTACGAGCAGCGAATCTCCTTTGCTACGATTTTTCGGAGAATCGGTTAAGAGTTTTAGATTTTAACGTTCCCGACTTTCGTTAAAGTAATAACCTATCGAAATCAGTAAAGCTTTAGGATTTTGAATTTTTCAAAACCGTATTTTTTCATTCTGAATTTCTTTAAGCTAATTCGGGTGCATGTAAAAATCCCGACAGTCAAACTCCCGACACCCTCGTGTGTACCTATGCTGTTTTGTAATACGTGCTGTCGGGGTTTTGACGGTCGGGATTTTTTAACATGCTCCCGCTAATTAACCGATCGTCGATAATGCAGAAAATGCTCGCACCGAACGATGGTAATTCTCATTAATTTTCATCCTTCCCTCTATCCTTGACTGATGGCGCGAAATTCGCGTTCTAGACGTTTCAAAATCCTTTCGCCGAGCGTAAACGAGGGAAGCTCGAACATTTCATTACAAAAGGTATATTAAAAGTATTATTATTTATCCTTGATATTAACCCTCTCGAATTTCCCCACTCGTACACCACCCGAACGAATAGTTGCCCCGCCTCTCGTTATCCCCGGGAGAAGGTTAATACGGTTGCGAGAGTTGAAAATGCGCTTAATCACGTTCTATCGGGAATTGCCGCGGTTGAAAGTTTTTTTTTTCTCTCCTTATGAGGTCTAACACACACGTGTCTCACTCTCTCTCTCTTTCGTATAAGATCGTGAGTCAGTTGTGTGACACAAGTCGCGCGTCTGACGAGACACTTTATATTCAATATATATATTTGAGATCGAGAGGCGGGAAGGAGAAGAGAATCGACGTCATTGGGTTAGTAACCACAAGGATTGTCTAACAGTATGTCGTGACTAGAAGTGGTTGCCGCGTGAATGGTCGTAAAATCGTGATCGTTTGTTTGGAAATTCTGGTAAAGTAACGTAAATCCTGTAATTTCTCTAACCAAACGAGTCCATGATAAATTTTCGATCATTCGAAAAATCCGACGTAATTTTGCCTCGAAAATCCAGTTAATATATGCTGCGGCTACGGGTTTGTATATCTTCGGAAGATTATCATTCGGCATCTAAAATAAACCTGTCTCAATTCATTGCTCTTGTATCGAAATAAAAACAAAGCAATTTTGAAGCGCTTTACAGTTTAATTGCGTGTTAAAATATACAATCGAAAGATATCGCTGTTACGTGGGGAGAGAGAGAGAAAGAGCGAGAGCTCAGTGGGGCTTCCGTTTTCTTGCCGGTGGGGGCGTTTGCCTCGTCCGCGCTAAAGTTACACATAGCCGCTGGTTAACGCGCAATGTAAATACGTTAGTAGTAGTAAACCCGCTGTTCGGATAACCCGTGCCGCGAGTGATGAAAAATAAAATAAAATAAAATAAACAAAAGGGATAGTGGATTATAAGGAAGCCGGTAGGGATAGTGGTAGGGCTAAAAAAAAAAAAAAAAATTGCAATGTCAGAGAGATGGGCGAGGTTCCGCGCATTCGCGTCGATCGTAAGAGCCTCAATGTTCTGAAAAAGTATTCGGAGACGATAACGAGATTGTTCGGCGTGCGTCTTGCATTGAACGACGAGAAATTCGTGACGAAATTACGCGCTAACGTTGGGACGAGAAACGACTCGTCCTCGTCCGCGTTGGTCATTGTTGACAAACGAGATGACACGAAAATTGCGTACGCGGACGATGGTGGACCGTCGTCGTCGTCGTCGACGTTTTTCGTCGTATCGCGAGAGAAGGAGAGCGAGCGAGAGTGCTCGATCCAGAGCGCCGCGGACATCGGAGGAACGACGATGTCGGTAGCGTCATGCTCGTTGCGCGAACGGCACGAGAGTGAAGTGATCGTTGAGCTTGAGATTTTGCCGTGCGCTCGGACGGCCAGTTCCTCAACTATCTGTCGGGCCGTGCGCGGCGATTTGTGCCCGAGTGTCGGTAGTGGCGATGGTGGGAGCGACGGCGGTATCAGACACGGGGAAATTGATGATTACGTTGAGCACGGAAACACGACGGAGACGGGTCTCTGTGTTACAACGCTCTCCGTCTTGGAGATTGCGGCGCGGGTCCAGGTGAGTTCTTTAATCACTATTTTGCCATATTGACCAAGGTACGTGCGTTGCACGACACCGAGAGACAAAATCTCACATTATAAACATACGGGACGTTCCTTGTGATACGTACGAGTAGTCACAACAATGGATGTTCAGCGAGATACGTTGTTAATAGTGTTGGATATTAGTACGAAGAAATTCCGCGTACGATGATACGGGACGTTCTATGCGAAATGTATAGATTGACTACCGTGTTTTTACTCGGTATATTATTGTTATTATTGAACGTTATTGGTACGAGAAAATGCCGCGTACAAGGATATGGGTCGTTCCGTGCGAAATGTACGATTCGCGGACGATAAACAAACTTTATAGGTTTTATGATTGTCGTCATTCGATGCTAGTGCCGGTAAATTAGTACAATCAATAGGGAGCCCGTTACTCTTGTCCGCATCGCACTAAAAATAATCGACAATTTTTTTTTTTCAATAAGGTTCAGTAACACGTACTGATTGTTAATTAACAAAATGGTTACAAATTAAGGGAGCGCAAGTGCCGCCATTTTGAGGAAAACCGTATTGGTCAATATCTCCGTTACCGTGCACTTTGGGCAAAAAATGGTAATAACCTTTCTTGTAGATAATTAAATTTACTATCTTTTTTTCTAAATAATTTTTTTTGTATCACTTACCGTTTACGACTTATACGACTGTTAAAATGTATTTATTCACTTTTTGACCTGTATCTCTCCTAATAATTGTTTAAACAATAAAATGCTAATAACTTATCTTTTAAATCCATACATTTTCCACAACTTTTATCTAAAACTTTTTTGTCTAAAATTATTATTCTCAAGGTTATAACGCGTTCAATGTTGCGCTACTGGATGCAAGGCTAATAAAAACGCGTTATAACTTTGAGAATATTAACTTTGGACAAAAAAGTTAAAAAAAAAAGGTGTGGGAAATTTATGGATTTAAAAGATAAGTTATTAGCATTTTATTGTTTAAACAATTATTAGAAGAGATACAGGTCAAAAAGTGAATAAATAAATTTTAACAGTCGTATAAGTCGTAAACGGTAACTGATACAAAAAAATTTGTTAGAAAAAAGATAGGAAATTCAATTATCTACAAGAAAGGTTATTACCATGTTTTGCCTAAAGTGCACGGTAACGGAGATATTGGCCAATACGGTTTTCCTCAAAATGGCGGCACTTGCGCTCCCTTAATCACGTACTGAATGTAAATAAACAAAATCCTTACAAATTAAGGGATCGGAAGTGCCGCCATTTTAATGAAGACCGTATTGGCCAATATCTCCGTTACCGTGCACTTTAGGCCAAAAATGGTAATAACGTTTCTTGCGGATAATTGAATTTCTCATCTTTTTTTCTTAATCATTTTTTTGTATCACTTACCGTTTACGACTTATACGACTGTTAAAATGTATTTATTCACTTTATGACCTGTATCTCTCATAATAATTGTTTAAACAATAAAATGCTAATAACTTATCTTTTAAATCCATACATTTTCCACAACTTTTATTTAAAACTTTTTTGTCTAAAATTAATATTCTCAAAGTTATAACGCGTTCAATGTTGCGCTACTGGATGCAAGGCTAATAAAAACGCGTTATAACTTTGAGAATATTAACTTTAGACAAAAAAGTTTAACAAAAAAGGTGTGGGAAATTTATGGATTTAAAAGATAAGTTATTGGCATTTTATTGTTTAAACAATTATTAGGAGAGATACAGGTCAAAAAGTGAATAAATAAATTTTAACAGTCGTATAAGTCGTAAACGGTAAGTGATACAAAAAAAATTATTTAGAAAAAAAGATAGGAAATTCAATTATCTACAAGAAAGTTTATTACCATTTTTTTGCCTAAAGTGCACGGTAACGGAGATATTGGCCATTACGGTTTTCCTCAAAATGGCGACACTTCCGATCACTTAATTTGTAACCATTTTGTTAATTCACATCCAGTACGTGATACTGAACCTAATTAAAAAAAAAAATTCCTTCATTTTTAATGCGCCACAATATTCTCTATGGATTGTACTATTATTATTGAACGTTATTAGTACGAGAAAATGCCGCGTACAACGATATGGGTCGTTCCGTGCGAAATGTACGATTCACGGACGACAAACAAACTTTATAGGTTTTATCATTGTTGTCATTCAATGCTAGTGCCGGTAAATGTGGTACGTAATGATATAGGGCGTTCTATGCGAAATGTATGATTCGCGAACGTCAAACAAACTTTATAGAGTTCGTAATTGTTGTCATTCAATGTTAGTGCCGGTAAATGTGGTATTTAACGATATGGGGCGTTCTACGCGAAATGGACGAGTCTCACGCAGTAATTATGTTCTATGCACGGTCATTGTAATTTTCCAATGTCAATTCGGTGGTGAATCCAGATTGAGGTTAGAGACGTGATATGGCGCTATATGGGTCACTCCACGCGAAGTCGACAAGTTTTTTTTGTCACAATCACACGCCTCACGATATACGATTAATTCTCGTTATACATGGAATAACAATAAAACTCCAATTGTAAAAAAAACACTTTATTTAAACATATGGGGCGTTCCGTGTGAAACGATTTTACTTTCGCTTTCCATTGGTGACTCGCCTCTAATAGCGCCGGCTGCAATTGGGCAACATATGGGCCATTTCACGCGGCATCGTTTATCCAATCGTAATGAGATTTTGTGCGTTTTATTATTTCTTTCTTCATTATTCATACGCAATATCGGAGCTTGGCTCGCGTTGAAACCGTATGAAGTTTTGTATGGGCCGTTTTACGCGAAATCAACTAGTTTACCGGAACAATTATATTCTATACGAACGTGTTACTGTTTTCCCGCTATACCCATTAATATTGAAACTTGAATCTCAAGGGGAATGGCCACTGTAGCGGATATAAAATCATGTACACATTTAGGAATTTTTTTTTGTATAAAAAAGTGATTTGTTTATAAAACTAATTCCACATCTAGTTAGTACAAATATCAAGCTAATGAGAAATATTTTTTTTGTTTTTTTTTTATTATACAAAATGGCCGACTGCTGCTATTTGCTTTTGGTGTCTTTTTTTTTGAGGCGCGAAGTTGTGTCATTTGGCATCCATAATTTTTGACCGATAACAAAAAAAAAAAATTCTCGTTAATCTACATCAGAATATCTAGAGAAGTATGTACGGAATTGGAAAAATATTGTTTTATTCGAATATTGTAGGCGTTTGATCTTAAAAGGTGAATTTCCAGTGACAAATTTCGTATAAAACTCCTCATAGAATGGAAAATTTTTAATTAATCAGAAATTCCGTACGTAGTTCCCTAGGTATTTTGGTGTAGATTAACGAGAATTTTTTTTACGAACGTGTCACTGTTTTCCCGCTATACCCATTAATATTGAAACATGAATCTTAAGGGGAATGGCCACTGTAGCGGGTACAAAATCATGTACACATTTAGGAATTTTTTTTTGTATTAAAAAGTAATTTGTTTATAAAACTAATTCCACATTTATTTAGTACAAATATCAAGCTAATGAAAAAAATTTTTTTTTTTTTTTGTTATACAAAATGGCCGACTGCTGCTATTTGCTTTTGGTATCTTTTTTTTGAGGCGCGAAGTTGTGTCATTTGTCATCCATAATTTTTTACCGAGAACAAAAAAAAAAAATTCTCGTCAATCTACATCAGAATATCTAGAGAAGTATGTACGGAATTTGAAAAATATTGTTTTATTCGAATATTGTAGGCGTTTGAACTTAAAAGGTGAATTTCCAGTGAAAAATTTCGTATAAAACTGCTCATAAAATGGAAAATTTTTAATTAATCATAAATTCCGCACGTAGTTACCCAGGTATTTTGGTGTAGATTAACGAGATTTTTTTTTTTTTTTCTACGCCAAAAATTGTGGATGCCAAATGTAAATGTCACGGCGCAGAGCGTCTCAAAGAAAAAGATACCAAAAGCAAATAGCAGTAGCCGGCCATTTTGTATAACAATAAAAATATTTTTTATTAGCTTGATATTTATACTATTTAGTTTAAATATCAAGCTAATAAAAAAAAAGTGATTCATTTATAAAACTAATTACACATCTATTTAGATGTGTAATTAGTTTTATAAATTAATCACTTTTTCATACAAAAAAAAAAGTGTTAAGTGTGCACATGATTTTATACCCGCTACCGTGGCCATACCCCTTACGACCTGCAACGTGATATATGAGTCGTTCGATATCGACTTTTATCTAAAGGGGTTTTTTTATTCGATTCCACTATTTTTCACAATTTTTTTTGAACATCGCCTTCGTTCATCTTTCAGAACTTGAATCATTCTGTACACGGGCACTTCCATGCGCAGTCAACCATTTCTCTACCGATAATAGTTTCAAATGACAAAAAAAAAATGACAAAAAACAAAATACATGGTTTAGAATCGTCTAAACATCTGGTACGACGTTTAAATCGCTTATTAATCTAACGCCAACGCGCGTGACGCGCGAACTTAAAAAACGAAAGTGATTGAGGAAACATTGAAGATCTATTAAAATCAAGAACCGGTCTAACGACAATACTTCGTTACAATACGACGATGACTAAAATCGTCTTCGTCGTTTCTCGCGCGCTAATAATAATAATAACAATAATAATAATCACAGCGAGAGCGGGATATACGTCATAATCCATTGTCGTCATTCGTGCCCATTTGGAAATTGACTCGGGGCCGGACCGAGTGTATTCGAACACACCGAGTGTTTGTTCTTCGGAATATAGCACGTTGAACGGGGGCCGGAACGGGTAAAAAAAGGGGTAAAAAATTATACCGATAACCCATACGCGGGTTGACTTGTTTTTACACGATACTATATCGGTATGGTTTTAATAACTATACCGACGTACACAAGCCAAATAATAACAACAACAACAACAACAATAATATAATAATAATAGGAGTACAAATTAGTTCGGTCCGTTTTTTTGTGGTCAAAAATGCATTTATGCTTTTGAATCATTCCCATGGATTTCAATCGTACGGAAAGTGCTTGTTGAGTCACTCTCACTGATTCTGCAAGCTCCTCTTGGGTTGGACGCGGATCTTCATCGAGTAATGCCTCCAATTTTTTGTCCTCGAATTTTTTTCGCTGTCCAGAGCGAGGATTGTCTTCAACGTTGAAATCAACATTCTTGTAACGTCGAGGACAATTAAAGGAGAAACCAATTAAATAAAAGCAATTTCTTTCAATTGAAGCAGAAAACTCAAATCTCAAAATCACAAAATTTGACATATTCAACACAGTAAAAAACAAGGTTTTTGTATGAAACTCAAAGCGATATAAACTGAATATTATTGACAGTTGTTTAAACTCTCTGAAACCACCGAAATCAGCCGTCACTATGAAACATTTGAAAACGGACCGAATTAATTTGTACTCTCAATGATAATGATAATGATAATATCAATGACAATAGTAATAATTATTATAATAAATGTTACGTGTATGGGACTTTCTACGCCAAATCAACTTGTATCCGATCCTCTAGGACATCGACCATGTTTTTTTTACATTATTTTTCCAAGTTGAGACAAATCTAAATTTTTCAAAACTTTTTTAACAATAATGATTTTTTAAAGCATAGTTGAACTGACGATAGGCGTTGGGGCGATAAAATAAAGTCATAAAATAAAATCAGACATCGTTTTCCGTCAACTTTTATATTAATTAATTTTCGGAAAAATAAAAAATAAAATGCAAACAATGTTAAGCAGAAGTACGACGTACGACGTACGACATCGAGTAAAATTTTCAAAATAAAAAACAGGAACTTTTGACAAATCTGAAATAAACTCTGAGCAATGGCACACAAATTTTGCTACAAACGATCAGAGATTTTTGACAATTTTTACAATTTTTTTTTTCTTATTCGCAATTGTTTCATAACAAATAAATGTTAATAAAAACTATCGAATAGCTGTTAGCGAAAAAAAAAAACGATCCCTAAATATTGCTAAAAGTCTTGTGGAACGGTGTGAATGATGGAAAACAAATCATTGACCAAATCCGAGCGATGAGGACTTAACTTGGGCTGAATTGGCGTGGAATACCCCATATACATATATATATTTTTTGTATTTTTATATGCACATGTGTGTGTGTGTGTGTGTGTGTGTGTGTGTGTGTGTGTGTGTGTGTGCGTGTGCGTGTGTGTGTGTGTGTGTGTGTGTGTGCTATGTGGCGAGACCGATAGACGTGTCTCTCTTGTCGAACGTCGAGAACGAGAGAAGTTTAGCTGCGAGTAGTTGGAAGTTGGTGGCGGTGCGGCGCGCGAGAGAGGCCCCTTTCCACCCGGACGAAGAGACGGAGAGAGATCCGTGTCAACAAACCTGAATCTGGCACGGCTTTGGCCGTTGTACGTTGCTGCCGTTGCTGGTTGCTGGTAAACTAGCTCGTTGGGATTGCTCGCTGCCTCTGGTCTGCCTCTCATCCATTATAATTCGCGAATTGGCTTCTACAATATGGGTCATTCCATGTAAAATCGAATAATCATGAACGTTAATTATTTTCAATATTATTCTCTGTTCTTGGATACTTTGCGGTTCGTAACGAAAGCATTATTCTATGTTTTTGGATTAAACAAAAAAATCCGTTCAGCCGTTATCAAGTTTTTCGTCAGTTGACCGCTCAATCCCAGATCAGCACTTGTTGGATTTCTAGGAAAGAAATTTGACCAAAAAGTTAATCTTGTTGGAAAGGTCTTTTTCTCGGTGGTCTTTACAATGGCCACTATAGTTTTTATACTACGGAGGTCCTTTTTGTAAGTCTCTGCATTTCCTTGTTTATGACGGGTTTTTACCCGGTCCTTGTAGAGAGTCCTCAAGTGCATGCACATGTGCGACCGTTCGGGTGATCGGCTCGGTTTAGGACGCCTGTTAGACGATTGTGCGTAGACTAAGAAATATATTGAATAAAGGACAAAGAGAGCCTTTCGTTATTGGAGGACCAGAGCACTGGTCTCTTTAGTTTTCTTTCAGTCTTCGAGAACACGAGCTACAGTAAAGAACGAGGTGTATCTCCTTAGTGCAGTCACATTCAGAATAAAGAATCGGAACATTTTCACGTATTTACCGACTTAGTTTGTTATTGAAATACCCCATTTCCAATAGCACTAGTTGGCACGGGGAACAGTAGTTAACTCTCGATTATCGTACATTTTTTCGCAGAATGTTATGTTTTTAGTACGATCCGATAATCAGGATTATTACCATTGATGTTTGTACGTGGACGGAATCAACTGCGACAATAGGATACGAAGGAGTGCATTATTATCATAAGGATACGATGAACCTATATGACGCGCCATGTTTAATCTCAAAATCGGAAAAATATTGGCCGCCTTTCTACGGCTAAATAAATTACTTCGAACAATAAAATATTACTTGTAACATCAATGTATCACGTGACATAATGTTGTATTTATGAATTGTTAATTTTTCAGCAATTATGCAATTTGGCCTGAAATTAATTCGTGTCGTGTAAAACGGTTTTTCGATCTTTCGCGTAGGCTGACAATCTCATACCCCTCGGACCGAACATCGTTCATGTTCTCCCGATTTTTATTTATTATACTGCTGCTGTAATGAGAGCCGATTTTTCATTATGATTAAAACGTGAGTGATCAACTGGGAGAGAGCGGTTCGAAGTTTGGCCGAGAGAGGTCAGGTTGATAAATGGTTATTCCCGATACAAGGGGAGGCAGAAGAAATGTGGTCAAGGCTGAGGTGCGGGAATGTGGGAAAAGACGGGAACAAGCGATTTAAGGTATTCCTTCCACGAGATCGAATACTTAACAATTGACTGATTTTTTCCTAAAATAAAGTACAGATACATCCCGTTATACTGTGAAAAATTCAAGCCAATTGGCCGAATATTTATACAAATATTACGGCTTTGAAAGTCGTTAAATTTATACACCACTATACGAAGATTACATGCACGCCACGTTTCTATCTGAAAATGCATATACCAAACGACTCTTTATGCCAAATACAAACTGCCCTAGGCATCAAAAAAATTAAGAAGAATCCGAAATTACAATAAAAACGGGGTCCCACCGAATGTTTAAAGAAAATATAAATGTTCAAACTCACAAAAAAACTCACAAGCGGAAGGATTTTCGGAACCGTGATCTGCAAGGGGATATGTCTGGCAAAACCGCAAACTGGTTGCTCTCGATTCGAGTCAGCTGATCGTACACACATATATATATACTAGGGGGCTCTGCCCCCCTGCGCGCTTCGCGCGCCGACCCCCCCCCCCCCCCGGGCTATTCTATTCAACGTACCCCCCCCCCCCCCGAGCTATTCCATTCAGCGTACCCCCTCGAGCAATTCCATTCAGCGTACCCCCCTGGGCAATTCCATTCAGCGTACCCCCCCGGGCTATTCCATTCAGCATACCCCCACCCCGGGCTATTTCATTCAGTTCCCCCCAGCCGCCCCGCCCCCGCTCGATCCCCTCACCCAGCCTACTCGATCCCGCTCGCTCTCCTCAACTCTTGTACACCGCGGCAGCGGCGGCGATATATTTATATAATATAGAGAGATATCTATATTATATAAACTAGAGGGGCTTCGCGCGCCACCCCCCCCCCCCCCCCGTTCCACCTCGCCCCGGACTCCCCCCTCAACTCTTGTACACGGCGGCGGCGGCGAAATCACTCTATATTATATGAATATTTCGCCACCGCCGTGTACAAGAGTTCGCTGGGGGGGGGGGTTAGGCCGGGGCGAGCTGGAACGCGGGGTGGGGGGGTTGGCGCGCGGAGCGCGCAGGGGGGCGAAGCCCCCCCTAGTATTTATATAATATAGAGAGATATTGTTTTATTAGCACGCTTATAGCTCGAATGATGGGGCGTGTAATAGAGCAGGATTTCAATAGGAACGAAGAATAAACTTTATTTTCTATGAGCACGTCGATTGTAATTATGTGGGCGGGCCAGGCAGGATGAGGAGGGGGAGAGGCATACAAATTAAATTGCGTCTGGCCAACTGGGTCTTGCAGCCTCGAAAAATTCCTCTCTCGGAAAACATATAAATTATCAGTTTTTCATTCAATTCATCTCGTACAACCTTCTTTGATGCAAATTTCTTATGAAAATAAATTAAATATAGAACGTATATGGTATATATCTCGATTCTTTACGAAATTGCAAAGTCAAGATAAATATAGGCAGTTGGGAGTGGGGCTATTAATAAATGTAATCAGACGGTGAATTGAGGGGGAGGAGAAAAAAAAAGCTTCATCAGTTTCGTAAGCAAAGTTTTGTATATTTTCATTGAGAACGCAAACGCGTTTAGGACCGGAGGTGGGCGTTCAATTGTTTTTTTTTTTTTTTTCGACCCTCGCTCGTGCTATTGCATCGTGATCTATTATAAATCCATTGTTCCTTTTCTTCGTTGTCAAAGAATCATTTTTTTTTTCGAATTATTTTTAATTCTCATTATTTACCATTTCACGATAATTACGGATAGTTAATTTTATTTTTTATTTTTTTTTACGGCTAATATTCATTAGACGAGAATAATCATTCAAAATTATTGTCGCAATAAAAAACCCAAAACCAAAGACACTAATCTTTACTAACTGATCGATTGTTTTTTTTGTTCTTTTTTTTTGCTTACGGCATGAAAAACACTTCGGGATCCGCTTCGTACACGCACTTCATATATTGCCAAGCGGTCATGCACTCGTCGTTGCCGAATTCTAGAAAAAAAAAAAAACATTTTTTGATATAAAGAAGACAAAAATATAATGAAATGTTTTTTTTTTCTTTTGAAAATTGAAATCAATTTTTGTGAATTTTAAATGAATTTGTGCGATTGAAATTGATTCTTTTTAATGTTACGTAAACTTGCCCAAAGCAGCGCACTTCGTTGCGGCAGCGATACTGCGATCTTGAGTGTCAGCCGGTAGCAACGCCTTCATTTGTTTCACAATTACATCGAGAGCGGGCTTTTCGTTTTTCAACTGTATCGCGAAGGATCGATAGAAAAAAAAAACAGAAACGAAATTATTGACGGAATTATTGACGTATAAAAAAAAAATAACATCAAATATAAAGAAAGGGTTGGGAAAATGACTTGCCATGTTCATTAAATTCATCGTGCATCTTATGTAACACCGAAATTTTTCGTCCTCGGCAAATACACCGACTCTTCCATCGGCAACGAGCGCTACTCTCGAACGAACGAACCCGCAAAGTAGAGATCAATTTAAATTAAACAAATAACCACGCAAATTTAATAAAATGTGTTTTATGAAAAATTGCACATTGCTGAAATAATTTTTCGGTCATTCATGTTAATTTTCGAGTTTAATGAAAATACATTTATCGTCACTGAAACAAGGTTCATTAAATTTTTTATAAAATCTCAACGAAAAAATAGAATTTTTTATTTCAATACTCACCCGGATCAACTCCGACCTTTGGTAGACAAACTTTTCTCATGCCGTTGGCGGCGTTTTCCATTTGTGCCTTGCTGAGTGCCTGAAATATGGTTATTTGTTTTTTGTGTTCGATAAATCCGCGCTCGACACTATTTTGATAAATCTGCGCGTAAAAAACGGTTGTATTGTAGATTAAATTTTTTTTTTCATTCACTCACACCATCGGCACAATTGTCACGAAGTAACGCCAAGCTCACAATTAGCCCGAGACTGTAAAAATAACGTGAAAACATTTTTTATTTTATTTTGTTTTTTATCTTTTCTATAACCAGTAGCACGTGCAAACTTCTCGATCGTTCGTTTGTATCGCGAGGAGTATCGTCTCTGATCGTGAGCTTATAAAGAGTAGCCCGGTCAGGGGCTAATTGATTTTGTGGCTGACGTATGACGAAGGGACGAGCGACATTAGAGTCGTTGAAATTAACGAGAGTCTCGTTAATTCCGTGATTGCATGAAATTTGTACAGCCGGAAAAGATAATTTGCCTGTTATTCAATGATCAAAAGTATTATTCGTCGTGTGGCACAAAAAAATTCTTTTTCTCAACGAGTTTCCCGCTAATTGCGTAAGCTCAACGAGACGGTTAAGCACACCGGAAATCGTGGAAAAAAAAAGAACCCGGTATCATAATTCGTAACCTCTATTTATGATTTTACAATGATTTCACGTAATTGGATATTTCTCTCGTTTCTCTGTATGACGATAACGAGAAAAATCGAAAAAAAAAAACGAACAAATTGCGGTATCATAATTCGTAACCTCTATCTATGATTTTGCAATGATTTCACGTAATTGGATATTTCTCTCGTTTATCGTATGACGGTAACGAGAAAAATCGAAAAAAAAAAAACGAATAAATTGCAAGAGAATAATTGTTCGAAATTAATTTCGATATTGTAAAATCGATTACTCTCCAAAATCGTCTGTTTACTGTGAAAAATTATGGCTCATTTTTGACAAATTATTACATATTATGTTGTTGTTGAGGCAATCTTCTAGTCTAAACGAGCATTTTTGTCGACGTTTGAAGAAAAAAAAAAATTCATAGGTATTATTAAATATTTCAACATCGGTCTTTTTTCCACTTATTTATCGACACTTGCCCGTACTCTGCAAATTTTTTTCGTCTACAATAAAAATAAATTAAGGGTGCTACGCGGTTTCGAGTCGCCATGAATGCATGGCGACTGTGACCACGATTCCAGACGTTCTACTCATCTGAAACAAAAAAACCAATAAGATTATTGATCAGTACAAGTATGACTATCGCATGGACCTCTAAAATTACAAAGAAAAAAAAACATCACAAAATGGCGACCTTCCAAACAATGTGTACGGATTATCGAATTTTTTGAAAAGTCTTTGAACAACCATAAAAAATGTTTCGCATTTTTTTCTTCAAAATTTTAAAGGTTCATGCGATAGCCATACTTGTACTGATCAATAATCTATTTGGTTTTTTTCCTTTCAGAAGAGTTGAACGTCCGGAATCATGGTTACAGTCGCCACGGAATCATGGCGATGTGAAACCACGTAACACCCTTAATTTATTTTTATTGTACTCGAAAAAATTTGCAGGGTACCTGCAAGTATCAATAAATGAGTAGAAAAAAGACCGATGTTGAAATATTTAAGGTAGTAGTCTGGTAACTTAAGCCGATTTTCATGTCTTTTTTGGAGGGCGTTTTTTTGTAGGAAAATAAAAATGAATCGTTTTGGATATTTAGGATGTTTTTATTTACATATTAAAGATACAAAAACAAAATTTTTTGAAAAAATTTAATAGTTTATTATTATTATTATTATTATTGATGGAAGTTGGCACCTCGAAAAAAGCGCGTGGGTGGCCCCGGTGATTTTGGCTCTTGATGTTATCTGAAATAAAAAATTCTTGATAATTGTTAATCTATAGACATGTCATTCTGGTCGAAACTACTGAAGTTAAATTTCATGGATAAATAACAAAATGGCGGACTTTTGAAAAAAAACTTTTTTCCAAAGTCCGCCATTTTGTTATGTTGAGCTTACGCAATAATTCATTTTTATTTTCCTACAAAAAAACGCCCTCCAAAAAAGACATGAAAATCGGCTTAAGTTACCAGACTACTACCTTAATAGTACCTTTGAATTTTTCTTTTTTTAATCCTCGAAAAAAAAATTCTTGTTTAGACCAAAAAGACTGCCTTAGGAACGAGAATGGCTGGCAATGCAAAATGGAGGAGGCGACCACAGTGCGTATACGAGGTCTGTTAAAAAAGTATCGCGAATTTTGAATTTCCGCGGGCTACGTATATTCGATTTTCGATTTTTTTGTGGCGTTAGGTTGGTACTCGTGTCCCTCACTTATGCTGTAAAAATCGGCCATTTTCAATGTTTAGTTAATTTTTGACAGCTGTTTTGGTTAGACGTGTTTTGGCTTGTCTTCGATTTTTGCCTATTCCAAAAAAGCAGCTTCCATTGCGATGATTGAGCTTTGGTTTTCACGTCATAACCATAAACCCATGATTCGTCACCAGTTATGACCGTCTGGAGCAAATTTGGGTCGTCGCGGACCGAGTCCAACGGCTCCTTACCAATGTTAACGCGACACTGTTTTTGTTCGAAATTGAGCAATTTTGGCACGAATTTCGCGGCGTTCCGTCTCGTGCCCAAATCATTGGTAAAAGTCGAATAGCACGAGCCAATCGATATGTTTAGTTCCTCAGCAACTTCTCTAACGGTGATTCGACGATTGGCCAATATTATTTTCTTCGCTTCATCAATGTTTTCGTCTGTTGTTGTTGTGCTCGGGCGTCCGGAACGCATTTCGTTGTTCGCATCTTCTCGGCCCTCTGAGAACATTTTGTACCACCGATAAACGTTGCTTTGGTCCAAGGTAGCTTCACCATATGCCACAGTCAACATTCGGAATGCGTCCGCGCACTTAATTTTGTTTTTCACACAAAATTTGTTACAGATTCTTTGATCCATTTTTTGGAATAGGCAAAAATCGAAGACAAGCCAAAACACGTCTAACCAAAACAGCTGTCAACAATTAACTAAACATTCAAAATGGCCGATTTTTTCAGCATAAGTGAGGGACATGAGTACCAACCTAACGCCACAAAAAAAAATCGAAAATCGAATATACGTAGCCCACGGAAATTCAAAATTCGCGATACTTTTTGAACAGACCTCGTATATACGTGTAAAAAAGCAGGAAATATACTTGACGAAAAACTGTACAGAAGGGCTGAAGGAATGGATAGGGAAATAGTGAGGGAGGGCAACCGAAATGAAAACTGAATATGGCTTCTAAAAGGAATGCCAATGATGGCATTGTGCAAAATTACATACGTGAATTTCAAAGACTCAGTGTACAATAATAAGGCAAGAAGACGAGCGGGGAAAAAAACGAGAGATGTAAATAAATAAGTAAGGGAAAAAATATGTGTTGGAAGGGATAATTGTAAAAGTCTGAAAAGGGCATAGAAGTAATCACGACTGGTACTACTATTTTTAGAAATAATTGCATTAGTTTATTAATGAAAATTATTTAGAATTTACTTGATTATTTTTTAGATTTTTATTACAAGAGGCATTTTTTTTTACGTACTACAAATGACTAATATTTAACGGTTTTAGCGTTGTAGCATTACCTTAAAAGTAGTAGTTAACGATTTTACGTGGAATGCCCCATACATATAAATATATATATAAATCAATAAGAGAAGAATTCTTTTTACCGATACATCGAAACGTACCTTGTGAGAATTTCTGCACGAACGAGCAGCAATATAAGCTCCAAGTCCGGTACACCAACACAAACACACAAAACACACACGCATAGAGGGAGAGAGAGAAATTAACAATTCCGTCTTGCCAGTTGTCTCGTGGGCGGTGCACTTACGTTTCTCTCTGCCTCGGTTATCCGGGGTGCTGGTCGATTATCCTACATAACTAATATATATATATATATATATACACACTTATGTATACATATACTTTGTGGTTCGTAAAGTTTTCAATGTCTCTTCGGCTTCGAGTGTTTTCGCTCTCGCTCCACTTCTTCCTTCGGAATAACTCCTCTTCTGTGTCTTATTTTTCTTTGACGTCTCTGATTCTTTTTTTTTTCTTTCTCTCCATCATCTTTTTTTCTCTCTCTCTCTCTCTCTCTCTCTCTCTCTCTCTCTCTGTCCTCGTCCTCTTTTACTCACGAAAAAAACAAACTTGCTCCGATCACAGATTTTTCATTCATGCTACCAGGTCTCGTGCCGTTTGTACCCGGATCTACCGGTGAATAATTTTAGGACGATGTTTCTTTGCGCCACTCTTCTTGTAATAGATGCGCGGGTTATAGCTTCGCGACGCTTCGTATTTATATGGAGATTTGAAGGAATTTAAAAAAACGGATTATAACGAGAATCACGAACATAGCGATGTTGAATCCAGTGTTTTTTTTTAAAGCGCGGAACTTTATTTACAATTAATTTTTTCGTATTATAATCTTACACGGTTTGCACATTGATCGGAATTATTGAAAATCAATTACGATAACACAGATTATTTCCACGGTGATCGTTCGGGGATGACAAAATCGTAACAAAAAAATTCAATTAGTATTTTAAATAATCCCATTATTTCGAGCTTGAAATTACGGTCAATTTTTGTCGTATCGCGTCAGATTGGCGGCAAAATCAATGATTCCTTCCTCATAGAGTAAGCATTGTTTTTGTTAAAAAAAAAAAATCGAACTTTTAACGCTCAAATGTGTTTAAAATTCGGCAAAACGTTGGAAAATCATATTTTGAAAAATTCAACGTGCCACGTCACGAGAAACGACTTGACGAGTTCGAATTACTCGAGGCGTCAGAGATTTTGGCGGGATTTTGTAATTTTCGAAAAATTTCTGTCGATCCAAAATTTCGTAAATTTTGAGCTATCGAAACGACAATTTTTTTGCACTAATGGATTACAGGACAAGGACGTGTCGCATTGACGTTTGAATTTTTTCGGAAAACATTGCGTTTTAACGATTTAACTCGAGGTAAATATCGAGCCATTGATGTATCTTTTTTTTTTTTTACAAAGAAATTAACGTTACGGAATGTTCAATACCAAATTTGATGATAATCGCCATTACGGTAAAAATTTTGGCAAATTTTTTATTTTTTGAAAAGTGATTTCGAGAATTCATATATATTTCTCGATGAGGAAGCTAAAATGAATGAAGTTGCTCGTTGTGGGATATATGTAAATTTTCGAAAACGCGGAGGAAGCGATGTGCAAGTTGTTAATTAGTATCATTTTCTTTAATTTCCTACTGGCGATTAGCCAAAGAGATTTTTTCATAAATTATAAAATTAACGAAAAGTCTCCGACTTCTAAACTATTCTTAATTATTAACCCTTTGTGGTCACGCGGGGTGAAAATGACCCCAAGCGCAACTTTAAGGTAGTAGTCTGGTAACTTAAGCCGATTTTCATGTTTTTTTTGGAGGGCGTTTTTTTGTAGGAAAATGAAAATGATTCGTTTTGGATATTTAGGATGTTTTTACTTACATATTTAAGATACAAAAAAAATTTTTTTTTTTTTAATTTAATAGTTTATTATTATTATTATTATTGTTGATCGAAGTTGGCACCTCGAAAAAAAGCGCGTGGGTGGCGCCGGTGATTTTGGCTCTTGATGATATCTGAAATCAAAAATTCTTGATAATTCTTAATCTATAGACATGTCATTCTGGTCGGAACTACCGAAGTTAAATTTCATGGATAAATAACAAAATGGCGGACTTTGGAAAAAAACGTCCTTTCCCATTTTGTTATTTATCCATGAAATTTAACTTCAGTAGTTCCGACCAGAATGACATGTCTGTAGATTAAGAATTATCAAGAATTTTTGATTTCAGATAACATCAAGATCCAAAATCACCCGGGCCACCCACGCGCTTTTTTTTCGAGGTGCCAACTTCGATCAATAATAATAATCATAAAAAACTATTAAATTTTTTCAAAGAAATTTTTTTTTTCATCTTTAATATGTAAAGAAAAACATCCTAAATATCCAAAACGATTTATTTTTATTTTCCTACAAAAAAACAACCTCCAAAAAAGACATGAAAATCGGTTTAAGTTACCAGACTACTATCTTAAGCTAGAATTACTATGCCTCCTTGCTGATTTCTTTTCGCCATTTTGAAAATTTGATACAAATTTTTTGCCATGATATTCTCATTCTGAAAGGTTCAAACTAGTATCCTGAATTTTTATGAGTCGTATCGGAACGATACTGGCAACGCGGCAATTGTTTAAACATGACCGGGGATATTCCGACCCCCTGTGACCAATGTGTTATTTCCGGAACGTGTGACCACGATGGGTTAATAAAAAAAAAAAAAAATAGCTCAACAACAATTAGTCATATTTATTAATTATAAAAGAAAAGTATTTAACATAGTTTTTCACTGGAAAAACCCCTGCACTGATGCCTGGAACATTAGAGTATTGATTTAATTTTACATAACGTGTAAATTTAACAATAACTCAGTGACCCCCATTACCCCGCTCTCTCTCTCTCTCTCTCTCTCTCTCTCTCTCTCTTTTTCTGTTTTTCCACCTTGGCAACTGGTGGCAAAGAAGGTACACACGTGTGATACAACCTCTACTCCTCATTGCGCTCGTGAGTCCCGTGTGTCCGGTTACATTCGGGTTATTAGGCTGTGTGGGCCGCACCTTGTAAGTAAACATGGCAAGCGGCCTTTCGTTATTCGTGTTATTGAAACATTGCACCTCGAGAGATGACGAAAAGATATATTTATTTGTATGGGCGATTTCAGGCAAAAAACGACAGATCCAACTCTGTTCTTAACTTTTTTTTTGTTCTTTTTTTACAGTGTTACAGGGCAACACGAAAAAAAAAAAAACGATTTCTTTATCAACACAAGTGTTGAATTAACAATTTTTTACGTTATCATCTTTCTACAATCTTACCGTAATTTGTTGGTTAAATAAAAAAAGATTTTCGAAATTCCTTCAAATATGAGTTTGATTTTTGTGAAAGTCCTAAAAAAAAAAAAAATAAAGCCCGATTTTGTTTCGGCTTTTTGTCGTTCTATTCGTTATGTTATTTGTGTAAAATATATTTATTGTTAGAAAAAGAATTGATGGTTTGAATATTGAGGATTATTCATGGAAAAAATTATTACAAATACTTTAGTAATGGAGAATTGTTATTGTTACTATTATTATTTTCACCCGAACAAAAGTTTAGGCTAACGTTCAGGCGCATGTTATTTTTTTTTTCTTAAAGTGTTACATCTGTCGAGTAACCTTAAAAAAAAAAAGTACAAAATATAAAAAGTTGTAACTTTTTAATAAAAAAAATGCGTTTTTTACGTTTGTTTTTGTTTCACGGTTAATATTTAAAAACAAAACACTTTTTACTCATATTTTACATTGTTTCGAGAATTTTCATTACTTTTTGTTTTCCAAAAACAATGAATAGTTTGAGCATGATGATCGTTCGAAGTTGGGGTAATTTTCACCCCATGTGATCGTTATGAAACTTAATTGAAGTGTATCCGTTAAGAATTATTGTAATATTCGACTCTCGGGATTAAAAAATCTGTTAATTCAACACATTCGTTATTAACGATTAAATGAATTGTGAGAAAAAAAATGATAAAGTTGGAGAGAATGTTTTTTTGGGTCAACGTACTAATAGAAAGACAAAAAAAATAAAAAAATATGAGAATCACTTTGATTTGACCTGAAATACCTCATATAAATAAAAAGAGTCTGACGATAATACCAACCCCGCAAGGCATAATGTACTGTAATATATATCTCGCATATTTATTCTCCATCACACACAAGAGTTCTACTTCTCACCTCAGTTGAAAGTTCTTTTTTTTTTTTTTTCTTGCCATACTCTTGATAATTATCAAATCCTGTGATTGTCCTTAACGCCAGTCAACTGGCTACTATACAAAGATCACTATCATATTTCTTCTCGTTTACCCTCTTTCTCACCATTGATCGAGTCATCTAGTAGTTCTTAATCTCGCAAGATCTCTCCTCTCAGTTGTGGATTCCAGACGACCTCGCATAGTTTTTTTTTTTTTTTTTCCACTATACACAACGATCATGCGCGGGTTTGTTCGTGAATAAAAACGTATGGTTATAGTGCGTTAAACAGTCCCATTACGAACGACACACGATTTTACGATTATTCCGATAAGCGAATCATTTTCTGCGTCACTTTTATTTCAGCCCGAGATGAAAAAAACGCATTTGATCGAAAGATATTTCATTTGAAGAGAAAAAAAATTAAATATCAGAAATGAATAATGTTGCACAGTTTAGAAACGATCTGAAAAGTGGCAGTGAATTTTATTTCAATTTCGATAAATATCATTTCATGGAAGAATCGTGGGAAGATCCGGGCTATACTAGAGAAGACACAAAAGAAATGTGGGCAAGGATTGACGTGTGGCAAATGACAGGAACAAGGACGAGAATTGTCGGATATGCAAAGTAGAGGAGGAGATCTCGAGGTGCATATACGTATTCGTGTGAAAGACCAAAAAATAGAATTAACAAGTGCCCAGAAGGGCCGGAGAAATTAATAGGAAATAGCGAACCCCCCCCCTCAACTGAAATAGAAAGGAAGGGAATAAGTGTGGGGCAAAGACCAACGAGACAAAAAAAAATACAACTTTTAACGATTTTCTATAAATTCAATACCAAATATCCTTTCATTGTACCCAATTAATACAGGAAGTAGTTCCCTAATCTATTTTTATGGCAAGAACCCTTTCACACAATAGTAAATTTAAACAATCAACAACTTCTATCAGAAGTTGTTGTTGTATTTTATCAAAATATATAATAAAATATAAAATCTTATGGCGTCAATTAATCTCAAAAAACAAAATTCTCCAATCGTGTCTGTTCACTGTTCCGAAACAAAGCCAAAAGCTGTTACACTTCACGTATTAACAAGCTTTCGCACCTCTTACACACCTGTTCTCGATGGCGACCGAAAAGCCAACAAAGGGAACAGGAAGCAAGACGAAAAAAAGATAAAAAACCCAAAAACACATTGTTACAGCTAACTCGTGTCTCTCAATCTCGTCGTGCCAGATAAAAGTGTACTCATGGAATTAACAAACAATTGGTACTTTCGTCTTAATGCTCGGTCCAGGATCTATACGCCATTCTACACGTAAATTGAACAGACATGTGTATAGATAAGTAGTTATACCGTGACTATGTGTACACGAAACCCGCTGTAGTCTCTACGGGCTTCGAGAGTCTCGATCGGAGATTGCCCGTTGAAGATTAACCATTCCATAGTAATGTACTCATTAAGAGCGATTGAGTAACCGGTGAGTACTACAGCGAATGATAGATAGAGAGAGATTGGGGGGAGGAGGCGGTGAAGGGGTTGTAAGGAACGCGAGAATATAAAAAATGCAGAAGAATAAAAGAGAGAAGACAAAAGTTGATATCCAACTGAGAGGATCGTGAGGATAGAATCGTGTTCGTTACAAAATGAGATCCGGTCACGCTCGTCGTTCCACAGGACCGTTATAATACACTCTGTATCATAAAATGCTATACAGTACGATACTCCTTTCAGATTATCGTTTAGAAATATGTTCGTGTCACAATTTATCTTTTTTATTCTATTTTTTTGACGCCCGAGACTAGTATCGAAAACAAGTTGACAGGAAGGGGTTCAATAAGAAGACTTTTTTAATACTCCTAAGGAATTACGAGTATTTGGGGGTAAAAGAAAAAGTGCTTATATTATAATTAATTACGAACAACACTGATTCATGCTGAATATTATTATTATTAATTATTGTTGCTTATCTTACTACTATAATCAAGCTGGACAGTTTGTTTGTTCGTCTGTTTATTCGAACGTGCTAATCTCAGGAAATACTAATTCGATTTGAAAAATTCTTTTTGCATTAGATAGTGCGTTTATTCAGGAATGCTCTAGGCCATATAACTTCATGTTATGAGCCTAATCTTAACATCTTATTGCTATACTACTACATCTATACAATACCATAATCAAGCTGGAGAGTTTGTTTGTTTGAACGCGCTAATCTCAGGAAATACTAATCCGATTTGAAAAATTCTTTTTGCATTAGATAGCCCGTTTATTCGGGAAGGGTTTACGCCATATAACTTCATGCTATGACCCCAATCTTACTATCTTATTACTATACTACTACATCTATACAATACTATAATCAAACTGGAGAGATTGTTTGTTTGAACGCGCTAATCTCAGGAAATACTAATCCGATTTGAAAAATTCTTATTGCATTCGATAGCCCGTTTATTCAAGAATGCTCTAGGCCGTATAAAGCCTAATCCTGATATCTTATTCTTATACTACTACATCTATACAATACTATAATCAAGTTGGAGAGTTTGTTTGTTTGAACGCGCTAATCTCAGGAAATACTAATCCGATTTGAAAAATTCTTATTGCATTCGATAGCCCGTTTATCCAGAAATGCTCTAGGCCATATAACTTCAT
Organism: Oxytorus armatus; assembly: GCA_958009045.1. Taxonomy (NCBI): domain Eukaryota; kingdom Metazoa; phylum Arthropoda; class Insecta; order Hymenoptera; family Ichneumonidae; genus Oxytorus; species Oxytorus armatus. The sequence goes on along the minus strand of OY253746.1, from coordinate 13,244,352 downwards.
GCTATGAGCCTAATCTTACTATCTTATTATACTTCTACATCTATACAATACATAATCAAGTTGGAGAGTTTGTTTGAACGCGCTAATCTCAGGAAATACTAATCCGATTTGAAAGATTCTTTTTGCATTAGATAGCCCGTTTATTCAGGAAGGCTTTAACGCCATATAACTTTATGCTATGACCCTAAGGAGCGACGACGGCGCGTTGAATCGGGGGACGGAAATTTAACGCGGGTGAATCCACGGGGCACATCTACTCTGCTATATTTTTCTCATTTTTGGATGCCTCCTAATTCTTCAATATCATCACTATCGTGAACAGTACGGACTGCTGAAGGCACGTTGCATGACTGTACTAACTGTCGGCTCGTGTATAAGTTAACGATTGCAGATTGGAGATTAATTGGGTATTCGTGACAGGCGATACTCTGCAGCAGAGGGGGATCGGAGGAAGGAGCGAACGGGGGAAGACTGAGAAAAATTGCGTAAATTATAACGTATTAGTGAAGCGTTGAGCCTTTTTTTCCGTCTTGTTTTTTTTTTTTTTTGGTCTCATTGCTCGAATAATTTCTCGCGATCCGGTATACAAGAAGTAAATCAATTCGCTGTGGACACGCTGACAGGCCTCTCTATCTCTCTGTGCGAACGGGTTTGACATAAGGCGCGCTTTGCACGCCACTTCACGTTCAAGCGCATATTAGTCGTGGCTGTTGGTTGGTTAGTTGCTGTTCCAGAAGTGGGTTGACTGGATTGCCGTTTGGTAGGCGTAACGATCAAACGAAGCGAGTTTAAAGACAAAAAATTGTCCGAAAAAAAAAAGAAATAGGAAACCCTAAGAATTCCACGGTTCGTGCCGCTCTCAGCCGGTTTTCACGTTTTTTCTCCTTCTAATTAAATGCCTACTCTCTTTGCTATGTCTACCTCAACATATACGCCTGTATTATTAGACTTTGACGTTTCGTATACGACTTCCGACATCTCTCTCTCTCTCTTTTATTTTATTTCTCTCTTTGTCCTGCGTTACGAGATTTCTGTCTGGACCGCGCGGAATTACATGGGCTCGATATCAAGTACTAATCTTACAATCTCTCGTAGCCTTTGTAAAATGTTACATTCGGCGAGATCAAGAAATTCTAGCACAATTTTCTAGTACAGGATGTGATACAAAATATGAATTAACTTTAGTACCCCATTTCGTGTTTATAGCCTCTGATAGATGGTAGGCTCGTGTGTATTTGATAATTGCTAGTGCTCGTGACAAAGAATTCTTTCTTTTGGTTCTTTTTTATATTTTAAGCTCCATTCATGATTTTTGCAACTATTTTAACGACGTACAGCGCTTACAGTTGTATTCAAAAGTTCGAGTAGATGAAAATTGAAGTTTTACTTTCGGAATTTCGAGAATCTTCGATATGATTTTGTAGAGATGGGTTTGTAGTGTGCACGTAAAGTTTTAAGGGTATTTAATGAAGTAGTTTTTGATAAATAAAAGGATTTCTATTATTTTTGAGAATTTCGTAATCGATAATACGAAAAACTTTGTTTGTTTTTTGTTGATATTCCATGTAAAAAATTGCGTATATTAAAAAATATCGGTAATTACACTTTTGGAACAAAACAAAATTCTGGAAATTTTGTAAATACTTTTTTTTAAATTATTTATTCAAACAATGCTGGCATTATTATTATTATTTAGACTCAAAGTTTTTAGTGTCTTCAACACGGTGTTTTTTAGATTTTTATTTTATTTGCAATGTTTCAAAAAAGTTTGCGTGGAATTGTAACTTTTGAATGGCACTGTATCTGAGCATCCTGAACATTTGTTTTTTTCTTTTCTAGCGCGCCGTGCGTTTAAAATATGAATTCCACATTCATATCCTGGTGAAAGGTTTCCCCATTTCTGCGAATCAATGTAACGTATAATGGGAATCTCGATAAGAAAGAGATTTTTCAAATTTACTGTTCTTTTTTTCTTTCTTATGACACACTTTTTAATACGTAGAGGGTCAAATTTGAATTTCACAGCGATAAGCTCGAAAAATTGGACATTTCATTGTTAACTGGCTGGTGAAAATCAATTTTTTCATAAATCATTAACTGTTGTTTTTTAATTTTACATTTTTTTTTAGTGCGAAACGTTTCAAATGAAAATTCCATTTCCATAATTTGGACGAAGAATTTCAAATTTGAGAAAAATCACTGGAATTCCTGATAGAATGAATTTCCAAACACAATTCAGTGGTTTGTCTTCTGTAACTATTAATTTTCGGTGCTACGTACCATTGAAATATGAATTATACATTTGCATCATAAAAAAAGTGTTCTGCACACAATTCCGTGATTTGTCTTCTGTAACTATCAATTTTCGGTGCTACGTACCATTGAAATATAAATCATACTTTTGCATCATAAAAAAAGTGTTTTGCACACAATTCCGTGGTTTGTCTTCTGTAACTATTAATTTTCGGTGCTACGTACCATTGAAATATAAATTATACATTTGCATCATAAAAAAAGTGTTTTACACACAATTCCGTGATTTGTCTTCTGTAACTATTAATTTTCGGTGCTACGTACCATTGAAATATGAATTACACATTTGGATCATAAAAAAAGTGTTTTGCACACAATTCCGTGGTTTGTCTTCTGTAACTATTAATTTTCGGTGCTACGTACCATTGAAATATAAATTATACATTTGCATCATAAAAAAAGCGTTTTACACACAATTCCGTAGTTTGTCTTCTGTAACTATTACTTTTCGGTGCTACGTACCATTGAAATATGAATTATACATTTGGATCATAAAAAAAGTGTTTTGCATTTTTTCAAATTTAAATTGTTTCCAAATGAAAAAAAAAACCGATATTTCTCATTTTTCTATTCGAAAAGTCCTGTTAACGTAAAATTCGTATTTGATCATCGCGAATACCTGTTGTATCGTGTAAATATACAATATATATATATATATATATATATATATATATATATATACACATAGAAATTCGTACATGCGAGTGAGGTCGTCGCGCGTAAAACACCGGGTCAGGATTCCACAAGGCTTTACGCAATTCGTAGAAAGTCGCGCAGGTACAAGTTTCACGTATATAACGTGCGTATAAGGTTCCTGTGCGTGGATACCCTCGGGGTAACGTGCTTTTCACCTATACAGGCTCTTTCAAAATTGTTTTTTCAACGAAATTCCGAAAAAAATCGAAAACATTCGAATAAAAAAACAATACTAATTCTTTTGAACTCACGTTTAAATTGCTAATTCGTACGAATATCAATTAAAAAAATTCCGAACAATTTTATTTTGGATTAACGAAATTACCATAAAATTAATGCTAAATAGAACATTATTTTAAAATAACTTTTAGTCATAAAAATATTCATTACAATGGATTGACAAAATTCTTATTTTTTGAATTCGCGTTCAAACAACTGATTCGCATTTGAATAATTTTTTAAATTCAGAACATGAATTTTTTAACAAAATTACGATTAACAAAATGACAATAAAATTGATGATACATTTAATTATATAAGGAATTTTTTTATTGTACAATTTTCAATATTACAAAGTGTCTGAAATTGTATTTCATGAAGACAGTAAGAATTCAACATGGGAAATTTTGCGTTGGAACATTATTTTTTGAAAATCATTTTTGTCGTCGAGACTTCAAGGGGTCGAGTTGAAACAAGTGGTTTCTCGTTTTATGCTGAAATAATTGCACACTTCTCCTTCGTAATATAGAGATATGCATAGTGAATATGTGCGTGTTTTGAGGCACGTGTATACTTTGGCATGATGGTTCGGTACTACAGGTGGTAAATGACGCAAACTTCGCACACTTATCGTCGATTCTTCGGTATTCCCCACGAGAAACCTTGACTGCACACCAGGCGATATGTACACAGAGAGTATGATGTTATAATTGGTATTTTGCCGAGAATAAGACTTTTGTTACCTTCTCGTATAGTGCATACATACTAAAGATGGTAAATTGGCAATATTCGTCTCGCGAAATTTAGGAAATTGTCTCGATGGCAAAATTTACGACAAATATTATAAACATATCGTTTGTATTGGGAATTACCATTTAGCGAACTGACATTCCTCGGCGAAATGTCGAACCACTCAAAGAATTAACATTTTTGGAAAATAACGAATTTACAATCGTATATGGAGCATTTCACGTCAAGTTACATCAAGTCTTGATTATTTTAAAATTTGGCGTATGATTTTTTGTATTATTGTTAAAAAAAAAAGGAAGCTTTTTGCTTAGAATTCTTTGTTTGTTCAGTGATTGTTTAATTTATACGAATGTTTTAACAATGACGGTTTTACGATGGTTAAGAATAACTGAAACGTTTGCCAGTTACTTGGATTTATTTTTGCAATAACATTTCAATTGAGATTATTTTTTCATCTTTGTATAAACCATCTTAAAGATTTATCGCGTCGTGTGATCAGTGGAGCCCTCTTGCCACTTTAAATAGACACATTGTCATTAAATATACGTCTGCCAACTAATTTAATAAGAATCTCAAAAAAACTGATCTAAATCAATTGACTCCAACTTGACAAAACACCATTTTTTTTTTACTAAAACCAAGATTTGGCTTATTTTGACATTTTTCAAAAATATTTTGCAATCGATACTTCATTAAAAACCGCAATTTTTATTTACACATTTTTTTTTATCCGTTCCATATTTTCAAAGATACATGGAAACGGTTTGTCAATTTTTCACTCTTTAAACCGAATGATCACGATAATTGGTGTAGAAAGAAAAAATCAAAGAAGAATTACAATCATTCCCACAGTGTCTAATAACAAGACGTTTCAGCTAGTTCATATGGCGTTGAATGCCTTATATATATACATATACAGGGTGTACCAATAACTATTAGCACCTTAGATATCTTCGAAACTATAAGGTTTACAGAAATATTTGCTGAATCAAAATTGCACAGTACGAAGGGCGCCATCCAATGATACCAAAGTACTCACCCCCCACCCCCACCCCCTACGCTGGGGGTAGGGCAACTTTTAAATCTTAAATGGGAACCCCCATTTTTTATTGTAGATTCGGATTCCCCATAAAAAAATACGTAACTTTTGTTAACATTTTTTTTTTGATTCGTGATAGATGGCGCTGTAATCACAAAAAATCCCCGAAAGTACAGAAAGGCGATAATAATTACAGTTTCGGTAGTAAATAAAATTATTTTATTTTAGTAGACGACCATCAGTATCAATGCAATATTGGATTGGATTGGATAATACCGTTTTATTTACTGATGAGGCAACATTTACAAATCATGGGAACGTTAATTTGCATAACATGCATTTATGGGCAACGGAAAATCCACATTGGCTGCGGCAGGTTGAACACCAGAGACAAAAAAAAAAACGAATGGTCTGTGAATGTATGGTGCGGAATTATAGGTTCTAAAATTATTGGTCCTTTTTTTATCAATGGAAATTTGAATGGCAATATCTACAGTAATTTTATCAAAGATACATTGGGACTTTTGCTAGAAGAGTTGCCTTCACTTACACGACAAACCACGTGGTATCAACATGACGGATGTCCAGCACATTATTCATTGATTGCACGAAGGCAACTCGACGAAAAATTTCAAATTCGTGGGATTGGACGCGGCGGTCCAATATCGTGGCCGGCTCGTTCCCCAGACCTAACACCTTTAGACTTCTTTCTATGGGGAACATTGAAAGATAAAGTGTACAAAGAAGTACCAACTACACTTGACGACATGCAACAAAGAATTATAACAGCCTGTGCATCGATAAGTTCTGACGCTGTAAAACTTGCAAGTCAATCAGTCGAAAAAAGAATCCAACATTGCATTGATACTGATTGTCGTCATTTCGAACACTTACTATAAACGTAGTAATTTTATTTACTACCGAAACTGTAAGTATTATCGCCTTTCTGTACTTTCGGGGATTTTTTGCGATTACAGCGCCATCTATGACGAATCGAAAAAAAAGTTTTGAACAAAATTACGTATTTTTTTATGGGGAATCCGAATCTACAATAAAAAATGGGGGTTCCCATTTAAGATTTCAAAGTTTCCCCACCCCCAGCCCAGGGGGTGGGGGTGGGGGTGAGTACTTTGGTATCATTGGATGGCCCCCTTCGTACTGTGCAATTTTGATTCAGCAAATATTTCTGTGAACCTTATAGTTTCGAAGATATCTAAGGTGCTAATAGTTATTGGGACACCCTGTATATATAAACGCGATATAGCGGACAAGTTACGAAATTCGTATACTTGTTACACGGCAGAGTTTAATAATTACATAACTGTTGTACACGTATATTACGCAGCCTCGTGTGCCGTATAAGGTGACGCTAATAGGGATATCCTTTTTCGATATACGAGTTACAGGATTGTTCCGGTGCACCGACATGAACTTTATATATATATATATCTCTCTATATTATATAAATATTTCGCCGCCGCCGCCGCCGCCGTGTACAAGAGTTGAGGTGGTCATTCCCTTCACCGTACCCACCCCCCCCCCCCCCACCTGGGGGGAGCGGTACGGCGGTGGGAATAGCCCGAGGGGCGGAGGGGGTACGCCGAATGGAATAGCCCGGGGGGGGGGGGGGGGGGTACGCCGAATGGAATGGCCCGAGGGGGTTGGCGCGCGAAGCGCGCAGGGGGGCAGAGCTCCCCTAGTATCTCTCTATATTATATAAATATTTCGCCGCCGCCGTCGCCGCCGCCGTGTACAAGAGTTGAGGAGAGCGAGCGGGATCGAGTAGGCTGGGTGAGCGGATCGAGCGGGGGCGGGGGAGGCGCGGGTGGGGGGGGTGGCGCGCGAAGCGCGCAGGGGGGCAGAGCCCCCCTAGTATATATATATATCTAATATAATACAAATATACACATATTCATATAGACTTAAGTATTTCAGTATACAGTGTGACAATTATAAGGTGGCCATGTATTTTTTACCGCTTTGGCGTTGAAAAATCGGGGGGTTTAAAAAGCGGCGTCCGAAGGATTTTGGATGCGCTTTTCGAAAAAAAATACGTCGCTGATGTGGGACGTACCGTTTTTGGGTAACGAGACATTCTTTTTCGAAAAAAATTGAAAAAATGCTTTTTTATTTTTGAACAATAAAGTCCATTCAATTCTGTACACGAAACACTGGTCGCAAACTCGTTTCAAGGTTTTTATCGTGGGGAAAAAATATGTTGAACTTGCATATTTTGTGAGTCTATCCGTCTTTAATTTCGAGAACAGTAGAACAACTACAGCAGTAGTGATGTTGGATCACGTAGTCTCTGTCTGATTTCACGTGCGTCGGAGAGTGAGGTTCAGAAGGCCATGACTATCACGACGAAAAGTGACATAATGCTAAAACTTGGATCCAACGAAAATTAAATACAGCAAGACCGGACATACGTAGCTCGACCGATCCTTTCCTGATTAACGATAGCCGTCGTATTTTTATCGAATAATTATGAAGGATCATTCGGCATCGTTTATCAGAGAAGGTGAGGTAAAGTTACGTTTGGCTTATCTTAAATAATTTTTTTTTGCGTGAATCTAAGGTTTTCGCGCATCGGTCCATTGCGCTTTCACAAGGCACGTTCACTGCAAATTGTCCGGTTTGTCAATGGTTTTCGTCGCCTTTTAATTAATGCACATGACGCAAAAGGTCTCCGTTCATGAAAACCTTGTATCCATAGAAAATTACATGAAGCGAGACAGGGCAAACGTAGCTCGACCGATCATTTTTTCATTAACGATATCTCATCTCGATCGAATCGTTTTAAGACCATTCTGAACACTAATTTTACAACTATTCCGAAGACTAATGTTGGTCTTAAAACTAGTCTTCGGAGTGGTCTTAAAACTAGTCTTGAGAATTGTCTTAAAACTGGTCTTGAGAACGGTCTTAAAACTAGACTTTAGAATGGTTGTAAACTTGACCTTGAGAATGATCTCGAGTCTTCAGGATGGTTGGAAAACTAGTCTTTAGAATGGTTGTGAAATTGGTCTCCGGAATGGTCTTAAAATTAGTGTTGAGAATGGTCTTAAAACTAGTCTTTAGGATGGTTGTGAAACTAGTATTGAGAATGGTCTTCAAACTTGTCTAGGTTTAAGACCATTCTCAAGACCAGTCTTAAGACCATTCTCAAGACTAATTTTAAGACAATCATCAAGACTAGTTTTATACTCATCTTGAAGACTAGTTTTAAGACCATTCTCAAGACTAGTTTTAAGACCATCCTCAAGACTCGTTTCACAACCATCCTGAAGACTAGTTTTAAGACCATTCTCAAGACCAGTTTTAAGACCATTCTCAAGACTAATTTTAAGACCATCCTCAAGACTAGTTTTAAGACCACTTCGAAGACTAGTTTTAAGATCATTCTCAAGACTAGTTTTAAGACCACTCCAAAGACTAGTTTTAAGACCAACATTAGTCTTCGGAATGGTTGTAAAATTAGTGTTCAGAATGGTCTTAAAACGATTCGATCGAGATGAGATATGGTTAATGAAAATAGGATCGGTCGAGTTACGTTCGCCGTCTCGCTTTATGTAATTTTGTATGGACAAAGTTTCCATGCACGGAGACGTTTCACGTCATGGGCATTGTTTAAAAGGCGACGAAAACCACTGACAAACCGGACATTTTGCAGTGAACGTGCCTTGTGAAGGCACGATGGACCGATGCGCGAAAACCTTAGATTCACGCAAAAAAAAATTATTTAAGATAAGACAAACGTAACTTTACCTCACCTTCATTGATCAACGATGCCGAATGATCTTTCATAATTATTCGATAAAGATACGACGGCTATCGTTAATCAGAAAAGGATTGGTCGAGCTACGTTTGCCCGGTCTTGCTGTATTTAATTTTCTTCGGATCCAAGTTTCAGCATTATGTCACTTTTCGTCGTGATAGTCATGGCCTTCTGAACCTCACTCTCCGACGGACGTGAAATCAAACAGATACTACGTGATCCAACATGACTACTGCTGTAGTTGTTCTACTGTTCTCGAAATTAAAGACGGATACACTCACAAAATATGCAAGTTCAACATTTTTTTTCTCCACGATAAAAACCTCGAAACGAGTTTGCGACCAGTGTTTCGTGTACAGAATTGAATGAACTTTATTGTTCCAAAATAAAAAAACATTTTTTATATTTTTTTCGAAAAAAAATTTCTCGTTACCCAAGAATGGTACGTCCCATATCAGCGACATATTTTTTTTCGAAAAGCGCATCCAAAATACTTCGGAAACCGCTTCTTAAACTCCCCGATTTTTTAACGCCAAAGCGGTAAAAAATACATGGCCACCTTATAATTGTCACACTGTATATTAATTTTAATTTCACTTTGAGATAGAATCTTTTAAGGGCTGACATACCGCTGCGCGCGCTGAAAACCGAGTAAACTTTCAAAATTATTATAAACGTTATGGGGTGAAAAATAAATGAAATTGTTGATTTCACATTTTTTATTAACTTTTCAACTATAAGAAAATTTTTTTTTTTTAATTTAATTTTAATTTTAACATTATTTTTTACGGGTATAAATGGACTACTAATGAAAACTATGACTCCTCCTTCTCGACATCATAACTTCACCAAAAATTATCCAATCTGCAAAAATAAAAAAGAATCTCGTAAAATAATGTAGTAGTAATAGTCTGACGGAGGGGATTTTTTAAATTTTTTTCAAAAATAACGAAATTACAGTATTCCAAACTTTAGTATACAATTGAACAAAACAAAAAATTAGTGTTTAATAATTTGTAAAAAATTGTCCAACCAAAAAATTACAAAAAACCTCTCGTCTGACTATAGAGAACATAATTATCAAGATTAAAAAAAAAAGTTGAAAAACATTAAAACTTAACTGAGTTATCGCGCTGACCCTGTCTAAAAACATAGTTTCGATAAAAACGCATTTAAAGTCACTGGTAGGTACAACGTGAACTTAGTCCTCATTTATTGCTATAACTTTGTAACGGAGTGGAGTTTTCCTAAAAGTTTTTTTCTGAAAAATTCTTGAAAGTATAAAGAATAAAAATCTGTAAAAAAAATCGATTTTTTGAAAATTCCAGGGTTATGTGAGGCTTTAAGTACACGAAATATATCGAATGCCAGGGAGCTTTTCCCGAATAGTTCGTTATATTGGCGCCAAAGAATCGAAATTAAATTTAACGAGGTAATAAGCTCTTTTATAAATAAATATTTTTCTTTGTTGTTGTGAAAAACAGTTTTTTCACGTTTTTTTAAATTCATAACATTGGAGTATTATAACGAAGTGCAGTAATGCTCAAAACGGGGTTACGTCCGGGAGCTTTTGCTTAACAGACCGAGCCAGCACAGTGGCACGTACTTACGGTTTTCTAAACCTGCCTCTGTGTGTGTGTGTGTGTGTGTGTGTGTGTGTGGAAACACCTCAAAACATTCCCTCGTGTAATACATATGCGAAGGTGCTTATACGTATAAAATAAAGTAGCATATGGGGCATTTCATGCCAAGTTAAATAAAGTCTTGATTCTTTTAGAATTTTGTCCATGATTTTTTGTACATTTGTTTAGAAAATGGGAGCTTTTTTTCCGTAGATTTCTCATTTTTTCCGTAATTGATTAATTGACACGAATCTTTGGAAAATAACGAATTTACAATCGTATATAGGGCATTTTACGTCAAGTTACATCAAGTCTTGATCATTTTAATATTTCGTGCTCGGATTTTTGTATTCTTCGTTTATTCAGATTTTTAGAATTCTTCGTTTATTCAGTAGTTGTTTAATGATACGAATTTTTGAAAAAATACGATTTTACGATAGTTAAGAAGTACTGAATTATTTGCCAGTTACTTGAATTTATTTTTGCAATAACAATTCAATTGAGATTATTTATGGAACAAAAAAACATGTCGAATTTGGAAATGTGAGGATTTACGAAAAAAAATCTCCTTAAGAAATTACGATATTATTGTAAACCGCGAACGAGAAACGATTTTTCCTTTTATTGTCGAGTTTTTTTTTTTTCGCAGCATACAAACACATAATGCATTAACGGAGTTTTAGAGTGTTTCTGCTGCTTTTGGGATTTTTTTTCACTCTTGAAAAAATGTACTTAAATAACAGATTGAGAACAAAAATTGTTACAAAATTTTTATGCTTTTCTTAGTTTAGGGCATTGGTTAAAAAATTATCTAAGAAATTCTCGATAGATTGTTCGTTAAGATCGTTCGATTTGGCATCGAATGTCCCATATGTATGGTGTATAGTTATGCACACATCGGTATGGAAGTCGAGCGATTATCCCAGCCACTTCTCCCCTCCCCCCCGCCCCCGCGTGAGAAAGAGAGAAAGAGAATACACCAGCAGCCTCTCTTTGGTCCAGACGAGAGAGCCTCCTCTCCTCGCGAGAGCACAAGCGTAAAAACGAACCGCAAAAACATTGGCAAAAGAGAGAACAAACTCTCGCGCCGCGATACCCGGCAGCCTCCATTTGTCGAGATCGCGGCGGCCGGCAATATTTCCGGCTAATCTAGATCTTTGGGGCGTGTAAACGGTGGTGGCTACCAGGTGTTCGATTATAGAGAGAGAGAGAGAGAAAACGATCAGGCGAGGTGGACGAAGATCACGGAGACCGGGGCACGAAGATCCGAAAGTATTTATCCCAACATAATTTAGGATTTATCGATTTTTTCAAAAATTTCACCCTACCATTGAAATTATTGATAATTTGAAAAAATGATTCAATCATTTGAGGCAAAAGGAGGAGTTTGATTTTTATTAATTTCTATAGTTAATTTATTGGCAATCTATTCATTTTATAATTCTTCAAGAAACATAAAATTTCATGGTTTGTCCTCATACGATATTGAGGATCGTTCGATACTTAAAAATGTTATATGTGATTTATAGTTGTTAAAAAATTTTCGATGCTAACTTTTTGATTTAGGTGAAGAGATATTTAAAGATATTTGCTCTCATTTAATTTCCAATCTATTGGTAATGATTTTGATTTCGATAGAATAAAGTATGCCGATCTCGGAGAATTATGAAAGAAAATCACGCAAATTAGAAACTTGCATCTATTATCTGTTATCTATTATCTATTATCTATTATCTATTATCTATTATCTATTATCTATTATCTATTATCTATTATCTATTATCTATTATCTATTATCTATTATCTATTATCTATTATCTATTATCTATTATCTATTATCTATTATCTATTATCTATTATCTATTATCTATTATCTATTATCTATTATCTATTATCTATTATCAATTATCTATTATCTATTATCTATTATCTATTATCTATTATCTATTATCTATTATCTATTATCTATTATCTATTATCTATTATCTATTATCTATTATCTATTATCTATTATCTATTATCTATTATCTATTATCTATTATCTATTATCTATTATCTATTATCTATTATCTATTATCTATTATCTATTATCTATTATCTATTATCTATTATCTATTATCTATTATCTATTATCTATTATCTATTATCTATTATCTATTATCTATTATCTATTATCTATTATCTATTATCTATTATCTATTATCTATTATCTATTATCTATTATCTATTATCTATTATCTATTATCTACTATTTACTATCTATTATCTACTATCTACTATCTACTATCTACTATCTACTATCTATTATCTACTATTTACTATCTATTATCTACTATCTACTATCTATTATCTATTATCTACTATCTACTATCTACTATCTATTATCTGTTATCTAATATCTAATATCTACTATTTATTATCTACTATGTACTATCTATCATCTACTTTCTACTATCCACTATCTATTATCTACCCAATTGTGTGTGTCTCGAAAAAATCTCCCAATTTTATCAGCCGACGACGGTCTTTACGTGTTTATAAAAAGATTGGGTCTTGGTCGTTGTTAAAAATACATTCAGCTTTCTAAAGTTTGACTCGAATATAATGAAAAATCGTGAGCTGCTCGTTCATGATTTTTCCGCGAACGATGGTTTAAAGTTCGAAATGTATTATAAAAATGTTCGACCCTCCATCTCGCGTAATTTTGCAACAAATTATGCACACGCATATGAAGAAGAAGGAGAATATTTTCTTCGTTCAAACGAAATTCGAATTTTTCAAACCCCTTCTATTGTCCATAACTTTCAACCTTTTTTTTTTCGCCAATATATTTTTATTTATTGTTCCCACAAATAAGTGCATTGTACCTATAAAACACAAAGTCTATAATTCTTCAAAATGGTGAGATGATTAATTTTTCCATAGCAATCTTCCTGTCGAGAAAAGCGAATATAATGTTAGTTATATCGGAGCTGTAGGTATATGGAATGTGCCATCGTCGAGCAAGTAACGTGAGATACGAGTACTAACAATTTTTACTATATACTTCTATATATATATTGTATAGTGTAAAGCAAGATCGGGTGCAACGAGTCAGGTGCATACGCAGCTTAAGAGCACCGTTTCACGACCGCATGCTCCAGCGGAGACTGCTCGAGAGAGGAAAATGTGTGTTTATATATATATAATACATAGGTATACTACAAGACGAGAAAGAGAGTACGAGAACCGAGAGAGTGGTAAGAAGCGTTTGGAGCTCGCGAGGTTCTATATCTCAGCGTCCCCTTTTCCGCGAACAGACGTGTATATACGTACTATCTTTTATTGCAAGAGGGATTGCCTATATATGTAATAGTATGCCTTATTTCACCTTGCGCTTCGTACGTAATATACTACCTGTATACGAGGCGGCCTGAGGAACGAAAGAGAGGGGAATAGGAGATGATGACGTCGACGAAACTCCACCAAGATCTCTATGAAAGGGCTGGGCGGTGGAGGGGGCTGCTTCCAAGAACTCAGACTATTTCTTTTTCGTGCTAAACGAAGAACGGATGGTCGGAAAAGGATTTTCTTTTGAAACACTTTTTTTTCTTCTTCCATTCCACAAAGTCGACGAAGCCTGCGAGTTGCGAAACTCGTCCGTCATGCACCGTTATCGCTGTAACTGCACTTGGTATTTTACGAGTCCATGTACTGTAGCTTTACGTACACTAATTATGTACATACATACAGTTGTCTTGAACTTGAAACGTAAATTTCTTCATTTTGCTTCCGCACGGAATTAACCATTCCGTTAATCAAGGTATTTAATTACTTCTTGGTAATTAATCCATTTGAAATGTTATTTCGAAGGTATAGTCTTAATTTTTTTGTTCGACAAGTTCACGCAAAGAACAATGAGAGGTAAAAAGCAAGATAAAGTATTTAAACAAAAAACCCTATCATTGAATAAACCGTATTTGAATCAAATAATATTTTATGGGATTCAAATACATTTCACTTAAGGAGATTCATTAGGTAGAGTGAGGAACAGGAAGCACAGGAGTGGGGCACAGAAATTTCTGAAATTTTTATCTCACATCCCGTGCCTACACAAGGTTGGACCTGAATTATTTTAGAACTTTGACTTACGTCATTGTCGAAGAATTAATAATCAACAATTTGCAGTTTAACATTGGCCCTTAAGGCAATTCGTGTTCGAAGATAAAAAATCATTTTATTCGTATCGTGTAAACAACAAGAGGCGCGACTGAAATTGCATCATTGCTTCATTGACCGAAATTGCTTTGATTTACCATATTTTTATTGTGATCGACAAAATTTGCAGAGTACCTACAGGTATCAATAGATATGTGGAAAAAAGACCGATGTTGAAATATTTAATAGTACCTATGAATTTTAATTTTTTTTAAACTTCGAAAAAAAATCCTCGTTTGGACTAGAATAATGCCTTAAATCCCTTGTTCCCGTCTTTTCCCACATTCCCGCACCTCAGCCTTGCCCACATTTCTTTTGCTTCCCCCCGTATTGGTTATGAAAAAAAAAGAAATTTTTTCACCCCTAACTTTTTATTTCACAACCCCTTCTTTGCTAAAGTCCTTTTATTATAGCAAAGAAGGGGTTGTAAAATAAAAAGTTAGGCTTGAAAGAATTTCTCGGTAGTTCCGACCAGAGCTATAAGTGTGTAGAGTGGCCTGTTAAAATTTGAAAGCAATCGGTTCGGTAGAAAAAAAGTTAGGATCCGGGCTGCCAACTTCGAGGTGCCAACTTCGATCAATAATAATAATAATAATGAACTATTAAATTTTTTCAAACAAATTTTTTTTTGTATCTTTAATATGTAAATAAAAACATCCTAAATATCCAAAACGATTCATTTTTATTTTCCTACAACAAAACGCCCTCCAAAAAAGACATGAAAATCGGCTTAAGTTACCAGACTACTACCCTAAGTGCGCGGACGCATTCCGAATGTTGACTGTGGCATATGGTGCATATGGTGGCACCTTGGACAAAAGCAACGTTTACCGGTGGTACAAAATGTTCTCAGAGGGCCGAGAAGATGCGAACAACGAAATGCGTTCTGGACGCCCGAGCACATCAACAACAGACAAAAACATTGATGAAGTGAAGAAAATAATATTGGCCAATCGTCGAATCACCGTTAGAGAAGTTGCTGAAGAACTAAACATATCGATATGCTCGTGCTATTCGATTTTTACCAATGATTTGGGCGTGAGACGGGTCGAATTGCTCAATTTCGGACAAAAACAGTGTCGCGTTAACATTGCTAAGGAGCTGTTGGACTCGGTCCGCGACGACCCAAATTTGCTCAAGAGGGTCATAACTGGTGACGAATCATGGGTTTATGGTTATGACGTGGAAACCAAAGCTCAATCATCGCAATGGAAGTTGCTTTTTTGGAATAGGCAAAAAATCGAAGACAAGCCAAAACACGTCTAACCAAAACAGCTGTCAACAATTAACTAAACATTCAAAATGGCCGATTTTTTCAGCATAAGCGAGGGACATAAGTACCAACCTAACGATACAAAAAAATCGAAAATCGAATATACGTAGCCTGTGGAAATTCAAAATTCGCGATACTTTTTGAACAGACCTCGTACAATGTTGTTCAATAATTATAACTAAATTTCGAACGACATTATTCTCTTTTTATTCCCTAAATCAGTAAATTATTTTCTGAAGCTTAAAAATAGTTTCTAAAAAAAGAAGCGTCACGAGATAAATAATTTATCTAAGAACAGGAGATACGACATATTGGATTATTTGCCAGCCCAATATAATTCCCAGAGCAGAAAGATCGCGTTAATGTGTTGTACCCTTTTGTGTCGATGAATTGAGCAATTAAATTGTATTACGTCGAGTTCGCTAATGAGATGACATGGATAATGACGTATTTCATGATAACAAGGCTCACGCGAGGATTCGCGTTGACGTCGACACACAGATCATTCTTTATTTTTATTTTTTCCAATCCACCGCTATATTTATGTATCTTCCTACAATATAGATATATGCAAGCATTATCGATATTACTTTTCCCTCTCTCACTCTCTCTCTCTCTTTCTCGTAGTCGTTAATTAATTAATTATATATTCATTCGAATATAATATCGTCGGTGTGGCGTGACGTGTCTGTATCTCTCACCGTGACCTTTTCGAGACATCCGGGTGAGGCGAGAGCGCCGACCAGTCTCATCAAAGCGCGTTATACAGCCAAAGTCGAGATCTGTTCTTCCTTAATTCCCCCCCCCCAAATGACATACATATACAATAGCCCCTGTACGATTATAAAATAAAAGTCCACGAATTGGGCAAAAATTGATAAAAAAAAACACCCGAGTGGAATCTCCCATTTCGCCCTCTCCGCTCATTCCACCAGATCTAAACATCCCTAAAAAAAAAAGAAACAAAAAAAAACTTTCACATTGAGGGGAAAAACACGATTTGTTTAATAGCCAACACGTGCCTCTCTGAATGAAATGACAGACGAGGATAGATCCTGTTACGATAATTTCCTGGTTTCAAAGAGAGAAAAAAAAAACACGAACTTTTTGTCATTTTGCAACGTTCGTTTCAGTGGTTTTCATTGATATTCGCGAAATTAACATCGCGACGAGGATTCACGGAAACGCGTGTAAATATTCCAGCACGTCTCTCGGCGGACGTGAGAGGACATTTTTTTTATGGACAAAAAAAAATGATGACATCAGCGAGAAAGAAATATGTATAAAAAAATAGTCAGGAAAGATAAAAAGCATTACCACGCGCATAGCCAAAAATGAGAATAACCATAAATATAAAAGTTCAAATATTGAAAAAAAATTGTACGAATAAAGAAAAATGAAAAAAAAACTAAATTACGCGATAAGAACAGTGTAGCAGATATGTAATTATGTATATATAGGTATTATACACGTTCGCCACGACGAATTATCTTACATAAATTGCCGAAGGAATTTCAATCGATTAATCATTCACGATAATCTTCGTGCTAACTTTCGCGTAAGAATATTACTATACTTATACTTTAACGATAATTGAGACGACGATGACGGACGTGGGAGTGATGGCTGTGACGTATTTTGTCGCGATACCTGATTGCCAATGATATATAATATATATATAATTATATATATATATATATATATATATATATATATACATACGTACATCATATATCTTCAATGATAATGATGACGAGGAATGGTATGAAATTCATTCATTCCAATCTGTAGACAGTGAAAGACGGAGCCTTCGAAGTCACACAACGAACGTAAAATATTTATATACTTTTACATACATAGGGAATTCCGAGTCAAGTGAAATTTGGTCGTTTAAAATATAAATCTTTTTTTTCTTTTTAATCATACAAACGTACAGCTACCAATTCTAATTCGTGAATTAAATGCCGTTACTCCGAAACTAATGAAATTCATTATTTAACTATACTATAATAAAGCTGGAGAGTTTGTTTGTTTGAACGCGCTAATCTCAGGAAATACTTATTCGATTTGAAAAATTCTTTTTGCATTACATTGACCGTTTATTCGGGAAGGTTTTTACTTCATATAACTTTATGCTATGACCCTCGACGGATGGTAATTTAAGGGGAGAAATAGGGTTAGACGGTTCAAAAAATCGATTTTTTTTTAATTTCATAAATTGTTAGTAAAACTATTGAAAAATATGTTCCCAAAATTTTTAATGAAAATTCCGACTCGTTCTATTGTTATAAGCCATTAAAGTGAGTAGCTCTCCTTCAGGCCCCGAGCGCGCCACGTGTTTCAAACGCGTTTTTCTGAAAACTACTTTTTTTGAACTTGCGTACACGCCAGTTTGAAAAGTTTTCAACCAATCGTTTTGAATATTGGCAGTTACTTTCTTCATAGTATTGCGCTCTATATGAACCTAAAATCGGAATATTATCATTATTTAAAATAATTTTTTTTTTGCAAATAAAGTTGTAAAAAATGGCAAAAAATCATAGCTTTTAGGTTCATATAAAAGAGAGACATATAATAAAAGTAAATTCCAACCTCGTTTGATTTCAGATGAAAATTGCGGCTTCCAGAATGTACGGAAAATGCCGAGTCTGATTGTGACCTGCAATATGGGGTCGCTAATATTTTCGGTGTTTTTCAAGGAAATTCTTCAAAAATTTTATAGTATATACTTAAATATATGTATAAAATATTCTCAAAGTTTCAATAAATTATATTCATTTTTTATAGTATAAAAAAATTCATGAAAATCATTGAGAAAACGCTGTCCTAACCCTATTTCCCCCCTTAACGCGGGTGAAACCGCGGGTCATAGCTAGCTTACCATACTTTTGTCGAACTGACAGCAAACGGACATTTTTACGAAGATGTAATGTACATTTTTTCAAATAGGAAGTAAAAAAAAATTAATTTTTTTCTCACGAAGACTAGTAAAATTAGTGAGAAAGTAGTAGAAGTAGAAGATCGACCGAAGCCGTGATTTATGCAGTACTCTTTTAGTTGTTTTATTTTTTTTCTAAAAATTCTTTGACAATAACACTAAAAATAATGTCTGTCAAAACCGTGCCGTTCGTTTCTTTTTATTGACAAAATTATTTATCTTTAAATCAATAAATATATGAATTAAAAAGTTTTTTCGCAAATTTGAAATTGTCTCGCAACTACAATTTGTAACTATACTCTTTATCAAAGATTTGAATTGCTTCAATAAAATATTATTATTGATACTTCACTGAAAATGTGCCCATTAAAAATGAACATGAATTCCAAAAGAATAAAAAATCCAAATTTTTCAACGATCAAACAAAACTTACAATTTTTCATATTTTCAGAATAGATATTTATAATTATTTCATGAACAATATAATTTTCAATGATTTTTCATTCGAATTAATTTCATTTCTGTCCTTTACGGATAAATAAGAAAAGTACATTTTATAGAAGGATAAAAATTTCTGACTCCCGAACGAAAAACCGGTTTTTCGTGGAATACCCCATATATTCCTTTCACTCGAGGATACGTCAATCTCATGCACAAATAAAAATAAAGAAAACATCATTATTATGATTATTTTTGTATGGATAAGGACACAGGTGCTTGTTCGTTTCTTACTGTCAAGATGAGTTCGATCGTTCTTCAATGCCGTATCGATCATCTTCTCGAGTCACCGCAGATAGCAAATCTTTTCTTCTGTTCTCGTGAACGGGAGTTAAATAAGGTAACCAAATGGCAGATGAGTAGTCGAGAAATCTCGAGTAGGAGAAATCTCGCATAATTGAGAGAGAGAGAGAGAGAGAGAGAGAGAGAGAGAAAGAAAAAAGAGAAAGAGGGAGAGAGAGAGAAAAAGAGTCAGTTGTCAGGATCGATTATAGCAGTTTGGAATCGCAAATATCATGAGCTCGTTTGAAATTCCGTGAAGATTACACATTGCAATTGTTTTTTTTTTTTCCCCCTTTTTCTTACTCCCTCACATCATGACGCAGTAACTTATCCGACACGAACACTCTCGATGTAATACAAAACTTGTGGTGTCGGGCGTATGAACATAAATATTAACATGCGCATAATTCATGTCGGGGCACAAAGTTTTATCCCACTCCCCGGAGAAGTATGTGTGTTCTATATATGGCATGTAAAATATTAAGTGAAATCGCGTTTAGTCTATCGTGCCTTCGGTGATATTGCACTAATTTGCGATAATTGAACGTTCCACCCACGGCTACAGAACTGAGAGAGATTTATCTATCGCGCATTTATACATAGGAGAAATTTCGTGTGGACGAGAAAAATACCGGTAGGCGATGTGGATTCTTTATTTGGAGAAATGTGAGAAAATTATTATTGAAAGGTGATTGAGATGGAATTAATTTAAATTAAAAATGAAAACAATAATAAATTAATATTGAATTTAATGGATTAATTATCAAGGCAGATTTCGTGATCAAGAGACGAACATTTTTATGACGATGTCACTTCGTTGGAGGAAATGTGGGAAAATTATTATTCATGATAATTAAAATGAACTTTATTTAAATTAAAGAAAAGTATTATAATACAGTGAATTATGATTAAATTGGGTACAAAAATTATGAAGACGGATTTCGAGATCAGGGAACGATTTTTTTATGAACTTCAATTTAATTAGAAAATTGGAGTAGATTTTTATGTGGATTTTTTATTGTAACACGAATAAGAAATGATCTTACTACTATAATAAAGCTGGAGAGCTTGTATGTTTGTTAGAACGCGCTAATCTCACGATATACTAATCCGATTTGGAAATTTCTTTTTGCATTAGATGGCCCGTTTATTCAGGAAGGCCCTAGGCTATATAACTTCATGTTATGACCCCAATCTTACTATCTTACTACTATACTACTATATCTATATTGTACAATAATAAAGCTGGAGAGTTTGTTTGTTTGAACGCACTGATCTCAGGAAATACTTATCCGATTTGGAAAATTCTTTTTGCATTGGGTAGTCCGTTTATTCGGGAAGGCTTTACGCCATATAACTTTGTGCTATTATCCTAAGGAGCGCCGGCGGCGTGTTGAATCGTGGGACGGAAATTTTAACGCCTGTGAAACCCCGAGGCACAGCTCCTATTGAATAAACACAAAAAGTGGAAATAAAAGCTTGCACATCGTTTCCTTCTCGTTTTCGAAGATTTATCAATCTCCCTCTATGTGCAAGAAAGCTTCTTAATTTTTGCTCACTCTCAGAGGGCAGCTCTGTAAATCTTCGATAACGACGGGGAAGCGATGTGTCAAATTTTAATTTACACCATTTCGTCCGCCCGTCTCACTGTGCTGGGTGTCTTTTGCATCCCTTTAGAAGAAATCGGTTATGGAAAAAAAAAATTGATAATTTTATAAAACCTCAAAAGTTTTATCGATTCTCACCAAATTTGGTATTAAACATTCCGTAACGTCATTTTATTTGTGAAAAAAAAATGATATTTCATTTTTTTTGCTTTGAAATCACGTAGGTATAAACGTTATTAGGAAAAAATTATGGTCTCGAAGGGTTAATTGTTAAAAAAATTGATTATACAAAATTGGGAATTGAATAATCGAATCCCCTTTGAATTAATTGATAGACGTCATAAATTGTTGTAATTCGTATTGTGTCATATATTATTTTTTCTCTTTCCTTAATATTACGCAATCGTGGCCATATCCGGGCTTGGTGTGTATCATTAAATCACCTGACGTGATATCGCGAACAATATTATCCACATAATTGCTCGGTTCTCACGGATCTCCTGATGAAAACGAAAAATGATTTGCCTTCGTTATGACTTCATCGTTTGAGTCGAGAAATCGATAATCGATATAGGAATTCGAGACTCCACCTCTCACTTGTATTTTCCATTCTCAATTCATGTATTTATCAACATATATACATATATACGTTTAAATATATATTTTATATGGGCTTGCAAGCAGCGATGCATTAGAACCGAGAGCTATTCGCACTATCTCGATCACGGATTTTCACTCGCTGCATTTATATATACAGTGGGTCAAAAAAGTATTCATACACCTTGTTTTCTTGCGATAACTGTATAGACATAAGCGATACGCAAAGAAAGCCAATTTTATTTAATAGTACATCAGGTACAGAAATAAACTGCAAATGGAGAATTTTTTCCCAGGAATAATAGAAGAATTATGCCAAAAAAACGAAAATTTTCGGGCAAAAAAAGTATTCATACACTTACGATTATAGTGAAAACCTACATCATCATAGTTGTTAATTATCACTAATGTTTGGTGTGCATCCCTTTTGCTTCAATTATCGCCTCGAGTCTCTTAGGCATGGATTCTACTAGCTTTTGCGTTGTTTCTTTTGCTTTTTTCGTCCATTCTTCTAAAAGCACTGTTTGGAGATCGGATTTGTTTGTTATTTTTCTTTTTCTAATTTCTACATCCACCAAGTGCCATAAATTTTCAATAGGATTGATGTCCGGAGATTGTGGTGGTGTAATCAATTGTTTGTGGACATTATAGAGTAACCATTCCCTCGTTTTCATGGCAGTATCTTTCGGGTCGTTATCTTGTTGGAAGTAGAAATTTCCATCCAGGCCCATTTTATCTACACTTGCTTTCAAATTGCTGCGCAACACGTCGATATACTTCTGGGCATTCATTGTACCATCTATAAAAGCCAGATTACCAACGCCATAATATCCCATACAGCCCCAAACCATGACGCTTCCTCCGCCGTGCTTTACAGTCGGTATTAAATTTTTCTGCTGGAGCTCGGTATTTAGTTTCCGCCAGACGAATTTTTTTCCATCGCACCCGAAGATGTTAAACTTCGATTCATCCAAGAATACGACACCTTTCCAAAATTCTATACATTTTTTTACGTAGGTTTTTGCGAAACCTAAACGTTTTTCTCGATTTATATTATTAATTAATGGTTTTTTGCGAGCAGTTCTGCCGTATATTTGGGCAGAATGCAAAACGTTTCGAATAGTCTGGGGATACACGCTCTTCCCCGATGATGACGCGACATCATTCGCTAAACTGCGAGCACTTGTGAATGATTTTTTTGTAGCCTCTTTAACAATACTCCGACGCTCTCGTACTGTTAGTATTCTCGGTCGACCGGTTCGTGACTTATTTTCTGTGCTGTTTGTTCTTTCGTATTTTTTTAATTATATATTGCACTGTTGTGAAACTTAGATTTAGTTCTTTACTAATTTTTCGATAATTTTCACCGCGTTTCCGAAGAAAAATCACTCTATCTCGCATGGATATTGATATTTCGCTTTTCTTTGCCATCATGTCTGTTCAGAGCTTGAAGATCTACTACCGCATGGAATAGGTCAAAACCATTGTGTAAACGAAGACTTGTTTACATTGTACGCAGAGGTCAGACCGTCCGTGAGTGAATATCGAGGTTTAGCAGCTCAATCGTAAGTGTACGAATACTTTTTTGGGCCCAAAATTTTTGTTTTTTTTGCATAATTCTTCTATTATTCCTGAGAAAAAATTCTCCATTTGCAGTTTATCTCTGTACCCGATGTACTATTAAATAAAATTGGCTTTCTTTGCGTATCGCTTATGTCTATAAAGTTATCGCAAAAAAACAAGGTGTATGAATACTTTTTTGACCCACTGTATATAGCAACCATGAGTATAAGACAGCACGCTTTTCCTTACGTTTCTAATGTATAGTATTTATATACATAGGGATAAAAAAAGAAAAAAAAAATTCTTTGAATGTATGAACAAGATATATATCGCCACAACTGTGATCAACATTTATCGCATATTTTATCGAATAATTCATTGTTTCTGTACGCGGCAACTGTGCCAGAATTACGTCAGCAGTCGTTTTAACAAAACAATATTATTAACGAATAAAGTATTTTCTTCTCTTTAAATAATATTTATTTAAAAGTAGGACTTTTAAGTTCTACTCCTAAAATTAAAAAAAACATCGCTGTTTGTTTATTTTTGTTATTATGCGACAAATTATCGTATCGAAAGTCCCAAACGAGAGACTATTCGAAATGCTTTTTTTTGGTCACGTGAACAAATATTCAGAACGATATATAAAAAATTGTAAGAGGGTTTCCACTTTTTTTTTAAATGTATTACTCTTCTGCGATTTTTTTTTATAATGTTTTTCATACATAATCAGGGAGTGTGGTATTCTGAAGAATAGTGACGCCACGAAATTCAATTTGAATCGATTGACATTTATTTTTTAATAAAATTCACTTCACTTCAATACAATTTTAGTTTTGTTCAAACAGTTTTTAGCAATTGTAGACTTACCATCAGAAATCCTCCGAGGCATAAAAAACCACGTCAAAACATCTAAGTCACCTGGCTATGACCTCATAACCGGAAAAATGCTAAAAGAACTCTCAAAAAAAGGAATAGTATTCCTTACAACGCTGTTCAACAATATCATGCGCACAACATTCATACCAAATCAATGGAAAGTTGGACAAATCGTGATGGTACCCAAACCTGGAAAGCCACCAACAGAAATAACGTCATACAGACCAATCAGCCTTCTTCCCATAATCTCAAAACTATTTGAAAAACTACTCTTATCACGTATGAATCCACACATAACAAACGACAAACTGTTACCCGAGCATCAGTTCGGCTTCAGAAACTCACACTCAACAATAGAACAAATAAACAGAGTACACACCGAAATCCTCAACACCTTGGAGGAAAAAAAGTACTGCTCAGCCGTGTTCCTGGACATTCAACAAGCATTTGATAAAGTCTGGCACGAAGGATTACTATACAAAATCAAAAAAAAGATGCCTCAATTCTACCTCATTATAAAATCGTACCTCAGTAACAGGAAGTTCCAAGTACGATATGGACAAGAAATAACAACTCTACACACAATAAAATCAGGTGTACCCCAGGGCAGCGTCCTAGGACCGGTTCTCTATACGCTTTACATCGCAGACCTTCCCACTGGAAATGACGTCACTTTCGCGACCTATGCAGATGACACTGCAATGCTAGCTAAGCATGAAAACCCCACCGAAGCGTCCCTGCTACTCCAAAAGGCGCTAACGCAAGTCGAAAAATGGCTAAACACATGGAAGATAAAAGCTAGTGAAAGTAAATCGGTGCATATAACGTTCACTCTACGAAAAAACAACTGCCCAACAGTTACTCTCAATAGTCAACCCTTACCAACAAAAAATAGCGTAAAATACCTTGGGATGCACTTGGACAGACGATTAACTTGGAGCAAGCACATTAAAACAAAAAGAAAAGAACTCGACATCAAGTTTAAAAAAATGTACTGGCTATTCGGAAGAAACTCCAAAGTAACAACAGAAAACAAAAATCTACTATATAAAGTAGTACTCAAACCAGTGTGGACGTACGGCATCCAACTCTGGGGGACGGCCAGCAGATCGAATATAGAAATCCTTCAAAGATTCCAATCAAAAATATTAAGAACAATTACCAACGCCCCATGGTACGTCAGCAATAAGACCCTACACAACGACCTACGAATAACAACGGTAGCAGAAAACATCCAAATGTTCAGCACGCGATACGTGGAAAGACTACGAAACCACCCTAACACAATGGCCCGAGAAATCCTCGACAGAAGGAATGAAATCAGACGACTCAGACGCATCAAGCCTTTGGACCTTCCGAACAGAGAAATATAACACCAACAAACTCTTCGACATCAATTGTGGGTTTGGCAACGGTCACTCCCCTAAACAACGAACAACACCTACATCACAGCTATTGAATGTCCCGCCGGGACAGATTATAGCTACAAGCAAAAAGAGAAAAAAAAAAAAAAAAAAAAATTGTAGACTTCTATTCGAATTAAATGAAATTTATTTCAATCGAATAAATCGTGTTTTCGCGATTGATTTAAATTTCTATAGAAATATAATGAAGAGATCAGGTCCTCGAGAATATGAATGTCATGAATTTCAAATCTAATGCTTTTTTTTCGAAGCTCAATCCTTCGCAATAGCCGCACATTATTGTCTTCCTTCTTCTGTATATATGTAGTATAAATCATTTCATCTTTATAAATGATTTTCAAATAAAATCAGGGGGTGGTGTTCTAAAGAATAATGACGCCACGAATTTCGATGGGAATCGATTGACATTTAAAAAAAATGAAATTCACTTTACTCCAATACAATTTTTGTTTTGTTGAAAACAGTTTTTAGCAATCGCAAATTTTTATTGAATTAACTGAAATTTATTTGAATCAAATAAATCGTGTTTTCGCTATTGATTTAAATTTCTATAGAAATATAATGAAGGGATGAGGTCCTCAAGAATACTGATGTCATGAATTTCAAAACTAATGGTTTTTTTTTTTCGAAGCTTAACCTTTCGCAAAAGTCGTAAATATAGATACATAATACTTTATAAATACTTTGTAAATCATTTCATCTTTATAAATGATTTTCAAATATAATCAGGGGGTGGTGTTCTAAAGAATAATGACGCCACGAATTTCGATGTGAATCGATTGACATTTAAAAAAAATAAAATTCACTTTACTCCAATACAATTTTTCTTTTGTTGAAAACAGTTTTTAGCAATCGCAAATTTTTATTGAATTAACTGAAATTTATTTGAATCAAATAAATCGTGTTTTCGCGATTGATTTTAATTTCTATAGAAATATAATGAAGGGATAAGGTCCTCAAGAATAATGATGTCATGAATTTCAAAACTAATGGTTTTTTTTTTTCGAAGCTCAACTCTTCGCAAAAGTCGTAAATATAGATATATAATACTTTATAAATACTTTATAAATCATTTCATCTTTATAAATGACTTTCAAATAAAATCAGGGGGTGGTGTTCTAAAGAATAATGACGCCACGAATTTCGATGTGAATCGATTGACATTAAAAAAAAATAAAATTCACTTTACTCCAATACAATTTTTCTTTTGTTGAAAACAGTTTTTAGCAATCGCAAATTTTTATTGAATTAACTGAAATTTATTTGAATCAAATAAATCGTGTTTTCGCGATTGATTTTAATTTCTATAGAAATATAATGAAGGGATGAGGTCCTCAAGAATAACGATGTCATGAATTTCAAATCTAAAGGTTTATTTTTTTCGAAGCTCAACCCTTCGCAAAAGTCGTAAATATAGATACATAATACTTTATAAATACTTTATAAATCATTTCATCTTTATAAATGATTTTCAAATATAATCAGGGGGTGGTGTTCTAAAGAATAATGACGCCACGAATTTCGATGGGAATCGATTGACATTAAAAAAAAATGAAATTCACTTTACTCCAATACAATTTTTCTTTTGTTGAAAACAGTTTTTAGCAATCGCAAATTTTTATTGAATTAACTGAAATTTATTTGAATCAAATAAATCGTGTTTTCGCTATTGATTTAAATTTCTATAGAAATATAATGAAGGGATGAGGTCCTCAAGAATACTGATGTCATGAATTTCAAAACTAATGGTTTTTTTTTTTTCGAAGCTTAACCTTTCGCAAAAGTCGTAAATATAGATACATAATACTTTATAAATACTTTGTAAATCATTTCATCTTTATAAATGATTTTCAAATATAATCAGGGGGTGGTGTTCTAAAGAATAATGACGCCACGAATTTCGATGTGAATCGATTGACATTTAAAAAAAATAAAATTCACTTTACTCCAATACAATTTTTCTTTTGTTGAAAACAGTTTTTAGCAATCGCAAATTTTTATTGAATTAACTGAAATTTATTTGAATCAAATAAATCGTGTTTTCGCGATTGATTTTAATTTCTATAGAAATATAATGAAGGGATGAGGTCCTCAAGAATAACGATGTCATGAATTTCAAATCTAAAGGTTTATTTTTTTCGAAGCTCAACCCTTCGCAAAAGTCGTAAATATAGATACATAATACTTTATAAATACTTTATAAATCATTTCATCTTTATAAATGACTTTCAAATAAAATCAGGGGGTGGTGTTCTAAAGAATAATGACGCCACGAATTTCGATGTGAATCGATTGACATTTAAAAAAAATAAAATTCACTTTACTCCAATACAATTTTTCTTTTGTTGAAAACAGTTTTTAGCAATCGCAAATTTTTATTGAATTAACTGAAATTTATTTGAATCAAATAAATCGTGTTTTCGCGATTGATTTTAATTTCTATAGAAATATAATGAAGGGATGAGGTCCTCAAGAATAACGATGTCATGAATTTCAAATCCAAAGGTTTATTTTTTTCGAAGCTCAACCCTTCGCAAAAGTCGTAAATATAGATACATAATACTTTATAAATACTTTATAAATCATTTCATCTTTCTAAATGATTTTCAAATATAATCAGGGGGTGGTGTTCTAAAGAATAATCACGCCACGAATTTCGATGTGAATCGATTGACATTTAAAAAAAATAAAATTCACTTTACTCCAATACAATTTTTCTTTTGTTGAAAACAGTTTTTAGCAATCGCAAATTTTTATTGAATTAACTGAAATTTATTTGAATCAAATAAATCGTGTTTTCGCGATTGATTTAAATTACTATAGGCATATAATGAAAGGATTAGGTCCTCAAGAATAATGATGTCATGAATTTCAAATCTAATGGTCTTTTTTTCAAAGCTCAACCCTTCGCAAAAGTCGTAAATTATTTCCTTTCTTCTTCTATATAGATATATAATACTTTATAAATCACGCTCGCTGGGGGCTCGATCAAGAGCAAATCGATCAGTCTCCCTCCTTCTCTCTCTCTCTCTCTTTTTCTCGTTAACACGATTGTTCCCGGATCGTTAGATTTAGATCGGCGCGTGCAGAGGCCAGTGTATCTCGATCACGATCCGGCGAAACGATAAGCTCTCAAGTATCTCTCTCTCTCTGTCTCTCACTAAACGTGTCCTGTAACCCGGACGTTCAGTAATATCAAAAGTTATATGTGTATGTATGTGTTTGTTCGATAGTCCGTAAAGCGCAAGTAAAATGTCTCGATGAGACGAAAAGACCATTTCCGTCCAGTTGGAAAAGTTGTATTTAAAATGTGCTCTCAAAGATATACGGAACTTTCCGTGCGAACTCGACCATGGTTTAAATCCGATTGTGTCGGATCTGGTTCTATTTTTTTTTTGCCCAGTTATTTCATCTCTAAAAGGAGTGCAAATTTTGGAAATATTTTTCGCTTCTTTTTTTTTTTTTTAATACATCTTTTGATGTTTCTTTTAATTTCGTAACATTTGATCAATTTTTAGAAGTCACGTCTCATTTTGTTCGTTCAAAGATACCACGGTGAATTCACTGATAAAAATATTACGATAATATTGATCGTTTATAAATTTGACAAAAAAAAAACAGATTTTAACCACACGGAAAAAAAAGGTTTTTTGATAAATCACAAAACTTGCTAGTTTACCGTTTTCTGCATTCGTCGTTATTAATTTTGTTCACATATAAATTAGACATTAATCTTTCTCATCAACGTGAACATCATTTTCAAACTTTCTTCAAACAATTTTTCGAATCTTCCTGAACAAAAACTCTCGGCGATAATCGAAAATATATTTTTTGCATAATTCTGTACGCTAAACGTCGATTAATTTGTGCACCAATCGTTTAGTAAGAGTCCAAAAATAATATTCCCAAAGAAAAAGCTCAAAGGTATGTTGAAACTATTTATAAAAAATTTTTAATAATTTTCAAACAGTATTGCAATGTATCTCATTGCATTTACAGCACGAAAAAATACGCTGTTTATCCCCTCTGATTATATGTATACAGGGTGTTCCAAAACTAGTTCGTCAGAGTGACACGGGGATTAGATTGTCTCCGGATCTATCGGAATAAACAAATATGTCCTCAGTAAAAGTCTCATGGTTTTTTGAGAAAAATCGTCTTTTTTGATTTCTCAGAAAATCGTTACCTAGTACTTGTTATTCCACGACCATTACAAATCGTAAGCAAATCAAAGTCGAAATTCACAGGCAATCCTAAAGTGGTCAGAAACACAAACGAAAACAGCGAGATAACAAGAATAGCGATTGTCGCGAAAAAAAAAAAAAAAACGATTTTTCTGAAAATCGCTATTCTTGTTATCTTGCTGTTTTAGTTTGTGTTTCTGACCACTTTAGGATTTGGTGTGAATTTGGACTTCGATTTGTTTACGATTTGGACTGTCATGGCAATCGTAGAAAAATAACAAGTACTGAGTAGCAATTTTCCGAAGAATCAAAAAATATGATTTTTCTCGAAAATGAGACTTCTGAGACTTCATGAGAGTTTTACTGAGGTCACATGTCCAATTTAAAGTCTAAATTCACACCAAATCCTAAAGTGGTCAGAAACACAAAGGAAAACAGCGAGATAACAAAAATAGCGATTGTCGCCAAAAATTAAATAACACGATTTTTCCGAAAATCGCTATTCTTGTTATCTCGCTGTTTTCGTTTGTGTTTCTGACCACTTTAGGATTTGGTGTGAATTTTGGCTTTGATTTGTTTACGATTTGGACTGTCATAGCAATCGTAGAAAAATAACAAGTATCGAGTAGCAATTTTCCGATAAATCAAAAAATACGATTTTTCTCGAAAACTATGAGACTTTTACTGAGGTCATATTTATTTATTCTGATAGGTTCAAACTAACCCCCGTGTCACTCTGACGTGCTAATTTTGGGACAACCTGTATATATACTCTTTATGGGATGGAACTAAATATATTCGTTCGTGTGCATTGTCCGTTGTGGACGGCCGTTGCATTGCCAATCGAGTTCACGTGCAGGAGCCATTTGTCATCGTTATACCTTCCGTCGGATCCTCTATATACGTATACATAAACTTTTATTTATTTATTTAAATAAATGGTATAAATACACATACGTATTAAAAACTAGTACATATTATGTATATGGTATATTGTACATGTGATATACATAAAACATACATATATATGTTTTATATTATACTGTATGTGAACTACCCCACGTAAAGGTCAGAATATTAAACTGATTCGTATTCGTGATAGTCTTTCTCTCTCTCTCTCTCTCTCATTCTCGTTATTATCCAAGTACACCGGTGTATATGTACAATTCTTGAATACTCCAGTACAGTATGTATTATAATTTATAATAGTACCTTTAAGTGTATGTGTGCGAGTCCACGGCGTGATTCCACATTGTGTATCGTACGAGTCCCCAACGAACGATCTTAAAGTCTCGTGGATCAGAAAGTACAATATTATATATATATATATATATATATATATATATATATATATATATATATATATATATATATACATATATGTATATATTGTATGTATACGAGAGTTGCACGCTTTGCAAATTTATATGTGCAATTCAAATTCTAAAGTACTTTGCCACGATTAGACGACGTGGGTCTTTGGTGTTTGTTTTATAGACTCGTGTACGTTTTTTTTGTTTGTTTTTAATACACTCCATATTGAATTATCTCGTTTTCTCGAGAAAGTAACTTCGTTAAGAGTGCGTCGAAATTTTCACCGGCGAAAAGCTCACAGAGCAAAGTCTCCAGAATTAATTTTTACTGCGCGTCGAAATTTTGTGCTTTTTTATGTGCTTATCTTCAATTAAAAAATTGTTCTGCTCGCATAAAACATGGTTTATTAACTTAAAATCATAATTCGAAGTACAATCGAATTTAACATCGCTCTTAATATGATTATCGAGTAAAAAAAATCATCATTCCTGATTATTTGTATTAAGGGGGGAAATAGGGTTAGGACAGCGTTTTCTCAATGATTTTCATGAATTTTTTTATAGTATAAGAAATGACTATAGTTTATTGAAACTTTGAGAATATTTTATACATATATTTAAGTATGTACTATATACTATATACTATATACTATAAAATACCAAAGACTCAGCATTTTGCGTACATTCTGGAAGCCGCACTTTTCATCTGAAATCAAACGAGGTTAGAATTTACTTTTATCATATGTCTCTCTTCTATATGAACCTAAATGCTATCAAAAAAATAGAAAATTGAATTTTTTACAGGGGTCAAAACAAAACAGCATGATTTTTTGCCATTTTTTACAACTTTATTTGCAAAAAAAAAATTATTTTAAATAATGATAATATTCCGATTTTAGGTTCATATAGAGCGCAATACTATGAAGAAAGTAACTGCCAATTTTCAAAACGATTGGTTGAAAACTTTTCAAACTAGCGTGTACGCAAGTTCAAAAAAAGTCGTTTTCAGAAAAATGCGTTTGAAAAAATAGTACCAAGAAAAACAAGCAATATGGGGTCGCTAATATTTTATATTATATTACTTAAATATATGTATAAAATATTCTCAAAGTTTCAATAAATTATATTCATTTTTTATACAATAAAAAAATTCATGAAAATCATTGAGAAAACGCTGTCCTAACCCTATTTCCCCCCTTAATGGCTTATAACATTAGAACGAGTCGGAATTTTCATTAAAAATGTTGGAAACATATTTTTCAATAGTTTTACTAACAATTTATGAAATAAAAAAAAAATCGATTTATGAACCGTCTGACCCTATTTCCCCCCTTAATTTCGTAACATTCGGTTTGCTTTTTACGTGAAAAAAAAACTATTCCCATCGATAGATCGATATTTTACGTACACATGCACATTTGTACGTGCACCGCTACGCGAAATTCAACCTCTGGACAACGAGCGATGAGGAAATCGAAGTCTTTTGCTACCTGAACCCCACAACAGTGAGAGAGAATCGTGCAGTTGCCTCGGACACGAACTAAATTATCCCCACTGTTTTAGTTTTCATCGACTTCCCGAGTCTCGATCTTTGTTATTATCGTAACGGAGGCGAGAGACGATTGAGCATTTTGCCGGGCTAGCGCCTTCGATATTTTACTGCTCAGTACCACCATGTACCACCGACCCATGGTGCACAAAATGTTATTCCAAAAGATTCCCCCCCACCTCTCCTCTCTCCCTCTCTCTCTCTCTCTCTCTCTCTTTATTTTTCCCTCTCTCGCACATTGGCTCACGGTGCAGTTTAAGTGTGAGGTGAAATTTCCGCCTGTCGATTTATCCCCTTCGAGCGCGAATATCGACAATCGCATTGATTCGTGTGCTTCGACCGCGAGCGAGGAAAGTGCGAAGAGTGACGAATGGCCCAACGTGATTATTTAGTAAATTTGCGCGCAAACTTTGACTATATATCCGGGGCATTTCTGGCCAAATTTGATCTACACTTTTTTTTTCATACCGTTTTTACAACCCTTAAAAAGACACAATTTTTTTTCTAAGTTTTTTCCACCGACTACTATTTAGTAATGATCCAAAAAAAAAAAACGTATTTCGTATAAAAGGTTGGCGGTCAATTTGAGAAATCTGAAAAAAAATACTAAAAAATCATCCATCATTTGTGAAATTTTTCAAATAACAGACCAGAATGCACTGATCTTTCTTTCTATTTGGTTTTCTATTTTTTTTTTGTTCGTGCAATACTTAAAAAAAAATAGACATCCCACTTTACGATGTAATTTAAAAATGTTGATATTTGAAAGGATATTTTTGAAAATTATTTTAGATTTTTTTAACGGCTATTATTTTTATTTTGAAAAATTATTGTTCGATAATGATTAGGGAAAAAACGGGTTGATTAAAAAGTCTGAAATAATTCTAAAAAGGCAGGCGTGCGGTTCGTTCTTCCAAGTTGTGTTTGAATTTAAAAAAAAAAATAGAAGCACACACCGGTTCACTCTGGGATATGGCGCAAAAATGATGATATTGCATAGAGGATTTTTCAGAATTTATTCAGATTTTTTAATTGTGTTTAACCTTTTGTTCTATTTGAAATAATTTTTTTTTAATTCTTATTAAATAGCGATTAGCGAGAAAAATTTAGCAAAAAATGCCTGTCTTTTAGGGTTGGTAACAACATGACGGAAAAATTGTCAATCAATTCCCAGAGGATGAGGATCAGAATAAGATCGATTCGACGTGGAATACTCCGCGTATACACCGTGGTTATACTCCTTGAGAAATCTTTGAGCTCGTCGCGAGCCTCGCCCATCACTTTCGACACTTCGAAAACGAGCTCTCTGAGACTTTATACACTTTACAAACTCGCACAATGATCTTTTTTTTAAAATCACAACGACACAAACCAAGCTCACGAACAATAATCACGATTTCCCTGTTTTTCTTTCTTTCGCCGTTTCTTCATACTGGCGAAAAAAACAATCCATTTATCACTTGAGGCGTGATTAATTATGAGAGTAATAACGTTCGAGAGAACGTAGATTATATCGCTTTCAGGTGGTTTTCGTGTTTGTTGCTTTTTCATTTTTCATGGCAGGGAGACGAAGCTAAGTTATTGGACCTTGTGAAAAAGGGAATAATTAAGGAGAAGGATAAAATTGACAAATTCCTAATGTTGGATTGTTTTCACTTTTGGTAAACTCAATTACTCCATTTTTGTTCGTTTGACGCATTATTTTCTTATAAGTAAAAACAGTTTTAACGTCATTTCTGAAAAAAATCATTTTAAAGTCATTTTTGTAAGTAAAGTCATTTTTTTGTAAATAGTTCGTAATTTCATAAAACAAACTCGCGACACTGGACACAAAAAATCCTAAATCCATTCTGCCATACATCAGGAAACATTGATTTTACAAAAAGTAAAAAGTCTTTCCGGATGAAAAAATATTATTCAATCGACGCTTTTGCAAATTTATTAAAAGTGAACGAAAAAATAAGGGTGATTTTTTTTTAGAGCTACTGAAATGACGGTTTTTATTTATTTTTTGTTATGAATTAAAAATTGTGGAGTAAAATTTACGTTTTTCAATGAATTCTATGAATTTAAAGCTACGCAGTTTGGGAATCTATAACATTAGTTAGCGATAAAAAAAGATGACTAATAAATGTTTTTACACGTTAATCACCAAGGAAAAAAACTTAAAAATCAAAAAAGCATTGTCAATATCGTAATTGAAAAATCTCGTCAATTCAACATTCAAGAAAGTACGACCCGGAGTTGTGTGCATTTTTCCGTAAAAACTGGATTGTCCCACACAAGCATAATCTCTTTTTTGCGTCACGCTTCACACACACACGCGTTGTAAGGTAAATATTAAATTTCACTTCGGTCAACGAAGCGTGGTTGTTGAGCTTTCCCCCGTGTAAGAGTACAGATTAACGAAAAAATAGTAAGTTTAAATACACGCGTTATGAGAATTACGGATTATCAATATTTCTTTGAACTAGAAATATCTTAATCTACAGTGGGTCAAAAAAGTATTCATACACCTTGTTTTTTTGCGATTACTTTATAGACATACGCGATACGCAAAGAAAGCCAATTTTATTTAATAGTACATCGGGTACAGAGATAAACTGCAAATGGAGAATTTTTTCCCAGGAATAAGAGAAGAATTATGCAAAAAAAACGAAAATTTTCGGGCCAAAAAAGTATTTGTACACTTACGATTGAGCTGCTAAACCTCGATATTCACTCACGGACGGTCTGACCTCTGCGTACAATGTAAACAAGTCTTCGTTTATACAATGGTTTTGACCTATTCCATGCGGTAGTAGATCTTCAAGCTCTGAACAGACATGATGGCAAAGAAAAGCGAAATATCAATATCCATGCGAGATAGAGTGATTTTTCTTCGGAAACGCGGTGAAAATTATCGAAAAATTAGTAAAGAACTAAATCTAAGTTTCACAACAGTGCAATATATAATTAAAAAAATACGAAAGAACAAACAGCACAGAAAATAAGTCACGAACCGGTCGACCGAGAATACTAACAGTACGAGAGCGTCGGAGTATTGTTACAGAGGCTACAAAAAAACCGTTGACAAGTGCTCGCAGTTTAGCGAATGATGTCGCGTCAACATCGGGGAAGAGCGTGTGTCCCCAGACTATTCGAAACGTTTTGCATTCTGCCCAAATATACGGCAGAACTGCCCGCAAACAACCATAAATTAATAATATAAATCGAGAAAAACGTTTAGCTTTCGCAAAAAACTACGTAAAAAAATCTATAGAATTTTGGAAACGTGTCGTATTCTCGGCTGAATCGAAGTTTAACATCTTCGGGTCCGATGGAAAAAAAATCGTCTGGCGGAAACCAAATACCGAGCTCCAGCAGAAAAATTTAATACCGACTGTAAACCACGGCGGAGGAAGCGTCATGGTTTGGGTCTGTATGGGATATTATGGCGTTGGTGATCTGGCTTTTATAGATGGTACAATGAATGCCCAGAAGTATATCGACGTGTTGCGCAGCAATTTAAAAGCAAGTGTAGATAAAATGGGCCTGGATGGAAATTTCTACTTCCAACAAGATAACTACCCGAAACGTACTGCCCTGAAAACGAGGGAATGGTTACTCTGTAATGTCCGAAAACAATTGATTACACCACCACAATCTCCGGACATCAATCCTATTGAAAATTTATGGCACTTGGTGAATGTAGAAATTAGAAAAAGAAAAATAACAAACAAATCCGATCTCCAAAGAGTGCTTTTAGAAGAATGGACGAAAATAGCAAAAGAAACAACGCAAAAGCTAGTAGAATCCATGCCTAAGAGACTCGAGGCGATAATTGAAGCAAAAGGGATGCACACCAAATATTAGTTATAATTAACAACTATGATGGTGTAGGTTTTCACCATAACCGTAAGTGTATGAATACTTTTTTTGCCCGAAAATTTTCGTTTTTTTGGCATAATTCTTCTATTATTCCTGGGAAAAAATTCTCCATTTGCAGTTTATCTCTGCGCCTGATGTACTATTAAATAAAATTGGCTTTCTTTGCGTATCGCTTATGTCTATAAAGTTATCGCAAAAAAAACAAGGTGTATGAATACTTTTTTGACCCACTGTATATTTATCGACATGCACTATATTTCACATAAATTTATACGTATTCCAGAAGAAATAACGAGAGAGAAAGCAAGAATGAGCGAGAGAAAAATAAAGATTCATAAACATTGCAACGACGATGTAGGAAAAAAAAACAATCAATTTTATTAAATAATTATTATGTCAGAAGTATGATAATAATGATAAAAATAATAAAAAAAATTTATCGTAATCTGCGATCAAGATTCAGGCTGGGGCTTCTGGTAATAACTAACTATCTTGTAATAGTATTATCGGGTCTTAATCGCAATGTATATGCAACTCGTGGCATTGAACTATCCTCGGTGAACAATTCAATCGATCATACAGCCCTCCCTTCTCCCTCTATTCATCCCTCCCTCTTTCTCTCGTATTATTTTATCTCTTATCGCCATTTAGCATTCCAACTACATTTAAATATATATATATATAATAAGGAATTATCTAAATGTATATATAAACATAAATATATCAACAGTGTTGTTAATAATTGTTGGTTGCGTGTGGGCATATATGTACCATTTTCGAGAATCTCACATCGAGCGTAACGAGAGAACCAATTAAACGCCTCGATGATTTTCCAAACGCCTACGTGCGTGTTTCTAATATTATAAATCCAGAAGTGCATATGTACATGTATCCCGTCGGACAGTTTAATATCTCGCGAGCGTCCTGTCGCGAAGGGTTCGAACGAGGGCGTTGAAAATCGGCCCCTTGTCTCCCTATACATCTTCGATTCTTCGATTAATTGATAATAAATCAATATCGTAATTGGCAAAGCTCGAGATCGTCTATGATACTTACAATTAATTAACAATGCAAAACCAGGAAGACATTGCATTTGAGTCCGAGAAATCATCGACACGCAATTCCATGTAGTGCAAACAAACCGCAAGTTGCTCGACAACACTTTGATGTATTATCGTGAAGAAAATTTATGTGCATTTATCGATAATTATTGATATCGATTGTTGTCGATACGAGATACACGAATCGATGATATATATTACATATTTGAGGTCAATTCGTGATTGTCACGTAAAGAACAATATCGATGAACAACGATTGCGACCTTGTGAGATTAAGGGGTTATACGCGGTTGGAAATTTCAAAAATTCGATTTTTTTTTATTGCATTTTCGGAATGTCCATATAGTTGAGTATGTTCTCTGAAAATTTCAAATCGATCCGGCAAATATTCTTGGAGATACATGCATATTTGTAAGGGCGCTCGGAGCGTTACAAAGTAGGCGGCCTAAACTTTGAACGCGTTTTTCTCAAAACGGTCTTTTCAAAGTCGGTGAGCACGATTGCTCACAAACGACTCAACCGATCGGTCTGCAATTTTAACACAACCTTCTCAGATACATTTTTCGGGTACTGGTCGAAGGAATAAGATTTCTGATAATTATTTCAATTTTTTTAAACAATTCAACGAACAAATTTTGCGTCGAAGATTGGAATTTTTTCTTTTTGAAGCCGCCATTTTGTCAAAAATAAAAATTTCGACTATTCCTTCGATCAATACCTAGGTTTATTTATCCACTAATTGAATCTTTTTGGTTTTTTTATTTTAAATAATCCAAACCGCAGATATCGTGCTCACCGTCAGACACCTTTTTTTGTAGGACTTCCGGGAGATCGTCTACAGGAGCAGAGTAAATCAATATTTTTGAAAATGAAAAATGCCGATATAAAGTTAAAAGCTACCACTACATTTATTAATACTTCATGTATTTGTCAAATAAAATCCCTTTTCAGAAAAAATTCGTAAAAAAACGACTTTCTTTGGTCTTGCAACTGCGTATAACCCGTTAAGGACTTTGCGATACTTTTTCACTTGTTCCGAGTTGATCCGAGTCTAAAAAGTCGTAGGCGATTTATTTATTTTTCTTTAAATAAAGGATATTTAAATAAAAAATTACGCTACTGTTTACATTTTTTATATGGAGATCGGAATATTTTTTTATATGACTAAAAAAGGGCTTTGAACATTCTCTCGTTTGGGATTTTGGATCTAATTTTTTTTTCTCATGAATTATAAAAATCAAAACAGTCTCTTTTACAATCTCTTAAAAATCAAAACAGTCTCTTTTACAGTGTCAAAACAGTCTCTTAAAAATCAAAACAGTCTAACGCACATTTTATATTTTAGAATTTCCGACACCTTTATATTTATGCATTTTAATTCGTTTGTTATTTGAATCGTCATTTGTTCTCGATGACACCAGATAACCACCTGAAGGAGTGTGGTCACGGTAGCGGGTAGGAAATCATGTGCACATTTAACCACCTTTTGTATGAAATAATGATTTATTTATAAAACTAATTCCGCATCTATTTAGTATAAAAATCAAGCTAATAAAAAACATTTTCTTTTGTTTCTTTGGTTGCACAAAATGACCGACTATTGCTATGTGCTTTTGGTATCTTTTTTTAATAAGGCGCTCCGCGGCGTGACATATGGCATCCACAATTTTTGACTCAGAACAAAAATAATAATTCTCGTTAATCTACATCAGAATATCTTGAGAAGTACATACGGAATTTGAGAAATATTGATTTATTCGAATGTTGTAGGCATTTGAACTTAAAAGGTGAATTTTCAGTGAAAAATTTCGCATAAAACCGCTCATAAAATAGAAAGTTTTTAATTAATCAGAAATTTCCGTCGGTACTTCTCCAGGTATTCTGATGTAGATTAACGAGAATTTTTTTTTTTTTGTTCTAGGTCAAAAATTGTGGATGCGAAATGTCACGCCGCGGAGCGCGTCAAAAGAAAAGATACCAGAAGCAAATAGCACTAGTCGGCCATTTTGTATAACAAAATAAAATATTTTTTATTAGCTTGATATTTATACTAAATACATGTTTAATTAGTTTTCTAAATAAATCACTCTTTCATAAAAAAAAAAAAAAATTATTAAATGTGCACATGATTTTATACCCGCTACCGTGGCCAAACCCCTTAAATAACAAATATCGTAGAAAAATTAAAAACAAAAACTCTGAATGCATTTTACATAGTTGAAACAATATCGTCGAAATCATTAAAACAAAAAAAAATCATTAACCAAATTCAGGAGGGTCAAAATAAGTAGGCATAGAATGACCCATACATATATTTGTAGGTGAGAAAAAGAGTTGGAACGAGAGTCATGACGATATATAGGTGGATTATGAGATCTTTATACAACTTTATATATATTTATAGTTGTATAAAGTAAGACTGAAAGAGGAATGAATCGATCGTGATTCCTCTCGATCGTTCTCCCCTTCTAAAGCATCGAAAATCATTTGTCGTGACTATACGAATGATCTCTTCGGAGTTCACGAGTGAGACGAGAGTGCTCGACGTTCGTCATGAAAAAGTCAATCGTGTTGGCACACATTATTATTATTATTATTATTATTATTATTATTATTATTATCTTATAATAATAATAAACGCAGTGAGTAACTAAGACAGATTTTTCTCCAGCTACCTGCTGCTACGATCTTGGAGAGCCACAAGCACACGAACGATGGAATTTTCATCGATCTGTGACTGCAATATGACTAAAAGTGAACGAGGAGTTGTGCTCGAATGAAAAAAATATTCTGCGAGAGCTCAAAGGTCTGACTCTCTCGTTGCTACCAACTATCAATACATGGATATTTATAATAATATATATGTATATTTATTATGTATATACATTGCCGAGTCATTTACGACTTTACGCCGTCGCTCTCTGTCCAACATTTTACTGGCAATGCAAAATAACACACGGGAGCTCGAATCGTGTTATGCACGCTCCTACTCAATGGTACACATTGCAAATGAATTTATTTTATTTATTTATGTTTATTTTTTCATCTTTATATCCTTTATCTCTATAATTCTATAATTTATCTCTCTCTTTCTCTCGTACACCATCTCTCGCTTTCTCGTTTCTACAAACACTCGTGTGGACAGCGATACGCATAAATATTGAAGGCATAACTCTCTCTTTCCGTTCTTCTTTTACTTTTGCCACTTTATTGTGGCGGACTTAACGCGCGCATTCACGATTGAGAAGGGTCACCGATCTCTCAAGGGTCCATTTTCCGGACCCTTGAGAGATCGGGTTTTCCCTCTTCATGCAGCAGAAAACGTCTCAGTCAAAATGACATTTGTTATAATACGTTTTACTTAAATTAATAATTATAAACCTTTCTTTAGCATCTGGCGTTTAATGACTTGGACGCGATTCTCAAAGATATAAATAATTCGTTACGGAGAGGAATTAAGGGTGTGGGGTGAGAAAACAAAATTGGCAGAGGTAGTAATCGAGATTCAATCCCCGGAGGAAAGTGGGATGGGGTGGGATGCGATTTTATTTTAACGATCACTACAGAAAAATCGGGAAATTAATAATTATTAACCTTTCTTTAGGATATGGTGTTGGATGAAGTGGACGCTATTCTCAAAGATATAAACAATTCGTTACGAAGAGGAATTAAGGGTGTGGGGGGAGAAAAAAAAAATTGGCAGAGGTGGTAATCGACGTTCGAGGCTCAGAGGAAGGTGGCATAAGGTGGGGTGCAATTTTATTTTAACGATCACTATAGAAAAATCGGGAAATTAATAATTATTAACCTTTCTTTAGGATATGGCGTTGAATGACTTGGACGCAATTCTCAAGGATATAAACAATTCGTTACGAAGAGGAATTAAGGGTGTGGGGGGAGAAAAAAAAATTGGCAGAGGTGGTAATCGAGGTTCAAAGCTCAGAGGAAGGTGGGATCCCCATCCCAATAAAATCGGAAAATCGGAAAATTAATAATTATTAACCCTCGTCATACACACTATAATTTGCTAACCTAGGGAGGTGACGGGCACTACGGTGTGCTACCGTTTTTTACCATACTTGGACTCGTTTAAAAAATCTGAAAAAATTCAGGAGATTAGTTTGAGATCTATAGAAAGAGAGCGTACGCCCAAGTACAATTTTTTAGGTGGGAGTAAGAACCCGAAATTCGGACTAACCGTTGGGACCTATCGATTTCTAGAAACGATCCGGACACCACAGATCCATGTGTGTCAACTGAGGGTTAACCTTTCTTTGGGATATGACGTTAAATGACTTGGACGTAATTCTCAAGGATATAAATAATTCGTTACGAAGAGGAATTAAGGGTGTGGGGGGAGAAAAAAAATTGGCAGAGGTGGTAATCGAGGTTCAAGGCTCGAAGGAAGGTGGGATGGGGTTGAGGTGCACGTGGGTCTATACCACACGAAAAATCGTGACGGTTCGCCGCTGAGGGTCCTCTCGCGAACATTTTCCCTTCGCATCCTTCTTATCTTTATATATATATTGCTGGTAACCCTAAAAATCGTGATTCACACATATAACTCATGATTATATATACACCCCCGCATACACACGGAGAATCTTTACTTATACGAATGGTATAGCCATTTTTACCTATATATGGGGCATTTCACGCCAAATTGACCTGACTGTGAGTCTCATTATTATTTATTTTTTCTTCTCCTTCAACGTACGTTGATTGATACAACAAAAAATGATTCGCACCAATTTAAAAAAATTTTCGGTAATTCGTATCGCAGCAATGTTAATTGGTTATTTGACCGATGAAAAAATTGAAAATTGTATAACCTTCGCTTGTCGAAAAATGATTGCTCGAAATTTCGTAAATTTTGAGATATCGAGGAAAATTTTATTTTATTTTTTTAGATAGAACATCATTGAAGTATGATTGGTATTGAGTATGGACAAAAACTTGAAAACCGTGGGAAAGCTTGATCGTTGGAAATTTTCGAATTTTCCGAAAAATAACTGATAAATTTCGAAAATTTTCAGATATCCGGCTAAATTTTTGTTTTTTTTTCTTTTGCTTCAATGATACAGTGTCATGAAGGAATGTTTGGTACTGAATTTGCCAAGAGTCGGTAGAGAAAATTTAGTTTTTATAAAAATTCGATTTTTCCGAATGTAAAAAACAGTTGGATCGTTAAGATCGGAGATAGAAAAAAAAGCGCGTAAATGAGAAGCTTGCGAATTATTTCCTCATTATTTTAACTCACTCACAGAATTTTCTCGATAAAGAAGAAGAAAATTGAAAAACTAACCCGCTCATACGGGCGATTTGTGTGGGAGATAAAATAACGAGAAAGCAATTCTCCAAGTTTCAAAAATATTAAAAAACAAAGAAAATTTTCCACCGTTTGTTGGAGAAAAAAAAATCTATAATTTTGATTCGGTTTTGTTGCCTAAAATGAAGCTACGGGCATAATTGAAATAATTTCGAAAAATGTTTTGTTCCATCAAGAAACTTATCATTTAAATTTGAACACAATCGTTAACGGCCTTCGTGATGGAATTAAGGGGGGAAATAGGGTTAGACGGTTCAAAAAATCGATTTTTTTTTTATTTCAT
Organism: Oxytorus armatus; assembly: GCA_958009045.1. Classification (NCBI taxonomy): domain Eukaryota; kingdom Metazoa; phylum Arthropoda; class Insecta; order Hymenoptera; family Ichneumonidae; genus Oxytorus; species Oxytorus armatus. The sequence goes on along the minus strand of OY253746.1, from coordinate 13,201,088 downwards.
AAAATTTCGTATAAAACTCACTATAAAATGGAAAGTTTTTAATTTATCAGAAGTACCGTACGTGCTTCTCTGCTAAGTGCAATTAGAAATATAATTTTTTAATTTGTAGTCAATCGGGTAAAAATTGCCAAAGTTATTTATCACGCCAATTAGAAAAAACTCTATGGCCGCGCCAGAGGTAGGCTTACGTTATACGCTCAAAATCGGTGAAAAAAAATGTTTCTCGCTATAAATCGACTAGTAACTTATTTTTGTAATGATAAAAGCATCGTTTAAGGAAAAAATATAAACAACGATTTTTTTTTGAAAATTCTATCGTGCCCATACCCCTTAAGATTATTACGATCATATAAATTGTCGAGAAACAAAAAATTTGCAAATCGCTATAGGTTCACAATCACGTCGCGTTGGCGTGAAATGCCCCATATCCGGTACTAGCAAACAATACGACAGAAATCACGTAACATTAAAGCGTTAAGTCGCGTGACTTACGCCCTTTTGTTTGCCGACAATCCATATATCTATAAAGTACATATACATACCTATTTAATGCTCATACACACTCGTACGTTTCTTTAAAACTGTGTATAGTTATAACCACTTTTTATCCTTATAGTATACCGTGGGTCCGGGTCATCTTTTCGTGTTTACCGTACCACAGAGATCTCCGGGAGATAATCAGTCGGCGGCGGGGGCTTCTACGGTTCCGGATCTATACTGTCTTTTTTTTTTATGATCCTTCTCCTCGGTCTCTCCTTTTCTCTCTTTTCACTCCCCCTCCATCTTCTTCTCACGACGAATCTCCTTTTGGCCTCTCACGGTACCCCGAACGAAAGAGCATCGAGAGGCTGAAATCCTTTCTCGGGTTAATTCACTCTCCGCTTCGCCATCTTTTGTCGTCTTTTTTGTCTTCCTTTTTTTAAACTTCGCTCTCACGACAGAGCCGAGGAGCGGGCGAGGGGAAAGGACGTTAATTGGTTCGTAATTAGTTACATTCGTTACTCGATGCTGTATTATTCCCGTTCGTGAGGTCGACAGCGGACTCTTGTCGACATTCATTTTTGTCTTTCTTTTTTCTTCTAAGGGGGGAAATAGGGTTAGGACAGCGTTTTCTCAATGATTTTCATGAATTTTTTTATAGTATGAAAAATGAAGATAATTTATTGAAACTTCGAGAATATTTTATACATATATTTAAGTATATACTATAAAATGTTTGTACATATATTTACGTATGTACTATAAAATATTAGCGACCCTATATTGCAGGTCACAATCAGACTCAGCATTTTGCGTACATTCTGGAAGCCGCAATTTTCATCTGAAATCAAACGAGGTTGGAATTTACGTTTATTATATGTCTCTCTTCTATATGAACCTAAATGCTATCAAAAAAATAGAAAATTGAATTTTTTACAGGGGTTAAAACAAAAAAGCATGATTTTTTGCCATTTTTTACAACTTTATTTGCAAAAAAAAAAATTATTTTAAATAATGATGATATTCCGATTTTAGGTTCATTTAGAGCGCAATACTATGAAGAAAGTAACTGCCAATTTTCAAAACGATTGGTTGAAAACTTTCCAAACTAGCGTGTACGCAAGTTAAAAAAAAGTCGTTTTCAGAAAAACGCGTTTGAAAAAATAGTACCAAGAAAAACAAGCAATATGGGGTCGCTAATATTTTATAGTATATACTTAAGTATAGGTATAACAATTTTATAGTATATACTTAAATATATGTACAAAATATTCTCAAAGTTTCAATAAATTATATTCATTTTTTATACTATAAAAAAATTCATGAAAATTATTGAGAAAATGCTGTCCTAATCCTATTTACCCCCTCAATGGCTTATAACAATAGAATGAGTCGGAATTTTCATTGAAAATTTTGGGAACATATTTTTCAATAGTTTTACTAACAATTTATGAAATAAAAAAAAATCGATTCTTTGAACCGTCTAACCCTATTTCCCCCCTTAATGCTCCTTCTCCGGCATCTTCTCTGATTCTCTAATTCTGAATGATATTTCACAACTGAAATGTCGAGAGAGAGAGAGAGAGTCGACGCGTGAGCCGAACGAACGTTCGGACGAACACCATTTTTTCTCGTACGTTTTATTCTTGCCCTGACACTCGGATAAAAAAACATTTATAACTCACTCATTGGCTAACACTAAACGTACCGGCACTTTACGTATACCCATTCTCACCGTAACGGGTCAAATGACCCCTCGTGGTACATGAGGTATCGCGAAGAATTTTTCTCGGTAAAAAAATAAGCTAAGAGAAAAACGGAAGGCGCGAAATTGTGTTTAATCGGATAAGAATTTATAGAAAGTCAGGATGAGCGAAAGAAATAACAATGAATGTACGATTTTAAAGTAAATTTTGAAAGGGCTCATTTGACCCCGATTGGTAAGTTTAGTGTTAAGCAGTTTGCGACCGTTTAGTCGCGCAATTCGAATTTTGTTAATTGAAATTTTTAGTCGATTTTTAGAAGTCTTTGGACATCGATTCTGACAGTTTAAGGTTGTCCAGTCATCGAAATATGTGAAAAATTAACACCGCTGTAATTTTCTTTGGCACAAAGCTTAGATGAATGACTAGTAAAGTATGTTGTTTGCGGGAGAAAAAATTATTATACAAATTCAAATTTGCAATAATCTTTTGTTGCTCTAATAATTCTTGTCAATAATACTACAATTTTAACAGTTGTGTAATCTTCAATTTGCATAATCTGTGTCTCCCTTATAAGTTGTTAATGTAAGGTTTTTTTCATTCGCACTACATTTTCCGAAAAAAATTATAATACCCTAAATATAGAATGATTTAGTCCTTTTTTTTTCTAAATTCAATACCAGATATTCTTCCGTAGTATCAAACTGATGTGGGAAGTTGTTCTCTAACCTATTTTCGTAATGAAGTGACCTCAAAGTCAAAAATAGTTGTGTGTGCTGAGAAATTTGAATATTCGCTAGATAAATTCAATATTCGCGGGTATAAGGACGCAAAGATTTAATCGAATTTCTCCAAATTATGGGAGAAATATAAATTTATAATGAGAAGCGAGAGGAGATAGCCTCTCCCAAAAAGTCGGATCATAAATATAGAATGCTCTAATCGATTTTTTCTAAATTCACTATCCAGTATCTTTGCATAATACCAAATCGATATGGGAAGTAGTTCCTTAACCTATGTTCGTAATGAAGTGACCTCGAAGACAAAAATACTTGTGAGCCTTGGATAAATCGTATATCCGCGCGTAGAAGGACGCGAACATCTAATCGAATTTCTCCAAATTATGAAAGAAATATAAATTTATAATGAGAAGAGAGAGGAGATAGCCGGCACCTCTCCCAACAAGTAGAATCATAAATATGGAATGCTTTAATCGATTTTTTCTAAATTCACTAGCCAGTATCTTTGCATAATATCAAATCGATATGGGAAGTAGTTCCTTAACCTATGTTCGTAATGAAGTGACCTCGGAGTCAAAAATAGTTGTGAGTGTTGAACCAAACCAAATTGAATATCCGCGCGTACAAGGATGCGAAGAGCTAATTGAATTTCTCCAAACTATGGGAGAAATATAAATTGGCAATGAGAAAAGAGAGGGAATAGTCAGCATTTCTCCCGAAATGTAGGATCACAAATATAGAATGCTGTAATCAATTTTTTCTAAATTCAATACGAAATATCCTTCCATAGTACCAAATTGGTGTAGGAAGCATTTCCCTAACTTATTTTCATAATTAGGTGACATCAAAGTAAAAAATCCTTCTAAGTTCTGGATAAATTGAATATTCGCGCGTATAATGACGCGAAGAGCTAATCGAATTTCTCCGAATTATGTGAGAAATATAAATTGACAATGAGAAAGGAGAGGGGATAGTCAGCATTTCTCCCGAAATGTAGGACCATAAATATAGAATGCTGTAATCAATTTTTTCTAAATTCAATACGAAATATCCTTCCATAGTACCAAATTGATGTAGGAAGTACTTCCCTAACTTATTTTCATAATTAAGTGACATCAAAGTAAAAAATCCTTCTAAGTGCTGGATAAATTGAATATTCGCGCGTACCAGGATGCGAACATCTAATCGAATTTCTCCAAACTATGGGAGAAATATAAATTGACAATGAGAAAAGAGAGGGAATAGTCAGCATTTCTCCCGAAATGTAGGACCATAAATATAGAATGCTGTATTCAATTTTTTCTAAATTCAATATCAAATATCCTTCCATAGTACCAAATTGATGTAGGAAGTACTTCCTTAACTTATTTTCATAATTAAGTGACATCAAAGTAAAAAATCGTTGTAAGTGTTGGATAAATTGAATATCCGTGCGTACAAGGATTCGAAAATCTAATCGAATTTCTTCAAATTATGGGAGAAATATAAATTGACAATGAGAAAAGAGCGGGGATAGTCAGCATTTCTCCCGAAATGTAGGACCATAAATATAGAATGCTATAATCAATTTTTTCTAAATTCAATACCAAATATCCTTCCATAGTACCAAATTGATGTAGGAAGTACTTCCCTAAATTATTTTCATAATTAAGTGACATCAAAGTAAAAAATCCTTCTAAGTGCTGGATAAATTGAATATTCGCTTGTACAAGGATGCGAACATCTAATCGAATTTCTCTAAATTATCCTAGAAATATGAATTTACGATGAAGACATCAGAAAACCAGGCATTTCGTAAAATGAATAAAACACTACGAAACCAGAAAGTTTGTGAAACGGCACGTATCTTGGTCCGATGATGATGATGACGATGATTATGATGAGCTTGGCGCTCGTTGAATCCCCTCGCTCTCGAGCGTTACGAGGGCTTACAGTCGACAATTCTACAAAGTAGATACGTCCTTCTGACTTTAAGCCGCTGATATATACATTCGTACACAGTATGTATTATATATAGTTATATATGGCGTTTGTGGTATTCTTCACGTATCCCTAGTATTATGTGGAGAGAGTAAACGCACGGTCTATCACCTCCCCCGAAGTGTGCGTGATCCCGGATACGACCGGAGCGAGGGAAGAGTTCGTATAACGCACCACAGACTATATAATACAGTAAATACGTCTATATCACGTTTTACATAGATAAATATATATTAAATGGTATATTCGATGTGCAGAAGTATATATGTTTTACTCCCGGAATTTTTAACACAAATCTATTATAGAAATATTATAGAAATTATATTATATTATAGAAATTATAAATATTGCAATTGGCAAAAAAAGAAACATTTCACGTCCATATTAACACTTTATATTCACTCTTGACAAATTTTTCTTCATACAATGAAATTTTCGCACTCACCCTCACAACGGGTGCGAGTTTCAAAAAATTGTGTGTCATGCCATACAGTTATTCTCATTTTTTTTCATTCCTCTTTTTAAGCCCCCAAAAAGAGTTTGAACGATTTTAATTTTTCTGGATCCAAGCTTATGGGGACAGGGTAAAGAATTTTTTTAAATCGCCCCTCGTGCTCTTATGAACATTTTAGACTTGAGGCAGTAGTCTGGTAACTTAAGCCGATTTTCATGTCTTTTTTGGAGGGCGTTTTTTTGTAGGAAAATAAAAATGTATCGTTTTGGATATTTAGGATGTTTTTATTTACATATTAAAGATACAAAAAAAAAATTTGTTTGAAAAAATTCAATAGTTTATTATTATTATTATTATTGATCGAAGTTGGCCCCTCGAAAAAAAAGCGCGTGGGTGGCCCCGGTGATTTTGGCTCTTGATGTTATCTGAAATAAAAAATTCTTGATAATTCTTAATCTATAGACATGTCATTCTGGTCGGAACTACTGAAGTTAAATTTCATGGATAAATAACAAAATGGCGGACTTTTGAAAAAAAAACTTTTTTTTCCATGAAATTTTTTAGAAATTGTGGGGGGTTGTGTGGTGATTCGGTGCTGGTTGTGGTACGAAAAGACGAATTTATCATAAGAGTAATGCACAGTATTTATTCATAACCAATTACAAAATTAATTAGTAAAAATTAGTTGGCGCGGTGAATGAATTTGTGACTTGACAGAGAGTCGGTTGAGTTGTTGTCGCGGCGCTTGTTCGTTAGGAACTCTCCCGTCAACAAGAGAATTCCCGATAGTCTGCTTGTTGACGGAGAGAAAATATCGAAGAGAGGGTAGGAAAGTTTTTACGAGGAACCAAAGGTTTAGAAAATGCAAGAGCGCGTGTGGGCCCTTTTGGTCGCCATAAGAGACTCCCCGTAAAACAGCCTCGTCTCGGGAGAGACTCGACTGGGACCCGTAAGCACTCGAGTTTTATGACAGGGAAAACTGAGACACGGTTGTTCTATTTTGTAGACGACGAAATGAAAGGAGTCAAAGAAGTAAACGCGTGAGAAAGAATCGAGTCCTTACAAAGAAATGACTGTATCGAAGAAAATGCATTTTGAAAATAAAATAACATGAAATAAAATAAATGCGTGTTTATATGCGACCAGAGAGTGGTGGCGACGCCGTCACCACAAAATCATATTATATTATAGAAATTATAAATATTGCAATTGGCAAAAAAAAAAAACATTTCACGTCCATATTAACGATTTTAGATTCACTCTTGATAAATTTTTCTTCATACAATGAAATTTTCGCACTCACCCTCACAAGGGGTGCGAGTTTCAAAAAATTGTGTATCATGCTGTCCAGTTATTCTCATTTTTTTTTTATTCCTCTTTTTAAGCCCCCAAACAGAATTTGAACGATTTTAATTAAATAACAAAATGGCGGACTTTGGAGAAAAAAAAGTTTTTTTTCCAAAGTCCGCCATTTTGTTATTTATCCATGAAATTTAACTTCAGTAGTTCCGACCAGAATGACATGTCTATAGATAAAGAATTATCAAGAATTTTTTATTTCAGATAACATCAAGAGCCAAAATCACCGGGGCCACCCGCGCGCTTTTTTTTCGAGGTGCCAACTTCGATCAATAATAATAACAATAATAAACTATTAAATTTTTTCAAACAAATTTTTTTTTGTATCTTCAATATGTAAATAAAAAACATTCTAAATAACCAAAACGATTCATTTTTATTTTCCTACAAAAAAATGCCCTCCAAAAAAGACATGGAAATCGGCTGAAGTTACCAGACTACTACCACAAGGGCCTCTTGAAGAAACACCTCAAAAAGTTTGAACAATTAGAGGGATGGAGGTGGTCGGAAGGAATGAAACAGAAACGACAATAAAGGGGCTTGGACCGGGATAAAAACCAGAAAATATTTTTAATTAAAGCTCAGAAAGCTCCCTCCCTCACCCAAATTGCATGCATCATCCCTTCTCATTTCACTCGCACCCAATTTTCTCATACACAGTATTCTCAATCGCAAATACAATTTTTCGCAACTCGATCAATCCCGATGACAATTATGTGGGGATTAAAAAAAAAAATCCTCGTGAAAAGTGGTTTACCACAGAGAGTAATATTCGCGCAACGAAAATGGGCGACTCGCGAGCTAGTTCGCGATCAAGCTGTGTGTGGCTTTCACCCCGACAGCCTCAGAGAGTCGCTTTCCCATCAGGTATACAAAACACTGTTTATACAGCGGCACAGAGTGGTTGGTACGTCGGGTGATCGAATCGACATTTATTATTTCTCGTGTATAGCCACTGGTTCGCCGCGTTTCGATAGCAGGTACCAAACCCATCGACCACGGTAGCAAAGTTACTCTTATACTGCATCGTAATATATTCGATTTTACCGTCCCCGCGTATTCGCTACCGTGTATATATTATTATATCTTTGGATATCAGCGATCTCGTACTAGTTTATGCAGAAAACGTGTGTGCATGTTATATGGAAAAGAAAAGAAAAAGAAAAAATAAAGGCAACGGGGTCATTGACCCCTCTCTGCGTACACGAGATAAATCATCGCTGATTAATTGATTATTGAAAATGGAAATTTACCATTTGTTCGCGATATACTGTAAAGGCAAATCTATTATCATCGCGATGAGAAGGTGCCGTGAGGCGAACTCGTCCGTTGGAGTAAAAAATTCTCCGAGGTATTGTGAAAAATTTCCAACACGAGGCATTTCGTGCCAAATCTGTCAACGTATCTGCTCGTTTTTTATTTATTTTATTCGTTTTTTTTTTATTATTTGTTTCGGCTCCAAAAATGGAGTCGAAGATTTTTATTCATTTTTTTGTGGCTACTGTATTTTACTGGCTGTATTTTACTTATTTTTTTGAGATTTAAGAACATTTTTATTATTTTTTCTTTTATGCCTGATCTGTTCTTGTTGCTAAAGTATTTTTTGTTTTACAACTCAGGAAATTTTTATAAATTATGGTTGAAGGCGTAAATTTAACGAATAGCGAACTTAATTTTGCAAAAGTATTTGGAATTTATAGTCAAGGTGTTTGACCACGGTAGAATTTTAAAAAAATCTATGTTTTTTTTTGCTTCAACGATGCTTTATCATCATAAAAATAAGTTACTATTCGATTTATAGCGAGAACATTTTTTTTTGAGACTTTAAGCCTATAGCGTGAGCCTACCTCTGGCACGGTGAACAGCTTTTTTCTAATTGCCGTGATATATAGCTTCGACAATTTTTATCCAATTTACATCAAATTTTTTAATTACGTTTCTAATTGCATTTCGCAGAGAAGTACGTACGGAATTTCTGATTAATTAAAAACTTTCCATGTTATGAGCAGTTTTATACGAAAATTTTTCATTGGAAATTCATCTTTTAAGCTCAAATGCCTACAATATTCGAGTAAAACAATATTTTTCAAATTCCGTACGTACTTCTCTAGGTATTCTCGCGTAGATTAACGAGACATTTTTTTTTTGTTCTAAGTAAAAAATTGTGGATGCCAAATGTCACGCCGCGGAGCGCCTGCAAAAAAAAAAAGATACCGAAAGCAAATAGCAGTGGTCGGCCATTTTGTATGACAAAAAATCGAAAAAAAAAAATGTTGTATTAGCTTGATATTTATACTAAATAGATGTGTAATTAGTTTTATAAATAAATCATTTTTTCATACAAAAAAAAATTGTTAAATGTCCACATGATTTTGTACCCGCTACCGTGGCCATACTCCTTAAGGGGGGAAATAGGGTTAGGACAGCGTTTTCTCAATGATTTTCATGAATTTTTTTATAGTATAAAAAATGAAGATAATTTATTGAAACTTTGAGAATATTTTATACATATATTTAAGTATATACTATAAAATATTAGCGACCCCATATTGCAGGTCACAATCAGACTCAGCATTTTGCGTACATTCTGGAAGCCGCAATTTTCATCTGAAATCAAACGAGATTGGAATTTACTTTTATCATATGTCTCTCTTCTATATGAACCTAAATGCTATCAAAAAAATAGAAAATTGAATTTTTTACAGGGGTCAAAACAAAAAAGCATGACTTTTTGCCATTTTGTACAGCTTTATCTGCAAAAAAAAATTATTTTAAATGATGATAATATTCCGATTTTAGGTTCATATAGAGCGCAATACTATGAAGAAAGTAACTGCCAATTTTCAAAACGATTGGTTGAAAACTTTTCAAACTAGCGTGTACGCAAGTTCAAAAAAAGTCGTTTTCAGAAAAATGCGTTTGAAAAAATAGTACCAAGAAAAACAAGCAATACGGGGTCGGTAATATTTTATAGTATATACTTAAATATATGTATAAAATATTCTCAAAGTTTCAATAAATTATATTAATTTTTTATACTATAAAAAAATTCATGAAAATTATTGAGAAAACGCTGTCCTAACCCTATTTCTCCCCTTAATGGCTTATAACAATAGAACAAGTCGGAATTTTCATTAAAAATTTTAGGAACATATTTTTCAATAGTTTTCCTAACAATTTATGAAATAAAAAAAAAATCGATTTTTCGAACGGTCTAACCCTATTTCCCCCCTTAAGAATTTTGTTCAGTTGTTATTTGGCTTAAAATAAAATGACTCGACACGAAATGCCCTTTATATATTGTAGACATATGTTTGTAATAATATATCTATATCGACGAGCTCACCGGATCGACATGACGTAACGTCGGTCAACGATTGAGCAAGAGAACGAGAGTTGTTTATTACAGTACCGTATAATGTCTATTACATACGGTATACAAATATATTATGTGTAATATCCACGTCAATAACGATTCTCTACAGAGTCGGTTGATTGCTCGCGAGTAATGCGATGAATCGGTTGAAAGATGAAAGGAAAAGAAAAGAAGAAAAAAAAAAACGAGAAAAACCGCTAGACGATTTTTCCACCCCGTCATCGAACAAATTATAACACCAGACGAGATGCTCTTGAGAGATCGTTACTCTCGTGCGCGAGTTGCGGACGCAAAAAAAAAAAAGGGATCGGTTTAAATGGCATTCGGAAAAAAAACATAAAAAAATATGTCAAGTACGTGTGATGGATATTTAATTTTTATATTATTTATATACAAAATACAAGTTAAATATAAATAGTACAATAATACGACACAAGTAATAGTTGTACGATTATTATAAATAATAATTATACGACAAAAAAGTTCTATATTTTTGCATATACATTTTTTTTTCTTTTCCCTCGTGGAAATTGTAATAATTAGGGACGTTTCCGCGAAACAATTTTCAACAAACAGCTCACAATATATATTTAAGTTATAAATTCTTGTCTCTCCTAACGCACGTAAATTCCTATTTATGCACATATATATATATATATATATATATATATATATATATATTAAAACGTAAGTCATGCGTATCGAGGGTAGCTCCCACCACATTGGCACACTGACAACATATATATTACATACATCGGAAAAGCGTAGGATAAAAAAAGTCTCGTTTGGAATTCACTCTATCAAGGCTTATCGATGCGTACAGTGGACCTCCGTTCCTCTGTATACTGACCTACCTCTTCTCACGAGAAATCCTATCCGCATGGATATTTATATCTCGTTCGAGGCAAAAAAAAAACGAACGGTTACGCTTCGTTAGCAAGTGTTTTGAGGCAACACCGATCGTTAACAAACATTTTTAAGCAATTTTTTCTTTCATAAATCCGTGAATAACGTTGTCAACAAATTCCAATTGAGCGAGAGCAGGGTCGTGACTGTTTTGTTTGTTTGTTTGCTCACTTCCTCTATTAACGTCTCTCCTGTCTGAACTATTGATTTTGGAGATATTAGGTCAAGGAACTTTTTATAGAAAATTGAATTCCCTAGAAAATTGTTTATGTGGAATTTTGCTCTGTGTCGCGTAGTTTAGGCAGCGTTACAAGTTGAAGCGCGCGAAAGTGTAAATTCCTTTATTGTCTTATATTTTACAATTGGGGAAAAAAATATTGAACTTCTACAGTGTCTTGCAATTGGGAATTACCATTTAACAAACCTGACCTCTCTCGGTCAAATTTCAAATCACTCTCTCTCAGTCGGTGCTCGATTATTACTGTCCGAATGTTTCACGCTTTAATCACAATAAAAAATCCTTTGTTACAGCAACAATATAATAAATAAAAATCGAAAGAACATTGACGACGTTCGGTCCGAGGGATATGAGATGTTTAGCCCGCGCGAAACATCAAGAATCGTTTTATTCGTGTCGTTTAAACAACAAGAGGCGCGACTGAAATTGGATAATTCCTGAAAAATGAACAATTTATAAATATAACATTATTTCACGTGATAGGTTGATGTTGCAAATAATAGTTTATTGTTCGAAATCATTTATTTGGCGGTATAGGGACGGCCAATATTTTTCTGTTTTTGAGGTGAAACGTTGAGGTTTAAGGCACGTTAGATAGGTTCACCGTATCCTTATGACATCCGATCGTACTAAAAACATTACATTTCACAAAAAAAAAAAAAAACAAACGATAATCCAGGATTTACTACTATTCCCCATCCTAATAAATACTGGCTGGTTTAGACTGACTGGGAATGACCGGCCATATTGAATAGGCCGCTCTTCCATGATAATTCCCAATTGATGTTATACATTAAGGGGGGAAATAGGGTTAGGGCAGCGTTTTCTCAATAATTTTCATGAATTTTTTTATAGTATAAAAAATGAATATAATTTATTGAAACTTTGAGAATATTTTATACATATATTTAAGTATATGCTATAAAATTTTCGAAGAATTTTCTTAAAAAACACCGGGGATATTAGCGACCCCATATTGTAGCTCACAATCAGACTCAGCATTTTGCGTACATTCTGGAAGCCGCAATTTTCATCTGAAATCAAACGAGGTTGGAATTTACTTTTATTATATGTCTCTCTTCTATACGAACCTAAATGCTATCGAAAAATTAGAAAATTAAATTTTTTACAGGGGTCAAAACAAAAATGCATGATTTTTTGCTTTTTTTTACAACTTTATTTGCAAAAAAAAAATTATTTTGAATAATGATAATATTCCGATTTTAGGTTCATATAGAGGGCAATACTGTGAAGAAAGTAACTTTCAATTTTCAAAACGATTGGTTGAAAACTTTTCAAACTAGCGTGTACGCAAGTTCAAAAAAAGTCGTTTTCAGAAAAACGCGTTTGAAAAATAGTGACCGCTCGGTTATACACGTGGCACGCTCGGGGCCTGAAGGAGAGCTACTCACTTTAATGGCTTATAACAATAGAACGAGTCGGAATTTTCATTTAAGATTTTGGGAACATATTTCTCAATAGTTTTACTAACAATTTATGAAATTAAAAAAAAATCGATTTTTTGAACCACCTAACCCTATTTCCACCCTTAAAACATTGCGAAAAATTCAAATTGATAATAGTATAATGAGTTAACAATTCAATAAGTTAATATAATATGTTAACAATATGATAAGTTAATATAATAAGTTAATAATTTAGTTAAGACCAAGAGTCACTACGTTTTTTTGTAACTTATGAAAGATAAGATTATGACTTGATAGTGGCGCAGTTTGAGATTGGTAGCACGTGCTACGAAAAGGTCTGAAATTCCATTATCGAGTTGCTGTATATACAATATTTACATATGGTATACATATAAATTACGTATATGATCCAGTGGCCATTCGCGTTTCCCGCGCCTCGTTGACTTCGAGTTATTTCCCATAGTACCTTTTTTTCACTTCGTTCTCCAGATACTTTTTATTACTCATTCACACTTTTACAGTCAACTAATATATGTATCTATGGGCTATTTCACGTAAAATCGAAATGTGATTCATTTTTTATTTTCTTCTACTTCGAAATATATTTTTGTACGAGACGGGGAGAAAGCCTGAAAGAAAAAAAATTGGACTTTAAGTTCTAGTATTTTTATGGCGTAAGCAAACTATCGTGAAAAATTCCATAAAAATAATAAATTATAACACAAAATCTAATTTTTACTATTCACGCCTTCTCTCCTTCGTCACACATAAATATTGTTTTATTGAAAAATAAATAACAAAGGAAAAGTACCAATATTTGTTGAAAAAAAAAATTGTATCTTCATTCGTTTTTTTTTGTGTGCTACCCTAAAATAAAGCTACGGGCATTATCGAAATAGGACCCAAACATATTGTTTTCTATCCTGGAACTAGTTGGGTAAATTTGAACGAAATCGATGATGACCATCATCGGTGAAATAAATAGTTTTCATTATTTTACGATCACACGAATTTTCCAAATTTTCCAAATTGGCGTTGATTCAAACTCCTCGACGAAAAAGAGTTTTGGTGTGGAATGTCTCGTATATCAATGGTCAAAAATGCATAGTGTGTAGAGCACTTGTTGTTCGTGCAATGACACATTATAGAGGCTGGATAGGTCCAAGGGTTATTCGCATGGTGGTCGCAGAATTCACTCTTTTATTTCCGCAGCTGTGCATGGTTCACCCACGGTAATTTGATAGATGAGCGAGTATGTGACACTCGCATATACGAGTATACTTGAGTACAAAATTGGAAATATTTGTCACCAACCACGCGGTCATTGCGCCTTTTTATCGAGCAACTATAATAATCGCCACGGCAACTAAATAAAACTTAATCTTAGATTTGCTTGATTTTTTTAATGTTGTGCCATTTTCTTTTCGAAAGATGATAGACAAATTATCAGAAAACATGTAAATTTCTTCATTGAAACATATTCTATTGAACTATTCTTTTTTTTTTCTAACGAATCCATCGTTAATATATTTGATTTTTTAGTTTTATTGACACAGGAGCAGTTTATCTTTTGTAACTGTCAATTGATGCACAATTTGTGGAAATTCTAAAAATATTGCTTTGATTTGGCTCAATTGGATCGCAGTATAGTTATCTTATCGCAAGATTAATTTTTAAAGTTAATATCGATTGTTGTTCTGTGAGGTAGCAAAATTATACGACAGCCGATATAACAAGTTATCGAAAATCGGGAAGTAATTAGAAAAAAAGAATTAAATGCTCCCTAACTTTAGCTGTAAAGGAGAGAACCAGACACGAGTCGAGTAACGAGACGAGAGATGAAACAAACAAAGAAAAACGGTGAAAACTTAGTGTTATGTTAGATTTGCTTGATTTTTTAATGTTGAGGCATTTTTTTTTGAAAAATGAAAGACAAAATTATCAGAAAACATTTAAATTTCTTCATTGAAAGATATTCCATCGATTAACATGAACTATTCTTTTTTTTTAACGAATCCATCATTAATATTTATTTTTATTTTTTCGTGCTTTTGACACAGCAGCAGTTCATCTTTTGTAACTGTCAATTAATGCACGACAATTCGTGAAGAATCTAAAAATATGGCATTAATTTGGCTCAACGGGATCGCAGTATGGTTATTTGAATTTATCGCGAGTTTAATTTTTAAAATTAATATCGAATGTTTTTTCTTCCCCTGTGAAGTAGCAAAATTATGACAGTCGATATAACAAGTTATCAAAATTCGGGAAGTAATTTAAAAAAAAAGAATTAAATGATCCCTAACTTTAGCTGTAAAGGAGAGAACCAGACACGAGTAGAGTAACGAGATGAGTGATGAAACAAACAAAAAAAAAACGGAGTGGGAACGATAGAGACGGGATGCGAAGTGGCACGTGCGATGTGCGTATACAGTAGTGATCATCTGAAGTGAGATAAGATAGTTATTTTTCTTTTGTGAATTTCGGCGAAGAGCGATATGAGGAAACGGAAAAAAGAATGTTCTCGAAAATTTGATAATCTTTCGAACGAGACTAGTTTTGTATCGATCGATTGAGAATTGACCGTATGCGAAAGGATTTTGTGAATCAGTGCCAAACTCCGATTTACATCGGTTTCACGAAAACCGATACTACAAATTACCGACGCTATAAATTAAGGGGTAGACCACTCTAGAAGCCGAAAAAATAGGCCTTTTTGGGGATTTTTTTTCTGAAAAAACTACAAAATAAATCGAAATTAAAAAATAGGTTGTTTATCATACATATCAGTGACTGTATACAATAATTGTTTTGAAGCGATTGATTTTAAAATGGCGGCTGTGCAGCATTTTGCGATGACGTCTCCGTTTTTGTTGCCCGGAAACATAACTTAGACAATTTTCAACCGATTCACTTGACATTTTGAATATATCTTTAAAAATACATTGTCTATGGAAGTGGCGTAGGATTTTTTCGATATATTGATTTTTGGCCAAATGGCGGACTTCTAAAGTGAAAAGTGAAAAATTTGCTTAAAAAATCGTCAGAAAATTGTTAATAACAAATGAACTATGCAATATAAAAAAAAATCCTACGCACTTCCATAGACAATGTATTGTTAAAGATATATTCAAAATTTCAAGTGATTCGGTTAAAAATTGTCTGAGTTATGTTTCTGGCCAACAAAAACGGAGCCATTATCGCAAAAACGCTGCACAGCCGCCATTTTGAAATTAATCGCTTCAAAAAAATTATTGTATACAGTCATTGACATGTATGATAAACACCCTATTTTGTAATCTTGATTTATTTTGTAGTTTTTCTGAAAAAAAAATCCCCAAAAAAGCCAATTTTTTCGGCCTCTAGAGTGGCCTAACCCGTTAACCTTTGTTTGACACACTGGGGTACAACCCCATTTGTCAAGTATGCTATTCTAGAGAACTGTGTCAAACAAAGGTTAATAATGTCCGCTAAAAAACTACCGAACACCTATACCAATCGAGGGATCATTCGAAAAATGTGCTACTCAAAAAACACCCGCTATAGTGTGAAATCGGATAACTCCCAGGAGGAACTTTGCGCTCATACAGCTAGAATCTTTAATCGCTGATAACGATAGAACGCACTCGATCGATTATCATCGAGATTTCATTCGAAAGATTAGTAAATTTCCTTGAATGTACTTTTTTGCGTTAAAGGGGGAAATAGGGTTAGACGGTTCAAAAAAACGATTTTTTTTAAATTTCATAAATTGTTAGTAAAACTATTGAAAAATATGTTCTCAAAATAAAAAATTAAAATTCCGACTCATTCTATCGTTATAAGCCATTAAAGTGAGTAGCTCTCCTTCAGGCCCCGAGCGCGCCACGTGTTTCAAACGCATTTTTCTGAAAACGATTTTTTTTGAACTTGCGTACACGCTAGTTTGAAAAGTTTTCAACCAATCGTTTTGAAAATTGGCAGTTACTTTCTTCATAGTATTGCGCTCTATATGAACCTAAAATTGGAATATTATCATTATTTAAAATAATTTTTTCTTTGCAAATAAAGTTGTAAAAAATGGCACAAAATCATGCTTTTTTGTTTTGACCCCTGTAAAAAATTCAATTTTCTATTTTTTTGATAGCTTTTAGGTTCATATAGAAGAGAGACATATAATAAAAGTAAATTCCAACCTCGTTTGATTTCAGATGAAAATTACGGCTTCCAGAATGTACGCAAAATGCTGAACCTTTATTATTTTATAGTATATACTTAAATTTTATAGTATATAGTATATACCAATTTTATAGTATATACTTAAATATATGTATAAAATATTCTCAAAGTTTCAATAAATTATATTCATTTTTTATACTATAAAAAAATTCATGAAAATCATTGTGAAAACTCTGTCCTAACCCTCTTTCCCCCCTTAACGATATCGGTTCAAGTTTCGGCAAAATCGGCAAAAAATTATTTTATCCCGCTTCATATGACCACTACTGTAGTGAATTCCGGTTGCGATCAGTGCATCGCAAGAGATAGAGAGCATTCAAGGCCCCAACAATCCGTCGGGAAACCACGAATGTGGGGTCTCATACAAATGAGCAAGAATCCATGCATGTGACGTGGGACACATGACGTGCGTCCACGCTTAATCCACCATCTTGAAGAGCACGAATCTCCTTCAGATTTATTTTCAACAGGCAATTATGGGATTCGATCGTTTAATTTTAAAAAAATGCCTTATTCTTAATGTTAAAAATATTTTGTATGCCTTTTTACTGGATTCTACTGTCGGATAGTTCGAAATTTTTATTTTTCCATCCTCAATAAAAATTAATACCATTTCTGTATCATTGAGAACACTCTGAAATAATTAACCTAATTTTGGCAATTTTCAACTGGAATTTAACGAATCGAATATGAAATTCATTTACAGGGCTTTATTGTAAAATTCACAATTTTCTTCTATCCATTTTTTATTACAAGATTTCTTCTATCCATTTTTGATTACAAGATGATTACAAGATGGCGACGCCTGAGCTCGATAAAAGTAGAGCGTCTTTTCACGGGTAGTGGGTTCCGCAGCCGGAAGGATTTCTCCTGAAATTTAAAAACTGGAAGAAAAAATAATAATAATCTTTTGAGTTTCATATTTTTCAAGTTTTTCTTTTGTAAAATTAAACGTTATATATTGTTGAAAAAATTGATATATTAATTTTTACTTTATGTCATTATCAAACAGTCCTAAAATCTCAATTCTCCGTAGTACCTCTTCACTTTAGAATAATTCATACCGTCGTTATTATAGAGGAAGTGCAACCAATGTGCGTGTCCTGTCGAGAGGGAAACTCAACTTTATCGTCATCAACTTTCCCAAGAATCGGTAATTATCGGTTTGCTGTGTACTCGTGAGACTTTTACCGTATACACTCGCGTAGCTACTAAGAGACACGGACGTTAGAGAGACGGATGTAGCCCAGGTCGTGGTTACACCAGTACAATCTGTGTACCAGCATAAAGCAGTATTCAAGTCATAGCGTGTACTTACAGGTGGAGGCGTACTAGAAAAATGTCTATGAGTGGGTGTTGGAGCGGAGGTGTATATCTCGATGTAATTTCATAGATATATATACAGGGTGTTCCAAAACTAGCAGGTCAGAGTGACACGGGGATTATATGGTCTCCGAACCTATCAGAATAAATATGATCTCAGTAAAAGTCCAATGGTTTTCGAGAAAAAATGTCTCTTTTGATTTACCGGAAAATCGCTACCTAGTACCTGTTATTCTGCTGCCATTGCTATGAATTACTTTGGATTTTGAACAAAAGGCACTAAAGCGAACGAATTAGGTATCTTAGGCGATAAGCAAACTGGTTCTGAGAAAAAAAATAGTACCTTTGTGGGAGTATAAGGAAATAAAAAAAATAATATTTAATTATTTATTTAATTTTTTCAACGTGTTTTCAAATTGTCTATCTCCTCAAACACAAATGGCACACATTTTAGGATCAAAATGTGAATAAACCCAAAGTAATTTATAGCAGTGGTAGCAGAATAACAAGTAATAATTAGCGATTCTTCGAAAAATTAGAAAAGACGATTTTTCTCGAAAACCATTAAACTTTTAGTGAGGTCATATTTTTTTATTCAGATAGGTCCGGAGCTAATCTAACTCTCGAGTCACTCTGACGTGCTAGTTTTGGGATAACCTGTATATATATATATATATATATATATATATATATATATAGTGGGTCAAAGAAGTATTCATACACCTTGTTTTTTTGCGATAACTTTATAGACATAAGCGATACGCAAAGAAAGCCAACTTTATTTAATAGTACATCAGGTGCAGAGATAAACTGCAAATGGAGAATTTTTTCCCAGGAATAATAGAAGAATTATGCCAAAAAAACGAAAATTTTCGGGCAAAAAAAGTATTCATACACTTACGGTTATAGTGAAAACCTACATCATCATAGTTGTTAATTATAACTAATATTTGGTGTGCATCCCTTTTGCTTCAATTATCGCCTCGAGTCTCTTAGGCATGGATTCTACTAGCTTTTGCGTTGTTTCTTTTGCTATTTTCGTCCATTCTTCTAAAAGCACTCTTTGGAGATCGGATTTGTTTGTTATTTTTCGTTTTCTAATTTCTACATCCACCAAGTGCCATAAATTTTCAATAGGATTAATGTCCGGAGATTGTGGTGGTGTAATCAATTGTTTGCGGACATTATAGAGTAACCATTCCCTCGTTTTCATGGCAGTATGTTTCCGGTCGTTATCTTGTTTGGAAGTAGAAATTTCCATCCAGGCCTATTTTATCTACACTTGATTTCAAATTGCTGCGCAACACTCCGATATACTTCTGGGCATTCATTGTACCATCTATAAAAGCCAGAATACCAACGCCATAATATCCCATACAGCTCCAAACCATGAAGCTTCCTCCGCCGTGCTTTACAGTCGGTATTAAATTTTTCTGCTGGAGCTCGGTATTTGGTTTCTGCCAGATGAATTTTTTTCCATCGGACCCGAAGATGTTAAACTTCGATTCATCCGAGAATACGACACGTTTCCAAAATTCTATAGATTTTTTTACGTAGGTTTTTGCGAAACCTAAACGTTTTTCTCGATTTATATTATTAATGGTTTTTTGCGGGCAGTTCTGCCGTATATTTGGGCAGAATGCAAAACGTTTCGAATAGTACGGGGACACACGCTGTTCCCCGATGTTGACGCGACATCATTCGCTAAACTGCGAGCACTTGTGAACGGTTTTTTTGTAGCCTCTGTCACAATACTCTGACGCTCTCGTACTGTTAGTATTCTCGGTCGACCGGTTCTTGGCTTATTTTCTGTGCTGTTTGTTCTTTCGTATTTTTTTTATTATATATTGCACTGTTGCGAAACTTAGATTTAGTTCTTTACTAATTTTTCGATAACTTTCACCGCGTTTCCGAAGAAAAATCACTCTATCTCGCATGGATATTGATATTCCGCTTTTCTTTGCCATCATGTCTGTTCAGAGCTTGAAGATCTACTGCCGCATGGAATAGGTCAAAACCATTGTGTAAACGAAGACTTGTTTACATTGTACGCAGAGGTCAGCCCGTCCGTGAGTGAATATCGAGGTTTAGCAGCTCAATCGTAAGTGTACGAATACTTTTTTGGCCCGAAAATTTTCGTTTTTTTTGCATAATTCTTCTATTATTCCTGGGAAAAAATTCTCCATTTGCAGTTTATCTCTATACCTGAGGTACTATTAAATAAAATTGGCTTTCGTTGCGTATCGCTTATGTCTATAAAGTTATCGCAAAAAAACAAGGTGTATGAACACTTTTTTGACCTACTGTATATACCTGTCCGAACGTCTGTATAGTCGGGTACTTTAGCCTCCGTCCGCAGTGGTAATCATCGGTAATGAGTCATCGCGTTACATAATTGACAATCGGGAATATCAATAATTAATATTGATATTACCGATTTAACATGGTACAATAAAAAAAATGACTGGAATTTCGCGAGTACTTTAGAGGAATGGCTGTTCCATCGAACATATTTATTTATCAATAATCATTTAAATGAGAAATTCATTAAATGAGAAATGTGAATAATTAAAAACAGATGCAACTTAGAAAGTTGCACGTTGTTCCCCCATTATTTTATCTCGCACACAAATGCCCCTCCACGAGGAAGCAAAATGAAACATTGTGATATCAGGAAAATTCGCGATGCTATAATTCACGAAAAAAAAATGTCAGAAAAATGAGAAATTGAAATTATAAAAATGTCAGCGTGTTACAAAGATTCCTGGAGGACAATGACGCCGCGATACTCGGTAAACGCTCGGCCATTTGTAATATCGCGCGCTCCAGCATGAATTTTCTCTAATGACCCTCTCGTTCTCGTTTTTTTTTTCTTCCTCCTCCTCGGCGAGATGCAATATAACGATAATGGTTTAGCGTGAAAACAGGTGAAATGATCGTTTCGTGAGATGAGAGAGATGGAGGATATTTTCTAGGAAAGGTAAGAGGGCGAACACTCCGATGAGGTCTTTGCTCTCTTCCTCTCTGACGAGATGCTGAATGATCCTCCGAGATCTTTCTCGCGAGAGGTACGTTTTTTTAAATTTATTCTCTGATGCGCACCAGTGGCGAAAAGTGCGAACGAGAAATATCGCAATTTATTTTCTCTCAGTTCGTCCGATCATCGAACCATCCCAAATTTATCATCTCAGTTTCTCTACTCGTTTTTTTTTCTTACTGTTTCCAGCTGATAGATAATATAATTGCGACAAATGTAATAGCCGATGAATCCTGTTCTTATCATAAAACAAATCCGGGAGCGTGAATTTCGAAACTCTCGACCCACATACTTCATTCATATATTTACAATTTCTTTCGATATGCGCCCTCGGCGTTTTTTCATTACACGACAACATACATAAATTGAAAGATACTATTTTAAATCAATTTACTATAAATTTCTTTTTTTGTGGTGACGTTCCAATTGGCTTTACTCAATCAATTGAATTTTTATCGAGTTGAACAACTTTTTATTTGCATAGAACGAAATTTATTTTCAATCAGAATTGAACAATTTTTTAGTTGACTAAATATATTTTTTGTGAGTGACTTTATCATAGAACACCATTTTTTTCACATATATTTAGCAATTTTGTAGTTCAATTTCAAAACAATTATTGAAATTATGAATTTTACACGTGGATATTTTAAAGAACATTTTACTTCTCGCACAGGATGTTTTCGAAAGTTGTCAAAAATTTTTAAAACAATCATCGGTACGGGAATAGTTTCGAGCGGAGAGAAAACAAATATATTAAATTTTGCACGTTAATACTTAATCTTTGAACAATCAACACGTACTCACAAAGACCAGCGATCGCAATGTACCATTTAAAAAATAATAATACGCTATCCGAGTAAATTTAGTTGACATACATTTTATTTTACTATTGAAAATAACTTTTTAATACTATTAATATTATAAAAACTTAAAATTCTTGGTATCATCAAAACAGTTTATTATTTTAAGACTTTATCTCATTCAATATATCGTATTAATCATCGTGAACTTTTATGTCATTAAAATAAAGTTTGCAACGTATATATATATATACAGGGTATCCCAAAACTAGCACGTCGGAGTAACACAGATGTTAGATTGGCTCCGGACCTATCAGAATAAACAAATGTAATCAGTAAAAGTCTAATGGTTTTCGAGAAAAATCTAATTTTTGATTTTTCGGAAAATCGTTACCTAGTACTTGTTATTCTGCTACCGTTGCTATGAATTACTTTGGGCTTAATCAGATTTTATTCCTAAAATATGTGCCAGATGCAGAGCGAACCACAACAACCTCGCAGAATCCCTCAAGCGCATTGGAATAATCGATGACGATCTCTGTAAATGCGGAAAAAATTCCGAGAGCCTCTAC
This sequence comes from Oxytorus armatus, assembly GCA_958009045.1. NCBI lineage: Eukaryota > Metazoa > Arthropoda > Insecta > Hymenoptera > Ichneumonidae > Oxytorus > Oxytorus armatus. Next base: position 13,178,472 of record OY253746.1, on the reverse strand, counting down.
CATATTCTGTGGCAATGCGAGCTCTACGAGAGCCAACGAAGCACACTAATTAACAGCCTCAACAAACTCAAATTCCACGCCCCAATACTCACTCGCTGTTAAAATTCCCCAATGTCCCTGCCTGCGCCTATATTGTAAAATTCTTCAACAATTGCAAACTTAGCGTTTAACAATGTACCAAACTCTGTATATATATATTAGGGCGATTTTTTTTTTCGACTATTTTTTTTTCTTCAGTCTCCACTTGAAATTTTGTTGGATATGTCGAAAAAGAAATTCCCTGCAAGTTACAGCCCTTAATATTAATTCTAAGTAGTTTCCCAAAGCGTGAGAAGATTTTCCATCTAAAATACACGTAAATCGAATTTTTTTTTTCTTCAAAATTCTATAACTCAGCCGCATTTTATGCTATCATATTGTTCTTGGTTTCGATTCACTCAGAATAAAACAATCTAAAAAAGTGCCTTTTGCGGCGAAAGTGTAAGTTGTACTGGTGAATTGGTACGGGTCACTGAAGTTGATTGTTACCCAAAATTCTCGTTTTTTTGCTGTTATCTCCGAAACAATTAACTTTACGAAAAAGATGTAAATGAAAAATTTGTTGGAAATTCAATTTCTTACAAAAAAGGTCCTATCGACTCAATTTCTTAGATTAATATTTCTTGAGATATTGAACTTTAACTTACGAGTAGTATTAAATTTATAAAATATGAAATATTAAATAATTAAAAAAATTACAAAAAATAAAGTTCAATATCTTAAGAAATATTGATCTAAGCAATTGGGTCGATTGGACCTTTTTTGTAGGAAATTAAATTTCCAACAAATTTTTCATTTACATTTTTTTCGTTAAGTTAATTGTTTCGGAGATAACAATCTTCTCACGCTTTGGGTAAGTACTTAGAATTAATATTAAGGGCTATAACTTCAGGGAATTTCTTTTTCGACACATCCAACAAAATTTCGGGTGGGGACTGAAAAAAAAAATAGTCGAAAAAAAAATCGCCCTAATATATATATATATATATAGATATTTATACTTATACTGCTGTATAATTTTGTATAGCTGAAATAAACCTGTACCAGCTTCAATAAAAAACAAAAAAAAATACCAAAATATGTGCCATTTGTGTATTAGGATTGGAGGTAGACAATTTGAACATATGTTGTAAAAATGAAATAAATCATTAAATATTATTTTTTTGTTTCCTTATGCTCCCAAAAAGGTACTTTTTTTTTTCTTCTTAGAACCAGTTTGCTTACTGCTTTACGTACCTACTTCGTCCGGTTTAGGGCCTTTCGTTAAAACTCAAAGTAATTCATAGCAGTCGCAGCAGAATAACAAGTACCAGGTAGCGATTTTTCGAAAAATCAAAAGAAGACGATTTTCCTCGAAAACCATTAGACTTTTACCGAGGTGATATTTGTTTATTCTGATTCAGGTCCGGAGCCAATCTAATCCCCGTGTCACTCTGACGTGCTAGTTTTGGGACACCCTGTATACATATATACTTTAACGTGACATATATCCTCGAAGATTAAAATATATCGTAGTACATCACGTGTTTCGTCAGTACGTAATACTCGACATTAATAGATCGAGCATTCGACGATAAACGCTTATAATCTCCGCCACAACAGGACGTAAGATAATTTTCATACATATAAATATATAATCACGAGATTTGCCAATCGTTCGGATGCGACGAAAATCGCCAGTCATTAAGATTAAATTTAACGCGACTCTTTCAATCTTTAAAGTTTCTTCGCGCGCAAATCTCTAACTCATGTTATAGTGACGCATTGGTTTCATAGACCTTACGCAAGTGCAAGTGCGGTAATGAAAAGAATGTAAAATACTTTTTTTTATAACTAGTTCCGAGTAATTTCAGACGTCTCGTTTTCCCTCGATCGATTAGTGTTCTCACTCGTCAAACAGTCTCGAAAGATACAACAGAATCCCAACGTCGGTATGTGGAGAAATAAAAGTTTCATTTTGGAGCTTTTTTTCCGGCGTCTACCCGCAATTCCAGCTTGTCCGACAAACTGTTTAATTTCACAAAAATCCTTTTATCGTTTTTCCGACCATATTCACTAACTATCGTTCTTCAATGATGACCTCTTCGTATAAAAAATACTACTTCGATGTCTGAAAATTTGTGAAATTTCAATCGACCACAGGCATTTTTCGGAAAAATTCAAAATAAAATCTGAGCGGCTTTATGAATTTTTTTAAAAATCGCAGTAAACGAAGGAGACGTTATGCTTTACTTGCCTGAGAAACCCAAGAGCTGTAGCTCAAACCGTTCTCGAGATACCGACGTTTAAATTTCACAGAGCTCACACATACAAAAACATTCTTTTATAAATGTGATTTTTCGAGGTTTTGCCACATTTTAAACATATTGACATTGAAAATTCTACTTATTTTTTGCACCATCACGTAGTTTCCTTTGGGAGGAGGGAAAAAAAGAAAAAAAAACATTGATATTAATGGAGTTCCGGGGGAAAATTACGGAGTTAATATTCGGTATGTAAATGAGATCATTTGAGAGTCGCGAGAGCACGTGGAGATACGGCAAAAGTCAGCCGCTGTACAGTGGAGCGAGTTAATTAGTCGTCATTGTGGTATCGGTCGAGATCGCCCGTGAGAATGACCCGTAATTACGAGAGTGCGGTATAACCGGTGCTGAGCTCCGTCGGGTAATCGTTCCCGATAAGTTTCCTCGACGTGTGCTTTCCGTAGTTTGCTAGTGTGTTTGCGTGTAGTTTCTCGTGATATATAGCTGTTCGCGAATGCCTTCCTGTTCTCAACAGAGTATTCCTCAGAAAATCTTCTCAACATCTCAAAATTTCTTTGTCACATTATTCCAAAAATTAACAAACGTGAATTACTTCAAAATCCGTACTCCTTGGCGTGTATAAAATAATTTTTTTCCAATCACTTTTATCTCATTATATCCAATGAGATTTAATAAAGTAGAGTCATTCGTAAATTATTCAAAAAAACCACGAGAGATTTCACATTTTTTTTCACTTTGACACTCGATTGAAAGATTTACGACGAAGAAAATTCTATTAGATCACAAGTAAAAATAGTGGAGTCAATAGAAATTGAGGGTAATAAGAAAATATTGTTTTCGAATTTAAAGAAATAAAAAAAACATTTGTAAATTTATTAATGGCCGAGTCTACGAGACCGAAAAACCAAAATAAAAAAAACCTTTTTTCTCGTTAAAATCCGTTTTCAACTGGCCCAAAACAAAAATCTTCTCGGATCTTAACGAAAATTCGTATCTCGAGGCTTTTAACATCGCTGATTTTGACTTGAGAGCGAGATTTCACATTTTTTCTTCACTTTGACACTCGATTGAAAGATTTACGACGAAGAAAATTCTATTAGATCACAAGTAAAAATAGTGGAGTCAATAGAAATTGAGGGTAATAAGAAAATATTGTTTTCGAATTTAAAGAAATAAAAAAAACATTTGTAAATTTATTAATGGCCGAGTCTACGAGACCGAAAAACCAAAATAAAAAAAACCTTTTTTCTCGTTAAAATCCGTTTTCAACTGGCCCAAAACAAAAATCTTCTCGGATCTTAACGAAAATTCGTACCTCGAGGCTTTTAACATCGCTGATTTTGACTTGAGAGCGAGATTTCACATTTTTTCTTCACTTTGACACTCGATTGAAAGATTTACGACGAAGAAAATTCTATTAGATCACAAGTAAAAATAGTGGAGTCAATAGAAATTGAGGGTAATAAGAAAATATTGTTTTCGAATTTAAAGGAATAAAAAAAACATTTGTAAATTTATTAATGGCCGAGTCTACGAGACCGAAAAACCAAAATAAAAAAAACCTTTTTTCTCGTTAAAATCCGTTTTCAACTGGCCCAAAACAAAAATCTTCTCGGATCTTAACGAAAATTCGTACCTCGAGGCTTTTAACATCGCTGATTTTGACTTGAGAGCGAAAAATCTGCTTTCAAAAAGAATTCACATTTTCCAGTTTCTGACGTTTACTGATTCAAAATTCCGAGTAAAAATCTGGAATTTCAAAATGGCAGCGACCGTGTAACAGGTCGAATACTCTCATCCCAATGGAAATTAGTACTTCGGCATTTTAAAAATCGTTCATCACGAGTTCATCGTAAAAATTCATAAATTCAAAATAACCGAGCCAATATGTCTTATTAAGGCGATTTTTTTTTCGACTATTTTTTTTTTCAGTCCCCACCCGAAATTTTGTTGGATATGTCGAAAAAGAAATTCCCTGAAAGTTACAGCCCTTAATATTAATTCTAAATACTTTCCCAAAGCGTGAGAAGATTTTCCATCTAAAATACACGTAAATCGATTTTTTTTTTTTTTTTTTTAAATTTCTATAACTCAGCCGCATTTTATGCTATCATATTGTTCTTGGTTTCGATTTACTCAGAATAAAACAATCTAAAAAAGTGCCTTTGCGGCGAAAGTGTAAATTGTACTAGTGAGTTGGTACGGGTCACTGCAGTTGATTTTTACCCAAAATTTTCGTTTTTTTGTTGTTATCTCCGAAACAATTAACTTTACGAAAAAAATGTACACGAAAAATTTGTTGTAAATTTAATTTCCTACAAAAAAAGATCCTATCGACCCAATTGCTTAGATTAATATTTCTTGAGATATTGAACTTTATTTTTTTATATTTTTTTTAATTATTTAATGTCATATTTTATAAATTTCATACTACTCATAAGTTAAAGTTCAATATCTCAAGAAATATTAATTTAAGCAATTGGGTCGATAGAACCTTTGTTGTAGGAAATAAACTTTTCAACAAATTGTTCCTTCACATTTTTTTCGTAAAGTCAATTGTTTTGGAGATAACAGCAAAAAAACGAGAATTTTGGGTAAAAATCAACTTCAGTGACCCGTACCAACTCACCAATTACAATTTACACTTTTACCGTAAAAGGCACTTTTTTACATTGTTTTATTCAGAGTAAATCGAAACCAAGAACAATATGATAGCATAAAATGCGGCTGAGTTATATGAATTTGAAAAAAAAAAAAAAAATCGATTTACGTGTATTTTAGATGGAAATTCCTCTCACACTTTGGGAAAGTACTTAGAATTAATATTAAGGGCTGTAACTTTCAGGGAATTTCTTTTTCCACATATCCAACAAAATTTCGGGTGGAGACTGAAAAAAAAAAAATAGTCGAAAAAAAAAATCGCCCTAATGTCCTATAAAAAAAAAAAAAAAAACCAAATAATGATTCGATCTTGAAAAAACTACCCCGTATCAGTGTTTTCAAAGTTGCTGATACGTGAAGCTACTTGAAAATTTCCGTAATTCACATACTCGTCAAATAACAATGCAAAAAAAGAATCTCTCAAAAATGGTCTTCGTCGAAACGTGAAAAATATCAGAGTCGATATACCTCCGGTCCGAGGTAGGAAAAAGTGTTGGGGGAAGGATGGAAAGGAGGGGAGAGAAATAACCCAGCATCTCTCGGAGCATGTGACGTTACGTTCTCGCTGCAACACCACAGGATCTCCGATGGGTTCCATTCACTAACCCGGCCTGCCGTCGATTCTCGTCGACTACACATACATTCACCGGGTCTCGGTGTAAACTCCTAGCGAGTATAGGAACTTGCTCCGATCGGTGGTCTCTCGCGCCGGTTTGTACCGTTTTGGCTCTTCCGTCTCTTTTCAACCAATCTTTGGATTTTGCTCGTCGCGTCTCACTTTTCTTCCCCCCCCTCCCCCACAGGCTTTACAGGTCCGTTTTAACTCTTCCCCCCCCCCCCCCTCCTCGCCCCTCACTCTTCCACGTCTCCCCACCACATACGATTTGTCGATCGTTTTTCTCCTTATTTGTTCGCTCACTCTTGCACAGGGAATTTCCGCTCTCTGTTGGCGTTGTAGAAGCCTCAGAGAGCAATCTTGGCCGAGTCCCTCCCACGAGAGTTTCTCCTCCCTTTCCCGAGCTCCACATTTTCTCTCTCCCTTTTCCTCATTCATTTCTCTCGTTACACACGTACCCCCTACATTTATCTCGTTCTCTCACTGACAGAAGAACGTTTGCTTCCAGACTCCAAAAACGTTAATTACGCCGTTTTGACTCCGAGTCATCAATGTATTGGAATAAACGTATCTATGCCGTGGCTCATCAACGTAAGGCCATGAATTCTATACTTTTCCACAGTAGATACGTTCTTTTGATTCTAAAACATCGTTATATAGCTATATACAGGTTTATCTACCTGCCTCGCGATCTTTCCTCCCATATTTCCATCGTTCTCTCTCTTTCTCTCTCTCTCCGTATTTTATTTACCTGCAGGTAGCTCAGCGGGGAGAAACTCGAGTCGAGGGGGGCAAAAAGAGCCGCGAGCAAAGTGGAGGGATCGCGGGGAGACTCGCTACGACTCGTGGCAAACGCGACGAAACGCGAGACGGTTACGTATTTCTCGCCAGTTCACTCCCGGCTGTCTAGCGGCGATCCTTCTGCGAGCACTTTTTCGTCCCTCAACGTTTATAAATTACGGGAAAAGAAGAGAAAAAAAAAACATTTTCCACGAGCTCAAAGAGGGTCAGTAAATAAATGAGAATTGTAGGGTTTTTTTTTTGGCATTTAAAAATAGATGACTCGAGATAAAATGTGAAGAAACTAATTTTTCGCGCATTGTTTTTTTTTTACAATTTTTTTTCTTCATTGGGTTCGATGAACTTGCGAGTCTTTGTTTTTTTTTTTTTTTTCCCCGTTTCAGTAATTTACGTCGGCGACGTTAGCTGTGATTTCGGAGTGGAAAAAAGCGAGGTGAATCCATGCGATAGTGAATTCATGGAAAAATGGATTTATGGAGCGACAGGGATGTGAAAAAGGATGTTTGAAGGATGATTTTGATTTGTAAGTTCGCAAAACTCAAACTTTGCACATTTCTCGTGTACTACGTGTTCTATATCTGATATTTCATTTATAAGGTTTTATATACGTATTGTTATATCGAGTGTGGGAGAACGAGTTTTTTCGACTGTGCGACCGTGAAGTGGACGACGCCGATCTATTGGCTCTCTGTGACGTCTAAAAAAATATATATAATAATCTATTGTACGATTTTACGTGCGGGGGAGAGCCTCGAAGATAGCTCTTCTGGCCCGAGGATGTGTAGTTGTGAAAGTGGTGCCGATTGAGATACGGTTTATTTCTTTTCTCATTTCGTCGTTGAATTTTGTCATTAAAACTGCCTTCGTACGAAGAAACAGGATTCAGGATGACCGTGGCTGGAAAGGTGAGCGAAATTGAGTAGCAAATTTTCGTAAATTATTCATTTAATTGATTTATTAATTAATTCACATCTTTTCAATGATTTTTTTAATTACTTTTCTTGTTGATCCATTAAATCGATTGTTTTAATGTATTGATCAGATTTTTTTCTCCCAAATCAATCGCTCGGTAATTTATTGATTATAATTCGATTATCCAATAGATAATTTAATTCATCGTTATGTTATGAATTAATTCATTAATTCATCGGTAAATTTATTAATGAAACTGCGTCGAAGAATGTCTCGTTAAAAACTCCTTCGGTCTCAACCGGTTGACCGAAAGAGAAAAAAAGTTAAACATAGTCATATATATGTATATATATAAACGTGGGAATTGCGCAATTCTCGTTTTGAGATGTGACACAAAAACTCAAATGTAAAACGCCTGCTAAAGCCGAGAGATAATCAATTGCGATCGACGCGTTAAACGCGACCTCGCCGTTCGAGATCTCACGAGAGACGAGTTTTCGTAACTCAATGAAACTGTCTTCGGTATATCTATATATACATATATTTTCAGTATCATTTTTGTTTTCGTAGGATTGTGTCATACGATTAATTTTAATCGGAAACACTTCGATCGATCTGATGAATTTCCAGGTTGTTTTTTTTTTTCAGTCGAAAAATTATAAAAGAAAAATCGATAGACCTTTTTTTTTATATTTTTATTCGATGGTGTAAATTCAAATTTGCATATTCGCTCATAATTTTTGGGATATTCACAAATCTTCTTTTATGAGCAATGAGCTTTTTTTTAATTTTCACTTCTTCGTACAGATCCTTTGTGTATGCGCAACAATTATGAGGAAGCAATGTCCACTTTTGAAATTACATCTTTTTGTTTCTCCCCGTCAAAATTATAGTATCAGCTTTTTGCTTGATTTTAAATGTTGGACGGTTTTTTCGAAAAAATTGAAAACACTCGAAAATTTCATAAATTTTGAATGTCGATCGATTCTTTTCCAAACATAATAACGAACATTGTTTGCTGATGGTTTGTTTGCGTAAAAAGTTTTAGTCCAAAAATTCAAAAAATGCAGCATTTAGGCTCTTAATCAAATTTTTTTAAAACAAATTCGGAATTTTGTGAAATTTAAACACCGTGCTTAATCTTCACGAAAATTATATCACAAAAGGATTAATGGCAGCTTTACTTTTGTGGAAAATTGTCAATCGATTGGTTAAGCTGTTACAAAGTTATATAAGATTTTTAAACATCATCCTATACACAGACACACGTGAACATTTTTGAAAACATGTTTTACGAAATTTTTGACATAATATGAACACATTGGCATTTTTGTCATGAAAAAGATTTTTATCTTTACGAAAACGGCACTTTATCGTTCATTTTTCTAATCAATTTTTGTATTGTAATTAATTTTTTTTGTGCGAAAAATTTCATAAGAATAAATTCAATCGATCTTTTTCTCATTTCACACGATTTTAATATTAACACGCACGCATATATATCTATATATATTTTCACCAGGATATCCGGTTAGCCCGCCTATCGTCTCTATAAAAATTCACGAAGAAAGTAACACCGATCCGAGATGCTCACGATCTATAAGTTACTCCTTTTCTCTGCTTAACAATACTATTATATATATATATATATATTGGTATATGTACATGATTGTGTGATGTCGGTGCGCGCGTGACGACGAAGCAACGAGGTCACCGGATACACAGTTTCCGCTTCGGCAATATATATATATGTATAAAGTTTGTTATATACATGTACAAGAAGGAGAAACTTCAGGCGGCACTTTCGACCGGTTTCATCGGTGAGATTCCTCCGGCCACATCGAAAACGACGAATACTAACATTCAACAACGATATAATTAACGCTCGTGTACACGTGTATGTTTCTCACGTCGTCTTTCACATCGATTCGCATTTATACGAGCTCGAATATTTTAATCGCCACTTGTTTCTTCAAATTTCAACTCATATTTACTACGTTTCATAAACACATAGGCGAATAACATTTTTTTTTTTTTATATACACGAGATCACTCCAAATTTCATTATTCTAAAATTGTATTTGTACAAGATTACTCCAAAATGCTATCTCTACAAAATTACTTCAAATTACATTACTCAAAAAATTGAGTTGTAGAATATTACTCCACAATGATATTTGTACAAAATTACGCCAAATTACATTAATGGAAAAATTGATTTGTGGGATATTACTCCAAAATACTATTTGTACAAGATTACTCCAAAATGCTATCTGTACAAAATTACTCCAAATTACATTAATCGAAAAATTGATTTGTGGGATATTACTCCACAATGATATTTGTACAAAATTACTATAAATTATATTACTCGAAAAATTGATTTGTAGAATATTACTCCACAATGATATTTCTACAAAATTACTTCAAATTTTAGTACTCGGAAATTTGATTTGTAGAGTATTATTCCAAAATTTTATTTGTACAAGATTGCTCCAAAATGCTATTTGTATAAAATTACTCCAAATTACATTAATCGAAAAATTATTTCGTAGAATATTATTCCACAATAATATTTCTACAAAATTACTCCAAATTACATTACTCAAAAATTTTATTTGTAGAATATTATTCCAAAGTTCTATTTGTACAAGATTACTCCAAAATGCCATCTATACAAAATTACTCCAAATGACATTACTCGAAAAATTATTTTGTAGAATATTATTCCACAATATTTCTACAAAAAGACTCCAAATTACATTACTCGAAAATTTTATTTGTAGAATATTACTCCAAAACTTTATTTCCACAAAATTACTGCAAATTCGATTACAGTCATCCCAAAAGCATTGCGAAATATAGAAATCGTAAAAAAGTAAAATAGAAACTTGCACATTGCTTCCTCATTATATTTTATCTCCCGCACAAAAATCGCCCTCTATCAACAGGTTAATTTTTTAACTTTGGCCTCCTGATAGAGAAAGCTTTGTCAACGAGATCAAATACGATGAGGAAGCAACGTGTAATTTTCTAATTTTTCACGGGACCTCGGGTTTATTTTCGCAAGTCACTGTAAAATGTGACATCCGTTATAAACTTTTTCAAATTTGTTACCTTATTAATGGAGTTCGGTGCTCAATATGTCTGCAAAGTCTCAACACGACCGGTCAAGTCGTTCTCGCGATTTTTTCACGAAAAGAAAGTTTCGTTGGAAAAATTATTCGCCAATTCCTGACAATAGTTCGGAAATAAATAAAACTTCAATCATACGATAAATTGGAAATTGTTAAAAATTTGTCTGATTTTTGCGACATATAAAAATTGGATTGAAAAACCTTTCAATAGAATTTTCCAACAAAATGTCAATCATTCATCTTTGTGAAATCTTAATATTCATAAAAAAAAAACAATTACTTCAAACTATTCGTAATTATTCGAAAAAAATAATATTTGATTGTATTTACAATAATTATCATTACTTTGTCGTTTAAATCAATAAAAATGATGTTTCCCTCAGGCTCCTGACACTTTACGATTCCCGGAATAATTTCTCTCTGGTATAGAAATTAATCTTTACGGGGCGGGGGCAGGGAGAGGGGGGATTCGTTGACGGAGTGTCATGATAATTTTATGCACATGCTCGAGCGCGTGCATCGAACGATTATCCTCGTACATTCTATAATGATAATGCGGAAAGAACAAAAAGAAACATTGAGCATGGCATTAGAAGTCCTGTAATCACGTATATGAGAGATCGAGAAATCGTTCGTAACTCCATTCGTATATTTAATCACATATCTATATACAGTAATCTGCCCGTAATGTTCTATTGATACTAATAACATAGTAAGCGTTTTCTCCTCTATCCTCAAAGCGTGAGAAATAGTTGTGCCTGTCTGGAAATAAGTGCTTATATCTATTATTCGGGATATATTTTATTTACGTTTAGTAGACATATCGGCTATTCCGCGCGAAATGAAAGAATTTTTTAAATTACCATTTTTGCCGATAGTTTGATTCGCGAAAAATTGTTTAAAAACCGAAAATTAAGGGTAGCTCAAATACGCACAATGATAAACAAGTTTTTTATACTTGATTATCATTGTGCGTATTTGAGCTACCCTTAATTTTCGTTTTTTAAACCATTTTTTGCGAATTAAACTATTGGCTAAAAATGTTCATTCAAAAAATTCTTTCATTGCGCGTAGAATATGTTTCGCGTGGTTTCAAGTTTTTGACAATTATGACGAGTCGTTTGGTTTTTCTGGCAATTTTTTGAATATGAAATTTGTGAAATTTTTTTCAAATTTTGAAGAAACAGATCATCTTGTTCGTTGTATAATACACTATAACCAGACAATAATTATTTGGTGGAAAAAATGTATACTGTGTTCTGAAAGAAATTTTTTTTAAATCCTGTTTTTGGCATTTTTACAAAAATTCAGGGTTGGAGCACTAAAATCGCTGTAATTGTACTTTTCAACAGAATTGGTACTTCACTCTGTGCACATTCTCTTCGTAATCGTTCAATCTTTGAAATGCCGTTCGATTCATTAAGCTAAGATATTTTCTTGTATTTTTTTGCAAATTTTTGCAAACACGACCATTGTTTTTTGTCCATTTTTTTTAACACCTCGCCTTTAATTATTTTTCAATGATTTTCCAAAGTGCTCTTGCGTTTAAAAAAATTCTTATTTTCAAAGGAATAAATGGCATTTTCCGAATGTACCTAACGAAATTTTTTCAATTTACAATTTCAATATTTTTAGGTTTCTGTAGACGAGACCAAAAAACTCATTTTTTTACATCTGTTACAATTTTTTAATACTTTATGCGATCGGAAATTTCCGGTAATTGTTAACATCGAGAAAGCACGTTTTTTTTGCTTTATGAAAATTCCATACCACAAAAACCTTGATAGTCTTATATTTAGTACGATAAAACGAGAGAAAGAACGGGTCCTCGCAGTGAAGATGACTGGTGAAATAATTTCTCGTTTAAACATTTTTAAACAAAACCATAGTAAATCGTTTCTATTACGTTGTACACTAATTGTAAATGATAGTTTCTCTCACATTGGTAAACAACACCTAGGAAAAGGCGTTTTGATGTCCGGGTATTACCGTACGTATTACAGACATTAAGCATTTGTGTTTTTTTCCTCCCTCACATACGCGGTATTTATTTTTTCGTTCAATTGAAAAAAAATATGAAATTTTATCCACAGGATCACCGAGAGGTTTCTTAACGCTTTGTAAAAGTTCCCATTCAACAATGTAGAACGTAATATCATGAGTCACGAATAATAATCGAATGATCCGGCGAAGTGCAACTTTTGTGAACTGCTGGGATAACGAGCTCGAACGATCGCGAATTTTATTGTTTTTTTATATTATTGTCTTCGTCTTTTTATTCATGCCATATTGTCATTATATTCTTCACGAGAAATCGAGAATATTAACGACTAATTAAACACACAAACACACTATGAATAATGACACTAATAAAACAACTTGTATATCTTACACATTTCGTATATATTACGGAATAGCATAACGGATTAGAATTAAGCTATAGCCTCTGTAAATTGATGCATCGTTTCGGAAATTTTGATCTTTGAAACAACTATTCAATTAAAAATTTTCAAAATTTTGCAACATCTTTTTCCAATTTTTTTCGTATTTATTTGATCATAGATCGAACATTTTTTATTGCCAATTATTATTAGAGATCGGAGGATTATAAAATTTTCGATGATTTACCAAATTGCGTTTGTAATTTACCGATGTTTCATTATTTGTTTCTTAAATTAATATAATTAATTCGAGAAATATTATATTAAGACATCTGTCGGTGCAATGGAAGTTAGATTAATTTACCGAAGTTGCGGTTAGAGAGTGACAGGGGGAAAATGGGAAAAATGGAATTGGGAAGGGTCATACGTAAAAACCCGAAAGAGCATACGTTGGAACAAAGAAAATATTAAGCAAAAAAATACTAAAATTTAATCAAATTGTGAAATGTAATTAAATTTAAAAAAGTCATTTTAATTAGAAAATTATTCGGTGATCATAACTGAATTATTTTGCTTCTTCATACAGAGGGATTTTTGTTTTCGTGATAAAGAAAAATCTTTGAGATTGCTTCGATTTCCAAAAGTTTTAACATCTCTGATTATTTTTTCTTTCATGTATAGATCATCATTAAAGGAAGAGTTGTATCGAATCGGTGCAGGGGTTAAGATAGTGTTAAATTTGTTATTAAAAAATAATATACAATGAACAAGAAATTGTATGTTTATTTTTATTTACAACTGGAGAGGGGGCGATAAAAATAGGCGAGAGGATTACTTCCTATATTAATTGGGTACTATGAAAGTTTATGTGGTATTTTTAAGAAAATAAAAGCAGTACTATATTTATGGTTTTTTCATTTTTACTTCGGAAAATGTATTAAAATAGCTGGACGCTAGAACATCGCTGAATTCCAAGACCACCGAGTAAAAAAAAGGCTCAAATAGCATTACGCCTTTTCGGTTCGACGATAATCAGCTTGCATACAAAATACTCAGTTAACCAATCAATCGCGTCGTATAGAAATAATAACAATCTCGACATAAGCGGAACATACCATATTTCTGTTCCTCGTCAAATAAGTGAATTTGAGGCTCGAGATTAGAAGACGTTTCGTTTTTTATGAAGAAAAATCTTTGAGATTGCTTCGATTTCCAAAAGTTTTAAGAACTTGGATTATGTTTTCTTTCATGTACAGATCATCATTAAAGGAAGATTTCTATCGAATCGGTGCAAAGGTTAAAATACTGTAAAATTTTTTATTAAAAAAAATGTCTATTTTTAAAAAAGTGAATTTGAGGCTCGAGATTAGAAAACGTTTCGTTTTTGATGAAGAAACATCTTTGAGATTGCTTCGATTTCCAAAAGTTTTAAGAACTTGGATTATGTTTTCTTTCGTGTACAGATCATCATTAAAGGAAGATTTGTATCGAATCGGTGCAAGGGTTACAATAGTGTTTAATTTTTTTTTTTATGTTTATTTTTAAAAAAGTGAATTTGAGGCTCGAAATTAGAAAACGTTTCGTTTTTGATGAAGAAAAATCTTTGAGATTGTTTCGATTTTCAAAAGTTTTAAGAACTTGAATTATGTTTTCTTTCATGTACAGATCATCATTAAAGATTTCTATCGAATCGGTGTAATGGTTAAAATACTGTTAAATTTTTTATTTAAAAAAAATGTCTATTTTTTAAAAAGTGAATTTGAGGCTCGAGATTAGAAAACGTTTCATTTTTGATAAAGAAAAATCTTTGAGATTGCTTCGATTTCCAAAAGTTTTGAGAACTTGGATTATGGTTTCTTTCATGTACAGATCATCATTAAAGGAAGATTTCTATCGAATCGGTGCAAAGGTTAAAATAGAATTAATTTTTTTATTTAAAAAAAATGTTTAATTTAAAAAAAGTGAATTTGAGGCTCGAAATTAGAAAACGTTTTATTTTTGATAAAGGAAAATCTTTGAGATTGCTTCGATTTCCAAAAGTTTCAAGAACTTGGATTATGTTTTCTTTCATATACAGATCATCATTAAAGGAAGATTTGTATCGAATCGGTGCGAGGATTAAAATAGTGTTACATTTTTTATTTAAAAAAAAATGTGCAACGAACAAGAAATTGTATGTTTATTTAATTGTACAACTGTCTGGGGGTCGATAAAAATAGGCGAGGGGATTACTTCCTACATTAATTGGGTACTATAAAAGTTTATGTGGTACTTTTAAGAAAATCAATAAAAGCAGTACTATAATTATGGTTTTTTTTTTCATTAAAAATCATTAAAAATCAAGCAAACCTCATACTATCAATTGAAGAGAGAGAAATATGGTGCAAATTGCAATTTGCATATCACTTCCTTATTATTTTTGCGCATGCACAAAGCTTCCTCTATGAGGAAGCAAAAATAGAAAGAGCTTTTGTCAAATCGGCTCATAGATGAAAAATTATGTTACGCTCTAAAATGATGAGGGAGCAATATGCAAATTTCAAATTGCACCATTTTTTTCATTAAACATCGTTGTAATGGACAGGCAGAGTTTTCACGAATTTTACATAAAGCCACTCGATAATAAAATCATTGAAGAATCAATTTCATGAAATAGATCAAAGATATCTCAGTTAATAAACGAACAAATTTAAATTAAGCAAAACAAAAAATCTAATTGGACAATACATTTTCTTATAATCACAGATGATCATAAGAAGATATATTGTTTCATTAAATATAATTGCTAACGAACGGTCAACTAATCCACTGAGAATTTTACGTAAGGTCTCTCTGCGGTCTCTGGTGCGCGTTTCTCGTGATCATCACGGATTCACGCCCACTCGAAACTCGATGCTGTTGCGCTGGATCGCGACGTACGGAGGACAGACTCGAAGTGACTTTTAATATACGTGTGGTACAACATATATAACGTTTCCGAGTGGGTTCAAGCAAGGTGGCCCTTTCCGCTATATATACCATACTTAAAAAATACTATCGTCTCACGAATTGAGTCTCCCGTTGCCGTTCGGAGATCTCTTTCTATCGCCAGCATTTCTCTTTCTCACTGTTGAGTTGCGCGGCCGCGAGGTCGAAGCACGGTGATCACGAGTGTGAGTTCCGGTATCGCCACCGATCCCCCAAGACCCGGATATGCTCTCAAGACCTCATTCCCCCAAGAAGAAATAATAAAGCGTATAATCTCACCGTCACGAACTGAAAAAAATATAATAACAACAATTTGTCAGTAAACTATTTTTCCTAATCCAAGTTCTTTCGAGCTGTGCAATTTTTCCTTTGTTTTTCTTCTTCTTCCATAAAATCAACTTAGGCGGTAGGCTGAATTAACTCGACCCTTTTTTTTTTCATCTCGTCTAAAGGGCTCAGAGACTTGGAACCAGTTTGGTGAATCGTTTTCTCCGCAGTGCCCGAGACCGAAAAAAAAGAGCCTCCAAGGTCCACACACTCGTTCAACGGAACGTTTTTTTTTTCTTTTTTTTTCTTTTCTTTTTTTAGTGCTGCCGCACACGCGGCGAGACTGACTCCATATATGTGTCCCTCTCGTTCGAAAAACTTCGTGTCTGCAATACAATTTTTCTTGTTATTGTTTGTAATTTTTTTTTTTTTTTTTGTGTATTCCACCAAGGTCGGTAGCAAAAAAGTCAAGGAGTTAACGAACAATATTGCAAAGTTTTTATTCAGGAGATCCAATGACCGGAAGACTGTGATTTTAGCGACTATAATTTTGATCTTATTTTTCGACATTTTTATGATTTTTGTTATCGGGTAGATCGTCTAATGGATAATTAAGCTCTCGTTTATTTGCTACGTATTGTTTAGAATTAATTTACAATTTACTGTCTCTGCCACTCTATCCCAAAACATTTATTTCCGATGAAATACTATTTTTCTTTTAATAAATTCATTTGCCAAACAACAGGAGTAATTTTTTATTGCTAATTTACACAATTTTTCCGATACTAAGTACACTTTTTTTTCTGAAGAATCAATCGACTTTATGCAATATGAAGGAATTCTTTGTTATATGAGAGAAAATTCGCTACTTACGAAACAATTTTTATTTGCGTCGGAAAAGTGGACAGGCCTGATATCACAAGTGACGAATCTGAAATGAATAATTTTGTTAAAAAAAGCTCAACGTTAAGACATCACTGAATCACAAGCTCGCCGATTTAAAAAAATTTGTTCGCATACAAAATAGTCGGTTAACCAATGAATTGTGTCATGTAAAAATGGTAACTGTCTCTACCACTCTCTTCCAAAATATCTATTTACGATGAGATACTATTCCTCGTTTAACAAATTTATTTGAATTAAAAATTAAATGAAAGGAATACTTCTTTGTTGCTAATTGATACAATTTTTCCGGTAGGATGTACAGTTTTTTTTTTCTAAAGAATCAATCGACTTTACGCGATATGAAGGAATTTTTTATTAGATGAGAGAAAATCTGTTACATCTTAAACAATTTTTATTTCCAGCGGAAAAGTGGACAAATTCGGGAAGAATAATTTTGTAAAAAAAAAGCTGGACGTTAAAACATCGCTGAATTACAATACCACCGGATTAAAAAAAAGGCTAAAATAGCATTACGCCTTTCGGTGAGATGATGCATCAGCTTGCATATAAAATAGTCAGTTAACTACTGAATCGCATCGTATAAAAAATTATAACAATCTCGATGTAAGCGGAACGTACGATATTTTTGGTTCTCGCCAACAAAGTGAAATTGAGGCTGGAGATTAGAAGACATTTCGTTTTTGATGAAATGCCGAAAAGACTACCATAGTCAAGACTCTGCTAAATATTTTGTAATAATAGGCAAGATCGTCCATGAGTAAATAGATCGATTTATAAAAGAAGAATTCATTTAGGAATCGACCTAAAACAGGAAGTTGTGTTTTAGAACGCGAGAATCCCAGCCCCCGTGTCCTTCGAAAGGTCCGCGGAGCTTCCTTTGATCGGGGGGAGGTTTTTCGGTGTCCCTCATTACACACTTTCTCGATATCCATTGCCTAGCCACATGTGTCCTTCTCTCTCGCATATTAAAGAGTTTGGAAATACGTGGTATTGGTCCCAATGATAAAGGTACGAACGGGGCAGAGGGGTTGCAGAATTGTCCTATTTCATCTTAAAAGTACCCCGACTTCTCAATTGAAAAATAGTGCAACAGATGGTCAGGTGGTAATCACGAGACTTTTTCACCCCTTTTCTCTCTTTGTCTTTTTTTTTTGCCACAGCTATCGACTCATCGAAATCGCTGGTGGGAAACTCTTCCACCCAGATAGTTTAAGAGTGGCTTCTGCACATTTCCGTTACTTTTTCTCGAAGCTTACAATCCTCTGGTCTACGAGACAATCCCAGATTCGTAATTATGACGATCCGGTGCTTGGACGTAAAGTTTCTCGATAACTTTTTGATCTACTGTGCCATAGATTTACACAGGACACACACACACATACACACGCATATATATATTAGGGCGATTTTTTTTTTCGACTATTTTTATTTTTTTCAGTCCTCACCCGAAATTTTGTTGGATATGTCGAAAAAGAAATTCCCTGAAAGTTACAGCCCTTTATATTAATTGTAAGTACTTTCCCAAAGCGTGAGAAGATTTTCCATCTAAAATACACGTAAATCGAATTTTTTTTTCTTCAAATTTCTATAATTCAGCCGCATTTTATGCTATCATATTGTTCTTGGTTTCGATTTACTCAGAATGAAACAATCTAAAAAAGTGCCTTTTGCGGCGAAAGTGTAAATTGTTCTGGTGAGTTGGTACGGGTCACTGAAGTTGATTTTTACCCAAAATTCTCGTTTTTTTGCTGTTATCTCCGAAACAATTACCTTTACGTAAAAAAATGTGAACGAAAAATTTGTTGGAAATTTAATTTCCAACAAAAAAGGTCCTATCGACCCAATTGCTTAGATTAATATTTCTTGAGATATTGAACTTTTTTTATTTTTTATTTTTTTTATTATTTAATATTTCATATTTTATAAATTTTATACTACTCATAAGTTAAAGTTCAATATCTCAAGAAATATTAATCTAAGCAATTGGATCGATAGGAACTTTTTCGTAGGAAATTAAATTTCCAAAAAATGTTTCATTTACATTTTTTTCGTAAAGTTAATTGTTTCGGAGATAACAGCAAAAAAACGAGAATTTTGGGTAAAAATCAACTTCAGTGACCCGTACCAACTCACCAGTACAATTTGCACTTTCGCCGCAAAAGGCACCTTTTTAGATTGTTTTATTCTGAGTAAATCGAAACCAAGAACAATATGATAGCATAAAATGCGGCTGAGTTATAGAAATTTGAAAAAAAAAAAAATTCGATTTGTGTGTATTTTAGATGGAAAATCTTCTCACGCTTTGGGAAAGTATTTATAATTAATATTAAGGGCTGTAACTTTCAGGGAATTACTTTTTCGACATATCCAACAAAATTTCGGGTGGGGACTGAAAAAAAAATAGTCGAAAAAAAAAATCGCCCTAATATATATATATATATATGTATATCGCGAGCTCTCAGCACCGGCAAGGGATAAGGTGGCGCGCGTTCCGGTCGTGAGTGGTGATCTATGATGTTGCAAAGCGTGTAAGACATACGACCTTCGTCTGGGTACGAAGAGTGCTCCGCTGGACCAACATTTACATACTCTCCGGTACTCCTCTCTTGGCGCGAGCAACGAGCATACTTTTACACCTATTTGCTCACACGTTAGAACGTTCGTCTAATGCCACTAGGGTCTTGATTCTCGATGCTTTTGAATTCCTTATAGGGCCTTTTAACTTTGAACAAATGGGGCGGGGAGGGGAGAGTTTAAATGCCGGTTTGTTCTTACTAGCATGGTACGAAGGTGCAAATGAGTACCATGTTCAACGGACATCGGTTAACATTAATTAGCGCTACTTGACACGAGGCCGACAACCGCGTATCTTTCTCTTTTTTTTTTTACTTTCAACGCTTCTTTTCCCTCCCTTCCCGTTTTATCGTAGTCTTTTGTACTATCTGGTCTACAGTTAGCGCAGATTTTCATTGATACCACACGGTAAACTGTCCGGTATAAATTTATCGTAGAATACATAATGGCGTATTAAAATCTTGCATGTAGGGGTTCTAGGTTCTTGACAATTGTGGCAATTGAAATTCCGTGAGTTCGATCAATCATTTTTTCTCTCCTTTTAAGCTTCCGAACGTAATGGAATTTAGAAAATGTTCTAAGCTATTTAGGATCGGTTATTAAGAGGTTCGTGTAATTAAATCAATCAGTATGTTCGATTAATTTGTCAGTTAAGTTGAATCAATGGAGAATTGCTTCACGCTAGCAGCATTTTACTTATCTATGTTGAGAAGTGTTTGTCGATTTTCTTTTCTTTCGATAAATACGATCAATGACGACTGATCGTTATTTATCAGTTTTTTTTAGCGATAATTTAATTAATGCCTCATTCTATCCGGACTCATGTCCTCGCACACTCAGAGATATAAATTATTCCTTTCTTTAAAATTCTCTGTAAATAATTTCTTTTGCGATTTTTTTAAATTCATTTTATAGGAAATTGAAAAATATCGAAATTTGAATAAATTTGTTTGGGATCGATCGCTGGATTTAAGTTTGTTTAGGGGCTTTTCAGAAAGCTTTAAGTTGAATAAGAAAAAAAAATGAATAAAGCCGTTTTCTTTGATTCGATATTTTAATGTTGGCGTGATCACAAAATTTGCGATAATCGATGGTTTGACTTGAAAAATTTGCAATAAATTAAAAATAGATCGTACCTCAATGAATCCAGTGAGCACTGGGTCTTTTAATTCAATCAAAAAGTCAAATTACAGCGATTTCAGTGCTACAACTCTTTTAAGGTGAAAATTGAAAAAAAACTTTGAAATTACAAATTTTCTTTTAGAATCTTATCAATGTTTTTTTTTGTCTCCGTTTTTGTTGGCCGGAAACATAACTCAGACAATTTTCAACCGATTCTATTGAAATTTTGAATATATCATTAAAAATACATTGTCTATGGAAGTACGTAGGATTTTTTTTTTATTGCATAGTTAATTTGTTATTAACAATTTTCTGACGATTTGTTAAGCAAATTTTTCATTTTTCACTTCAGAAGTGCGTCATTTGGCCAAAAATTAACATATCGTAAAAATCCTACGCACTTCCATAGACAATGTATTTTTAAAGATATATTTAAAAT
Organism: Oxytorus armatus; assembly: GCA_958009045.1. Classification (NCBI taxonomy): domain Eukaryota; kingdom Metazoa; phylum Arthropoda; class Insecta; order Hymenoptera; family Ichneumonidae; genus Oxytorus; species Oxytorus armatus. Next base: position 13,157,386 of record OY253746.1, on the reverse strand, counting down.
TTCAAATGAATCGGTTGAAAATTGTCTGAGTTATGTTTCCGGCCAACAAAAACGGAGACGTCATCGCAAAAACGCCGCACAGCCGCCATTTTGAAAGTAATCGCTTCAAAAAAATTATTTTATACAGTCACTGGTATGTATGATAAACACCCTATTTCGTAATTTCGCTTTATTTTGTAGTTTTTCTGAAAAAAAATCTCCAAAAAAGCCTATTTTTTCAGCCTCTAGAGTGGCCCACCCCCTTAACATGGGAGATTGCTGAAGCCGCGCACCGACCGTCCCGTCCACTGCGGTCGTTCAAATGCCGGTCTAGTAGATTAAGGGGGGAAATAGGGTTAGGACAGCGTTTTCTCAATGATTTTCATGAATTTTTTTATAATATAAAAAATGAATATAATTTATTGAAACTTTGAGAATATTTCAGCGTTTTCTCAATGATTTTCATGATTTTTTTTATAGTATAAAAAATGAATATAATTTATTGAAACTTTGAGAATATTTTATACATATATTTAAGTATATACTATAAAATTTTTGAAGAATTTCCTTGAAAAACACCGAAGATTGAAAACACCCCACATTGCAGGTCACAATCAGACTCAGCATTTTGCGTACATTCTGGAAGCCGCAATTTTCATCTGAAATCAAACGAGGTTGAAATTTACTTTTATTATACGTCTCTCTTCTATATGAACCTAAATGCTATCAAAAAAATAAAAAATTAAATTTTTTACAGGGGTGAAAACAAAAAAGCATGATTTTTTGCCATTTCTTACAACGTTATTTTCAAGAAAAAAAAATTTTTTAATAATGATAATATTCCGATTTTAGGTTCATATAGAGCGCAATACTATGAAAAAAGTAAATGCCAATTTTCAAAACGATTGGTTGAAAACTTTTCAAACTAGCGTGTACGCAAGTTCAAAAAAAGTCGTTTTCAGAAAAACGCGTTTGAAAAAATAGCGCGCTCGGGGCCTGAAGGAGAGCAACTCACTTTAATGGCTTATAACAATAGAACGAGTCGGAATTTTCATTTAAAATTTTGGGAACATATTTTTCAATAGTTTTACTAACAACTTATGAAATTTAAAAAAAATCGATTTTTTGAACCGTCTAACCCTATTTCCCCCCTTAAAGCGAATTTTCCTCTTGAGAGCAATGTCATTTACGTTCGATTATTTCAACCATTCGTTCGTTAAGTTCACCTGTCAATGATTCCCCGAAGATTTGTACATCGAATCGTGGAATTGCCAAGCCCGAATAAATAAAACTATCTGGATGTATATACTTCACCTATAGATCGAAAACCCCGATCCATAGAAACGTCTCTGTTCGCAGCCTCTTCCTTTCTCTCTCTCTCTCTCTCTCTCTCTCTCTCTCTCTCTCTCTTTTTCTCGTGCCGCTACTTTCACCTGGATCTCCTCACTAATGGTTACATCCGCCAACCTGGGAGAGCTATGCCCCATTTAAGATAATTTCTCGCCCGTCAGCAAACCGCACAACTAAACAGGATTATATATACATATATAGACTGGAGGGCGATTGTGAATCGAGATAATCGGTAGTCTCGTATCGATAGAAACGTATCGTGAGCAAAGAGAAGAGAGAGAGAGAGAGAACCCCTCTTCGCAAAGATCTATCTTCGTTATCTCGATGCTCGGTTGTAACTATACCATCGTTTTTCACGGACCGTGCGCTATTTATCGTGATACAGTAGCTCCAGCATAAAATAAACGACTGTTGAAACTTAATATAGATAATAGGCACTATTTTCTTCTTTTTTTATATATATAATTTATTACATTTTACATAGATAAACGATGATGAATGAAGATATTGTTAACGAGGGTTCAATTTAAGTGGCTTTAAATCAAATGAGCGGCTCGCGCAAGTTGTAAATTAGTAATTCGTTTCAGCGCGAGAGAGAAACCTTATCAATCGCGATTAAATAACGAGCTCCTCTCGAATCACGTACATAAATTTATTCAACACTTTTTGTTGTGTATATTGTACAAACGTTTTTATTAAACCACCGTGTGCGACGGCGTTTTATCGAAATACAACACTCGTAAATGACATCGAGAAGATTACAATGTTTCTCACGACTTTCTGTGTTTTACCCGGGTGAAGCCCCTTTGAAGCCATTATTTTTAGTACACAATTTGTTTTAACACGCTTTCAACAACTTGCTACCAACAGTCGCGTTACGCAAAATACTTGTCCTTTTTGGTCGTACGTGCTTTAGCATTATGTCACGTGTTTGCGATTCTCAGGATGTAAATATACAGATGGTGCCTCGTTACTCATACCCTGTAATTTTTATTAAAGGTCGCAAATAATTGACTGATTTTGAAAAATATACAAAAATTCAAAGATTCAAATTCTTTATGATTTTAGAATCTTCAAGCACTTTACCAATTCTTTTGTAACTCAATAATCAGCGTGGTTATAGCCTAAAATATTTTTTTTTTGTAAAAAGTTCAAAAAATTGACTGATTTTGAAAAATATACAAAAATTCAAAGATTCAAATTCTTTGTGTTTTTGGAATGTTCAAGCACTTTGCCAATTCTTTTCAAACTCAATAACCAGCGTGGTTATAGCCTAAAATATTTTTTTTTGTAAAAAGTTCAAAAAATTGACTGATTTTGAAAAATATACAAAAATTTAAAGATTCAAATTCTTTATGTTTTTATAATCTTCAAGCACTTTGCCAATTCTTTTCAAACTCAATAACCAGCGTGGTTATAGCCTAAAATATTTTTTTTGTAAAAAGTTCAAAAAATTGACTGATTTTGAAAAATATACAAAAATTTAAAGATTCAAATTCTTTATGTTTTTAGAATCTTCAAGCACTTTGCCAATTCTTTTCAAACTCAATAACCAGCGTGGTTATAGCCTAAAATATTTTTTTTTGTAACAAGTTCAAAAAATTGACTGATTTTGAAAAATATACAAAAGTTTAAAGATTCAAATTCTTTATGTTTTTAAAATCTTCAAGCAGTTTGCCAATTCTTTTCAAACTCAATAACCAGCGTGGTTAAAGCCTAAACTATTTTTTTTCTTTCGATTTATGGCAAATTCAATACCAATCGTCGTTTAATAGATAATCTCTAATCGCGAAAGAAAAATGAAATCAAAATCTCAAAACTTTTGAAAATCAAATCAATCTCATACGTTTTGTTTTCCGAAAAGTTCGGAACTTTGTAAAAACTGTAGTCCATCAAGCGATTCTTGCCAAATTCAATAACCAAACATCTTTTTCCATTAACTCTTTTATGTAGAAAGTTTTGACTCGAGAAAGTTCTAATGTAAAATCTCTAAATTTCCAGTAATGCATATTTAAGATGACGAGAAATATTTTTTGCGATCATATAAATAAAAATGTTAGTTTATCTCGTTTAATGACTCATACACTCTCTTAATTATCATTATTATTATTTAAATAATTAAAATAACATAATTGTCCTTTGATCATTTTTAATTATCAAAAATTCGCGTTGCATTCCCGCACATATTCTCATTAAACTATGTACGCTATTTTATTACAACTTTAATGTACGCGTTTCTTCGTTGTTCTTCGTGGTCGTGTGTGTTTCCACGACGATAAATCCGGTACTCGTTATTTACGCTATGAGGAACACACACGTATACTGGCACGAGAGTAGGAAATAAAAATAAAAAAAATAAAAATCTTCAGCAGCACAAACTCTCCATAAGACCGAGTACACTATTTATATACGTGGATCATTCCGAGCGAAATCTACAGGCCCGTGAATAAGCTTACGATTTTTAATTGATACAAAAAAAAAAAATCCACACTAATGTTCAGATTTTTCAGGCATGATTCATATTTTTTTTTTTTTTTAAATTCGACGCTCCGAATAGTGGGCATAATTAAACTACGAAATAATTAAAGATAATTTATCAATGAAAATTAACGATATTTTATTGAAACATAATTATCGTGTTAGAACATTATTTTCAATTATTTTAAAACAATGGCAAAAAAAATATTAATCCTCATTTTTCGATTGTATTGTTTATTACCCCGTCGATCTTTAAAACAATCTCAAAAATCATACTCTCAACCAATAGTTTATTGATAAATTTTCCAAACAAATCAATAATATACCAACAATCTTAATTTAGCATTTTCATAAATAATGACCAAATCATATTTCGATAAAATTTCAACATATTTGCATAACGTTTTTTTACGTGTCGCCCTGAAGTATACTAAAAAAAAGGAAAAAATTTAATTTTCTGAATAAGCGAATGAACTTACGACATTTAATTGCTACAAAAAAAAAATTGCACACTAATTTTCAGATTTTTCAATCATGGTTCATAATTTTTCTATTTGTAAATAAAAATTCGACGCTCCGAATAGTGGGCACAATTAAACTATGAAATAATTGAAGATAATTTGTTAATGAAAATTAACGATATTTTATTGAAATATAATTATCGTGTTGGAACATTATTTTTAACTATTTTTTTCCAACAATCACTTCTACGATTTAAAACTAGCAGAAAAAAATATGAATCCTTATTTTTCGATTGTATTATCTATTACCCCGTCGATTTTTAACACAGTCTTAAAAATCATACTTTCAATCAATAGTTTATTGCAAAAATTTCCAAAGAAATCAATGATATCCCAACAATCTTAATTTAGCATTTTCATAAATAACGACCAAATCATATTTCAATAAAATTTCAACATATTTGCATAACGTTTTTTTACGTGTCGCCCTGAAGCATACTAAAAAAAAGGAAAAAATTCATTTTTCTGAATAAGCGAATGAACTTACGATTTTTAATTGGTACAAAAAAAAATTGCACACTAATTTTTAGATTTTTCAATCATGGTTCATAAGTTTTTTATTTGTATAAAAAAATTCGACGCTCCGAATAGTGGGCATAATTAAACTATGTAATAATTAAAGATAATTCGTTAATGAAAATTAACGATATTTTATTGAAATATAATTATCGTGTTGGAACATTATTTTTAAGTATTTTTTTCCAACAATCACTTCTACGATTTAAAACTAACAGAAAAAAATATGAATCCTTATTTTTCGATTGTATTATCTATTACCCCGTCGATTTTTAACACAATCTCAAAAATCATACTTTCAATCAATAGTTTATTGCAAAAATTTCCAAAGAAATCAATGATATCCCAACAATCTTAATTTAGCATTTTCATAAATAACAACCAAATTATATTTCGATAAAATTTCAACATATTTGCATAACGTTTTTTTACGAGTCGCCCTAAAGCATACTAAAAAAAAAGGAAAAAATTCAATTTTCTGAATAAGCGAATAAACTTACGATTTTTAATTGGTACAAAAAAAAATTGCACACTAATTTTTAGATTTTTCAATCATGGTTCATAAGTTTTTTATTTGTATAAAAAAATTCGACGCTCCGAATAGTGGGCATAATTAAACTATGTAATAATTAAGGATAATTCGTTAATGAAAATTAACGATATTTTATTGAAATATAATTATCGTGTTGGAACATTATTTTTAACTATTTTTTTCCAACAATCACTTCTACGATTTAAAACTAGCAGAAAAAAATATGAATCCTTATTTTTCGATTGTATTATCTATTACCCCGTCGATTTTTAACACAGTCTTAAAAATCATACTTTCAATCAATAGTTTATTGCAAAAATTTCCAAAGAAATCAATGATATCCCAACAATCTTAATTTAGCATTTTCATAAATAACGACCAAATCATATTTCAATAAAATTTCAACATATTTGCATAACGTTTTTTTACGTATCGCCCTGAAGCATACTAAAAAAAAGGAAAAAATTCATTTTTCTGAATAAGCGAATGAACTTACGATTTTTAATTGGTACAAAAAAAAATTGCACACTAATTTTTAGATTTTTCAATCATGGTTCATAAGTTTTTTATTTGTATAAAAAAATTCGACGCTCCGAATAGTGGGCATAATTAAACTATGTAATAATTAAAGATAATTCGTTAATGAAAATTAACGATATTTTATTGAAATATAATTATCGTGTTGGAACATTATTTTTAAGTATTTTTTTCCAACAATCACTTCTACGATTTAAAACTAACAGAAAAAAATATGAATCCTTATTTTTCGATTGTATTATCTATTACCCCGTCGATTTTTAACACAATCTCAAAAATCATACTTTCAATCAATAGTTTATTGCAAAAATTTCCAAAGAAATCAATGATATCCCAACAATCTTAATTTAGCATTTTCATAAATAACAACCAAATTATATTTCGATAAAATTTCAACATATTTGCATAACGTTTTTTTACGAGTCGCCCTAAAGCATACTAAAAAAAAAGGAAAAAATTCAATTTTCTGAATAAGCGAATAAACTTACGATTTTTAATTGGTACAAAAAAAAATTGCACACTAATTTTTAGATTTTTCAATCATGGTTCATAAGTTTTTTATTTGTATAAAAAAATTCGACGCTCCGAATAGTGGGCATAATTAAACTATGTAATAATTAAGGATAATTCGTTAATGAAAATTAACGATATTTTATTGAAATATAATTATCGTGTTGGAACATTATTTTTAACTATTTTTTTCCAACAATCACTTCTACGATTTAAAACTAGCAGAAAAAAATATGAATCCTTATTTTTCGATTGTATTATCTATTACCCCGTCGATTTTTAACACAGTCTTAAAAATCATACTTTCAATCAATAGTTTATTGCAAAAATTTCTAAAGAAATCAATGATATCCCAACAATCTTAATTTAGCATTTTCATAAATAACGACCAAATTATATTTCGATAAAATTTCAACATATTTGCATAACGTTTTTTTACGAGTCGCCCTGAAGCATACTAAAAAAAAAGGAAACAATTCAATTTTCTGAATAAGCGAATAAATATACGATTTTTAATTGGTACAAAAAAAAATTGCACACTAATTTTTAGATTTTTCAATCATGGTTCATAAGTTTTTTATTTGTAAAGAAAAATTCGACGCTCCGAATAGTGGGCATAATTAAACTATGTAATAATTAAAGATAATTCGTTAATGAAAATTAACGATATTTTATTGGAATATAATTATCGTGTTAGAACATTATTTTTAACTGTTTTTTTCCAACAATCACTTCCACGATTTAAAACTGCCATAAAAAAATATGAATTCTCATTTTTTGATTGTATTATCCAGTACCCCGTCGATTTTTAACACAATCTCAAAAATCATACTTTCAACCAATAGTTTATTGCTAAATTTTCCAAACAAATCAATGATATCCCAACAATCTTAATTTAGCATTTTCATAAATAATGACCAAATCTATACTTCCAAAAAATTTCAACATGTTTGCATAACGTTTTTTTCGAATCGTCCTAAAGCATACTGAAAAACCGAAAAAAAAATTCAAGATTTACGATTTTATTGATTTGTTCTGGAATGCCCCATACATAAGATATTTTATATATACATGCGTTCGTTCAGGCCGGAGAGAATTCGCGCACGCACTCCTCGGGCAATTCACGAATAAAAAACAGCGAGAGAGAGAGAGAGAGAGAGGAGAAAAAGATAAGAATCTTCGAAGATAGAACGATAGATAGCGAGGATGATACCGGGGTGTCAGAGAGCTCGGATGAAAAAAAAAAAAAAAACGAAAGATGGAACGCGATATAAAGCAAAAATACTTCTTCTGAATCTCCTCTTCATTTTCTCTTTCACTTTTTTTTTCTCTCCTCGCATCCTCTTCGCTTCTTGGCTTCTTATATTCTTCGTCTCATTATATTTCTGCGTTCCCAGCATCCTTGTTTCGTTTTTTCTACTTATCTATATACGTATATATATACATATATGTTCTTTCTCGCCCACGCGATTCACGAACGTTCGATATCAGGCTCATAGTGGTCCCGGCACATCGTTTTACCATTTATCAGAGTGCATCTATCGCTTGAAGCGCAATAAAGTACACGCACTCATCCACCTTGATGCATCTCTTTATTCCCCTCCTCCTCCTCCTCCTCCTTCTCTTGAGCCCACGCAATCGTACATTAAACATCTCCGGCAGAGTCGGATTATTATAACAGACTGTGTGAAATTCGTGGTCTTTATATAACGAAGCTTCAAACCATATAGCGTTATTGAAACATTATTATTTCGTCAGAATTGTCGACGATACATCGAGCGAAGATATACGAAAAGCCGAATAGTTCGTTCGTTACATAGTTGTGTAATTGATTGAAAGATTTTCTTAATGTAGAGAGACTTTGATCGAATATTCATTTATATTTAGTATATTATTTCTTCGGTTCGTTTAATCAATTGGTCATTTCATTTAATTGTATATTGTTTTATCGATCAAATTGATTCATCGTTTTATTAATTCGTTATAGCCATTTGTGGTATTTCATTGTTTATTCGATATTTCATCATTAAATTGTTGACGACCGCCGGAATTTAATTGTGAGTTTGGTATCGAGAGTATTAAAAAATATTGTGTAAACGTGGCGCAAGATTTTTAGTAATGGAGACTACGATTGAATATTCGTTTATTTATTCATAGATTGGCAAAATATTTGCGAGAAGATCTCAATAAATTAGTTTGTCATTTTATTTATTTGTTCAGTGATTAATCAATGAATTTATTCATTCGTTCGCTTATCCAATCATTTTATTTATTGATTTATCGATTGTTTCATTTATTCGCCGAATTAATAATTGATTTAACGATTTATTTATCCTCTCGCTTGTTTATTAATAAATCTCTCCATATGTATGAGAGTTGAACAATTTCCGTGTTGCTATTCGCTTCCTGGTGCCTGTCCATCACTTGGAATTGTAAATTAAATTTTTTTTTATTTCGCTTTTTTATTTATGCGCATTGTGATCAGTGGGAGGAAATAAATCGATATAGTGTCGTAAAACCCACCTGCAAAAATCACGATTTTTTTTTTGTATATTGGTGAAAAAATGCCTTAGTGCACTGAAATCGTTGGTAATTATGTTTTCCCATAGAGTTGAAACTCCACTGGTACTCATTCTGTCCGTAAACGTTTACTCTTCAAACTCACTCTTCGTACATTGAGCTACGAAGTATTTTCGAATTTTCTCAAATTTTTACGGTCATACCATCGATTTTTGCAAATTTCTCATCACTCTCGAAGTCTACTTACGACGTCTTCATAACTCATCAAACAAGTCCAAAATGGTAAAACACGAGTAAAGTTACGAACATTCGAAAAATCGATATTTTGAATTTATCGAAAAAAATGAGAAAAAGTGTAATGAATTTTTGGTTTCACCTTCACTACTTTTTAAGTTTCTATCGGATTGAAAATGTTTCCCCGATTACTAATCGTACAAAGTTTTTGTCGGATGATCATAAAAAATTTATTTCCACAATTCAAAAAATTGAGGAAAAAAAATCGACAAATCGCTAAAGTTTATTGATAAACGAACTGCGCTCCGCGGTTTCACCCGCGTTAAATTTCCGTCCCACGATTCAACGCTCCGCTGCCGCTCCTCAAGGTCATAGTATAATGTTCTATGGCGTAAGGTGTTCCTGAATAAACGGGCTATCTAATGCAAAAAGAATTTTCCAAATCTGATTAGTATTCCCTGAGATTAGCCCGTTCAAACAAACAAACTCTTCAACTTTATTATAATAGTAAGATTAAGGGAGAGGTAAGGGTTTCAGCGTAAAGAAAAACACTTTTTTTACGATTTTTTTTCTCAAATATGGATTGAGCAATTTTATTCGAACCTTTTGTACATTATTGAGCATACTTTTGACAATGTTGTGTAATTTTTTCATGCAGAAATATTGAAGCATAAGCCCGTAACAGAGCTTCCCCCAGAACGTCTTGGAAAAAAAACACTTTGCGGTGTTCACTATAACTTGGCCGGAAATTATCTGAAAATGAAAAACCATGAAAATTTAGTCAAATTATAATCAAATCTTCCCCCCAACGTTCTCTGATAATTTTTTTTTTTCATTTAAAAATTTTTCGCGGCCATATAAAGTGTGAACTGTTATTTTCCACGAAAAATTCCGCCATTTTGTGGGTGGGAAACACCCTTAATGTAAAAAAAAAAAATTAACTAAACGTTGGGGGGAGGTATTTTATATGTAGAAAATGTGTACAAAGTTTGAAATGAATCGGTCAAGTAGTTTTCAAATGGCAGTGAACACGGACTTTGAAAAAGTAGTTTTGAGAAAACTGCGTCTAAAGTTTATGAAGTAAAAAAGTGAAGAACATTTTTTTTTTTTCCAACTTACACAGAATCATCGATTCCAGCTCGTTTCTTCTTTTAAAATATTGTAGTGTATAGTATACACTATATACTATATACACAATAGCAATGAATAAACTGTATACCTGTTCGACAGCTGCACTGATAGCCCGACCGCCCGCAGCTGTTAGAGGTATAGCGTTAAAGGCCAGGAGATTAATAAGACAATAACTTCAAGAATATTGCTTAGATCGGTTTAAAATTTTGAGGACATATTCTTGAAACGTTAAACAATAAGATAAGACAAAAAAAAATTCGATTTTTCGAAAGTGAAAACCCTTACCCCGCCCTTAATGAATTTAATTAATTTGATTACAGAGATACGTCGATTGTACGGTACTGGGTACGGGTGGTGGAACGGTTGAGGCCGAGGATTCTTCGTACGACAGTGATTACGAGGCCGAGGATTCGATCGGTTCGACAACCGTTCACGGACAATTAGAATCGCAAGTCTCGTCGTCGACGCACTCGGACGTCTCGAGAACGACATCGGACACGTTAGCGGCCGAATTTGCCGAATACGTGACCGTCCAAGGACCCTCGCCAATTCACAGTCCGGGATACACGGCGAGGGTTGAATTTGCCCTTAAGCTCGGTTATACGGAGCGTCTCGTGCAAGCGGCATTACAAAAATTAGGACCAGATCCTGGCCAAAATGAGTTACTCGCCGAGCTGATAAAGCTCGGTGCGAGTAGCGCTAAATTGGCGGAAACACCGGACGAGTCGGATGGCTTTTTGGACGTTGATTTCAATGCCGACGACACCGGACATTCGTTCACAACGACAGTTGCTCTACGGCCTGTTGTCATTGACGGCAGTAACGTCGCAATGAGTCACGGCAATAAAGAAATTTTTTCATGCCGCGGTATCAAAATTTGTGTCGAATGGTTTCGCGCCCGGGGACACAACGAAATTACCGTTTTCGTACCAAAATGGCGGAAAGAAGCCTCGAGACCCGACAATCCAATTGCCGATCAGGAAATACTTGGGGAATTGGAGAGGGACAGACTTCTCGTTTTTACGCCGTCCAGGTGAGAGTCGAATTTTTTTTATATATTATCATTTGCTATTTTTTTACATTTTAAACATAGTCCAATACTAGCCCTGTGGGAGCTGCATTTGTTAATATTTAATATTCTAATTTGTATTTATTTTTTGATTTTTCAACACACTACAGTTTTATTTTTATTTCTTTTAAATCGATAATCCATTTTCTACAATCTTTAATATTTTAGCTAAAAATTACTACTATTTTACCTATTGTCGCTACGCTCCCCTCTCCCCGTAAATAGGTAAATATATGGAAGATGTAAAAAAAAAAATATATATAAAAAAATTGCTACCTTAGAAGTTACTGGTTTACTGGTTGGAAGTTACAAAATTTCCTCAAGTATTCGAAAAAACAAAATGAGATTTTAAAACTACTATTGCTGAACAATAATTGTTAATGACAATCGTTAATAACGTTCTCGATCTCTATAATTCCGATAATACGTGTAGCGACCATCGGTAATTAGCTACTAGAAAGCGAATGATACATTCTTTCGTTTTTTTAGACATTCTTTCGGAGAAGTAATCCACTCGAACTATACTCGCAACTGGCTCATTTATATTCGTTTGTTTTAAAAAAAACTTTTCATATTTCATCGTTCAGACTCGTCGGAGGCAAGCGAATGGTGTGTTACGACGATCGTTACATTCTTCGATTGGCGGCCGAGCTCGACGGTATCGTCGTCAGTAACGACAATTACAGGGATCTCGCGCAGGAGAGTCCGGAATTTCGTAGGGTCGTCGAGGAGCGAATACTGATGTACAGCTTCGTCAATGATCGATTCATGCCGCCGGACGATCCGCTCGGTAGAAGCGGACCGACTCTCGAGAATTTTTTGAGAATCGGACCACGAAGAACCGATCCGGCACCTCCGTGCCCATACGCCAAGGTAAAAGAACGAATTTCAAACGAAAAAACAAAGAAAAACAACTGGTTTCTAAATTCAATTTATAAACTTTTCACGATACGTTTCTATTAATTTTTTTTGGCGAAACGACAAATATCTAACCGAAATTACTCAATTATCGAATTCTACTGTAAGTACGTATCTTACCAGTGTATATTTATTTATTTTTATTTTTCCTAGAAATGCACGTACGGAAACAAATGTAAATTTCGTCATCCCGAGCGTGGTCCGCATCCTCATAAATCGGTGACCGAGCGTCTCGTCGAGCACGCCCAACGTCATCTTCAAGCTCGTGGGCCCAGTTTGAGCTTGCCACTTCCGTCGGCAACGACAGCCGGTAATGTTCATTCGCAGCATCAGCCTCTGTGCAAAGCGAGATCGGCATTGCCCGTCGTTAAAGCTTCGATATCAGTACCGAAAAGCAGATCAGTGGAAAATGTCACTGCGGACGTGACGATAGTGCCGAGTAACGTTGTTTATGGTCAACAAATGACGACGACACAAAACGCCCAAGGTATCTTAAAGCGATGTCTCAACAGCGCCCAATTATCGGATCAAACCTTCGTATCACGGTTTATTTTTTTGTTTTTTTTTTTCAACGATCCATTCATTTTCGAGTAGAAGCAAAATCTTACAATTGACAGACGCAATTCCGTAAGATTCGGCACTTTCTCCGAAACTTAAGAGAGGGGTAAGGGTTTCAGCGTTAAAAAAAAACACTTGTTTTGCGATTTTTTTTCTCAAATATGGATTGAGCAATTTTATTCGAACCTTTTGTACATTATTGAGCATACTTTTGACAATGTTGTGTAATTTTTTCATGCAGAAATATTGAAGCATAAGCCCGTTTGGAAAAAAAAACAATTTGCGGTGTTCACTATAACTCGGCCGGAAATTATCTGAAAATAAAAAACCATGAAAATTTAGTCAAATTATAATCAAATCTTCCCCCCAACGTTCTCTGATAATTTTTTTTTTTCATTTAAAAATTTTTGGCGGCCATCTAAAGTGTGAACTGTTATTTTCCACGAAAAATTCCGCCATTTTGTGGGTGGGAAACACCCTTAATGTAAAAAAAAAAAATTTAACTAAACGTTGGGGGGAGGTATTTTATATGTAGAAAATGTGTACAAAGTTTGAAATGAATCGGTCAAGTAGTTTTTAAATGGCAGTGAACACGGACTTTGAGAAAGTAGTTTTGAGAAAAACGCGTCTAAAGTTAGCACTGCTAGCCCGACCTCCCGCAGCTGTTAGAGGTATAGCGTTAAAGGCCAGGAGATTAATAAGACAATAACTTCAAGAATATTGCTTAGATCGGTTTCAAATTTTAAGGACATATTCTTGAAATGTTAAACAGTAAGATAAGACAAAAAAAAATTCGATTTTTCGAAAGTGAAAACCCTTACCCCGCCCTTAAGAAACAAAAATATTACTTTTGTTATCGTCTGTCGGTATTTCACATCCCTACTTTTTTTTCTTCAGTTACTCGATGTTTTTGGTCAAAAGCAATTTTTCGATCATCTACTAATTCCTCATGGAAAACCCAATTTTCTGCAATCCAAGTAGTTTCTGAGAAAAGTAGGGATCATTGGCTTCCCGATCGTTGTAGTCTTGTACGGTTTGTTTGTTTCACCCTCAGATTGTGTGAAAATATAATCCACCGCGACAACGAACTTACAAAAATCCTATCGCGAATTTATGTAAATTATTTGTCATTCAATCGTGTCGTACGACGACGAGGAATAAACAAATTTGTTTTATTTTTATTTTTTCCAGGATATCCATCGCCGGTCGGTTGGCCAGCTTCGCGAGTCAACAATCCTGATCCAGAGCCCGCTAATATGCACAGAAAACTACAACGACAGTTGACACTTAATCCGGCGTGTGATCCGAGGCTCTATCAGCTTCGAAGATATCATCAGCAGTCCCAGCAAACATCCCAATTATCGACGAATCAGCAGCAACAAGTTTTACAACAACAGTCCGTTATAAATTCGTCACACACGAATATACAGCATAGACCGCTGGTGAGGCACGCCAGTAACGAGACACCTTACTCGATCGGCATGAAGTGAGTTTTATTGTCACAATTATATTCACATAACTGTTTAAGGGAGGGGTAAGGGTTTCAGCGTAAAAAAAAACACTTTTTTTGCGATTTTTTTTCTCAAATACGGATTGAGCTATTTTATTCGAACCTTATTGTACATTATTGAGCATACTTTTGACAATGTTGTGTAATTTTTTCATGCAGAAATATTGAAGCATAAGCCCGTAACAGAGCTTCCCCCAGAACGTCTTGGAAAAAAAAACAATTTGCGGTGTTCACTATAACTCGGCCGGAAATTATCTGAAAATGAAAAACCATGAAAATTTAGTCAAATTATAATCAAATCTTCCCCCCAAGGTTCTCTGATAATTTTTTTCATTTAAAAATTTTTTGCGGCCATCTAAAGTGTGAACTGTTATTTTCCACGAAAAATTCCGCCATTTTGTGGGTGGGAAACACCCTTAATGTAAAAAAAAAAATTTAACTAAAAGTTGGGGGGAGGTATTTTATATGTAGAAAATGTGTACAAAGTTTGAAATGAACCGGTCAAGTAGTTTTTAAATGGCAGTGAACACGGACTTTGAAAAAGTAGTTTTGAGAAAAACGCGTCTAAAGTTTATGAAGTAAAAAAGTGAAGAAAACATTTTTTTCCAAGACGTTCTGGGGGAAGCTTTGTCACGGGCTTATGCTTCAATATTTCTGCATGAAAAAATTACACAACATTGTCAAAAGTATGCTCAATAATGTCCAAAAGGTTCGAATAAAATTTCTCAATCCATATTTGAGAAAAAAAATCGCAAAAAAAGTGTTTTTTTTTACGCTGAAACCCTTACACCTCCCTTAATAAGACAATGACTTCAAGAATATTGCTTAGATCGGTTTAAAATTTTAAGGACATATTCTTGAAATGTTAAACAATAAGATAAGACGAAAACAAAAATTCGATTTTTCGAAAGTGAAAACCCCCTACCCCGTCCTTAACCAATTACTAGTAACAGAATCTTTTGAGAATCCTTTATTCAGTATTGTTTTGGGATGAAGAAAAAAAACCGAAATTTTTCAGTCAATAGAATCAGGACGTTTCGAGTACAGGAAGTTTTTTCGAAAAGCGCGAAATGAGAAAATGCACATTTTTTATGTTTTTTTTTCTTCTCTAAATTACAAATTTTCTCATTGTTTCCTCATTATTTTTCCATTTATCAACTTATTACACAAAGAAGCCATCAGAATGATTCTGTATGAGAAAAACGAGCTTTGTGTAAGAAAAATAAAAGGATAGAGAAAGCGGGGCAAATTTTTAAATCAACATTTTTCGACTTTATCGTTTCTTTTAGATGGGAACGACCGGAGCATCCGAATCATCAGCACGTAACGCGCATAGCATCGGCGCCGGATTCGTACCGAGGTTGGCCACCCCGTGGCACGAATCTCTCGGTACCAACGCGATGTCATCGTCTCGGTACCTCGGACCCGCAATTAAATTTATTGCGTTCGCCACCGGGACCGAGTCTACGCGCGGCATGGGGTGCACAGACACAGGACGCACGCAGACGACTTCACTATCATCTCGCTAATATATTCCCGGAGGAACAGGTACAGGCTGCTATGGCATTGAATCCTCACGAGACGGATCCTCAACAAATTTGCGCCTCTATACTCGCGATGTTTCCCAAACCGTAGGAAAACGAAGGACGAACAATATCACGAGATTTCCGGATAATTTTCTATTCGGAGAACTTTTTTCTTGTTCGAGATATTCCTCGATCGCGCGCAATAACAATTGCGCACTGAGGCGAGGCGAGCAAAGTGATTGAAGGAAGAGATTTTTTTTTTACTCTTCGAGCCTCGGTCCAATGTGATAACCGACGATTCATCGGATTTAATATGACACTCTCCGTGAGAGTGACGAAGAGACAAAAAAAAACACAAGCATTAAGTGAACGGCATCGTTTTAGTTCCCAAGTCGTAGAGAACTAATGTATACAGCACAATATCGTACCGAATGGTTCAATTTTCCATTCGCCGAGATACCACTTGACGAAAATTAAAGAAAATGTTATTATTATCGTTACGGATTATATTAGAATGTCGTTCGATTGATGTTCTTCCCGGTTTTTGTAAGACTCGGAAGAGGCTAAACACTAACGAAAATGAGAGAGTGAGCTAAATTTTCCCAATTCAAACTTCCTCGAGGACGCTTCGATGGAAACAAGTCTTTTCATCTTCCGTCATGTGACGGAAGATGAAAATCATCTTTCGTACTTGTGAAATGTTTGTTGCAAATTATTTTCAGGTTTTTGTCTAATGCGTAGAAGCTTTGTTCCGAATTTATGGAATTCAATGACATTTTTTACCGTAATTACCGGAAAATTTTTTAAACATTTTATTATTTTTTAACAACGAGGTAGGATTCAGCCTCGTTAAGAAGCTTCAGTGGTAGTTACGTCGATTATGTTATTGAGCCTTTAAAAATTGTTTGTATGCATTGTTGAGGTGGAAAATGTACAACGGAACAATTTATAGAAAATTAACTCGTTTTTTTAGAAGTCAAATTTGTAATATATCGTTTAATGATTAAAAATCGAAACAATTTTGACGACTATATTTCGAAAAAACTGGAAAAAACTGGTTTATGAGTATTTTCGAAAATACTCGATCTCCATTGTGTCCAACGGTGAAAAGAAAATTTATTTTTTCTTACTTTTGGAAAAATTGTACAAACAACTTTTTCGAGGCTCGGCGGATGATTAATTTTACTATATCGCTGAATTCGTTGTAATCTGACGAAGGCTATCGCACATTGCTATAAAGATGAAAAAAAAAAAAAAAATAAGGTCAGTGATCGTTCGACTCGAAAAGTCGTTCGGAAAATCTGTATATATATGTGTTATATATAAATTAATGTTGATACGATGATTGCCGGGTGTAGAGTGAAAATTGTACACTTCGACGTACCGCGTTATCGTGGTCCAGTACGAAGTTTATTATCGCATGAACGGATCTTTAAAAGAAAAAGAAAAAAGAAGGGATAAATGAATTTTTTTTTGAAGCACACCTCGTTGCTCTCTTCCGGCTAGCTAAATCACGGTTAGCGTCGAGCGAGAGAGCATTGCGTATTGTTCAAAGTTGATCTGATGAAATGTCACGATTTTGTTTGTTATTTTTTTTAAATTAATATTAACAGCTGGCGGCAGACCAGGGCATTACGATGAGAATTAAACCTTTTGTTTAATTTTAATTTTTCTTTACATACAGTACAGAACGTGAAATTATTTGTTATTTTTTGTTTTTACTCCAACATTCGTTGGACGACGAACGGAATGAAGGGAGGTCAAGGTGGAATTTACATGACTCACATTGAGTCTTCGACGTTTTGGTAGCGTACGAAAAAAAAAACTACTTTTAATGGTCTCCTTCAAACGGCATTCTTTTTATTCGTGGTCGAACATCCAAAAAAGCTTTGAAATGCAAAATACATTTTTTACCGTTTTTCTTGGTGTTTTTTTTTAGTTTCATGGAAAACGCGTTATTTTCATCGATGTAAGAGCACCCTTTTGAATGACACTTTTGAAAATTAACGTAGAGATTGAGAATCGAAGTATGAAGAGATATCTACAGAACCAATCCGTGCACATTTATGGCGGCTGTGAATTACGTTTGCTTGTGACGAAGTAAAAGCGCGAAGGAACAGTTCACTCGCGCACTCCCTTTGTACAATGATCGTTATACATATTAATATTTCATACAGCGTTTTAGAACATTTTTTTTTGTTTGTTTTTCTCTATGACAGGAACCTCTCAATGTCGTGACGAGTGTCGGGGATATTCCTATTGAATTTGACTTTTTCAAAAATCTCATTATTTGTCGAAGATCTGTATTTTTTTAAATTATGAATTACTAGTTACTGCGAGTGTCTGTAATTTTTTAGAATTTTTTTGTCCCTAAACGTGGTTAAACAATGCACCATGGAATTTTGCGTTTTTCAATGAAGTTCAATTTCGCACAAACCCAAATAGTATTCTGCCAAAGTGTGAATGTACGAAAATCATGCGCCACAAACTTGTTGAAATAATATTGATTCTTTGTTAAAAATGTTTATAGGCACATTAATGACCTTATTCTCGTTGTAAAATTATAAACACAATTTTATCATTCATAATAAATGGGGATGTTCGAATCTCGTAATTTTTCGACACCATATTAACGGTATAAAGTCCAAAATCGATGAAATTAATTTGTTTTTTTTTAACTAGATATCGAAAATGATAATTGTCAGTTCTATTTCATCGTTGAATTCTCCGTCCATGAGAAAAAAAGGAAAATCATTGTGATTTAATCGTCTGATGAAAAAGCATCGTTTCAGTTCGACCCGCACGAAAAATTAAAAAATAAGGTAATGAGTTGAACAAGTCAAATGCAGGGGGAATACTTGAAAAATATGTATACGACACACACGTGTCGCCAATCACGAGTACATTTTTTTTAAAACTAATCGTCATAAACAAAGAATTTATTTATATCCAAATTAAACGTCGTACTGATATTTGATTTCACCGAGAAATCGTACTCCCAAGAATTACACGTCTTATAGAATATAAGTATATACCTGTGCCAAACGAGCAATCGAGTGAAAGCGAAAATCAGTACTCGGGAGCTTTGAAGGTACCCTTTGTCTTCAATTGTTCGTTTTTTTTACTTCTGTTTTGTTTTTTTCATTATTTCCCTATTAATAAGATAAAAAAAAACTTTAATATATGTATATGTGTAGTATATATGTATAATTTAAGTATGTACGTATACTCGGCATATAAAATCGGGGATTGGGTTGCGTTCGAATGAAAGACTTTTAAATATACTATTGTTTAATTAATTATGAATAATTGTTGTAAGAATATGAAAATTATTATTTTTCCCAAGTAACCAAGGATAATCGAGAATTATTATTTTTCTGGCATCGAATGTAAATGGTTTTTTTTTAAGAATAATTATTCATAATTTATTTAGTGAAAAAGTATTCAATGGTTTTTCATTCAAAAGTTGCTCATCGCTGTAATAAAATGCAATACTGTGTATTGCTGAACTATAGGAGTCACTAAAGTATCTATAGCGACTCCTATTCTCGGTACGTTATTCTTTAACAGCGAAAAATCTTCATGTTCAATGATAAAATATCATCAGTGCGTTCGCTTCTTTTCTTTCAGCCCCCCCCCCCCCCCCCCCCCGAATACAGGAAAACAGAAAGTTAATTGTCAATCGATCATTGTAACTTATTTTCTCTCCGATCGTTTTTTTTTCTTGTACACGAACAGTACAGTTGAACGTTTTCTTTTTTCATCGTACATACGAGAGACGCAGACAACAAATATTATTATGTTAATAGTATATCAAATATTATATATATATATGTGTATATATATATATATAGAAAATTTGTATCAATGTTATTGCCAATGGATTGTGAAATAAATGTTTTTTTTTCTACTTACCGCAGGTTTAATAATTTCGCCCGACGGAAAGATCGCAACGAAAAAGAAAGTCAGTAAACTCAGATGTCGAGGTGTTTGACATTTTATTCGGATTAAAAATCCCCACGAACAATTTGGGGCTTTATTTTTCTTGTTTTGACACAAAGCCTCTTCGATACGAAATCAACGAGGTCGATGGGATAATGAATACAAAAAAAAAACATGTTTTATGAAAAACGCCCTCGGACTGTAAATCGCACTTTTTCACGACAATAATTCGTTTTATAAACATACATGATTCTTAAAACTAGAAGAAAAAAAAGGGCGCACGCGAAGATCAATTGCGACGCTCAAACACGAGAAACAATTGAAAAGAAAAAAATGCAGTTTTGATCGAGTCCACGAGGTTACGAGCAGGTACGTTGCTTTTTTTTCTTCCTTGCTATTTGGTAATGATCTTTCCTATCGGCAATCCTATCCGGTATACCGTATGTGAAATTTAATTGGCATCTCGGAACCGTTACGAATATTACCTTGCAATCAGAAATATATATATATATGTATATATACATATGTATATAGTTTTTTGTTTTTGTTTTTTTTTCGTTAATATAGATATCGCGCAGTACGGGAAACATAGTCATTGATGTTTCGAGGTCCAAGGGAAAGTATTTTATGCAAATTACAAAAGTAAAGTGCACGCATTGCCTATATTCATTTCGTAATCGCGATGATACACGTTTCATCAGAAATTCTCGGCTTCTTGCCACGCGAAAATAGAAAAGAAAGAAAAATCATAATTATTCGTCGGAAGTCCAAACTCATAGTATTCTCTCATAAAACAGGATGTACGCCTGGGCTCGTAGTACGGTCGCTTCGTCGACCTCCACTAATCTGAAATAAATGAATGTTGATAAAACAATCCTTCGAACAACCAAGTTTATTAATTTCCAGTCGATTCAATGTAGATGAAACCAAAAAATTATTTTTACACCCTGAAGAAAGTAAAAAATCGACGATTTGAAAATTGCACAATGTTTCCCGATATTTTGTTCAAATGAACGACTCTTACAAAAAAAAAAAAAAAAAAAAAATCAAATTTCCATAAAAAGTTAACACCTTAAGGTATTTTCGACGAATTTAATACCAGACATCCTGCTCTCAGGGTCTATGTATGTTTTTAGCTCGATGGTTCAAAATTTATTACGTTCTTTTTTTCGCAAAATTCAAAATCCCATAAAAACTCGAATTACAGATAACTGGGGCTCAAGCTATGGCCACTCAATTTTTGAAGGTATCATTCGCTGAGAAAGATTCTTTTGAAAAATAATTCTCGCACTCGAACGAGTATCGGATACCCTTAAATTTTTTTTTTTTCGAACGAACCTATTCTACTTTTGTGTGCTTACCTCGAATCGGAAACGTGGTACCAGTTACCGGGCGGTGGTTGAACGTTGCAATTTGCTTCCGCGTGGTCACCCTCCGAATCTGAACTCGAGGGGCTCGAATTTTCGGCTGACTGGTTGCTGTCCTTTGACGGTAAAAAAGCCCATCTAGGATCGTCCGGTGCTAGCGGTGGTCTCGTCTTAAACAATAAAATTCACCAAATCACATAACAGGATATAAAATAAAAAATTATTTTATAATTTTTTCCACGAACAATTGACAATTGGCTCGTGCTCTGTTTGTTTCTCTTTCTCTCTCTCTCTTTACCTTCACATAGGCAACATAGTGACCGCCGTGAAGATTCCCACTGTGCTCGACAACGCCGTAGAGCGAATAAATTTTTGGCTTTCCAACGCCTTTCGAGACTGGCGCAAGATCCAACAGAAGCGGAAACGCCACGTGTTTCGTTAGTTTTCGAAAGCCCGTTCGCAACGATTGAAACGATTGAAATCTCTTTAAATGGAGTATAAGAACGGCTGGTACTTTTGATACGAGATACTGCTTCGTACTCGGTGTGCACACCATTTTCGTCGAGCCTTCCTTACCCTGAGACTGAAAAAAAAAACGTATCCTTGATGTAAACTTCATTTGTCACAAAAGTTGTGCTTTCACATAGAGAAACCTTTGTTTTCATGACTTTTGTTTTTCGAGTTGTATTGCGAGTTTCAAACCCCCACCTTTTTTTTTTCTTTATCCAAGTTCAAAATTCGTTTGAAAGCACTGTGCCCATTACCTTGTTCTCTCGGGCGGTACAAGCCTCACAGCCGACTTTGTTGCTACCGCTCATAAATTCCAAAGCGGTGAATTGATTGAGACAAGACTGAATCGAACAATCGCCGTCTGTAGTATGATAACGATTTCGTTGGCTGCTCGGTGTAACTGCCACTTTCGATAATCCTACTATTATGTCAGCTATCCCGTTTTCCGGCGTCACTTCCGGCTTTGCTAAAATGCTCGTGGTCGATTGTTCGTTTTTATTGTCAGCCGATTGATTTTCCTGATTCTCAATCGGTTGGTCTACTTGATTCTCAACCATCTGAGATTCAGGCGTTTCTTCGTCGGCGAGCATCAAATTCCTGTCGAAGAATTGCGCACGAATTAGCAATAACTGTAGTGTTTTTGTGTGTCGATCGAAATACTTGTGTCCAGGCCCGAATGATTTCAGGCTCGTTTCGGAAGCTTTCAAAACTTCTTCCACGAGGAATTGGAATTTTTCGAATGATTCAAACGTTACAAACTAGTAAAAAGGAGTATCAAGCTAAAGAAACGTTTAGGGCTCATCGTCATATTTTTTTTAGCTTTGATGATTTTCGCAAAATGAGACAATGTGTAAATTTGATATGCATGTTTTTTTTTGTTCTGCTTCAGAAAAGAGACAATTTTTTTTTTTTGAACGTACACAACAAGATTACGCACATGCGCGTTCATTTCGATGCATCAAGATAAAAATAGGCCTAACAAAATAACTCTAGAGAATCTACGGTATCTTGTTCTTGTGTAACAACGAAATTAAAAAAAATCGCTTCTTTTCATCCCTTAATTCTGTATTATTCATAATTCTCGTATAAACACGGGAAACCCGACGTACCTCGATGAATTCATATTAATTAATCGTAGTTCGTCCGTGACTTCCGTGTCATTATCTAAACAGGAATTCGATTTTTTCTTAACTCCGGGCTCTTCGTCGATAGCGCTCGAGATTGGACTGGTCGGACTGTCTTTGGACGTTACAGGACTGCTAACAGAACTAATCGTCGCACCCTCGTTACTCAATTCCGAATTCACGCTCGATGATTTCGGCGGCTTGAGCGCCATGACTTCCGTCCATTCCGCCAGTCCCGTTGACGTCGCGGCCGGAGTCAACGGCAAATTTCCATTTATCGAGGTGCCATTAAGTTCGCATTGGCTAATTGGATCTTTCGATAAATCGTGATCACTCGAGGAAACGGAACTCGTCACGGCCGAAGCCTTTTCCGAACTGTAATCGGACTCGGCGATCTCCGATGCCGATACATTGTCCTCGACATCGGTGTCTCTCTCTGAAATATTTCATTATTGAACATGGGCGGAAAAAAAACTTGATAAACAATTATTTTTTCTTTCGCGTACTACATTAACGCGATTGAATTTTTCTTTTGCTTCCTCATAAACAAAGCTATGTTCTCGTGAGAAACAAAAGTATCGAGATATTCGTACCGGAACGTTGATTATATTCCAAAAAGTTCTAAAATGATATTTAGAAAAAATGTCTGGATGCGTGTGACTTTGTTTGTAATTTGAATTTTTATGATATTTTGAATTTTTTTTTAATCCTCCTCTCACGTAGTAATTCAAATTTTGAGCTATCAAGATGAAACTTTGTACGTGCATAGTTACGAGAATTGCTTGAGGTGTTTACTCCGGGCGAAAATTGACATTTTTTTTAAACGCCAATTAATGCACAATATTTTTTTTAAAACATCGGGCAACACTGTGAAGGATTGAATTTGCAGATTCATTTTGTTTACCTATTTCTAAAGTAAAATTTCCGAGATGTTGCTCTTCGAATATTCTATTAGTGTTCGACGTTGAGTCGCAACGACCGCTTGCTATAACCTGCCTTCGCGAATGCCGATGCGATTTCGTTGCCGCGCATTTCGCCGTTGTGTCGATTTCATTATTCGTCGTCGGGATAGTCGATATGTTGTTGATCATCGAGTCGAACGGATCTTCGAACGTTTTGTTTTTTCTTCTGAAACAAGAGTCTAGCCTCAATGACGATTCCCTCGTGCGCAATTTCCGTACGATTTACCGTATGATTCAAAAATTCTTATCGTGTCACATCGAAGAAAAAAAAATTTACTGATGGAAAATATTTGAACAAAGCTGCGGAAAGTTTTTTTTTCTAATCCAAATAATCGAACGTTCTTTACGAAATGCTGATTTTTAAAGTGCATACATTTGAGACCTTTAAAAAAAATACCCAATTTTATATCCACACAAAGAAAATGGTTAATTTTCTAAGAAACGATTTTCCTTACTTGAGAACCGGTGGTTGAGGTTTATCGGCCATAACCGGGAGACTTAGATCCAAGAATGGCTCGGTACGTTGCGACGAGTGATGACACTCGAGGCATTCGAGGGTGGAGACGAGTACACCACGAAAAACTACTTCGGGACCGAGCAAACGAGCACCCGCTTGTCTACCGTAAAATTTTAGATGTGCCTTGTGCATATCGTTGACGGAATTGGGTTTCACGGGAACCGGAATTCCAATGTGTTTCAAGATAACAGCTTGATATCTCTGAACAAGAAATTTTATGATGAACATATCGGCGATTCGAATACGAGAAAAAAAAAATTAACTAAGCATGGTATTCCGTGACTTTGCATTAATTACCCGAAGATCCTCGTTTCGAACGAGTTCCAGCAGATGCCTAAGAATCTCGTGAGAATCGTGCTGACCACCGTCCATGCATTGCATATTTTTTTTCTTGAAACTAGCTAAAAGTTCGTTGGGCGTAAAAATCTGACGGGATTTCATGCTCTGCATTGTTTTGAGAGTTTTGCAGAGTATCGGTGTAAACTCTTCCCAACCGCCCAAAATTCCCTCGATCGGTGGCTTTGGAAAAATGCGTTTTGTCAAAAAAAAAAAAAAAAAAACAGCACAAAAGCCGTATATTCGTTATCATTCGTTAATCGTTATATCGTTACCAGATCTGTTTCCTCGGAATCGTCGGGAATCTTGCACTTTCCACCAGGTAGAACGAAACTTGCGCCTGGTTCTTGAAGATCCTCGAGTACTTTAACGAGAAATGGCGTTTGAGAGAGACACTGAAGGACCGCGTTGAAGAAACATGTATTACCTAAATTCGTCAAACCCTGCAAAAAAAAAACAGTATTTATCTTCAATTGTTGTATCAATACAATTTATTGAAAAAAATAATACTAACAACGATGGACATTTTCAATTAGGCATTCAAGCGCCCGTTTTACGAATAATATTCATGGAAAACTTACCACTACCCTCGTCAGTCCGTTGAGTGATAAATTTGACTTGTCAAAATTCTCGTTATCATTCGCCTGCGCGAATGGCAGTGGTATAGGTTGATGAGAGACGGGCGATAACAAATAATCTTTTTTCTTCATCGATCTTGAATTATCGAGTAACTTGAGTGATTCTACGATCCTGAGTAATTGATTTCTGCGGAATAGAAAAGAAACGCAATGACAATAAAAATTTTTCTTGCGTCAGTCCGCTAGATCCGTAAAGAATGGAAAAAAAAATTATTCCCCAAGCCCCGATAAAACAGTGTACACGACGACTATTGAGCCAACCAACCTAGAATTGCCGGTAACTTCGATGTCACAGTAATAGCACCATATATTCCATTTTTGAGTATTCGCTGCGACGCAATGATTGTTCTCCATCATTGACTTGGAGTGTTCCAATGCGTGCGATTTTTGTTCTCTGCCACAGCCCTGATGTGCGCAGCGTAGACAAATCCACAGCGAGGATGGTGCAAACTGTGCCAACCAAAAATGATATTAAATTTGAGAGAGATTTGCCTATGTCCAATAACGTTTCTTTTCTTTTATGATAAATGTTGATACGACTCTCATATACAAATTTCAATACATTTTAGAAACAATTAGCTTATCAGAAAATTTGAATAAAAAATATATTTTGTAGCGCTTTAGTGGCGCTAACCCTTTGAGGTGTCCTATCACGTTTTTTGAGCCTCTGGCGAGTTGTCGTTGAAAGTTATAAGATATGGAATGAGGATTCTTCTAATTGATCCGTAAGGAAATACGTTGACTAGTTAAAACTGTGACAACACTTTTCTAACAGTATGTTTCAAATATACTTTTCTTGAGCCAAGGTTAAGTTGAAATATATGAAAATTATGAAATTGTATTGTTAAAGGCTCTATTTCCCCTGAACTGGTATAAATAAATAAATAAACAGTAAAAGATAGATCGATGAACAGACCTCTTCTTCGTCGGTCGTTGCTTCGCCGCATGGTAAATTCTTGCAAGCCTTACACTCGCTGTCGAGAGTAGATTTCTTGAAGTATTTTTTGAAATTCAACTTGGTTTTGCTGAGAATTTGACAAGCGTGCGGACAGCGATCTCCTGTTGCGAAAAATCGAAATGATTTCGTGACGAAAGGAAATTGTTAAGACGAAACTAGACAAGTGTGAATTGTGAAGTTGAAAAAAAAGTGAAAAAAAAAGGGAAGGAAAAATTTCTAACCTGAATTCATTTTGTCTCCGGATTCCGAGGAATCGTCGCTCACTTCGTTTATATGGGCATCTGGCTGACGATTGTGTCGCTTTCCACCCATTTTATTTCTTCACTAAATACAATTTTCGTCTATCGATGGTAATAAATAATGGGTTAAAACTACTAGAAACTCTTGAAACGTTCTGTGTTAACACATTTTCTGTGTTTTTCTTTTTTCTGCTTCACGTTTTCCACCGCGCGCGGCCACGTTCGATATATATAATTTCGTCTGAACAACAATGCTTCGTGTTGCTTTTTGTATAGCTGTGTGTGAAAAAAATCCGTGATTTCACGGTCGTCGCTGGACACTCGCGAATACGTATTATCACAATTTAGACAGTCTTTTTGTTTTTTTTTTTTTTATCTAATTAACCGTCACGTAAAAAGCACGTTGTAGAAGATGAGAATATATAGGGCAGCTCCCATTATTGCAACCTCATGGCTTTTGACAATGGCAGTTGTGCACTTGTCAAGGATTCCTACGATTATGTACTCAATTTGACTCAATTGTACTTTCTAGTCGCGCGGGGATCACGATTTCTCTCGATAAAGTCGGGTATCTTCTATATTTTCTCTTTAATCCTTGAATCCTTAAGACTATTTACACACTACGTCAATTGCCAACGGTCGACATTTTTTTCACACCAAACTTTATCCCAAACTTTTGTGTATCCTCCGTATCACACGATGGGGTAATGAGGGTCAGTATACTTTCTAAATGAAAGGCCAGGACGAGCAGAAAGGAATAATCCGACCCTGATTACCCCACTGCAATAACGCCTATTATTGAAGATCCTTATTAGTCCACTGTAATTTTCATCCTAGAGCAATGAAAATGAGGAATTACACGAGTTTACCGCGATAGAACTTATGAAATATTGCGACGGGGTAATACAGGTCATTGCGCGCAGTAACGAGAGTTGCATTCTATGTGGGGTAATCAGGGTCCCTCTGTCGTTCCTCGCTAGCCGCCATTCATAATTGAATCTATTTGCGTTATATACTTTATAATTTTTAATGTATCGCTGTTTGGAATAGAAAGATACATCGAAAAATTATCTTTATTATTAGTTTTTCAGAGGTAAATAGATATCTTAGTTATCGGTGGCCGATAAGTAAGGACATCGGTGCACGTGTCGAGGCACTAGCGGCGGGACGGAATCGGTCTTAACCGAACCTAAGTTTTCGTGCTACATTTAGGTTTTTCTTGTATGCGAATTAATGACATAAAGCAAAGATCGAATATGGTCAATATCATAAAGTGTATCATAAATATTGCGTTTATTTCGTGAAATAAATTTTTCTTCCCTTATGACTAGTGCTGTCCCTAATGGTGAAGGAAGGAAAGACGCGACGGAACCAACATACAACGGTTAAATTCAGTCGGTGCACGGTCACGTAGCATTTATCCGCTCCTCGCGATATATATGGATATATGAAAGTGAAAATATGATTCTTTGAAAATTGTGTGGAAAGTACATATGTAATAAATGTCTTGAGACGCTGCCGCGTCTCTTGATATTTACATCCAAAATCACGTGCGCGATTCTTGGCTGGGGGTAATTCGTGGTGTCGTAAAATGAAACATGGCTGCCGGCCGGTCAGTTAGCCGGTGTCGAGCGGAGAGGTCACTGACATTCTCTCTACTCTGTCGATAAACACTTTCGTCTTTCAGTGTTGTTTACGAGTTTGGTGCGATTAGAAAACAGGGGCAGAAGGGAATTGGCAGTAAAATCTCGAAGTCAAGGACGTACGAGTGAGTACCCCGTTTATTTGCCGCGAAAAAAATCACAAGCAATTTGCAGGCATACTGTAAATAGATATTCGAGCATTTTTACCGGTTCGATTATACGTTTTGACCCATCAACGAGTATACTGTGGGTCAAAAAAGTATTCATACACCTTGTTTTTTTGCGATGACTTTATAGGCATAAGCGATACGCAAAGAAAGCCAATTTTATTCAATAGTACATCAGGTGCAGAGATAAACTGCAAAAGAAGAAGTTTTTCCCAGGGATAATAGAAGAATTATGCCAAAAAAACGAACATTTTCGGGCAACACAAGTATTCATACACTTACGATTATAGTGAAAACCTACATCATCATAGTTGTTAATTATAACTAACATTTGGTGCGCATCCCTTTTGCTTCAATTATGGCCTCGAGTCTCTTAGGCATGGATTCTACTAGCTTTTGCGTTCTTTCTTTTGCTATTTTCGTCCATTCTTCTAAAAGCACTCTTTGGAGATCGGATTTGTTTGTTATTTTTCTTTTTCTAATTTCTACATTTGCGGACATTATAGAGTAACCATTCCCTCGTTTTCATGGCAGTATGTTTCGGGTCGTTATCTTGTTGGAAGTAGAAATTTCCATCCAGGCCCATTTTATCTACACTTGCTTTCAAATTGCTGCGCAACACGTCGGTATACTTCTGGGCATTCATTGTACCATCTATAAAAGCCAGATTACCAACGCCACAATATCTCATACAGCCCCCCAAACCATGACGCTTCCTCCGCCGTGCTTACAGTCGGTATTAAATTTTTCTGCCGGAGCTCGGTATTTGGTTTCCGCCAGACGAATTTTTTTCCATCGGACCCGAAGATGTTGAACTTCGATTCATCGTAGAATACGACACGTTTCCAAAATTCTATAGATTTTTTTACGTGGGTTTTTGCGAAACCTAAACGTTTTTCTCGATTTATATTATTAATTAATGGTTTTTTACGGGCAGTTCCGCCGTATATTTGGGCAGAATGCACAACGTTTCGAATAGTCTGGGAACACACGCTCTTCGCCGATGTTGACGCGACATCATTCGCTAAACTGCGAGCACTTGTGAACGGTTTTTTTGTAGCCTCTGTAACAATACTCCGACGCTCTCGTACCGTTAGTATTCTCGGTCGACCGGTTCGTGGCTTATTTTTTGTGCTGTTTGTTCTTTCGTATTTTTTTATTATCTATTGCACTGTTGCGAAACTTAGATTTAGTTCTTTACTAATTTTTCGATAACTTTCACCGCGTTTCCGAAGAAAAATCACTCTATCTCGCATGGATATTGATATTTCGCTTTTCTTTGCCATCATGTCTGTTCAGAGCTTGAAGCTCTACTACCGCATGGAATAGGTCAAAACCATTGTGTAAACGAATACTTGTTTACATTGTACGCAGAGGTCAGACCGTCCGTGAGTGAATATCGAGGTTTAGCAGCTCAATCGTAAGTGTACGAATACTTTTTTGGCCCGAAAATTTTCGTTTTTTTTGCATAATTCTTCTATTATTCCTGGGAAAAAATTCTCCATTTGCAGTTTATCTCTGTATCTGATGTACTATTAAATAAAATTAGCTTTCTTTGCGTATCGCTTATGTCCATCAAGTTATCGCAAAAAAACAAAGTGTATGAATACTTTTTTGACCCACTGTATGCTTCCAGAAACACTTACGTCTATTTCGCGCAGACTTTTTCAACAGTAATTATCTTAAAAAATGTCAAACATTCTTTATGGTTTTGCCTTCAGTTTTTTACTATGGAAAAAAAACGTTATACAGAAATGGTGGGATGAAAACATTTCGCAATAATGAAAATAGTGATTATGCAATAGGTTTCGCAAACCCTTTACGCGCCTATATTCCAACGATGGAACTTTTTTTCAATAAGTCGGATATTGTTCATGTCCGCCAATTTGTAGCGTTAAGTCTTAACGTTTCATTGTGAAAGAAACAATTCTTTTTGGAACAGTTTGATGAAGATTTTTTTTTGCAAAAATGATAATAGTCGGTAACGAAGTAATTGTCGTTTTTACTCTTTGCAAAATTTACAGGTATTCTTCGAAAGTCTACTCTCTTTGTTCAATGCATGTTACATAAAAAATGATTATTTTTTCAAAGGTTTTTTCTTTAAGTATGAAAAATGTTCTTTGCAAAAATTTCGATGAAAAAATGCAATAATTAAAGTAGCAAGAGAGCAATTTTAGAGTTTTAGATACTTTTGTTTTTGACTCTTGTTTTTGATCATTGAAGATTTGAACCTTTTTCTTGTCCATCTCAAAATAAGTTACGGAGTAAACAAAATTTTCAAGACTCTGCTCTGAACATATCGGACTAATTCAAAGAATAATAATTTAAAAGAAAAAGTAAACAACTCAGCCAGGAAATATCGACAAATTGTATTGTTAAAGCACACAAATTCGCATATTTTTTTTTTTATGTACACGTTACAATAGCTCTTACTCGAAAACACGACGTCAGTCGCGAGTCAAACATCAAACCGCACTTTACTTGCAACATATCGTTTAACGATAAAACTTCACAACAAAGTTTTTAAATAAATTTACAATATTTACAACAGCAGCTAAAAGAAAACGGAAACTATTCATATTTACACGGGCGCATACAAATTTGCCGCCAATTCGCACTTTCACCGGTAGATGGCGCTGGCAAAAGAGCGCTCTTTTCAGATTTTAATTGTTGCTCTCGCGCCCATCGCTTCACGCGGGAAATGTCCGACATTTTTTTTCCTTTTTTGTCAATCATTAAGCGAGATTAGCGCTTTCGGGTTTGTAGTTCTGAAACATATTGTGTCCGTTGATGTGTTGTGGCTGATTCGGTGGTCTCGGTGGTTTGCTCGGTGCGGCGAGAAGTCGACTCCATGCCCGACATGTTTTTCCCGACCATACCCACATACCGGAAGTGACACCAACGACGAGCGAGAGAAATAGCCTCAAGAGAGCAATTTCCAAACCGGCAGCGCGATAAACCGGACCGGGCACGCAATTTTGCGCAGCTCGGCAATCGAGCGCGGCCAATAGTGCCAATGTTCGCCATCTTGGCCTCACCGAAGATTCGTGCAACGCGCATGCCAGACCCCCGAGCGCCGGAAGCGCGTAAAGAAGGGCAAATATTCCCAAACGCGTCATAAGCCTCTCCAGTTTCGTTGCGCTACGTCCGGCCGCTCTTACCGCTCGTCTTACGCGAACGAGGGCGCTACCGGCCACACTACCGAGCGCACAGCCCAGAAGCAACAGTATACCGTGCGGCAGAACCTCCAACCATATTGCCGACTCGTCGGATATCTGACAGAGGCCCGTTAGCTCGTCCGCCGAGACACTTCGCGATAACAGCGTACCTGAAACATAATAAAATTCGAATTAATCATTTTTTTTTCTTCTTTTAATTGAAGGATTGAATTTTCGAATGATTCACAATTTGCGAAAGCTTGAGGAATACTTGAAAGATTCACGATTTCAAAAAGCTTGAACATTCTTTAATCCTCCATATTGAGTATTTTAGTAAGAGTAAAGAAGAAAGATTATTTTCGTTCGCGAGGGGAAATTTTGGAATTTTCGAAACGAAAAGAACTTGGAATATTGATATTTTTTAATACTTGTAGTTTACATAAGGGAATTTTCGCCTCAATGAAAATTCCAAGAAAGTAGTAAGTTCTAAATCTGTTTCTGGCATGATTCCATAATGACTCTTGCAAAGTTTCAAGATCATTCTAAATCCTAAAGAGAAAAATCGGTGAAAAATATTTTCATTTCACGCGCTATAATTATGATAAAATCGGCTGGTACCTCCGGTTAATAAAATCGGAAGACCCCAAGCAACCGCGTGAAGATACGTGGCGATATTGTGAAGTGCCTCGCTGCTCCATTCGTTTCTCGCGCTAAGTAGCCAACAGCCACAAAGAATGGTCCACCACATGCTGCTCGCGAGCGCCAAATAATGTTTCGCGAGCCACCAGATGGCGCAGGGAATACTTCTAAGTCCATCGTGTACCTATAACACAGAATTACCAAAATTTAAAAAAAATTGACAAAACCACAAAATAACGATAGACGAAATTACGTAAATAAAAATGAACGAAATGACAGAACAACAATAGACAAAATGATGAAAATAAAAAATGCAGAAAATCACCAAAATGAACAATGAATCGAAACGACAAAAATAAAAAAATACAAAGAATTGGCAAAATAAGAAATGAACGATAACACAAAAATGAAAATGTCGTAAATGAAATTCTAAATGAATTAAATAAACAAAATTAGCGTCAACGAAATCACTGAAGTTATAATGATGGAAATAAAAATGGCATTTTGACAAAAACTTACGGGCACGTAAGACGGTCCGTCGATTTGACTCGCGCAGCTTAAATTTTCCGGACCGATCGCGCCGCGTATGATAAATAGAATTGACACAAGATTGTAGCACAGAGCCAGAAAGACAATGGGCCTTTCGGGATAACGAAATCTCGATGGTTCGACCCAGAATGTGAGAAGAGTGAAGAGGGTGGAGAGAAAACACAACCATGCCCAACCGGTCATCCAACGTACAGCGAATCTTTTGTCCTCGCCACGATAATAAGCGTCGGCGCCGCAACGTGGTGTGCAAGATATCTGAAAATTTTATTTCAAACGATCGTCAATCGAATAATCGATATTATAAAAAACATTATTATATTGATATTTATTAAAATTAAAAAAAATTATTTACATATTCTGACATGAATTATCACTAAAAAAACAATAATGATAATTATTATAATTATTATAATTATTAATT
The DNA here is from genome assembly GCA_958009045.1 of Oxytorus armatus. Classification (NCBI taxonomy): domain Eukaryota; kingdom Metazoa; phylum Arthropoda; class Insecta; order Hymenoptera; family Ichneumonidae; genus Oxytorus; species Oxytorus armatus. The sequence continues at coordinate 13,124,327 of OY253746.1, read as the reverse complement.
AAATGTTAGTTACTAGTATTATTATCGTTCTTTTTGAATTATCATCATTACGACATTTAAATGACTATTTAAACTTCGCAATGATGATAATTCGAAAAGTAGCGATAATAACTATTCTAAAAATTGTAACAACATTAATTTAACGAGAATAACATTAATCATTTTTTTAATAACAATAACTTTGAAAGATTCATTATTTCAAATGATATTCAATGCGAAAGAAGATTTTTAATCCGGAATAACATTAATCATTTTTTAAATAATCATAACTCTGAACGAATAATCATTTCAAATGATTTTTCACGCGAAAGAAAAATCATCGAATGAAAATTCATGTACAATAACGATTAACGATTATTCCCAAATAATTACAATAGTAATTTTCAATAAATAACGATCACAATTATTAATTAAGTGTTAATTACTGTTATTATTATAGTTCTTTTTCGAATTATCATCATTACGAAATGTAAATGACTATTTTAACTTCGTAATAATGATAATTCGAAAAATGGCGATAATAACTATTCAAAAAATTGTAACGAAGATAATTTAACCAGAATAACATTAATCATTTTTTTAATAATAACAACTTTGAACGATTAATTATTTCAAATGATATTTAATGCGAGAGAAATATTTTCAATGCGAAAGAAGATTTTTAATACGGAATAACATTAATAATTTTTTAAATAATCATAACTCTGAACGAATAATCATTTCAAATGATTTTTCACGCGAAAGAAAAATCATCGAATGAAAATTCATGTACAATAACGATTAACGATTATTCCCAAATAATTACAATAGTAATTTTCAATAAATAACGATCACAATTATTAATTAAGTGTTAATTACTGTTATTATTATAGTTCTTTTTCGAATTATCATCATTACGAAATGTAAATGACTATTTTAACTTCGTAATAATGATAATTCGAAAAATGGCGATAATAACTATTCAAAAAATTGTAACGAAGATAATTTAACCAGAATAACATTAATCATTTTTTTAATAATAACAACTTTGAACGATTAATTATTTCAAATGATATTTAATGCGAAAGAAATATTTTCAATGCGAAAGAAGATTTTTAATACGGAATAACATTAATAATTTTTTAAATAATCATAACTCTGAACGAATAATCATTTCAAATGATTTTTCACGCGAAAGAAAAATCATCGAATGAAAATTCATGTACAATAACGATTAACGATTATTCCCAAATAATTACAATAGTAATTTTCAATAAATAACGATCACAATTATTAATTAAGTGTTAATTACTGTTATTATTATAGTTCTTTTTCGAATTATCATCATTACGAAATGTAAATGACTATTTTAACTTCGTAATAATGATAATTCGAAAAATGGCGATAATAACTATTCAAAAAATTGTAACGAAGATAATTTAACCAGAATAACATTAATCATTTTTTTAATAATAACAACTTTGAACGATTAATTATTTCAAATGATATTTAATGCGAAAGAAATATTTTCAATGCGAAAGTGTGGTAAATTATTCGAGTAGTCGTTGCATTATAAAAGAAAAGAAATATAAGCGAGCGTAACTAAGAAGTTCGGAAAATAACAAACATTGAAAAAAAAGCAGAGAAAGAAAAGAAGAAGGAGTCGAAAACTACACCTCGAAGAGAAAGCACGTATTCTGTATTTGTAATAAAATAATATATTCGATCATTCATAAACCATTGACTTGTTTGCTTAATGTGAGACATCTTGACAACCGTGTCGCTGGAGAGTGCGACAATTTTCAGAAGTGGGATATCAACGGAAAGTATATCCGAATCCGAAGTTTAGACACGAATCCGGGATTCGTCGTGGTGATCGTAAGAAAGGAGTTTCACGATCTGGATATAAACAAGTGCGTGGAATTGTGTGTGCGTCATAAAGATCAAAAATCCTACATCGTGGATTCAAAAAAAGCAAATACGAGTGAGGTGAAGAGAAAACGAGGTCGACCGCCAAAGAAAAGTGAATCAAACGTACGAAACGAAAATAACGTACCAGAAGAAAATCCGAATATGCTACAACGTACTCCTCAGGCAACGAGAACGACGAGAAATGAGGATGTGATTAACGAAGGAAATGAAGGTGAGACTGCGATGGGAACAGGGACAGTCAATCCGAGAAATCTGTTTCCAGAAATTAATCCCAATTTTCTGGAGTTCGATGGAATGAGTTTGTCAAACAATCAATCAAGCCGCGGGCGAAGCTTCATGGATTTATCAAATATTTTACCGAGCTTTGATCCTGTCAGTAACGAGGCCGATATTAATCAATGGATTGAAAAGATCGAAGAGTATGCGGATATGTACAGGTGGGATGATTTAGCGACGAGACATTACGCATTATCAAAATTACAAGGGGTCGCACGGAAGTGGAAAGACAGCCTTGAGAGAGCAAACCGAACATGGGATGACTGGAAGGAGCTACTGAAAAAGACGTTTTCATCAGAAGACACGGGCGTTAGAGAAATCCTCGACGCGCAAAATTATAAACGACGACCGAATCAAAATATTACGGAATATTTTTACGAAAAATTGGCCAAATGCAATAGAGCGCGCATGGGAAGAAAAGAAACGATCGAGTGGATCATCGATGGACTAGATAATTATCAGTACCGAGCGTATTTGGGACCTTTGTCGCGATATACGGAGCCGACCGATCTTCTACCGGATCTGAAGAGCGGGAGCAACTTCATTAGGAGCAACGTGAGGACGACGACGACGAAGCCAACGTACACGAAAAAGGAAATACAATGCTTCAAGTGTCAACGTACGGGACATACGGCGAAATTTTGTCAAAAGGAAGAACCGGAGAAGCCATCATATACTCAAGTATCAAAAGAAAATAAAGAGGTTATATGTTTTAAATGTGGCGAGGCGGGACACTACGCACGTAATTGTAAATTAAGCGAAAAGCAAAGGGGACGAATTGAAAAAAATAACGAGGGAGAAAAGGTCTTGCATATCGAAGGGAATTCTCACGCGAAATTCTTTAAAACTGCTCTTATTAATAAAAAAGAAATTCGATGTTACATAGACTTAGGTAGTAGTGTAACGATCATTCGACAAGAAAATGCGGACAATTTGGAACTGTCGTATTTCGAAGACAAACTCAAAGCTCTTACGGGTTACGGAGGCGGAGAGGTTATCCCCATCGGTATCATGACTGTGAATCTCGAAATAGAGGGAGTATCAGTAAAATGTAACATATATGTTGTACCGAATGATTCGCAGATAGTTCCTTTATTAGTCGGACATTCGTACACCGAGAAACCGAACGTACACATATTAAATAGCAATGGGGCCCTGAATATCTCGAATAATATACAAGAGTTGTGTGGAATCGAGACTTCAAAGTCAAATAAAACAAAACTTGTATCCGTCGATGAAATTATAATTCCAAAGAATTATTTAGGACACGTTAATGTCGTTGGTGATATTCACAAAAATGATTTGTATGTCGAAGGTTGTATTCGGGAAAGGGGAGACATAATCCCGAGGTGTATCGTTAACACTAACGAAAAAGGAGAATCGATAATACCGGTCATGAATTTAAGTAGTAAAGAGATAAATATTAAAAAGGGGCAAACGATTTCACGCGGTGAAGTATGCGGGGAAAGAGAGTACACGCGAGAAGTAAACCGCGAAGAGATAAATAAAAATGAAATCGACTCAGACTTAAATGACGAAGAACACGCAAAGTTAATCGCATTATTAAATAAATATAAAGAAGTAGTATCGAGAAACGTGCACCAAATGGGAAAAACCAATATAACAGAAATGGAAATCAAACTATCTTCCGAAAAACCGATTTATTACAGACCGTACCGACTATCGTATCATGAAAAGGAACAAGTAAAAGATATGATTAGTGATCTAAAGGGGGCCGATGTTATCGAAGATAGTTCGTCCCCGTACGCAAGTCCGATTTTATTAGTCAGAAAGAAAAGTGGCGAAATTAGAATGTGCATAGATTACAGGGCGTTAAACAAAATAACCGTAAAGGATAAATATCCGATGCCATTGATCGATGATCAAATCGATAGATTGAGGGGTCATCGGTATTTTACGAGCTTAGATCTATTTAGTGGATACTATCAAGTGCCTGTGACGAGAGATTCAAGAGAAAAGACCGCGTTTGTCACACCAGACGGACACTATCAATTCAAACGCATGCCATTTGGATTATGTAATGCCCCAGCTGTCTTTCAGCGAATGGTTAACATTATTTTTGGCAATTTAAAAGGAAACTTGGCGATGACGTATTTGGATGACATTATATCGGCTTGTAAAGAGTTTAAGGAGGGAATTGATAAATTAGAGATCATATTGCAACTACTAATTTCATCGGGATTGACAGTAAACTTAAAAAAATGCCATTTCTTTAAGACTAAAGTCGAATATTTGGGATTCGAAATATCACAATCCGGAGTCGAACCGGGGACGAGAAAAATAATCGCCATAAAATCATTTCCGGTTCCGACGAACGTCCGAGCAATACGAAGTTTTGTTGGGTTAGCAAGTTTCTTTCGCAGATTCGTTAAAAATTTCGCGACGATAATCAAACCATTGACGGACTTATTGGCAAAGAGTGCGACTTTCGTTTGGGAAAAAGAGCAACAGAATGCTTTCGACGAAATCAAGTTAAGATTAACTTCGAGACCAATATTATCAATTTACAACCCCAAAGCGAAAACTGAAGTGCATACCGATGCGTGCCAACACGGACTAGGAGCTGTTTTATTTCAGGAACAGGATGATAATCGGATACATCCAATATGCTATTACAGTAGGAAAACGACAAAAGATGAAGCGAAGTATCATTCCTTCGAGTTGGAGGCATTAGCAATTGTTTGTGCATTAGAAAAATTTCGAATATATCTCATTGGAGTTGAATTCGTAATAAAAACAGACTGCAACAATTTAAAACTCTTGGAAGGCAAGAGAGACTTGAATCCTCGGATCGGACGATGGTTCGTGAGGTTATCCGAATTTAATTATCATATCGAACATGTAAAAGGTGAACGAAACACGGTGGCTGACGGTTTAAGTCGATTTCCGGTCGAATCGGAGGAGGAAACACCGATTGTAGGGTTACCGGTGTTGGGAATTGGTATTAATACAAATTGGATAGCGGCAATGCAACGATCGTGTTCGGAAATTTTACAGATTCGAGATAAACTAGAAGCAGGCGATGCGGAGACGCATAAGAAGTTTAGCATGGCTAACGCAAGGGTATACAAAATAACAAAAGGGCGGTGGCGTTTGTACGTGCCGAACGAATTGCGAAGCGAAATAGTGGCAATGACTCATAAGAACCTTGCACACCTAGGCATTGATAAAACACTGGAGAAATTAAAGAAAACATATTATTTTCCGGGGATGCGCGAGTATGTCACTTCGTACGTGAATCGGTGTATCAGTTGTTTATACTACAAACCGCAGACTGGTAAAAATTCCGGATATTTGCATCCCATAGACAAAGGAAGTATCCCGTTCGATACAATACACGTCGATCATTTAGGACCATTCGTTAAAACAAACGGCGATAATAAATATGTTTTGGGAATCATTTGCGCTTATAGTAAGTACGTAATAATGGAAGCCGTAAAGACCACAGGATCAGACGAGACAATTGAAGTACTCCGGAAACTGATGTCGCATTACGGAAAACCGAGACGAATAATCAGTGATCGAGGTGCGGCGTATATCTCTCAAAAATTTCAGGAATTTTGCAACGAATATGAGATAGTACACGTGAAAATAGCTGCCGGAACACCGCGAGCGAATGGACAGATTGAAAGAATCAATAGTATAATTATCAATTGTCTACCGACGATAACTCGCGATTTAGAGAATAGTGATTGGGACGAGAAAATATACGATGTCCAATGGGCAATTAATAATAGTCTACACCGAATAACCAAGCGAACACCATCGGAACTCATATTTAATTATAAATCAATTGGAAAACATGATAGTTTATTGACAAGAGAAATTAAGGAATTAAATGAGCAAATAGGAACGGAATTGGAGGGCGAAGACGTATCAGATTTATTGAATAAAAATAAAAGGGCACTCTGTGAACAATTCAATAAAAAGCGAAAGAACGCAAAGGAATTAGCGCCGGGACAATTAGTATTAGTTCGATATGAGTCACCTGCAACAGGCGAAAGCAGGAAATTAATAGAGAAGTACCGCGGTCCCTACGAGGTCGTTAAAAACATAGGAAACGATAGATACTTGATTCAGGATATTGAGGGGGAACAACAAAGCCAACGATTCTACAAGGGAATATTAGCAATAGACCGATTAAAAATAATACCGAGCGAAAATTAAAATTGTACCAAAGTGTGTGAACTGCAAATAAACTCTGCGCAGTAATGTAATGATTAAGTACTTCGATGTAACATTTATTGTAACCACGAATACTTGAGCAAAAATCGTCGAGGACGTCGATTAATCAGGACGGCCGAAATTGTGGTAAATTATTCGAGTAGTCGTTGCATTATAAAAGAAAAGAAATATAAGCGAGCGTAACTAAGAAGTTCGGAAAATAACAAACATTGAAAAAAAAGCAGAGAAAGAAAAGAAGAAGGAGTCGAAAACTACACCTCGAAGAGAAAGCACGTATTCTGTATTTGTAATAAAATAATATATTCGATCATTCATAAACCATTGACTTGTTTGCTTAATGTGAGACATCTTGACAACCGTGTCGCTGGAGAGTGCGACAAAAGAAGATTTTTAATACGGAATAACATTAATAATTTTTTAAATAATCATAACTCTGAACGAATAATCATTTCAAATGATTTTTCACGCGAAAGAAAAATCATTGAATGAAAATTCATGTACAATAACGATTAACGATTATTCCCAAATAATTACAATAGTAATTTTCAATAAATAACGATCACAATTATTAATTAAGTGTTAATTACTGTTATTATTATAGTTCTTTTTCGAATTATCATCATTACGAAATGTAAATGACTATTTTAACTTTGTAATAATGATAATTCGAAAAATAGCGATAATACTATTCAAAAAATTTTAACGAAGATAATTTAACCAGAATAACATTATTCATTTTTTTAATAATAACAACTTTGAACGATTAATTATTTCAAATGATATTTAATGCGAAAGAAATATTTTCAATCCGAAAGAAGATTTTTAATACGGAATAACATTAATCATTTTTTAAATAATCATAACTCTGAACGAATAATCATTTCAAATGATTTTTCACGCGAAAGAAAAATCATTGAATGAAAATTCATGTACAATAACGATTAACGATTATTCCCAAATAATGACAATAGTAATTTTCAATAAATAACGATCACAATTATTAATTAAATGTTAATTACTGTTATTATTATCGCTCTTTTTCGAATTATCATTATTACGAAATGTAAATGACTATTTTAACTTCGTAATGATGATAATTCGAAATGTAGCGATAATAACCATTCTATAAATTGTAACGAAGATACTTTAACCAGAATAACATTAATCATTTTTTTAATAATAAAAACTTCGAACGATTAATTATTTCAAATGATATTTAATGCGAAAGAAATATTTTTAATGCGAAAGAAGATTTTTAATCCGTAATGACATTAATCATTTTTTAAATAATCATAACTCTGAACGAATAATCATTTCAAATGATTTTTCACGCGAAAGAAAAATCATCGAATGAAAATTCATGTACAATAACGATTAACGATTATTCCCAAATAATTACAATAGTAATTTTCAATAAATAACGATCACAATTATTAATTAAATGTTAATTACTGTTATTATTATAGTTCTTTTTCGAATTATCATCATTACGAAATGTAAATGACTATTTTAACTTCGTAATAATGATAATTCGAAAAATAGCGATAATAACTATTCTATAAATTGTAACGAAGATACTTTAACCAGAATTACATTAATCATTTTTTTAATAATAAAAACTTCGAACGATTAATTATTTCAAATGATATTTAATGCGAAAGAAATATTTTTAATGCGAAAGAAGATTTTTAATCCGTAATAACATTAATCATTTTTTAAATAATCATAACTCTGAACGAATAATCATTTCAAATGATTTTTCACGCGAAAGAAAAATCATCGAATGAAAATTCATGTACAATAACGATTAACGATTATTCCCAAATAATGACAATAGTAATTTTCAATAAATAACGATCACAATTATTAATTAAATGTTAATTACTGTTATTATTATAGTTCTTTTTCGAATTATCATCATTACGAAATGTAAATGACTATTTTAACTTCGTAATAATGATAATTCGAAAAATAGCGATAATAACTATTCAAAAAATTGTAACGAAGATAATTTAACCAGAATAACATTAATCATTTTTTTAATAATAATAACTTTGAACGATTAATTATTTCAAATGATATTTAATGCGAAAGAAATATTTTCAATGCGAAAGAAGATTTTTAATCCGGAATAACATTAATCATTTTTTAAATAATCATAACTCTGAACGAATAATCATTTCAAATGATTTTTCACGCGAAAGAAAAATCATCGAATGAAAATTCATGTACAATAACGATTAACGATTATTCCCACATAATAACAATAGTAATTTTCAATGAATAACGATCACAATTATTAATTAAATGTTAATTACTATTATTATTATCGTTCTTTTTCGAATTATCATCATTACGAAATGTAAATGACTATTTTAACTTCGTAATGATGATAATTCGAAAAGTAGCGATAATAATTGTTCTAAAAATTGTAACAACGATAATTTAACCAGAATAACATTAATCATTTTTTTAATAATAATAACTTTAAACGATTAATTATTTCAAATGATATTTAATGCGAAAGAAGATTTTTAATCCGTAATAACATTAATCATATTTTTTAAATAATCATAACTCTGAACGAATAATCATTTCAAATGATTTTTCACGCGAAAGAAAAATCATCGAATGAAAATTCATGTACAATAACGATTAACGATCATTCCCGAACAATAACAATAGTAATTTTCAATAAATAATGATCACAATTTCGCAATAATAATAACTTTAATTGAAGAATAATCCCCAAGTAATTGGGCAATACGAGCGAAAAACTCATTCTTTTAAATGAGGCAAAGAAAAAATAAAATAAAAGAAATAAATGAAATTAGTACGAAAAATCTTACCGTGTCGACAAAGGGTGTCTGAACGAAATGAGGCGGACATTGATGATGCTGACCCTCTCTGATGACCGTTTGAAGTGGCTGAAGTGGCTTCAGGACCGGCCAATGATGCCGAATCGTTGGTAAAGACGGCGGAGGTATCATTTCCGGTAGAGTCTCGTCCGGTGGTGGTTGAACACACAGTGCATTACCTAAATCATCAAAACACAGACATTAAAAAAAATTCATTAGTTATGATCTCTCGAGGGTTGAAAAAAAAATCGAAGGAAATTGAAAAAAATCTTACCGCTATCGGAAAATCTATCGCAATCGAGCAAGTGAGGCCAGGGTAACGTTAGACTGGTAAGTGCTGGCTCGCAGTCACGTCTCACCGAGAGACAAAGGGGCTTGCACGCTGGTATCTGCATCGCCACGTGTTCCGAACACACCGGCGCGAATACGGCGCAGAGAAAAAATCTCAGATGTTTTGAACAATTGTAATGCACCAATGGCATAAAAGCTGCAAGCTGAAAAGTAAGAATAGAACATCGAATTATTATTTAAATTTAAAAAAAAATGTATTCATAAATCGAGACTTTTATAAATCGTCACTATTCTTTCCTTTCATCGGAATTTCCAAAACAGCATTTTCACGGCAACATTATTCCTCCTAATAATAAAAAAAAAAAAATTGAGTTGCCAAAATTCGCACGAACAGTGTGTTTATACTCTTGATAATCGTATTATCGTTACGAGTATCAAAATCCTTATTCACAATTATTTCATCCAAAAATGATATTGCTCGAATTTTGACATTCTTGTCAGCAGTCATTTCCGGCTCATGTCAAACAACATATTTTATTTTGTTCTGTTTGCCACGATAAAAACGCCAAAAACATATCAATCACTTTTATAAATCCGACAACCATACATTTTTCCGGAAAATACCATTTTTCCCCAAAATTACAATAAGTTTTTTGAAAAATAAGCAAAATTTTCGAAAAAATTGTTATTTTCAACATAAATCTATAGTAATCAGGTTTACAAAAGTGTTTCATGTATTTTTTTATTTTTTTTTGTCAATAACAATTTTTTCCAAAATTATCATCATTTTTTTCAATAAACAACAATAATTTTTGAGCTAAATGGTATTTTCAGGAAAATCAGTAATTACGGAAACGGTAAATAACCTAAATTATTATCATTGAAAATAATTATTTTGAAACAATCATAATTTTGGATGTACAACAATCTTAAATAACAATCCTGTTAAAAAAAAAAAAAAAAAAAACTAAACAACGAAAGTTCCATTATCGTTGCCTTTATTCGGAATTACGTCGTCCAGAAATGACATTGGGCCTGAATTTTTTTTTGTAAATAACAATTTTTTCCAAAATTATCATAATTTTTTTCAATAAACAATAATAATTTTTGATCTGAATGGTATTTTCAGGAAAATCAGTAATTACGGAAACTGTAAATAACCTAAATTATTATCATTTAAAAAAATGATCATTGAAAATAATTATTTAGAAACAATCATAATTTTGGATATACAACAATCTTAAATAAAAATTCTGTTAAAAAACAAAAAAAAAACTTAACAACGAAAGTTCGATTATCGTTGCCTTTATTCGGAATTACGTCATCCAGAAATGACATTGGGCCTGAATTTTTTTTTTCCGTACACACCACCCAACTGGCAATTTCTGTCTTCCTCCCCGTTCTCCTCAATCAGCCAACGTTTCATTCGTTTTCGTGCGAAACGAAAACAACAACGACAACAAGAAGAATCAAAATCACCCAAAAAAATGATTTTAAACGATTTTATAAAGCCGGTGGCTGTACATTTTCTCGGATATACTGGTATTCATCGTCGAGCTCGTATAGTCTCGCCGATGTGTTGTTGTTGGTGTATTGAGGGAGAGGATAATGCACCTACAACGTGAGAGAGATAGCAAGACGAGAGAAAAAGAGATATATACATAGAGAGAGAGAGAGAGAGAGAGAGAGAGAGAGAGATGGTGAAAAATAAAATAAAAAAGAAGCAAAATCCCTTCGGATCAACGAGAGAGAGAGAGGAAGAGAGAAAGAGAGAGGAGAGCATCAGGAGCATCGAAGAAAATGACGAAGAGAGTCGCGCACCGCGATACTGGGTAAAGAATGATGGAAAGAAAAGGAAAGGGCAGTAAGAGAGCGATGGGCATGAGATATAACGAGCGGTGGGCATCAGGGGTAATTATCCCGCCCATTCTTCCCGCCTCTCTCGACGGATCTCTCGCCGGGGCCTTCGGTGGGCCTTAGAATATAGCCCATTATGGAGAAACGTCCGGAGTGAGGAGGAGGAGGAGGAGGAGGATGGGCAGGAGGACGGAAGGGGGGAGGAAGCTTCAAGACGTTCACTTCTCTTCTCATTCTTCTTCGTCTTCTTCCTTCTATTCGACCGGCGCTCCCCCAAATTATAGCCCCCACGAAATAACGTGGTAAAACCGTGTAACGCCGCGGAGCTCGCTTCGGGGCTTTACCGACCTCTTCTTTCTCTCTCTCTCTCTTGCTCTCTCTTTTTCTCTCTCTCTCTCTCTCTCTTTCGCTCTATCTCTTCACTTGGTTTCATTCTCGACTATGCGAATGCCCAAAGGCTATCCGAGAATATCCTTCCATACACGAATTTAATATATACATAATGTATGTCTGCTACACACAACTCGGTGCGTTTATACGTAAAACTATGCACATCGATTTATCGAGCACTCACTTGAACATTAAAGAACGGCGTGTCAATCCAATAATCGTGAAATTATAAATGTGAAAGAGATCTCAAAAATGAAAGGGCTTTTGTTTCAGGCTGTAACTTTAGCTTACAATTTGTCCAGTCACTGCTACGAGCTTTGCATTTTTTTTATTTCCGTAAAATTCCGATTGGCAACTGTGGAGGCGTTTGAGGATTTTGATGCGATAACTGATCTTACATTTGTACAAACACTTCTATGCGATCTGTGTTATTAATTTGGCGACGCTGAGAGAGGACAATTGTTCAAAGTGTTTTGCGAAATTATGAAAATCAATTCTTCACCTCGATACGCAAAAAATTGTGAGATATTTTTTTTTTATATTTATTTTATTTTTAAGAAATTCATCTTGTACGATTTTCTTTTGGAAATTCTATCTAAATATTTGTTTGCACGATCGTAGAAACATTTTCAAGTCGTTGAAGATTTCGAAACGATTTTTTTCTGGTAACTTGAAGATTGATCCATTTCCCAACTTAAGGTAGTAGTCTGGTAACTTAAGCCGATTTTCATGGCTTTTTTGGAGGGCGTTTTTTTGTAGGAAAATAAAAATGAATCGTTTTGGATATTTATGATGTTTTTATTTACATATTAAAGATACAAAAAAAAATTTTTTTGAAAAAATTTAATATTTTATTATTTTTATTATTATTGATCGGATTTGGCACCTCGAAATTGGCAGCCCGGGTCCTAACTTTTTTTCTACCGAATCGATTGCTTTCAAATTTTAACAGGCTACTCTACACACTTATAGTTCTCGTCGGAACCACTGAGAAATTTTTCCACCCCTAACTTTTTATTTTACAATCCCCTTCTTTGCTAAAATAAAAGGACTTTAACAAAGAAGGGGTTGTAAAATAAAAAGTTAGGGGTGAAAAAATTTCTCGGTGGTTCCGACGAGAACTATAAGTGTGAAGAGTAGCCTGTTCAAATTTGAAAGCAATCGGTTCGGTAGAAAAAAAGTTAGGACCCGGGCTGCCAACTTCGAGGTGCCAACTTCGATCAATAATAATAATAATAATAAACTATTAAATTTTTTCAAAAATTTTGTTTTTTTTGTATCTTTAATATGTAAATAAAAACATCCTAAATATCCAAAACGATTCATTTTTATTTTCCTACAAAAAAACGCCCTCCAAAAAAGACATGAAAATCGGCTTAAGTTACCAGACTACTACCTTAAGGGGGGAAATAGGGTTAGGCGGTTCAAAAAATCGATTTTTTTTTATTTCATAAATTGTTAGTAAAACTATTGAAAAATATGTTCCCAAAATTTTAAATGCAAATTCCGACTCGTTCTATTGTTATAAGCCATTAAGGGTGGAAATACGGTTAGGACAGCGTTTTCTCAATAATTTTCATGAATTTTTTTATAGTATAAAAAATGAATATAATTTATTGAAACTTTGAGAATATTTTATACATATATTTAAGTATATACTATAAAATTTTTATACATATATTTAAGTATATACTATAAAATATTAGCGACCCCATATTGCTTGTTTTTCTTGGTACTATTTTTTCAAGCGCGTTTTTCTGAAAACGACTTTTTTTGAACTTGCGTACACGCTAGTTTGAAAAGTTTTCAACCAATCGTTTTGAAAATTGGCAGTGACTTTCTTCATAGTATTGCGCTCTATATGAACCTAAGATCGGAAAATTATCATTATTTAAAATAATTTTTTTTTTGCAAATAAAGTTGTAAAAAATGGCAAAAAATCATGCTTTTCTGTTTTGACCCTGTAAAAAAATTCAATTTTCTATTTTTTTGATAGCATTTAGGTTTATATAGAAGAGAGACATATAATAAAAGTAAATTCCAACCTCGTTTGATTTCAGATGAAAATTGTGGCTTCCAGAATGTACGCAAAATGCTGAGTCTGATTGTGACCTGCAATATGGGGTCGCTAATATTTTGTAGTATATGCTTAAATATATATATACAAATTTTATAGTATGTACTTAAGTATATGTTTAAAATATTCTCAAAGTTTCAATAAATTATATTCATTTTTTATACTATAAAAAAATTCATGAAAATCATTGAGAAAACGCTGTCCTAACCCTATTCTCTGCTTTAAGGTATTCTGGCTAATTAAAAAATTGTCTTTACAAAGCTTTTTCGATTTATCCACAATAGTCTCAAGGATCAATCTAATAATGACACTAATATTTTTTAATTTATGTCGACACTACGTCACTGAAGAACAAAAAAACATCATTTACCTTAATTCAAAATAGACAAATATACGAAAGTGATAATTGCGCTTTCTATGTTTGGGAGTGAAGATTGAAAAATCAATTTACTCGTGGATAGAAGTTTGTTAAAACGAAATGAAATAAAATGAGGAAGCGACGTGAAAGTTTTTCATTTGCACGGTTTTGTTTTTCAACTCGTTGGCAATTCTAACTCTACTTTTTCAAATGATTTGTTCTTCGCGTGAAAATAATTGAATAAACTGCAAATTAATAATAACTCTTCCCTCTCTCTCTCTCTCTCTCTCTCTCTCTCTCCCTCTCTCTCTGCTTTACATCCTTATTACTTGGTTGACAAAGCGAGCGATGATGTCCGATCACGAAGACAGTTACGAGAGTTTTGTTTCTTCAATTTCTTTTTATTTCCTTCTTCCTTAATATATATCGGCGAAGAGTTTCAAACGCGAGAAACCTCACAGGAAGAAACGATAAGAGGAGGAAAATAAGAAGAAAGAAAAAGCGATCGGCGCAGCGTCTGAAAACGGTGAGCTCGGAGTATTCCTCTCTTCCTCTCTCTCTCTCTCTTTCCCTTCTCATTGCAGACCGGTTTCCCCTTTCTCGTTCGATCGAAAGGCTTCCCTCTTGGCTTCCATGGAATCGCGAGAGGGTTCTCTCGATCGGAGAGCTCGTCGTTATTTCACGTTTTTCTTCCGCTCGTCGTCTTGAAGAGAACGTTCGTGGGATCGCGGATTGGGGATGGAGAGGGCATTGAGAATAAAATAGAGAAGACGCGATGACAACGTCAACGAGAAACACAAGTCAGAAGAGACGAAAGGAGGGAATAAAAACGAGGAGAAAGAGAGAAGGAATGAAGATTGGTGGCGGAATGGCTGAGAGGAACGAGAGATGGCACTGTTCTGAACGACCCGCTGTTTTTTTTTCGCTTCTTTGTTCTTTTAATTCGCGAGGATGTCTGACGGACAACCGAGAAGGAGAAACTTCTCGGGTGACAACGACGCCGGGGAGACGTTCTCGAAGAAGACGAAGAAGCTTACGAAACGCACGAGGATGAAGAAGAGCAGAAGAAATCGTCTTTGGTACGAGAGGAAGCGAGGAATGAGAGAAATCGCTAGCTCCATTTCTGGTTTTCTCACTTTTTCATCTTCCTTCTTCCTATCCCGCCCGATACTTCTGTTGAATTTTTTCTTTCCTTCTTTTTCTTCTTCTTCTTCTTCTTCGGCATCGTTCTCGTCGCGTTCTTATCTTTGACTTTTACTCCTCACTTCCTCCTTTTTACACGCCCCATAGCAGGAGGGGAGACTCGTGCTCGACTTCGTTTTATGTACACCGCGCGCAAGCAGCTGCTGTTACTTTTTTTTTTTTTTTTTGTTCAAGCGTTTGAACGCACCAGTTATGGTTACCTTAGCCCAGTTTTGGATTTTATCCTTCTACGCGCTTCGGTGCGTTTTTTGTTTCTTCTTCGTACAATGGAATTCGCGAAAGATTTCATTGAGGGGGCGGTAAAAAATCGTGAGTATCGCTTAAGAAAGGAAAAACAAAGATCGAAGATTCAATCAGCTTTGAGTACGATATTTGCGAGCGTAAAGTAATGTGTAAACTTATAAAAGTGCTTCTTGTCATTTTTTTAAATTTGTGTAAGTGTTTAATAACTAAAAGAACAGGGTTTTTTTTCGGTTCGTATTCTTCTCGCTCGTGCATAGACGGAAATTTGCAATAACATTGTCGAGAGATGAGGTTTAAAGATAATAAATTTCTGGTATTTGGAGTGATTTGGTGTGAATTTAAAAAAATGCCTTTTGAAACTACATTTTTTTGAATTTAACACTCGTAGACTACGAAATGCTTTGATGTTTATTTAATGCTTTATTGTCGAGAGATGAGGTTTAAAGATAAGAAATTTCTGGTTTTTGGAGTGATTTGGTGTGAGTTTAAAAAAATGGCTTTTAAAACTATATTTTTTTGAATTTAACACTCGTAGACTACGAAATGCTTTTATGTTCATTTAATGCTTTATTGTCGAGAGATGCGGTTTAAAGATAAGAAATTTGTGGTTTTTGGAGTGATTTGGTGTGAATTTAAAAAAATGGCTTTTGAAACTATATTTTTTTGAATTTAACACTCGTAGACTACGAAATGCTTTTATGTTTATTTAATGCTTTATTGTCGAGAGATGAGGTTTAAAGATAAGAAATTTTTGGTTTTTGGAGTGATTTGGTGTGAATTTAAAAAAATGGCTTTTGAATCTAAATTTTTTTGAATTTAACACTCGTAGACTACGAAATGCTTTTATGTTTATTGAATGCTATATTGTCGAGAGATGCGGTTTAAAGATAACAAATTTCTGGTTTTTGGAGTGATTTGGTGTGAATTTAAAAAAATGGCTTTTAAAACTATATTTTTTTGAATTCAACACTCGTAGATTACGAAATGCTTTTATGTTTATTTAATGTTTACTAATGCCGAAAAATAGTGGCACAAGCTCCGAATTCATAATTTTCACTTTGAACAGTGATTGCGGTTTTTCGGAGTGTGCATTGCTAAGAATTTGTTTGCTATTACAAAATTACTACACATGTATGTTCGAGACATTGCAGACCCATTAAAGTCACCGAAACATCTTACTCTGGTGAATTAGAGAAAAAAAAAATACAAATTCAGAAGATAATCTGAAATTTATAAGATTCCTGAACTTTTTGTTTATTTTGTAAATTCGTGAAAGAAAAATCGTATTGAAATATCCAAACGACAGATTGTTGCAAATTATTCTCTGAGTGTGTAAAAAAATATTCAGATGTGTCCATAAAAAATTGTGAGAGTAGTTGAACCTTTTGAAATATTTATTTCGCATTTTTTGAATATTCATTACACGAAAACTTTAGAAATTGGATATAAACATTTTTTAAACATTTCCAACAATCGCACGTTTGGAATTACTAACGTTGAAACATACCGGTCATTCGCTCGGTATTACGATGCATTTTCTCAATTACTTCTCTTCAACGATTCATTTAACAATTTCACAATTAAATTTATAATATTAGATTTATTTTTATTCATAATTAAGAACTCAACGGGCACCTGTAAATTTCGGAATTTTTTTTTAAATTCCGTCCGCCCCCGTTTTTTCGAACAACCCGCATTGCACATCTTTTGAGGATGTTGAAAAACTGTATAGGGTTTCAGAATTAATGGGTGACTTTTTTTTCGGTGCACTGAAAAAGAAATTGGAAGCTTCACACCTTGATATACAGATGTTAAATTGTAAACTTTTTCGAAAGTATCAACTTAAGGGGGAAAATAGGGTTAGACGGTTCAAAAAATCGATTTTTTTTTAATTTCATAAATTGTTAGTAAAACTATTGAAAAATATGTTCCCAAAATTTTAAATGAAAATTCCGACTCGTTCTATTGTTATAAGCAATTAAGGGGGGAAATAGGATTAGGACAGCGTTTTCTCAATGATTTTCATGCATTTTTTTACAGTATAAAAAATGAATATAATTTATTGAAACTTTGAGAATATTTTATGCATATATTTAAGTATATACTATAAAATTTTTGAAGAATTTCCTTGAAAAACACCGAAGAAAATTTATTACTGCCTTGACTTTGTTTTTCTTGGTCCTATTTTTTCAAACGCGTTTTTCTGAAACGGACTTTTTTTTAACTTGCGTACCCGCCAGTTTGAAAAGTTTTCAACCAATCGTTTTGAAAATTGGCAGTTACTTTCTTCATAGTATTGCGCTCTATATAAACCTAAAATCGGAATATTATCATTATTTAAAATAATTTTTTTAATGCAAATTAAGTTGTAAAAAATGGCAAAAAATCATGCTTTTTTGTTTTGACCCCTGTAAAAAATTAAATTTTCTTTTTTTTTTATAGCATTTAGGTTCATATAGAAGTGAGACATATAATAAAAGTAAATTTCGACCTCGTTTGATTTCCGATGAAAATTGCGGCATCCAGAATGTACGCAAAATGCTGAGTCTGATTGTGACCTGCAACATGGGGTCGCTAATATCTTCGGTGTTTTTCAAGGAAATTCTTCAAAAATTTTATAGTATATACTTAAATATACGTATAAAATATTCTCAAAGTTTCAATAAATTATATTCATTTTTTATACTATAAAAAAATTCATGAAAATAATTGAGAAAACGCTGTCCTAACCCTATTTCTCCCCTTAAAGTGCTTCAATGTTCTATAACGAATTTCTTAATTTTCCATGATTTCGTATATTTTGTAATATTTTTAATGGAGGGGATACGTAGAGGAAGAAAAAGAGAAATAGAGAGACGAAGAGAGAAAAATTGACCTTTTGAAATTCGAAGATGCAGCTTACGGAATCGAGCTTGGTCCTTGGAACTCCTTTCTTTAATCATTGCTTCCCTCGTTCGTATTTTCATCCCTCTCTCTTCTCGCGAATCGGGCAAAAAAAAAAAAGAGCGGGAAGCAAGCAAGGACGAACGCGCGCCGTACCACACACGTATTCGTTTTGTTCCTGTGGTCTCCTTTTTCTATATACATATATATCGTAAATATATATCGTTTATTCGCAGGAGAGGATGTATCAGCGGTTTTGTAACTTCGCCACGAGGAAAGAGAAGCTCTCTCGCGAGTCGCGGTCATTTAATATTGCAAAATGGCACAAAATATTTGTGCTCTCCGTCAGGTTTACGGTCACGGAGAGTATGAGAGATAGAACACGCGCGAGGTTTCTTCTCCTCGATCGTCAGTTTCACGTTCGTTAATGCTTTTATCCAAGAAATTCGATCGTCGCACATTTATGTATATACGAGTTTGTGTGTGGACGAAAACCGCACATCCGGTCGGAGAAGGCAAGCGCCTCTTCGCGAGAACCTCAATTACCCATCGAATAAAGGGAGAGAAACTGCGGGGCGAACGCGAGGAGGAGAAGAATAGAGAACCGGGAGATGAAACGAAAAATAAATTGGATTCTTTATATTCTTCGTTTTGCTTCATATCGACGGAATATGAGAGAACATTTTTGTACAAATTCTTGGACCGTTTGCCTCCCCTTTCTTCATCTTTATCCTCCATATCTTTCGAAACCCTGCTCTTCCTTTATCTCGTTCTCGTTTTTTTCTTTCTCTTGCCCATCTCTCTCTCTCTCTCTCTCTCTCTCTCATTCCTTAAGAAGTTACACGGGCGCCAGTGTCAATTATATACGCGTCCTGTCTATTCCCGGAAGGCTATTCCCCAAATTATAGTATATAACCCTCGTGGACCCTTGTGGCTCACTCGTCTAACGCTTGGGCATTATAATATACACCGCTCCTTCACTTCGTAGCTTCTCTCGATGATATACTTATATTGTAAATTCACCGTCGATCTTCCGTGTATCACGATCGTTTGAAAAAATAATAATTTGCCTCGATCTCCGAACTAACTTTTCTTTGAAACTCAATGGTTTTGTTTATTTTTTTCATTTTATTTTTTATTTATCAATCATTAAACCTCTTGTTTCGTTGAATCGGTGGAATGTCGTAAAGAAGCACTTGCTGTATCAGATTTTTTTTCTTTTTATCGACGTAATTAATTTTTGTACATTTTATTTTACTACTTTTTTTGGCACAGCGATCGTTGACCATCGTTTATCATTAATATACAATTTTTTAACAAATTATTAGTTTTTGTAATTTTGTTTTCCATCGATGTGGTAGAATATTGTAAATTTTATTTTACTCCTTTTTTTTGGTACAGCGGTCGTTGACCCTCGTTTATCGTTAATGTACAATTTTTTAACAAATTATTAGTTTTTATAATTTTGTTTTCCATTGATGTGGTAAAATTAGTGCATTTATTTTACTGCTTTTTTTAGTACAGCGATCGTTGACCCAGCGATCGTTTTTATCATTAATGTACAATTTTCTAACAATTTATTAGTTTTTGTAATTTTGTTTTCCATCGATGTGGTAAAAATTACTAAATTTTATTTTACTCCCTTTTTTTTTGGTACAGCGATTGTTGACCCTCGTTTATCATTGTACAATTTTCTAACAAATTATTAGTTTTTGTAATTTTTTTTCCATCGATGTGGTAGAATATTGTAAATTTTATTTTACTCCTTCATTTGGGTACAGCGATCGTTGACCCTCGTTTATCATTAATGTACAATTTTCTAACAAATTATTAGTTTTTGTAATTTTGTTTTCCATCGATGTGGTAAAATTTAGCAAACTTTATTTTACTTCTTTTTTTTACACAGTGATCGTTGACTCTCGTTTATCATTAACGTACAATTTTCTAACAAATTATTAGTTTTTGTAATTTTGTTTTCCATCGATGTGGTAAAATTTAGTAAATTTTATTTTACTCCCTTTTTTTGGTACAGCGATCGCTGACCCTCGTTTATCATTTATGTACAATTTTCTAACAAATTATTAGTTTTTGTAGTTTTGTTTTCCATCGATGTGGTAAAATTTAGCAAATTTTATTTTACTCCTTTTTTTTTATACAGCGATCGTTGACCCTCGTTTGTCATTAATGTACACATTTTTAACAAATTATTAGTTTTTGTAATTTTGTTTTCCATTGATGTGGTAAAATTTAGCAAATTTTCTTTTACTCCTTTTTTTTATACAGCGATCGTTGACTCTCGTTTATCATTAATGTACGCATTTTTAACAAATTATTAGTTTTTGTAATTTTGTTTTCCATTGATGTGGTAAAATTTAGCAAATTTTATTTTTCTTCTTTTTTTGGTACAGCGATCTTTGACCCTCGTTTATCATTAACGTACAATTTTCTAACAAATTATTAGTTTTTGTAATTTTGTTTTCCATCGATGTGGTAAAATTTAGTACATTTTATTTTACTCCCTTTTTTTGGTACAGCGATCGTTGACCCTCGTTTATCATTTATGTACAATTTTCTAACAAATTATTAGTTTTTGTAATTTTGTTTTCCATCGATGTGGTAAAATTTAGCAAATTTTATTTTACTCCTTTTTTTTTAATACAGCGATCGTTGACCCTCGTTTGTCATTAATGTACACATTTTTAACAAATTATTAGTTTTTGTAATTTTGTTTTCCATTGATGTGGTAAAATTTAGCAAATTTTATTTTACTCCTTTTTTTTATACAGCGATCGTTGACTCTCGTTTATCATTAATGTACACATTTTTAACAAATTATTAGTTTTTGTAATTTTGTTTTCCATCGATGTCGTAAAATTCAGCAAATTTTATTTTTCTTCTTTTTTTGGTACAGCGATCTTTGACCCTCGTTTATCATTAATGTACAATTTTATAACAAATTATTAGTATTTGTAATTTTGTTTTCTATTGATGTGGTAAAATTTAGCAAATTTTGTTTTACTCCTTTTTTTATACAGCGATCGTTGACCCTCGTTTGTCATTAATGTACACATTTTTAACAAATTATTAGTTTTTGTAATTTTGTTTTCCATCGATGTGGTAGAATATTGTAAAATTTATTTTACTCCTTTTTTTGGTACAGCGATCGTTGACCCTCGTTTATCATTAACGTACAATTTTCTAACAAGTTATTAGTTTTTGTAATTTTGTTTTTTATCGATGTGGTAAAATTTAGTGCATTTTATTTTAATGATTTTTTTGGTACTGCGATCGTTGACCCTCGTTTATCATTAATGTACAATTTTCTAACAAATTATTAGTTTTTGTAATTTTCTTTTCCATCGATGTGGTAAAATTTTGTAAAAATTTATTTTACCTCCTTTTTGGTCCAGCGATCATTGAACCTCGTTGGTGATTGTTTGTAGATTTTTGTAACGAATCATTCATATTTTTTCTAATCAATTAATCCTCAACCGCTTTTATCATTGATTTGAAATTTTCTTAAAAAAAATAATCATTTGTTTCTTTTTTTTTTTATCGATCAATTCCCAAACGATTTTATCGTCGATTTAGCATTTCGTAAAAATGGAATTAGTCGTACAGTTCAAGCTTATATTTTTGAGCTATCGACGTACAACCGGATTTACTAACGTAGGCTTTTGTAACAGACGAACCCATTCTTTCATTTTATTTTATTTTGATTCATCGATAATAGGTACAAAGCCAAGTCATTTTTTCTTCGACAAATTTTTTTTATTAGCATTATCACATTTTTATTTTGTCAAATTTTGAACTATGCATCGATGGTACGAATAATATCCAATATTAAATGAATTTTTCGGTCAAAAATTAATTTCTCAACTCCGAACATTTACGTATACTCAATTCCGGTACAATTTTCCATTCTCGAAAAAATCCACTTGTCTCACAAGAAAAAAAAACAAATAAATTCTGAGCTCTCGGATAAATTGAAGGAAAAAAAACCACGATTCCCGGAGTCGTTTTGCTCGTTTCATACTTTCGAGAAATACAAACTTCCGGTTATACAAGAGCTCACAAGACAATTTTCTCATTCCATAGACTTTCCACGAATACCACTGCAACACCGTCCCGTGACTCTTCTGGCTGATATATTTGCAGATTGCAAACGTGCAAACTTTGACTTGTACGAGCTTGTATGTGTAACGAAGCGAAAAGTTTGACGAGAAACGGAGAGATGCGTGTTTGGTACATAAGAGCTCTTTGATGCTTTTGTCGTCAGAAAGAGAGAAAGAGAGCGAGAGGGAGAAAAAGAGAAAGAGAGAGAGAAAGGGTCGGAGAGTCGGCATGATTGAACTCGAAAAGACGTGAGACTCTTGCAAGTGGTTTGTTGGTACTATATCGATAATATACACACACTGCACGCTGTGTATATACAGTGTACACTCGATAAAAC
This sequence comes from Oxytorus armatus, assembly GCA_958009045.1. Lineage (NCBI taxonomy): Eukaryota > Metazoa > Arthropoda > Insecta > Hymenoptera > Ichneumonidae > Oxytorus > Oxytorus armatus. The sequence continues at coordinate 13,101,321 of OY253746.1, read as the reverse complement.
ATGCGACAAGGGTAAAAGACAGAGAGAGAGAGAGAGAGAGAGAAAGCGAGAGAGTCGAAAGAGTTTAGTGAGAGAGAAAGGAGGATGTTAACGTTTGAACGAGAGAACTCCAGCTTGGCAAAACTCGCCGACAAAAGCATTGGTCGTGTATACAATATAAATGGGGAATTTCACGTCAAATGTACCCAACTGTAATTCACGCCCTCTGGGATTTTAGTTCAAAATTTTTCACATTGTTGTTACAAATCTAAAAGGAATGCAGTTTAAAAAAAAATAATTCCGCTAATCCCTATTTAGTAAGAATTTTTTTCGGTGTGTCATTCCAACGTAATATCCTTTTCGATTTATACGGCTCCGTCCTTTTTACTAATGACTTTTAAATAAACTATTTTACATAAAACAAGAGATTGACTGTAATTTGAAAATGTGAAACAATTCTAAATATATGTTTAAACGTAATCCTTTCGAGAAGATTGCACGGATGGCTAGCGAATTAAACGAGAAAGAGAGAAAGAGAAAAACCCCTTAAGGGGAGGCTAAAGACTTTTTCTCTCTCCCTCTACAATTGGGGATATAAATGAGGAATTTCACGTCAAATGTATCCAACTGTAATTCACGCCCTCTGGGATTTTAGTTCACAATTTTTCACATTGTTGTTACAAATCTAAAAGGAATGCAGTTTTTTAAACAAAATTTCCGCTAATCCCTATTTAGTAAGAATTTTTTTCGGTGTGTCATTCCAACGTAATATCCTTTTCGATTTTCACGGCTCCATCCCTTTTACTACTGACTTTTTAATAAAGTATTTTACATAAAACAAGAGATTGACTGCAATTTGAAAATCTGAAAAAATTATAAATATATGTTTAAACGTAATACTTTCGAGAAGGTTGCGCGGGTGGCTAGCGAATTAAACGAGAAAGAGAGACAGAGAAAAACCCCTTAAGGGGAGGCTAAAGACTTTTTCTCTCTCCCTCTACAATTGGGGATATAAATGAGGAATTTCACGTCAAATGTATCCAACTGTAATTCACGCCCTCTGGGATTTTAGTTCACAATTTTTCACATTGTTGTTACAAATCTAAAAGGAATGCAGTTTTTTAAACAAAATTTCCGCTAATCCCTATTTAGTAAGAATTTTTTTCGGTGTGTCATTCCAACGTAATATCCTTTTCGATTTTCACGGCTCCATCCCTTTTACTACTGACTTTTTAATAAAGTATTTTACATAAAACAAGAGATTGACTGCAATTTGAAAATCTGAAAAAATTATAAATATATGTTTAAACGTAATACTTTCGAGAAGGTTGCGCGGGTGGCTAGCGAATTAAACGAGAAAGAGAGACAGAGAAAAACCCCTTAAGGGGAGGCTGAAGACTTTTTCTCCCTCCCTCTCATACAATTCCTATGTTCCTATCTCTTCTGCACTCGTGCTACTCAACGCGGCGTTTTTTTTTAGTCTCCTCTTAACTCCATCGCGAAACGCAAGCGTTTAAAAGCGATAGCGGCGAGAGCCTTTGATGACGATAAAATTGCTGGAATAGCGCACGGACTAATGTGACGACCGGAGAACACGCGCGAATCATACATAGAATGATCGTTGGCCATTAATTTCACCCTCGCGATACACATTTCACAAGGAGATATCGATGTCGAGATTTTTTTTTTTCAATGAATAAATACTTTTTTGTCTTTCACTCCCTTGAATTTTATGAACGAATATTCGATGCGTAAATGCTTTTTTTTTTTCAAATTTATTATATTAATTAAAAAGGTCGCATTTTTTAATGAAAAATTTCATTTATTTCTAAGGCATTTTCAGTTTTTTTTTTGCTTCATTCGGTTAAATTATTCAATTTTTCTGTATTGAGCCACAATTCGATAGCTAAAATTTCAATTTAATTGCAGCAAGTAAACACTTTTACCAACTATTATTTTATTTTTTTATTAATTTAGGATAGTTCGCGATTCGAGTGGTTCAGAGTTTTTCATACTTTTTTTTTTCATACGACTGTAAAAACTTAAACTAAAGCATTTTACACAAACTACATTCTATTTATTTTTCGCAATGTCTCTTTAATACGAAAATTATCGTCGTCGGAAAGAGAGTTCTCTAATTAAGAAAATTTGACCGCGAATTGATGATTTTATGTTCTTACATTACCGATATTTACATTTTAAACTCATTTAATCCCGAGTGAAAGGAAGAATGTGGTATTATACGCCAGACGCTTTTTCTGTGGTATATATAACCGCGCCGACGAGAGAGAAAACAATAAGAGAGAAAGAGAAAGAGAAAGAGAGAGAGAGAGAGAGAACGAGAGATTCGTTGTTGCGCGCGCCAAGTAGTATTAAAAAAAAAGCCCCAAGACTATCTCATTTCACGGACTGTTAGCTAAACTCGAAGAGGAAATAACGCCTTGTGTACATCAATTCGATCTGCCTCTCTCGGTCATTTCATTCGGTTCTCCAGCTTCGAGAAAGTACGAGACGCGATTAAAGTGCCACTCTATTACTTTTTTATATAAGTATATATATATAGAAAACAGTAACGTATTAAAATTTTAGGTGAGAACGTTCGTCTACCAGTTCTCTCGATCTTTCGATTTAACTGCTAATTGACCGCATTTGTCACGCGGACGATCGAGAATCGACCCCTTCTCCGATGATATAGACAAGTGTTTGCCTCGAATTAAATTCGGACGCAAAAAAAAAGGGACGAAAAAAAAATGATCAACACGTCAAATAACGATATAAACGAATAAAAGATAATGTAATAGCGAAAAACTACATAAAAAGATAATATCTAGTAGGCATAAAAGAAATTACTCTGATTTCCTCGATGCTTCTCGGCCAAAGAAACATTTCGGATTTTGAAAGAAGAACGAATGTTCGAAATTTCCATCGGTCGATCAACAAAATTGTTGTTTGTTGCTGTAAGATCGTTGATGAGCGTTAATGGCGTTACGTAGAACAGCAGCCAATTGGTCGAGGGGTAAAATAATGAAGAGGAGGAAAATAGCTTATGGACGAGGAGGAAGATATTGAGAAAATGGCGAGAGTTTGAAAGAGATGGAATGAATCGAGGATGAGAAGAGGATATTGAGATGAAAAGAGCAGGAGGAGGTGGAGGGACGTTAGGGCTGTAGAAATAAAGATGGTCCGTCGTGGTCGAACGGTCTGACGAAGTCGAGGAATCGTCAGAGCGCCTCCGAGGATGAGACGAAGAAGAGGAGGAAGTGGAGGAAGATGAAGAAACCGTAGGAGGTAAGAGAAGAGCGAGAGCCGACAAAGAACCGCTTTTCTTTCTCCTCTCTTCTCTCTTGAAGCGTTTTGCTGCTCCTTCCGAACCTCCGAACCCGAGACGAAAGAGAAAGAGAGAAAGAGAGAAAGAGAGAGAGAGGTCTCCGAGAAGGCTGTGTTACGCTACTCTGTTCATTTTCTAAGGGATAAAATTCACCGTGGAGTGTGCATAACACGAATTATTTTCGCCAAGTATATCCAGGAATTTATTCTAATTCATCTTTCGTTTTTCAATCTTGTCCTTAAGTCGTTTTTATTATAAAACAATCTTATTAACTTAAAATGTTGACATAAAAGATGAATCAATGAATCTAAAGTTGAATCTGGCTCAAAAATAAAAATAAAAAAATCGTACAATATTCTGCAGGTAAATAGTTCAAATCTGCAGCTAAAGTAATTCGTTCTAAACGAAAAATTAATTTAGCTGAGGATTCTTATTTTTTTTAAATCTAATATTTAAAGCTTTTCTCAATGGATCTTTAACTTTTGAAGAATTTTCGAAATTTCTTTTTCGACAAAATATCAAACGAGAATATGTCTTTTGGAGCAACTTTCTTAGGGACGGTTGACATTGTTCGACAAGGGCAATCATCGACGAGCCAAAATCATCAGTGACTCGAATTTAGCCCGTGCTCTGATTATTTAAAAAATGGCACTTATCTCGCGTTCGCAAGGCTTTCACATGGTTAGCAGATAAAAAACTTCTGGTTTTTTTTTTTTTTTTTCAATTTTGAAAACTTTTTCACCATTTATTAAGGGGGGAAATAGGGTTAGACGGTTCAAAAAATCGATTCTTTTTTTATTTCATAAATTGTTAGTAAAACTATTGAAAAATATATTCCCAAAATTTGTTATGAAAATTCCGACTCGTTCTATTGTTATAAGCCATTAAGGGGAGAAATAGGATTAGGACAGCGTTTTCTCAATGATTTTCATGAATTTTCTTATAGTATAAAAAATGAATATAATTTATTGAAACTTTGAGAATATTTTATACATATATTTAAGTATATACTATAAAATTTTTGAAGAATTTCCTTGAAAAACACCGAAGAAAATTTATGACTGCCTTGACTTTGTTTTTCTTGGTACTATTTTTTCAAACGGGTTTTTCTGAAAACGACTTTTTTTGAACTTGCGTTCGCGCTAGTTTGAAAAGTTTTCAACCAATCGTTTTGAAAATTGGCAGTTGCTTTCTTCACAGTATTGCGCTCTATATGAACCTAAAATCGGAATATTATCATTATTTATAATAATTTTTTTTTTGCAAATAAAGTTGTAAAAAATGGCAAAAAATCATGCTTTTTTGTTTTGACCCGTGTAAAAAAATTCAATTTTCTATTTTTTTGATAGCATTTAGGTTCATATAGAAGAGAGACATATAATAAAAGTAAATTCCAATCTCGATTGATTTCAGATGATAATTGCGGTTTCCAGAATGTACGCAAAATGCTGAGTCTGATTGTGACCTGCAATATGGGGTCGCTAATATCTTCGGTGTTTTTCAAGGAAATTCTTCAAAAATTTTATCGTATATACTTAAATATATGTATAAAATATTCTCAAAGTTTCAATAAATTATATTAATTTTTATACTATAAAAAAATTCATGAAAATCATTGAGAAAACGCTGTCCTAACCCTATTTCCTCCGTTAAGACACACCAATTAACGATTATCCTGTTACATTTTTCGATTTAAAAAAAATGCATTACCCTTTAAGCATTTTTATTTTTGTTATTTCAATGATTTTCATATGTTTATAAACCGCGACAGGAAGAAAGCGAGCGGTCAATGTTCCTTCCTCTTTGCGATTATATATCTATATAAGATCGAGCACTGAGAGCACTTTAATGCCGCTTGCCTCTCTCTCTCTCTCTCTCCCTCCCTCCCTCTCTTTCCTGCCTTTCCCGTACACGAATGCCAGTGCCGTGTCTTCTCTCAGCATCCCATACACACACTGTGTGCTTCCCGCTTTGATAAACTGGCCCCGTTGCCGCACTGCTCACATATAACCTAGCCACACTATTTATCCTCTCTCTTTCTCTTTCTCTTTCTCTTTCTCTTTCTCTCTCTCTCTCTCTCTCTCTTTCTCTTTCAATGTACATTCATATTCGTACATGCCCCGTTACATACATATCCAAAGTCTGTTGATGTGGAAATCCGCAACGTTCATACGTTCATTCGAAGACCTTCTTTAGTCGTACTAATGTACCACGCAACACTGTATCAGTGATGTAGAATTTATTTGCAAAAAAAAAGAAAAATTCGCTTTTATTCAGATTCATTTGTCTTGAATAATCTGCGTTTCGCAAATCGACCAATTGTAAACACAATACTCTTTGTTGATAAAATAATTAAACATTAAACAGCAACGAAAAATCTATTATTTTCATTGCTGTTTAGAATAATTATTAAAAGTGAAATTGGGCAGGGTCATACGTGAAAACCCGAAAAGCGTATACGTTGAAACGAAATAAAATTAAATATACAAAAATAATAATAATGATCACGTTCATGATCTAAAAAAAAAATGAAAGATTCTTACTATTCTTAATAATCTACAAAAAATGTTTCAATTCTTTATTAATATTAAACAACATTTTTTAGCGAATTTCACTAGGTCAATGGTAAATTAACGTACAGTTCTTTTTTTTTCGAGCAATTTTCACGATAATTGAAGTAAAACAGTTGCTGATGTAAAAACATTACAAAACTTGTCGGTCATTTTTATTCACCTGAAAATTTTACCACAATTGTGAAACTTACTCCAAAAAAAAAAAAACTTTGTTATTTTTGCTCCAAATTTTTCTCATAAATTCACACGTCCATTAGTGCATTTTTCCCCCTGTACAAATTTAAATTCCCATTTACTCAATTCCACTTGCATATACTTTTGTTTAAACATTCTAGAACTTTATTTTACTTTTATAAAAATATAAAATATCACACTTCCCACTGTGCATCCTTTTCACACCTGATAATGCTTCGTTGACATTTTTATTCCGCCGAGAATTAACATTCCGTCGAAATATATATAGCAAACGGATTTTTAAGAAGGGGAGAGAAAAAAAAAGTAGAACGAGAGATCAGTCAATAAAATAGAGCCTCTCGAATCCGAGGACATAGTGATAAAGATGCGCGCGATAAAACAAACTGGAGTCTTGTAAAAAAAAAAAAAAAAAAAAAGATGATACCGAGATAGGCATACTCGATCGAGCGACTTCTTACTCGTCAAAGGAATACCGCCACTTTGGGTGTGCTGTATACCACCAGTAGCACTCTTATATAGTTTCTCGTTTCTACTTCAACTTGAAACTTTTTTTATTGTTTTTTTTTTTTTTTTTTTCGTCTTGCCACATTATCGTTCTCATTTGGAATATTACCATTCACGAGGTTCGATTTCCTTTCTGAAAACTGATCAGTCCTTTATCTCAATGAAACGATGAGAATAAATGAGCTAAGGACTTCTAATATTTTTCATGATATTTGTCTTTATTTAACAATCGCTTAAGTTATGAACTGAATTAATTTCATGTAATTGGATCGCGAAAAATGTTGATAAATTTTGTGAAAGTTTTTTTATTCAATTTTTATCTTTTTTGCACTTGTACCATTTTTATCAATTTATTTTATATGATGACATTAGAATGAAATAATTTCTCAACGGATCTAAAATCTATTTCAATCCTAAAAAAATGTTATACTCCCCCTGAGTCTTCTGAACTCGCGTAAACACTTAAACGTTATTAAATTAAACTTAACTAACATTAACTAAAGTTTAAGCTCAACCTAAATTAACTAGAAACTACTGCTAATCTTTTCGGGACAAATTCCAATTTAAACTTATGGGATGACTCAACTCATAAGGGGGATTATTAAACTTTTTGGTTAACTTTTGCAAATTTTTATTTTCATGTTTATTTTTAGTGATGTGGAAACTTTGTAAATTCTTTTTAGTAAAATCGAAACTTCCTACATCGCGTACAATCGAAAAAAATAATTTTTTTTTACTTTTTTTAATTCGTTCTAAAATATCTTTTTTTTATAATTTCTTTGTTTACCTAATTTTAATGATTTTATTTTCTATAATATTAAAGGAGTCTCGAGTTCTTCCTTCGGTTTTATCAATCGTGAAGTAAATTCTTTCAGAGTTTGATATTCATGTTTTTCGTTAATTAAATGAAAATCAAAAAAAATATCCGACATTACGAGTCATTTAAAATATCATTCGATAATTCTTGGGTGGAATCAAGAATTCTTTTTTTTCTCATTTTGCCTTTATTCGAATTATTCGACAGAAAAATGTGTGGGCCTTGAGTCATTAAACTCGTTCAGAGAGGCTCTCTCTCTCTCTCTCTCTCTCTCTCTCTCTCTCTCTCTCTCTCTCTCTCTCTTTCCTCGTCCTGAACTCTTTGAATCTTCACGAATGCCACCAGAGAAAACGAGAGCCAGTAGACCGCGATACGCGCTCTCTCTCTCGCTCTCGCGGCATCTCTACCCATATAGCGTTGTTGGCTTGTACTATAGTTATCTCCGCGGATGCCTATACACGAAAAGCACATTAAGCCGATCGGATCGGTTCGCGTTTGATGATCGCGACTCGTTGATAACCAAAAGAGATATATATATATTTCAGACGTCTTGGCGTTTTTCCTTTTGAAGAAAATCATGAAATTTTTTAATCGAATTTTCACGTTAAAAAAAAATGCACAGTATCGATTTTTAAATCATTCGAATACCGCACTTCGATAGTTTTTAAATCGTGAATTGATTAATAATAATATTAATCGATACTAATGTTTTTTTTCTTTCAAACGAAATTAAAAGTATGTATTAACCCTTAAGGCTCACTCAGCATAAAAGCGATTAAAGGTATTTGATGAAGTTTTTAATTAATTCTTATATTTTTTTTACTCTAAAACGCATTGATGCTATTTCCTACCAATATTAACCAAACCTAATTTTTTTAAATGGTAAAATTCACGAAGTTCATTTACCCCATTCACGTTCACCAATAAAAAAATCAATTTTCATATGGGCATTGAAGGAATTTGATGAACTTTTCAATTAATTCTTATATTTTTTTACTCCAAAACGCATTGATGCTCTTTCCTACCAATATTAACAAAACCTAATTTATTTTGAAGGTAAAAGTCACGAAGATCATTAACCCCTTTACGTTCACCAATAAAAAAATACAATTTTCATATGGTTTTCAGTTAATTCATACTTTTTTTCACTCCAAAACCTAATTTATTTTTAAGGTAAAATTTACGAAGTTCATTAACTCCTTTACGTTCACCAATGAAAAAAATCAATTTTCATATGGCCATTGAAGGAATTTAATGAACTTTTCAATTAATTCTTATATTTTTTTACTCCAAAACGCATTGATGCTCTTTCCTACCAATATTAACAAAACCAAATTTATTTTTAAGGTAGAACACACGAAGTTCATTAACCCCTTTACGTTCACCAATAAAAAAAACCAATTTTCATATGGTTTTCAATTAATTCATAGATTTTTTCACTCCAAAAAACATCGACGCCGTTTCCCACCAATATAACCAAACCTAATTTATTTTTAAGGTGAAATTCACGAAGTTCATTAACTCCTTTACGTTCACCAATGAAAAAAATCAATTTTCATATGGCCATTGAAGGAATTTGATGAACTTTTCAATTGATTCTTATATTTTTTTACTCCAAAACGCATTGATGCTCTTTCCTACCAATATTAACAAAACCTAATTTATTTTTAGGGTGGAAGTCACGAAGATCATTAACCCCTTTACGTTCACCAATAAAAAAAAACAATTTTCATATGGTTTTCAATTAATTCATACATTTTTTTCACTCCAAAAAACATCGACGCCGTTTCCCACCAATATTAACCAAACCTAATTTATTTTTACGGTAAATTTCACGAAGTTTATTAATCCCTTAACGTTCGTCAGCCAAAAAATCAATTTCCATAAAGTTTTCAGTTAATTCATACATGTTTTTACTCCAAAAAAAACATCGATGCTGTTTCCCACCGATATTAACCAACCCTAATTTATTTTCGAACTAATTCCCAAAGTTTATTAACTCCTTAACGTTCGCCAGCGATAAAAGCAATTTAAGGAATTTGATAAAATGCGTAACTACTGAATTCATACTTTTTTTTTACTTCAAAAAGCATTGATACCATTTTATACTAACATAAACAAAATTCACCGAGTTCATTATCAGCTTAATGCTCATTGGGAAAAAACTAAATTTCACTGGCAAAACATATGAATATTTCGCGTGGGATTTAGCTTCGCAAAAGACTAAATTTCGGTACATAATTAGTAGCGGTTTAATTATCAAAAAAAATAAAATAAAATAAAATTTAAAAAATTCTGTCCAGAGACGCGATAATATTTCTCCACGAAGAAGTTTCTACGGACTAAAGTGTAAAGGGGTTACACATATATGTCTTGTATAATATACCAGTGTGGAGAAACGCGTGCGTGAGTGCGTATTTTCTCTCTCTTTCTCTCTCGAAAGAGTTGAAACCGTTCTTCGCGAAGGTTTGGTCACGAGAGAGCGAGATGAGATGAGGAATAAGAGGTATTTATAGTCGAGGGTTCACTCGGGCTCGCTCGCCTCGGTTTTATTAGCGTAATAACATTAAGGCGGTTGCTTTTGAAGAGCGAGAGCTCTTCTTCAGTCTCTCTTTTTTACTTCACTTAAGAAAAAGAGAACAAGAGAGGAAAGGAGAGAGAGAGAGACAGAGTGAGAGAGAAATAAAAAGAGAACTGACGAACACCAACGTAGATTCTTACGAACCCGGTACGAACGTTAGGACGCGATGTAAAAGAGAGATAATAACGAAAAAATAAAACAGAAAAAAAAACGAAGACGCACCGCTCTCTGATAATAATTATGACGAAATAGGTAGATTTATATCTTGCAACGTTCATTTGTGTTAAAACACTTAACGTATTTACAGCGTTGTTCGAGGGTCTTGAGGAAAAGACGAAAGTGAATTTGCAATTTGTTTTATTGTAACAAAATTACATTGAAATTGCATGCGACAAAAGTACGATTTCATTGCTTTTTCCTCTCCCTTACAATTTTTCTTTCATAATAGATTAATTTTTTTCGAATTATTCGACAGCTGATAACGATTTAAAAAAAAACTAGCAATAAAAGCCGGATGTGATTATTATAAAAATTGGAGTCGATTATTATAAAAATCGTTTTAAGACGATCGACATTTCATTAATGTTAAAAAATTCAATAGTCCGCAGCTCAGACAATAAAAAAAACGTCATAAGACACCGGAAATGAAATTGTGATCTTAATTCTTTAAGGGAGGAAATAGGGTTAGACGGTTCAAAAAATCGGATTTTTTTTTATTTAATAAATTGTTAGTAAAACTATTGAAAAATATGTTCCCAAAATTTTAAATGAAAATTCCGACTCGTTCTATTGTTATAAGCCATTAAGGGAGGAAATAGGGTTAGGACAGCGTTTTCTCAATGATTTTCATGAATTTTTTTATAGTAGAAAAAATGAATATAATTTATTGAAACTTTGAGAATATTTTATACATATATTTAAGTATATACTATAAAAATTTTATACATATATTTAAGTATATACTATAAAATATTAGCGACCCCATATTGCTTGTTTTTCTTGGTACTATTTTTTCAAGCGCGTTTTTCTGAAAACGACTTTTTTTGAACTTGCGTACACGCTAGTTTGAAAAGTTTTCAACCAATCGTTTTGAAAATTGGCAGTTACTTTCTTCATAGTATTGCGCTCTATATGAACCTAACATCGGAATATTATCATTATTTAAAATAATTTTTTTTTTGCAAATAAAGTTATAAAAAATGGCAAAAAATCTTGCTTTTTTGTTTTGACCCCTGTAAAAAATTCAATTTTCTATTTTTATGATAGCATTTAGGTTCATATAAAAGAGAGACATATAATAAAAGTAAATTCCAAGTTCGTTTGATTTCAGATGAAAATTGCAGCTTCCAGAATGTACACAAAATGCCGAGTCCGATTGTGACCTGCAATATGGGTTCGCTAATATTTTATAGTATATACTTAAATATATGTATAAAAATGTTATAGTATATACTTAAATATATGTATAAAATATTTTCAATGTTTCAATAAATTATATTTATTTATTATACTATAAAAAAATTTATGAAAATCATTGAGAAAACGCTGTCCTAACCCTATTTTCCCCCTTAAGCAATTAATACAAAATTACTTACAGATAAATACTTTCATTTTTATATTCGATACTTTTTTCATTTTTATATTCGATACACTTGTTCGTTTCCAAATATTTAATATCATCCGCATGCATGGAACAAGTCACAATGAAATCCGGAAGTAAGATTTCCAATCACGTTTTTTTATTAAATTCAATCAAAAATTCAAATTTCTTCGACAAAACGTTATGGCAACTTTTAATACGATCGCGTTAAAGATAAAGGGCGTATAATTAGAAGGTAAAAAAAAAAGTAAGGTGGAGTTAGCCTGCAACATTTATTTGTATCGAAAAGTTCGATTTATTATAGCTTATGGCTTTTTATTATTTATTATAGCTCTTTAATTAATGTTATTAAATCATTTCCTACCCTCAATTTTTTTATATTCAATCGCGCGTCAATGTAAATTTGCAACCGTGGGTCTCATCTGCTCTTGATCGAAACGTTCACCTAGGGATTATCTCACTTCGACATGCAACACACGACAGCCCATCAACGTTCTCTTGCGATCTTTCTCGCTCTCTCTTTCTCTCTCACGCGCATATATATATAAAATCTCACGTTCGCGTATATATTTGCCCGCATGGTCGCCCCGCGCGATGGATCGTAATTACGGCTTTGCGTTAATTGATCGCCCGCCAAGGATCAAAAGAAACCGCCGCTCAGGCCCCAACATTATATTTATTATACCGCGTGAGACTCAGCCGTGCATATCCGTTTTCATTCCCCACTGATTTAACATCTCCACATCGTCAAAAGACGCTCACGAGATCTCGAGAGATCCTCGTATCTTTGCAATTTTTTTCTTTTTTTTTTTTTTCCCTCTCTTGATTGAGACTTTATTTTGCGTGTAATTGCATCTATTTATTTATTTATTTATTTCATCATTTGCGCGGAAATTTTTGTAATGAAAAAACATTCGTTCATCGCGTGTGAGAAAAACAATTTGTTATTCAGGAGGTTTTTTTTATTTCTGTAGGCCAAACAAGGGATTTTTCTTCGAGACAATTTTTATGCAAATAGAAAATTAAACATTGATCAGGAAGAAAAAAATTTTTTTTTCTTTCAGAGAACAAAATCTTTGTGTGGGCGCGTTTTTTCAAACGAAAAAAAATATCAAAGTTCTATATCTTTGGCGCAATAACTAAACGGGTAGAAATGTTTTATAAAAATGCAGCTACCAATCCTCTTTGTCCGATAAAATTCGCGTGAATTGTTTAGATTTAAAATGTTGAAAATTTCAATACTCGTTACGAACAATTTGCTAATGCCAAAACTGTAAAGTTCTATTCTATAAATCTCTTAAAAAAAAAAAAATGTTCACATCCATCCAGGATCAGATGACGTTTATAAAAATTCTCTGTTTCATCGCCTGATTTTTCTTCATGGATAAAACCGCCAGGCTGTTCCTGACAAACAGAGAAAAATCCGAGGGAAAAAAGAATGCGAGAGGAAAAACTTCGAATAGACGCGAGTACGAAGATTCGTATAGTCGTAACTCATCGTCGAGTTGCAAAGGCGCACGCCGACAGCCAGGATCGCTTTGAGCAAACGAGCCAACGCACAGAGAAGAAGAGATGATCTATTCTCGGGGTATATAATAGGACTATTCTCTCTCGGTCGAGTATCGTGAGATGTCTGGCTTTCAGACGAGTCCTCGACACCCTCGCCTCTTCACAGTATATTTCCTTCATTCTCCAAAACATACGACAGAAGTCACGCTATTTTTTTCAACCCCCTCCTCCGTCACATACCTTTTTCTTCATAAGACCAGTCTCGTTATAGTTCTCTCGAGGATTATCCATCAATTTTCTCTTCTCCTTCATTTTTTTACATCTCCCTCTTAAGGGGGGAAATAGGGTTAGACGGTTCAAAATCGTTTTTTTTTCATTTCATAAATTGTTAGTAAAACTATTGAAAAATATGTTCCCAAAATTTTGAATGAAAATTCCGACTCGTTCTATTGTTATAAGCCATTAAGGGGGGGAATAGGGTTAGGACAGCGTTTTCCCAATGATTTTCATGAATTTTTTTATAGTATAAAAAATTAATATAATTTATTGAAACTTTGAGAATATTTTATACATATATTTAAGAATATACTATAAAATTTTTATACATATATATACATATAATTAATTATTTAAAACATATATTTTATATACTATAAAATATTAGCGACCCCATATTGCTTGTTTTTCTTGGTACTATTTTTTCAAACGCGTTTTTCTGAAAACGACTTTTTTTTAACTTGCGTACACGCTAGTTTGAAAAGTTTCCAACCAATCGTTTTGAAAATTGGCAGTTACTTTCTTCATAGTATTGCGCTCTATATGAACCTAAAATCATAATATTATCATTATTTAAAATAATTTTTTTTTGCAAATATAGTTGTAAAAATCGGCACAAAATCATGCTTTTTTCTTTTGACCCCGGTAAAAAATTCAATTTTCTATTTTTTTGATAGCATTTAGGTTCATATAGAAGAGAGACATATAATAAAAGTAAATTCCAACCTCGTTTGATTTCAGATGAAAATTGCGGCTTCCAGAATGTACGCAAAATGCTGAGTCTGATTGTGACCTGCAATATGGGGTCGCTAATATTTTATAGTATATACTTAAATATATGTATAAAATATTCTCAAAGTTTCAATAAATTATATTCATTTTATATACTATAAAAAAATTCATGAAAATCATTGAGAAAACGCTGTCCTAACCCTATTTCCCCCCTTAATGCAGTTAATACACAAACTATTAATCTGTCCTCGTGAAAATAATTGGGCGAATCGTGAAACGTAAATACCCCCCAAAAAAATACACAAATATATATATCGTTATTTTTTATAAAAACAAGATTTTCCTATATTCATGATAAAATATATATTTAACAAATAATTGGACCAAAGAGACGGATAGAAGATTTTTTGAAAAGCAAGAAATTTTGAGATTCAATGCCGTTTTATTTTAATATCAATATTTATTTAAATTCGAAAAAATAATGCATTGAAATGAATCAAATTTTATTTACCATACGACTTTTTTAAATTTAAACAAAGAAAGTTTTCTTAGGTAAATTTTAATTAGAAAAAACAAATGAAATTTGCATGTAAATAAATGTTTTGTTCGTTCGCAAGTTTAACAACATCACTTCGTGAGATTTGCTTCGTGAGAGTCGAAGAAAAAAAAAACAAAAAAATTGATTAACAGCGCACGAAAATTAATTGCAAACGCGAGAAAGATCAAAGCTGCGCTTCGGTCTGTTGGAAAACAGCCGAGAGAACAAACATCGGAAATTGGGGGAGGATCCTCATTTTTTTTTCCTTTTTTTTATTTCTCTCTGTCACTCGAACGGACTTGTGTACCCTCGAGGTCTTTAAATATCCGCATCCCTTTTCGTGTATGTGTTGCATCAAACAAGAACGCAGCCGGCGCTTCACGCCTTCGCATTTTTTTTTTTATGAAAGAAAAAACGTATATATTTTTCGATTCAGTACAGATAATTTTGGGTTGATTTTAAAAATTCATAAAAAATTCAAAAATCATCGCAACTCAACGAACCCATTGTCATTGCAAAGTTCGAATGATTACGAAGAAAATAAGCACACAGTACAGTGCCAAGTCCCCTGGGAAGGGCAGTTACAGTTATTTCAGTAAACCAACTTATTTTTGGCACAAGAAAAAGAATATTGCTCTTCAAAGTTCGTTGGAAAACTTTGATGTATAATCCCATCACGATAATCCATTAGCCATACCAAAGACTCCAAAATATTCATGAAAAATCTCTGAAAAAGTTTATCGTTTTATTTTTTTTTCACGAATAAATTTCATATATATGAATTATTCCGTGTCGACATTTCCAATTCCAATTACGAACAGTGTCTTAAAAAATAACGAAACAATGACCCGGTTGATAAAGTAAAATATTAAAGTTCTCATTTTGAATTTCCTTTTTGAATCAGCAAATTGGGCGAAAAAATTCCTCGTCCAAAAATCGTTCTATATGGAATGCCCCTAAAAACACATTTATATATATGTTTCCTCAAGTATCCACGTGTCTCGAAGTCGATGAGTGGCTCGTAATGATATCCCTACTCGTGTGCGAAGGCTCCCAAGAGAGAGATCGTTTGTATAAACTGAGGCTGGAGATAAAAAAAAACTGTATAGAAGACCGAAAGAACCTCGAAAAGAAAACGAGAATAAGAGAGTCGAAAGAATGAGGCGAGAGCTGTCGCGGATGTGTGAAACATACAAAATGCAATAACAGAGAAGGGGACTTGAGATGAACATACACACACACACACACAGACACATTACAGTTGCATCCCAACGACGGATGCAACTGTTCCTCGTAAAAAGACTGAACGCTCAAAGCACAGTTTTCTCGGCTGTGAAGGGGGAATATAATAACGAGAGAGAGAGAGAGAGAGAGAGAGAGAGAGAGAGAGAGAGAGAGAGAGAGAGAGAGAGAGAGAGAGAGAGAGAGAGAGAGAGAGAGAGAGAGAGAGAGAGAGAGAGAGAGAGAGAGAGAGAGAGAGAGAGAGAGAGAGAGAGAGAGAGAGAGAGAGAGAGAGAGAGAGAGAGAGAGAGAGAGAGAGAGAGAGAGAGAGAGAGAGAGAGAGAGAGAGAGAGAGAGAGAGAGAGAGAGAGAGAGAGAGAGAGAGAGAGAGAGAGAGAGAGAGAGAGAGAGAGAGAGAGAGAGAGAGAGAGAGAGATCTTAAAACAGACCTTTTATGACTTTTCGGTGCTGCTTCAAAGCTTCCTTCGTGGTTATTATATATGTACGTCTGGTATAACAGCAAAGCTTATGGGACAGGATATACAAAGTGAAAAAACCATAAATTTGTCCTTATGAAAGTAGGAAATTGTCTCTTCGTTATCGTAATATAATAATAACGATTATTGCACGATAAATGTGACGTTTTTTTTCTTTCTTTTCCTCGTACAAACTTTATAACCAGCTTTTACATTATACGTGTATATCGGGGAACGAAGGATATTTACTAGCGAATTATTTTTATTTCACTTAAAGTACACAGTCGAACAACCTCGTCACTCGTTTTTTTTTTTTTTAATTTAACGTGCCGATTGGTGAGATTTTCGTTTTAAAAAAAGCCTCGTATGATTTGAAACGTAGGATCGAATTAAATTTCATTGCGAAAAAATAAAAAGGGTAATTTCGTCAGGAAATAGGCATTTATCGCGAATGGTGAATTATTTTTATAATACAGCGATTTATTAATAAACAGTGATTTTAATACAGGTTTCCTTTCACTGGTAGCCTTTCTTAAGGGCGGAAATAGAGTTAGACGGTTCAAAAAATTGATTTTTTTTTATTTCATAAATTGTTAGTAAAACTATTGAAAAATATGTTCCCAAAATTTTAAATGAAAATTCCGACTCGTTCTATTGTTATAAGCCATTAAAGTACGTAGCTCTCCTTCAGGCCCCGAGCGCGCCACGTGTATAACCGAGCGGTACTATTTTTTCAAATGCGTTTATCTGAAAACGACTTTTTTTGAACTTGCGTACACGCTAGTTTGAAAAGTTTTCAACCAATCGTTTTAAAAATTGGCAGTTACTTTCTTCATAGTATTGCGCTCTATATGAACCTAAAATCGGAATATTATCATTGTTTAAAATAATTTTTTTTTTGCAGATAAAGTTGTAAGAAATGGCAAAAACTCATGCTTTTTTGTTTTGACCCCTGTAAAAAATTCAATTTTCTATTTTTTTTTATAGCATTTAGGTTCATATAGAAGAGAGACATATAATAAAAGTAAATTCCAACCTCGTTTGATTTCAGATGAAAATTGCGGCTTCCAGAATGTACGCAAAATGCTGTGACCTACAATATGGAGTCACTAATATTTTCGGTGTTTTTCAAGGAAATTCTTCAAAAATTTTATAGTATATACTTAAATATATGCATAAAATATTCTCAAAATTTCAATAAATTATATTTATTTTTTATACTATAAAAAAATTCATGAAAATCATTGAGAAAACGCTGTCCTAACCCTATTTCCCCCCTTAAGCCGTCTGTTTACTGGTCCATTCCACCCTTTTTAGGTCGAAAAAAGAAAAACCGTTTTGAATTGAGAAATTCGAGCAGCAATGCTTGCACTAATAAAATGTTAATTGACCAATCAAAATTACGTGAGACACGCGAGTATAAATCAGGCATTCGAAACCTTGAATCGAAATCTTGATTAGCATTTCAAAACCTCATCAATTACGTAATTAATTGCTACGTCTCCTAATTAGAAATTCCTTAAATATGCGATACCTCGTTTCGAACGTGAGAAAGTTACTCCCGGGAATGAAAAAGAATCCTGGGCCAATTTTATAATCCCCTCCCCCCACTTTTTTACAAACGATTTGATAAGATTTTTTACGTTAAAATAAATCTGAACGATTACGAATTTTGTAACAACAAAAATCAGACAGATTTCGTCATCGAAAATTCATTTTGGTTTAAAGTTGAAAAATTATTCAGTTTATTTATTTTCTTGACACTCGTATGTGTGAAATATTACTCCAAAAAAATCGATCGATCAATTCATTCTCTTAATCATTGATAAAGAATCAATTAACTAGCCTCTAGTTAACGAACCCTAATTAATTACGGATTTTATTGCACCTAATTACGAATTTCCTAAATATCTGATATTAATCTTGCCTGCATAATAAGATCACGAGGACATATATATATGCACGCGATCTTGTGAAATTTATATATGTGTACAGGGTGTCCCAAAGCTAGTAAGTCAGAGTGACACAAGGGTTAGATTGG
Source organism: Oxytorus armatus (assembly GCA_958009045.1). Classification (NCBI taxonomy): domain Eukaryota; kingdom Metazoa; phylum Arthropoda; class Insecta; order Hymenoptera; family Ichneumonidae; genus Oxytorus; species Oxytorus armatus. Next base: position 13,082,951 of record OY253746.1, on the reverse strand, counting down.
CTTCGGACCTATCACATTAAGGGGGGAAATAGGGTTAGACGGTTCAAAAAATCGATTTTTTTTAAATTTCATAAACTGTTAGTAAAGCTATTGAAAAATATGTTCCCAAAATTTTAAATGACAATTCCGACTCGTTCTATCGTTATAAGCAATTAAAGTGAGTAGCTCTCCTTCAGGCCCCGAGCGCGCCACGTGTATAACCGAGCATACTATTTTTTCAAACGCGTTTTTCTGAAAACGACTTTTTTTAAACTTGCGTACACGCTAGTTTGAAAAGTTTTCAACCAATCGTTTTGAAAATTGGCAGTTACTTTCTTCATAGTATTGCGCTCTATGTGAACCTAAAATCGGAATATTATCATTATTTAAAATAATTTTTTTTTTGCAAATAAAGTTGTAAAAAATGGCAAAAAATCATGCTTTTTTGTTTTGACCACTGTAAAAAATTCAATTTCCTATTTTTTTGATAGCATTTAGGTTCATATAGAAGAGAGACATAATAAAAGTAAATTCCAACCTCGTTTGATTTCAGATGAAAATTGCGGCTTCCAGAATGTACGCAAAATGCTGAGTCTGATTGTGACCTGCAATTTGGGGTCGCTAACATCTTCGGTGTTTTTCAAGGAAATTCTTCAAAAATTTTATAGTATATACTTAAATATATGTTTAAAATATTCTCAAAGTTTCAATAAACTATATTCATTTTTTATACTATAAAAAAATTCATGAAAATCATTGAGAAAACGCTGTCCTAACCCTATTTCCCCCTTAAGCAGTTATACGCAGTCAGGAGACCGAAAAAAGGCGATTATTCAAGAATTTTTCGTGGAAAGACATTTCAATTCATTAACGTAAAAATGTATATACGTATTGCGGTAACTTTGAACTTTAGTTTCATATTTTTTATTTGTAAAAATAATAATTTTTAAAGCTGCTATAGCGAATCTCCGGGAGCTCCTCTAAATAAAGGTATCTGACGGTGAGCACGATATCTCCGGTTTGAATTATCCAAAATAAAAAAACTAAAAAGATTCTATTAGTGGATAGATAAATCTAGGTATTGATCGAAGGAATAGTCGAAATTTTGATTTTTGACAAAACGGCGGCTCCAAAAAGAAAAAATTCCAATTTTCGACCAACATTTTTTCGTTTAATTGTTAAAAAAAATATAAATAATTATCGGAAATGTTATTCCTTAGATCAGTACCTGAAGAATATATCTGAGAAGGTTGCGTTAAAATTGCCGACCGATTGGTTGAGCCGTTTTTGAGAAATCGTGCTCAGAGACTTTGGAACCACCGTTTTGAGAAAAACGCGTTCAAAGTTTAGGCCGCCCACTTTGTAACGCTCCGAGTGTCCTTACAAATATGCATGTATCTCCGAGAATATTTGCCGGATCGATTTGAAATTTTCAGAGAATATACTCAAATATATGTACATTCCGAAAATGCAATAAAAAGAATCGATTTTTTTTAATTTCCAACTGCGTATAACCCCTCAAACAAACATGACCTCAGTAAGAGTCTCATGGTTTTCGAGAAAAATCGTCTTTTTTGATTTCTCAAAAAAATCCCTACCCAGTACTTGTTATTCTGCAACCATTGCTATCAAAATCCAAATTCACACCGAATCCTAAAGTGGTCCGAAGCACAAAACGAAAACAGCGAGATAACATGAATAGCGATTTTCAGAAAAATCGTCTCATTTTATTTTTCCAGAAAATCGCTATTCTCGTTATTTCGCTGTTTTACTTTGTGTCTCTGACCACTTTAGCAATTTGGTGTGAATTTTATCTTTGATTTGCTCACGATTTGGACCCCCATGGCAATGGTAGCCATGAGAGATCCAAAGCAAATGCAATAAACAAAAGACGATTTTTCTCGAAAAACCATGAGACCTTTACCGAGGTGATATTCGTTTATTCTGATAGGTCCGGAGCCAATTTAACCATCGCGTCACTCTGACGTGCTAGTTTTTGGAACACCCTGTATACGTATATTGTGCAGTCGTACTTGAAAAGAAAACCATAAAGGACAATGTCGTTGGTTCCCCGTCGTGTGACTGCTGGTAGGAGTGTAAAAGTTATATGGCAAAAGTGTTACCTCGACCTCGTTATAAGTTTCGCTGGCAAACATTCCATCTCTCTCTCTCCCTTGGTGGTTCTCGCGTTACACGTAATACCCTATAGTTGTAAACATATAACGCTGTTATACCTGCGGCTACGTTATATATACCTTTTCTTATCCCCCCCCCCCCCCTTCGTACCGTAATGCCATTTTTACACCCGTCGAGCTTACGAGCTTTTTCGCAACTATATATATATATATATATATGTACATATATAAATATGTATATGGGGCGTACCGTATCAGAAGGCTCACTTTTTTAGTCTTTCATCTCTTAGATTTTTTTTTTAACAACTACTCAACGTTCAGCAGTACTGAAAAATACTTTATGCAATTTTTTCCGGATTTTTTAATTTAATCGCGTAGGAGTTCGTTCCTTTTTATTTATTTATTTATTTATTTTCAAATTTATTTTCAAACGTGGGGAGAAAAATGGATCGTACAAAAAAAAATGCACGCGCATAGAATTTCTCGTTTTTTTTTATAATTTTTTCAACGCAATCACAGTTATGATTTAATTGACAATGCGCATATTATTTTTTGTCGAAACCGAGCAATGTATTATTTTTTTTTTTTCGTTCATTTGAACGTTTGATTAATTTTTTACATTACGTTCGACGGCATCTACGGAAACCATACGGAAATTTATATTTTTGGAAAAAAATGAAAAATCGTTAGATGGAAAAAATAAATGAAAATTATTCTGTTGAAGTTCCCGCACAGGACTGAAATGTGTTCCAGCTGAAATTGCATTGAAATGGTGTTAACGAACTGGAAATATCTTCGTTTTTTTTTTTCTTGCGATAGTTTCCACGATATGGCAATTTGAATGAAAAAAAAAATCAACCTTTAAGGTAGTAGTCTGGTATCTTAAGCCGATTTTCATGGCTTTTTTGGAGGGCGTTTTTTTGTAGGAAAATAAAAATGAATCGTTTTGAATATTTAGGACGTTTTTATTTACATATTAAAGATACAAAAAAAAAATTTTTTGAACAAATTTAATAGTTTATTATTATTATTATTATTGATCGAAGTTGGCACCTCGAAAAAAAAGCGCGTGGGTGGCCCCGGTGATTTTGGCTCTTGATGTTATCTGAAATCAAAAATTCTTGATAATTCTTAATCTATAGACATGTCATTCTGGTCGGAACTACCGAAATTAAATTTCATGGATAAATAACAAAATGGCGGGCAAAATAAAAGGACTTTTTTTTCCAAAGTCCGCCATTTTGTTATTTATCCATGAAATTTAACTTCAGTAGTTCCGACCAGAATGACATGTCTATAGATTAAGAATTATCAAGAATTTTAGATTTCAGATAACATCAAGAGCCAAAATCACCAGGGCCACGCACGCGCTTTTTTTTCGAAGTGCTAACTTCGATCAATAATAATAATAATAATAAACTATTAAATTTTTTCAAACTAATTTTTTTTGTATCTTTAATATCTAAATAAAAACATCCTAAATATCCAAAACGATTCATTTTTATTTTCCTACAAAAAAACGCCCTCCAAAAAAGACATGAAAATCGGCTTAAGTTACCAGACTACTACCTTAACCCCGTAACGTGCACACTTCGGCAGATTTACATAACGGTCACACTAGGGTTGTTTCGGCGTCCCCACAACTAAAATGCTTGCTGCAATGAAGCTATTTGAATTTTCCACTTGAAAAAATTACAGTATAACTTCGAAGCATCCTTCTACACGACGGAATTATTATTTTTTCCATAAAATATTATTTTGACTATAAAAAAAAATTACAAAAGCAACGAAAAAAGAAAAAAAATGACTTTTTTTTCACCCGAAAAATCAGAACTAGTACAATTTTTGATATTTCGAGCTGAAAATTTAACCCGTTATTCTCGAGATGTGAAGCATTAAGAAAAAAAAAATTAGTGCAATAAGGCGCGTGCCAAAAAGGGCATTTATCTCGAGAATCAAAATAAGCAATCGTAGGAAAAAAGAGTAAAACATTTTTTTGTAAATTCCATCGATTTATTTTGAAAATTTTCGTCTTGTGAGTGAGAGTAAATTGAGGTTGATTTTGTCCGGGGTCAGAATGACCCCGGAGTACACGTTAAGGATTAAAAAATTTTGTTTAAAATTCGCCGAAAAATGCACAGAATTTTCGTCTCCGCGGTTGCAAAAAAAAAAGCTGCAAAAACGTTTATTAAAAATATCAACTAGTTGAGGGGGAAACAAAAATGAGCTAATTTCACTTTTTCGTACGAAATGGCCCATACAATACAACACATTGCACCCGTGCTCCGAGAACATGAGATTACGACGACGTACGGCTGATCGCACGCGGCTTGCATAAATCATAAATTAATACCTGACAGACTCATACAGTGCGCTATATATACGGGCCAATTCGGAATCGTACACCCTTTATTTTTTTTAATTAAAAAAAAAACATCCAAACGAAAGAAAAATTGTATTCATCAATGAATAATATTGGTTTTCTCGCAAAACTAAAAAAAAACACACACTTTTTCCAGTTTTTTTTTTATATCGCAAAGTCCTTAATTGAATTTTTTACTCGACTTTAATTAATTACTCATGGAAAAATTGTCGGATCGTATGCAATTACAGTTATGATTTAATTGACAACGTGCCTACTATTTTTTGTCGAAACCGAGCAAAGTTTTTTTTTTTTCGTTCATTTGGACGTTTGTTTAATTTTTTACATTACTTTCGACAGCATCTACGGAAGTCATAGGAAAACTTATATTTTTGGAAAAAAATGAACAATTTTTTGATGGAAAAAAAATTGTATTCTATTGACACATACAGTGTGCTATATACGAGGTCTGTTAAAAAAGTATCGCGAATTATGAATTTCCGCGGGCTACGTATATTCGATTTTCGATTTTTTTGTGGCGTTAGGTTGGTACTCGTGTTCCTCACTTATGCTGAAAAAATCGGCCATTTTGAATGTTTAGTTAATTGTTGACAGCTGTTTTGGTTAGACGTGCTTTGGCTTGTCCTCGATTTTTGCCTATTCCAAAAAAGCAGCTTCCATTTCGATGATTGAGCTTTGGTTTCCACGTCATAACCATAAACCCATGATTCGTCACCAGTTATAACCCTCTGGAGCAAATTTGGGTCGTCGCGGACCGAGTCCAACAGCTCCTTAGCAATGTTAACGAGACACTGTTTTTGTTCGAAATTGAGCAATTTTGGCACGAATTCCGAGGCGACCCGTCTCATGCCCAAATCATTGGTAAAAATCGAATAGCACGAGCCAATCGATATGTTTAGTTCCTCAGCAACTTCTCTAACGGTGATTCGACGATTGGCCAATATTATTTTCTTCATTTCATCAATGTTTTCGTCTGTTGTTGATGTGCTCGGGCGTCCGGAACGCATTTCGTTGTTCGCATCTTCTCGGCCCTCTGAGAACATTTTGTACCACCGATAAACGTTGCTTTGGTCCAAGGTAGCTTCACCATATGCCACAGTCAACATTCGGAATGCGTCCACGCACTTAATTTTGTTTTTCACACAAAATTTGATACGGATTCTTTGATCCATTTTTTGGAATAGGCAAAAATCGAAGACAAGCCAAAACATGTTTAACCAAAACAGCTGTAAACAATCAACTAAACATTCAAAATGGCCGATTTTTTCAGCATAAGTGAGGGACATGAGAACCAACCTAACGCCACAAAAAAATCGAAAATCGAATAGACGTAGCCCGCGGAAATTCAAAAATCGCGATACTTTTTTAACAGACCTCGTATACGAACGAATTTGGAATCATACACCCTTTATTTTTGTTAATTTAAAAAATAAACATCCAAACGAAAGAAAAATTGTATTCATCAATGAATAATGTTTGTTTTTTCGCCAAAACTTTAAAAAAAACACGCTTTTTCCAATTTTGTTTATATCGCAAAGTTCTTAATTGAATTTTTGACTCGACGTTAATTAATTACTCATGGAAAAATTGTCGGATCATATGCAATTACAGTTATGATTTAATTGACAATGTGCACATTATTTTTTGTCGAAACCGAGCAAAGTTTTTTTTTTTTCTTTCATTTGGACGTTTGTTTAATTTTTACATTACTTTCGACAGCATCTACGGAAGTCATAGGAAAACTTATATTTTTGGAAAAAAATGAACAATTTTTTGATGAAAAAATATGTATTCTATTGACTCATACAGTGTGCTATATATACGAACGAATTTGGAATCATATACCCTTTATTTTTGTTAATCTAAAAAAAAAACATACAAACGAAAGAAAAATTGTATTCATCAATGAATAATGTTTGTTTTTTCGCCAAAACTTAAAAAAAAAACACGCTTTTTCCAATTTTGTTTATATCGCAAAGTTCGTAATTGAATTTTTTACTGAACGTTAATTAATTACTCATGGAAAAATGATCGGATCGTAATTTCGAAAAATCTTGTACCCCCCGTTGAAAATTACGTTGCCGTCAGTATATCTTTAATTAACGTTCAGTACAGTACATTCTTTTTTCATTGCGTACTTTTTAGAGCGAGGGGTCAATGGACCATTGAACCAAAAAAAAAAAAAAAGACGAGCTCGTAAGTCTAAGAGTCGCGGTTCAACGAGACCGCCGAGATAGGGAACACTCTGCGGGAGACGCAATTAGCAGCCAATTTCACATGTAGTCCCCTGTCTCGTCTTATATACACATAACTACTTCGTGTCCTGGTTTCTTTTTTTTTCTTTTTCATTTTATTTTGCGTCGTAGGCTCGTACCAATTTTTTTTTTCATCCCCTCTTCTTATCTCTCCATTCATTCGTCCGCGAGATGACGAGAGATACACGTGTTACTCGTTGGACCCCCATGGAGTATGTATTCGGCGACCATACGACCACAATGGCGGAGGACGTGAAATCACATCTCAAAATGTAACGGATTCTGGATGCGCTCCATTATGAGCAAAACATTTTTTCTTTAAGTCGATATTGGACCTCCAAAGGAGCCTTTAACTCCGAACGACAAGGGGGTTGAAGAAGAATTTAAAAGAGTACTCGACAATTTCTAACATTTTCGATAACAGAATTTCTACCATTTGACACGAAATGCCCTATACGCATCCGCAGCATTGTTAAAAATGATGAATAAAAGAATTACTAAAGAACAAAAAAAGAGGAAAAAACAAATTTAGTCAATTCTAGAGGGCTGAAGAACAATTTTAAAAAAAGTACTGGATATTTTCCGAAATTTTTGATATCAGAATTTGTACCAATTGGCACGAAATGCCTTATACATATCCGCAGCATTGTTAATAATGATAAATAAATGAATTGCTGAAGAAAAAATAAAGAAAAAACAAATTTAGTCAATTCTAGAGCGCTGAAGAACAATTTAAAAACAGTACTGGATATTATCCGAAATTTTTTATATCAGAATTTGTACCATTTGGCACGAAATGCCCTATACACATCCGCAACATTGTTTATAATGATAAATAAATGAATTGCTGAAGAAAAAATAAAGAAAAAACAAATTTAGTCAATTCTAGAGGGTTGAAGAACAATTTAAGAAAAGTACTGAATATTATCCGAAATTTTTGATATCAGAATTTGTACCATTTAGCACGAAATACCCCATACTCATCCACAGCATTGTCAATATCGATAAATAAATTAATCGTAAGAAAACGAAAATAATTCACGAAATTCGTGAGTCCGATGTTCAGCGGGAATCGTTAACAAATAATTCAAGCCAGACAAATGTGGCACTATTTAAAAGTAGATGAAAGGTTCAACGACACCCTGACAAAAAGCTCAACAAACTTTACCGCGGATAACCCAGCGAAATAACAAAACCAACGTGGAAGGAAAAAAAAAAGCAGCCGAGAAAATCCCACGATCTTTATTGCCACGTTCGTTCGTGTGGCTTTATTGTACATCGTGTACATTTATTGCGGGAATAAATTCTATGATAACGCTCGCGATGAATCCTCGTTGAAGGAGAGAGGAATAAAACAAAAATAAATTAAAAAAACAGAACTACGGCGGTAATGCATGCACGCACGTACAATTGTCACGGTGTGTGTTTGTTGCGTGTATACGTGTGTACGTACGGTACGATATAACGCACCTGCGAACTGGCGGTGTCGTTTCGAAACCGCCAATCGTTTGCGCGGTGAGAGGAGAAGCTCTCGTTTATTCGCTTTACTCCGAGAAGAGCGCAACGCTTTAAATCCCATAAACGTCAAAGATAGCGCCCCAGCTCCATGTCGCTATCGAGCCTCTAGCTCTTTTTTTTTTTCATTCTTTTCTCTTTCTCTCTCTCTCTCTCTCTAACTCTTGTACGAATGATTCTACAGCGGTAGCTTAAAGCCCGAGCGTTTCGATCTTTTTCACTGATAAAGTTTGATGTATCGTCGTCTCTTGTCATTACTCGAGGTATGACACTTTATATTATACGTGGATATCGATGTGTTATGTACATTAGGAATGAGTTTTGTGAATGACTGCGTAATCCCTTTCGTGTTTGTTCAATTTTCGATAAATTCTCCGATATTCAAGAAATGTTCGTATTGAATTTTAAAAAGTGGATTAAAGGGCAATTTTTATAAATAAACTTCCAATTTATACAGTAGGAAGGCGATTTAAGGAACACTCTTTATCCTCTTCGCGTTGAGTTTTCGTTAAATATTCCAGTATGCAAGAAAGTTTGTTCTTGATAGTTAAAAAGTGGATTGAAGAACAATTGTTAGTAAAAATTTAGAAATATGTATTATAAATATGTATGTATAGTTTAGGGATGAGATTTAGGGAAGACTTTTATTCCCTTCGATATTCAAGAAATTTTTGTATTGAATGTTAAAAAGTGAATTAAAGAGCAATTGTTATAAATAAACTTTCAATTTATACAGTAGGAATGCGATTTAAGGAAGACTCTTTATTCTCTTCGCGTTGGGTTTTCGTTAAATATTCCAGTATGCAAGAAAGTTTGTTATTGATAGTGAAAAAGTGGATTGAAGAACAATTGTTAGTAAAAATTTAGAAATATGTATTATAAATATGTATGTATAGTTTAGGGATGAGATTTAGGGAAGACTTTTATCCCTTTCGATATTCAAGAAATTTTTATATTGAATGTTAAAAAGTGAATTAAAGAGCAATTGTTATAAATAAATTTTCAATTTATACAGTAGGAATGCGATTTAAGGAACATTCTTTATCCTCTTCGCGTTGAGTTTTCGTTAAATATTCCAGTATGCAAGAAAGTTTGTTATTGATAGTTAAAAAGTGGATTGAAGAGCAATTGTTATTAAAAATTTAGAAATATGTATTATAAATATGTATGTATAGTTTAGGGATGAGATTTAGAGAAGACTTTTATCCCTTTCGATATTCAAGAAATTTTTATATTGAATGTTAAAAAGTGAATTAAAGAGCAATTGTTATAAATAAATTTTCAATTTATACAGTAGGAATGCCATTTAAGGAACACTCTTTATCCTCTTCGCGTTGAGTTTTCGTTAAATATTCCAGTATGCAAGAAAGTTTGTTATTGATAGTTAAAAAGTGGATTGAAGAACAATTGTTAGTAAAAATTTAGAAATATGTATTATAAATATGTATGTATAGTTTAGGGATGAGATTTAGGGAAGACTTTTATCCCTTTCGATATTCAAGAAATTTTTATATTGAATGTTAAAAAGTGAATTAAAGAGCAATTGTTATAAATAAATTTTCAATTTATACAGTAGGAATGCGATTTAAGGAACATTCTTTATCCTCTTCGCGTTGAGTTTTCGTTAAATATTCCAGTATGCAAGAAAGTTTGTTATTGATAGTTAAAAAGTGGATTGAAGAACAATTGTTAGTAAAAATTTAGAAATATGTATTATAAATATGTATGTATAGTTTAGGGATGAGATTTAGGGAAGACTTTTATCCCTTTCGATATTCAAGAAATTTTTATATTGAATGTTAAAAAGTGAATTAAAGAGCAATTGTTATAAATAAATTTTCAATTTATACAGTAGGAATGCGATTTAAGGAACATTCTTTATCCTCTTCGCGTTGAGTTTTCGTTAAATATTCCAGTATGCAAGAAAGTTTGTTATTGATAGTTAAAAAGTGGATTGAAGAGCAATTGTTATTAAAAATTTAGAAATATGTATTATAAATATGTATGTATAGTTTAGGGATGAGATTTAGAGAAGACTTTTATCCCTTTCGATATTCAAGAAATTTTTATATTGAATGTTAAAAAGTGAATTAAAGAGCAATTGTTATAAATAAATTTTCAATTTATACAGTAGGAATGCCATTTAAGGAACACTCTTTATCCTCTTCGCGTTGAGTTTTCGTTAAATATTCCAGTATGCAAGAAAGTTTGTTATTGATAGTTAAAAAGTGGATTGAAGAACAATTGTTAGTAAAAATTTAGAAATATGTATTATAAATATGTATGTATAGTTTAGGGATGAGATTTAGGGAAGACTTTTATCCCTTTCGATATTCAAGAAATTTTTATATTGAATGTTAAAAAGTGAATTAAAGAGCAATTGTTATAAATAAATTTTCAATTTATACAGTAGGAATGCCATTTAAGGAACACTCTTTATCCTCTTCGCGTTGAGTTTTCGTTAAATATTCCAGTATGCAAGAAAGTTTGTTATTGATAGTTAAAAAGTGGATTGAAGAACAATTGTTAGTAAAAATTTAGAAATATGTATTATAAATATGTATGTATAGTTTAGGGATGAGATTTAGGGAAGACTTTTATCCCTTTCGATATTCAAGAAATTTTTATATTGAATGTTAAAAAGTGAATTAAAGAGCAGTTGTTATAAATAAATTTTCAATTTATACAGAGGGAATGCGATTTAAGGAACACTCTTTATCCTCTTCGCGTTGAGTTTTCGTTAAATATTCCAGTATGCAAGAAAGTTTGTTATTGATAGTTAAAAAGTGGATTGAAGAGCAATTGTTATTAAAAATTTAGAAATACATATTGTAAATATGTATGTATAGTTTAGGGATGAAATTTAGGGAAGACTTTTATCCCTTTCGATATTCAAGAAATTTTTATATTGAATGTTAAAAAGTGAATTAAAGAGCAATTGTTATAAATAAATTTTCAATTTATACAGAGGGAATGCGATTTAAGGAACACTCTTTATCCTCTTCGCGTTGAGTTTTCGTTAAATATTCCAGTATGCAAGAAAGTTTGTTATTGATAGTTACAAAGTGGATTGAAGAGCAACTGTTATTAAAAATTTAGAAATATGTATTATAAATATGTATGTATGTAGAGTTTAGGGATGAGATTTAAGGAAGACTTTTATCCCTTTCTTCTTTCATCAATTTTTGATCAATTCTCCAATATTCAAGAAATTTTAGTGTTAAAAGTAAAGAAAACATTGAATTGAAACAAAAATGATTTTGAAAAATGGAAATTCAAGTTAAATAGGATTTGTAGAAAAAAATAATTATCAAGGGAAGTAGAAGGGTAGCGAAAAGTAGAGTGTAAATACTCGAAAACCAATGAAGTATCGACGGAATTGATATTGAGCAAGAAAAAATGTGTTCGAAAATGAAAATTATCGAAAAACAGCACGATAACAACGATAAAACATTTTTCATAGCAATATCGAGTTCACGGTTCCTATTTTTCTTCACTGAACGATAAGAAGCAATTTTTTTAACGATTTAACAGAGCTCAAAATCATGAAAGATCAAAAAACGTTTCTTTCGAAGAATTACATATCAACGATCTAGGGAGAAATAAATCTTCGCATGTAAATAAACAGAAATTAAGAAAATTTGATATTACTGAATTTCCTGCATTTCCATACAAACATTTAATGGATTAAAAGATAATTTCACAAATGATCATTCCATTAGTTCATCACAATTTGTTCAATTTGTATATAAAATTTGTTCGGAGTGTTTAATTATAAAACGAAAATTGTCCGATAACATCTCCATGTATTTAATAATTATATATAAAATCGAACATTTTTCTTACAATATTTACCGGAAGTACCTTCATTCAGTCATACAAAACGTTTAAATTCATAAGTATGAAAAAAAAAAATGGCGTAATGTCATAACGAAATTTATCGTGAAAAAAAGACAATGATAATTACCCCTCGTTCGGCCTGCAGCTGATCCGTATGTCCCATGAAATTGGGCATAGCCGTTAGATTGTATCGCAGTCCCCGACACAGTGATACCGTGAGCCTTTCGCATTTTGTGCCGGTCCCCGAATTTCCGGAGTGGTTGATACCCCAAGCATCGACGGTGTTTGACGCGATCACCAACGCTACCAAAGCTACCAGCGAAATACTCGTCGAAGTCATGATTGCCGGGCAACGAGTTTTCAAAAAACAAACAAACAAAATCTCATAGACTCGAGAATCTCGAATATTTGAAACGAGAGGCTCGTTAAACAGAGGCCCTGCTAGGAGTCTCTCTTCTGATTGCTCAACATTCCCGAGCAAATATTTTCCAGGCACCACATGACGAGGAAAACACAAAATAACGCCTCTTCCTCCAGCCCCTCTTCTATTTAACGTTTGAAAAATTCAATTTTCGACGAGAAATATGAAAATTTATCAACGGTAAACAAAACTCCATTCACATTGTAATTTAATCCGAGAACACTTTTCCTAAAATCGTAATTCAACGACGATTTGATCGCTCGAATTAAAGATATATAATTAATTAAGGGTACGTAATTAATCTGTTAATATTATGATTACAATGTTTGTTGTTAAATTTATTCATTCGTCGTTAAAATGATAAACAAACGTTTGTTATTGTATTGTGTATTGAAAACGCGTGCGCCAAGTTGGTAAGCTTTAACGTTGCGCGCCCGATCTCACATCATCCGACCGTACGGCTCGAGAGAACGGAGCAAACTGCGAAATGAAGATGACTAGTGGCGCGACTTTAGCTTCGTGATAGTTCGTAGTAGCTCGTGAATTCTCGTGTATACCCCCGTAGAGTCTCGCGATCCGTAACCACTGCGAGGATGGGCCCTCAGGGGCCTTTAGTTTTTCAACGGGGGCCTTCTACCCCCTCCCAACTTTTTTCCTTCTCTCATCCTCGCGCGAAGCTCCTTCCCCCTCTTACGCGGCGACTCACTCCCCCCACCATACTCGCCGCAGCTAACTTTGCTTTTTTTTTTTTCTCTTTCTTACCTCTCTCGCGGGCCCTATTATTTTGGGGCCACCGCCGCGGACTGATGGGGCCAATCCCGCGGGCGTAATTAGGGACAAAGGGAGCGACCAAGTAGTAGTGCGCAACACGGGGCACTGCGCGCGATCCCGGCAGCAAAGAACACAGCCATGGAACACGGCAGGCAACGCGAATTTAAAAGAATTACGCTCGTTTTTTTTTTTCCGAAATTTTTCCAGGAAATCTTGGGCCCAATGTCAAAGATGATGAAAAAAAAATGGCTCAGCGAGTCGACACGACATTGACGAAAATTCCTGTTCAATTGGACACCGAGGGGGTTTTTTTTGTGGTAATTCATTGAAACTTATTTTCAATTAGCTGTTACGGAGTTATTTTTCGATCCTTTCAATGGCACGCATTCCTTTTTTCCTTTCTCTCGGAAACCTCGGGCCCAAAATTCATGACGAAAAATTGGCTCGGGGAATCGCATTAATTTGACGGAAATTACTGTCAAATTGGAAAGTTCCATTGAAAATTTAATGAAGCTTATTTTAAATTAAATGCATTGCGGAGTTATTTTTCAATGTTTTCGATGGCTCGTGGTTCGGACCCGAAGAAAATAATTAATGCTAATTTCCGTTCAATTGTATTTCTGGATAATTTTTGGATAATTCGCAATACTTTTTTTTTTCCATTTGACGCGGTAAAGTTATTTTACTGTTTTTATGTTAATGCCTCAGGGTTTCGAGTTGGACGAAAATTATGAAAATTCTTGGTGAAATTGGTGTCTGAAGTTTTTGGAAAATTCAAAGTAGTTTTTTTCAAAATTATATTAAATTAGTATTTACTTTTGTTTTTGTATTAACACGTCGCGGTTTCTCGCGTAAAATTGACGAATATTTCTGTTAAATTGACGTTCATAGTTTTTAAAAATTCAATCGTTTTTTCTTCTCTTAAGGGAGGAAATAGGGTTAGGACAGGGTTTTCTCAATGATTTTCATGAATTTTTTTATAGTATAATAAATGAATATAATTTATTGAAACTTTGAGAATATTTTATACACATATTTAAGTATATACTATAAAATTTTTGAAGAATTTCCTTGAAAAACACCGAAGATATTAGCGACCCCATATTGCAGGTCACAATCAGACTCACCATTTTGCGTACATTCTGGAAGCCGCAATTTTCATCTGAAATCAAACGAGGTTGGAATTTACTTTTATTATATGTCTCTCTTCTATATGAACCTAAATGCTATCAAAAAAATAGAAAATTGAATTTTCTACCGGGGTCAAAACAAAAAAGCATGATTTTTTGCCATTTTTTACAACTTTATTTGCAAAAAAAAAATTTTAATTAATGATAATATTCCGATTTTAGGTTCATATTGAGCGCAATGCTATGAAGAAAGTAACTGCCAATTTTCAAAACGATTGGTTGAAAACTTTTCAAACTAGCGTGTACGCAAGTTAAAAAAAGTCGTTTTCAGAAAAACGCGTTTGGAAAAATAGCGCGCTCGGAACCTGAAGGAGAGCTACTCACTTTAATGGCTTATAACAATAGAACGAGTCGGAATTTTCATTTAAAATTTTGGGAACATATTTTTCAATAGTTTTACTAACAAATTATGAAATAAAAAAAATCGATTTCTTGAACCGTCTAACCCTATTTCCCCCCTTAAATTAGCTGTCGTAGAGTTGTTTTTTTTGGTTCTGTTTTTTTTAATATTTTTTTATAATGCACCCCGTAAATAAACCGCGGACTCTGATTACCCATCTGGCGCACACGGGGGATCGGGTTACCCCCTTGAACACACGCGAAGGGAAACTTTTTTTTTTTTTTAAGTATTATAGTACAATATACCCACAAACCTGATAGTGTGTTCTCTCTTTCTCTCTCTCTCTTTCTTTCTGAGTTCTGTCTCCACTATAGTAAAATTCGATGTACGCGGGGCACGTTTTTGTGGGCTTACAACCCCCTTTGTACGAATTTCATTATGATACACAATGGAGTCTCTCAACTACGGGATTACACATGTATATTCGTTTGCGTTTCAAGAGAAAGAGAGTAAAAAGAGAGAGAGAGAAAGAGAGAGAGTCGAAGAAGAACCATATAGTCGTGGAGAAAGGGTGAATATAATGGTTTAATGGCAAGTGGGTTATAATAAATTCTATTATACCACATACATACCCCATATGTACACCATAAAGGGTTTACTTTTATAGTTCCACATACATGTGCAGCCCTGAATTTTTTTTCCCTGCTCTTTGCCTCCATTGATCACGGGATCAAGTAAAAATCAAATATAAATCTTTAAACATGAGTAATTATTTTTAAAAAACACGAATTTCACGCGAGTATACGTATCCCAAAGTTCAAATGGTATGTACTTAAAAAAAAAAAAATTACTAAATAGACAAAATTGAAGATACAAATGAAAATACTTTTTTAATTAATTAATTTGACGTTGTAAATTGATGTAGGATTTTCAATTTTTCCTCAAATTCAATTTAGACATCTATAATTGCAATATGTTAGGATGCTGCTGCATATAATTTACTTGCGTGCAAAGTTTTGCCGTGAAAAATTTATAATAAAACAAACGCATTAATGATTCAAAGGTATCATAATTCTAAATGACTGACTTAAAAAAGAAGGCTCCATCGAGAGAGAGAGAGAGAAAGAAAGAGATTCGTTTTGTCGGTGATCCACGGGTAGGTGTTAAAAAGTTACCGCAGAAGCTAACTTTGTTTTCCCCCTTTTCCTTCTGTCCCTTCTCGACCCCCTCTTTCGAGGAAACGTTTCGGCAAAGGAAAAAGAGAAAGAGAGAACGAGAGAGAGAGAGATAGACATGTCCATTGTGCCACTATTGTGTCGCGTTGACCATCGCACAAAAGACGAGAAAAGGAAGGAAAGAAGAAGAAAAAGAAGAAAGAACTGTGCGCCACAGCGGGATCGTGTATATACTTATATAACTATATATACCAGACAAGTTAGTCGTGGTCCAAAGCGTACAAAACTCGTAATTAGCACTTTTACATTTGAGGAAAAATGAGACGAAGAGCTGCGAGAAGACGAAGAGAAAAAAAAAGATACGAAGGAGAGGAGAATGAGAGAGGAGGAGAGATATAGATATGGTATAATGCCAGGCGGAAAGCATCAAAGGTAGAAAGAGAGAAAGAGAGAGAGAGAGAGAAACTCTTCTCCTTTTCTTCTTTCTCGTGTGCTCTCTCGGTATATACGAAACTTCCAACCTGTCCCACCAGTTTCTTCTCTTTATTCCACCATAGCACGCTTCGAAGGCTCCCCTCTTGGTCTTTCGTTTCGCGTCTTGGTCGTCGTCGACGGTCGCTGTCGTGGAATCTCTGTCGGTCGTCCGACAGACCGTCCAGAACGTCCGTCGGTAGGCGTAACAAACCGCAACCGTATAGCGGCAACTGACGGGACCCACAAGCCTCCCCCCACCTCCCCGTCGCCGAGATGAGGCGAAAGAAGGGACAAAAAAAGGCAAGCTCCGTATGAGAAATATAACGGCCCCCAAAAAACTACCGGAGAGCAATAAGGAACGGCAAAGAAAAAAAAAAAACCCCCCTCAGGGATACCCCGATAATCGTGTTAACGCTCTCTCATAATAGGAGAGCGTGGTGAACATCACCGGGGCACAAAATATTCGCTGATCCACGCGATGACAGGAACCCGAAAATATTTTCCAACACTGAACCCGGAGATGTGTATATGAAGTCATTATCATTTTTATTGTCGGAGTTTCTGTTGTTACGTTATTATTATTAGATTAAGGGGGGAAATAGGGTTAGACGGTTAAAAAAATCGATTTTTTTTTAATTTCATAAATTGTTAGTAGAACTATTGAAAAATATGTTTCCAAAATTTTAAATAAAAATTCCGACTCGTTCTATTGTTGTGAGCCATTAAGCGGGGAAATAGGGTTAGGACAGCGTTTTCTCAATGATTTTCATGAATTTTTTTATAGTATAAAAAATGAATATAATTTATTGAAACTTTGAGAATATTTTATACATATATTTAAGTATATACTATAAAATTTTGAAGAATTTTTTTGAAGAATTTCCTTGAAAAACACGGAAGATATTAGCGACCCCATATTGCTTGTTTTTCTTGGTACTATTTTTTCAAACGCGCTTTTCTGAAAACGACTTTTTTTCAACTTGCGTACACGCTAGTTTGAAAAGTTTTCAACCAATCGTTTTGAAAATTAGCAGTTACTTTCTCCATAGTATTGCGCTCTATATGAACCTAAAATCGGAATATTATCATTATTTAAAATAATTTTTTTTTGCATATAAAGTTGTAAAAAATGGCAAACAATCATGCTTTTTTGTTTTGACCCCTGTAAAAAATTAAATTCTCTATTTTTTTTATAGCAATTAGGTTCATATAGAAGAGAGACATATAATAAAAGTAAATTCCAACCTCGTTTGATTTCAGATGAAAATTGCGGCTTCCAGAATGTACGCAAAATGCTGAGTCTGATTGTGACCTGCAATATGGGGTCCCTAATATTTTATAGTATATACTTAAATATATGTATAAAATATTCTCAAAGTTTCAATAAATTATATTCATTTTTTATACTATAAAAAAATTCATGAAAATCATTGAGAAAACGCTGTCCTAACCCTATTTCCCCCCTTAAGAATCTAATTCAAAAACGAACATTTTCGATTTTGTTCATTTACTTTGTTCATTGCCATTTCACGCTATATTTCATTGTTACCAGAAATTTTCTGTTGTTACGAACGTATTAAAAACGTTGCACAACCAGAATTCGAATTAACGGGAGGGTAGGGTTTTAAAGGCGAAAAAAAGCATATTTTTATGATTTTTTTGCGGCGACATGAGTAATATAATTTTATTAAATAGAATTACATATTATTGTACAACTATTGAAGTATCTCAGAAAAAATTTTCAATTAAAAATATTGATAAATAAGCCGGTGACGTT
Organism: Oxytorus armatus; assembly: GCA_958009045.1. Taxonomy (NCBI): domain Eukaryota; kingdom Metazoa; phylum Arthropoda; class Insecta; order Hymenoptera; family Ichneumonidae; genus Oxytorus; species Oxytorus armatus. The sequence goes on along the minus strand of OY253746.1, from coordinate 13,064,696 downwards.
GAATCTCCAGAGGCGCCTTGAAAAAAAGTGGTTTTGCGGTGAACATTATAACTCGTTACCGGATCATCTGAAACAAAAAAATTGATATGCATTTTAAAGGTGATGTATTTCTCGAAGTAATCAGGAGGGGTTTTTTTTTTTTTTTTCTATTTTTTGCAGCACTTGGAAGTGAAAAACGCACTTTTAGCTAAAAAAATCGCGCTTAATTTGTTATTAAAAAATTGAAAAAATTGAAAAAAAAAGAAAACTCCTCCTGATTACCTGTTGATTTATGTGAAGAAGTAATGTTTAAATTTTCAAAAGGATCGATTCAGTAGATTTTGAGTTCTAATGTTCACAAACTTCAAAAATGACGTTTTCGGGAAAATCGATTTATAGTTTTTTATACGTGAAAATTCAGGTATCACGGCCGGTCGTTTGAAACGCTGTAACTCCGTTAGTTTAACTCCGATTGACTTAAAATTTATACACAATATTCTCGACATATTGTTCATTCAGAAAAAAATTAAAAAAAAATGCAAAAAAAATAATTTAAAAACCGTACCCCCCCTTAATCAATTCCATTTGAACAAACGCAGCACGAAAATGTAATGAATAACAAAAGAAGACTCTAGTTTGTGTAAATTAACTTTGCAACCGTACCCTTCAAGAAAAATGGCACACCTCTTTGCTCCAATGCTGTTGGCATCGTAATTGACAATATTGAATTTTATCCAAGCAGCATTTTCCTTCGAAGTTTTAGGCATACGACAATTGTTAAGAAAACGGTTGCATTTTTCAAATGTTTTGCTTAAAACAAATACCGATCTGTTAAAACGCTTTTGGAAACTACTACAGCATTTTCAAACTGCTTTTCGTTAGTTCATTCTAAGGTTATTCATTCATTAACAATGATTATTATTTTCTTCATATTCGTAAGTTTGAGGTAATAAGTATCCACTTCACAGTCACATGAAAGTACATATGGTGACCCATCTACCTAAACATAATCATTTGATGGATAATAGGAGCTTAGGGTCGTATTGAAAGGTGACAATTACCGCGTGACATTGTCAAGTGTCACGTGTGAAAGTAAAGTGTGGAATATTAGTTACCTGCAAAGTCTCTGGAATTGAAAGCCCTTTCGTCAACGAAATGGATGATGAAGTGTATCTTCATTAAACTCTGACTTGTCACTCAATGAAAAACCCCGTAAAAATCGACTTCAATATGGAAAATCCTGTAAAAGCCAACGTAAATTTTTACACTCACTGAAGGAAAAAAGTGGCTTTCGATTCTTCGCCAAAGCAGGCTTTGTTTCGTGTCCTTGCAGTGAAAGAATCTTTGGGTTTTAAAAGCTTCGGACCGAATTCAAAGATGGCAATTACCGCGTGACATTGTCAAGAGTCATTTGTAAAAGTAAAGTGTGGAATTTTATAGTTACCTGCAAAGTCTCTGGAATTGAAATCCCATTCGTCAACGAAATACACCATCAAGTGTGTCTTCGCTAAACTCTGACTTGTCACTCGATGAAAAATTCCGTAAAAGTCCACTTCAATATAGAAAACCCTGTGAAAGCCAACTTACATTTTAACATTTACTGAAGGAAGAAGTGGCTTTCGATTCTTCGCCAAAGCGGGCTTTGTTTCGTGTCCTCGCGGCGAAGGAATCTTTGGGTTTTAGAACTGTAGAAAAAACTTGAAGTAAAAGGAACCTATGGGAAAATATTTATATTTTTGTTAGCAACAGGCCTTCTCTCATTCCTGAAACAAAGGTTCGAGGGTACCGTAGGTATTACTCCACGTTTACCGAGTACTATTCACGGTGACAACGGGGTCCTCGCCTCCCCATCGGTGAGAAGAGCGTATCAAGAAGGATATAAGAAGAAACGTGGCGAACGCTCTACGAGGCGGAAGAAGAGCGAAGAAAGGAAGATGAATGTTCAGATCCAACGGAGATCGTCTCTTTCCAGACATTTCAGAGCGCGCGGTTGCGCTCCCGGAGACGAAACGAAGCGGGCGCTCTCCCGCGGTATTCCGAGGCAAAAGGGTATCTCGTTCTCCTTTTTCCTCCCTCTTTCTCTTCGCAAAGTTTCATGGACCTTGTCGTCCCACCGGCGACTCCTTACGCATTTATTACCCGGCTGATGGCGCGGTCCCTCCTCTCACTTTGCCCCCTTCATTCGCTGCCTCCGCTCTGTATATACCTTCACGAAGAAAAACTGGATCTCTCGTGCTGGGGTGCTGGCTGTACAAACGCCGCGCTTGCATGTGGCTGTACGCGCTTCCATTGCTCCCGTTTATGTTTCTCCATTGCGGATTGTCATTGCCCTCGGAGGGGTTGGCACTTAACTTTCATGACAAAATCTCTCCATCTTCCTCTTTCCCTCTCGAGAGAAATCCTCTTGGTTGTTAATTTTATCGCAATTTTGTGAAAACAATTCTAAAGATTACATCGAAGAGTGAAACTTTCCAGTAATTAAGCTTACAGCCTAACCCAAAGCTTCTCTCCTATCTCTTCTTCCGGCCAGTTTGGCGTTCAAATCGCAAGGTGAAGAAATATGCAAGTACGTGATTGAGGAGGGAAATACGGTTAGGACAGCATTTTCTCAATGATTTTCATGAATTTTTTTATAGCATAAAAAATGAATATAATTTATTGAAACTTTGAGAATATTTTATACATATATTTAAGTATATACTATAAAATTTTTGAAGAATTTCCTTGAAAAACACCGAAGATATTAGCGACCCCATATTGCAGGTCAGACTCACCATTTTGCGTACATTCTGGAAGCCACAATTTTCATCTGAAATCAAACGAGGTTGGAATTTACTTTTATTGTATGTCTCTCTTTTATATGAACTTAAATGCTATCAAAAAAATAGAAAATTGAATTTTTCACAGATTTTTTGCCATTTTTTACAACTTTATTTGCAAAAAAACATTATCTATATAAATAAAAATCAATTGCCGCATGTATGACGGATCATCACTTGAGAACGGCTCGACCGATTTGGATGATTTTTTTTTGTTGTGTTCGTAATATTCAGAACAAGGTTTGTATGAAAGGAATTTTTTGGAAAATCCACCTGAATAGTCGGAAATTTGAAAAATATGAAAATATGAAAAATATGGAAATAATATATGAAAATCTCAATAAAAAAAATGTGACGTTCAGTTTGAAAGTTCTGCTGTCACATGTTTTGTAACGAAAAAAAATGTGACGTTCAGTTTGAAAGTTCTGCTGTCACATGTTTTATAACGAAAAAAAATGTGACGTTCAGTTTGAATGTTCTGTTTTTATAACAACAACTAATTCCGCATTGAATGTTGATATTTTGCGAAAAAGAATTTAATTGAAAGCGATATGTCATTTCGTGGTTTACTTCTTTGAAAAAAATGCCACCAGTCGGATGTCCAATGCGGAAGTGATGATCCGTCATACATACGGCAATTGATTTTTATTTATATAGATGAAATATTAAATAATAAAAAAAATAAAAAATAAAAAAAGTTCAATATCTCGAGAAATATTAATCTAAACAATTGGGTCCTTTTTTATAGGACCTTTTTTATAGAAAATTAAATTTCCAACAAATTTATCGTTTACAATTTTTTCGTAAAGTTAATTGTTTCGGAGATAACAGCAAAAAAACGAGGATTTTGGGTAAAAATCAATTTCAGTGACCCGTACCAACTCATCAGTACAATTTACACTTTCGTCGCAAAAGGCACTTTTTTAGATTGTTTTATTCTGAGTAAATCGAAACCAAGAACAATATGATAGCATAAAATGCGGCTGAGTTATAGAAATTTGAAAAAAAAAAAAAAAAAAAAAAAAAATCGATTTACGTGTATTTTAGATGGAAAATCTTCTCACGCTTTAGGAAAGTACTTAGAATTAATATTAAGGGTTTTAACCTTCAGGGAATTTCTTTTTCGACATATCCAACAAAATTTCGGGTGGGAACTGAAAAAAAAAAATAGTCGAAAAAAAAATCGCCCTAATCTATATATATAAAAATGAATCCCTATTTCCCTTGGTCACGCCATAACTTGAGAAGAACTTTACCGATTTCAATCATCTTTTTTTTTCAAGTTTTCTAATACTGTGTAGAAGGTTCTTCACGGGAAGAAAAATTAAGAAAATTGCGCAGGAAATTGGAAAATTTCAGAAAACTTAACGACTATTTAACCTTCGCGCAGTTGACAGTTCCCGCGAAGCAAATGTGATTTAATAGATGCATCGGTCGGCATCTATCGATCAAAAAATTCATTTATTCATTTCTTAGTGCACAGTCCATTCGATCTGAACGTTTATCCAGTTTTGAGTTTGTTGAGTGAGTTTTTTGAGAAGTGTTTGTTCATCGCAATTAGTTCACCGCAATCACGGCTTATATTAAAAGTTTAATTTAATATCGATTTTTGGTAAGTTTTGATAGGTTAACACGTGGTATACATGCTTATACAGAAACACTAAGGGAGTCAATTTTTTATTTTCAGTTACAATAAACACTATGTTTTTGAAATAATTTTGTTTTAAATTATTTATTCCAGTTCGAATTGAATATTCATAGCTCATACTGGACAACATCTGTCGGGTCAGCTAGTTTTAAATAATTATAATATTCCGATTTTAGGTTCATATAGAGCGCAATACTATGAAGAAAGTAACTGGCAATTTTCAAAACTATTGGTTGAAAACTTTTTAAACTAACGTGTACGCAAGTTTAAAAAAAGTCGTTTTCAGAAAAACGCGTTTGAAAAAATAGCGCGCTCGGGGCCTGAAGGAGAGCTACGCACTTTAATGGCTTATAACAATAGAACGAGTCGGAATTTTCATTAAAAATTTTCGAAACATATTTTTCAATAGTTTCACTAACAATTTATGAAATAAAAAAAAAATCGATTTTTTTAACTGTCTAACCCTATTTCTCCCCTTAAGGAAAATCGGTGAAGAGAGTAATTTCCGCATTTGGAAATTTCAACTTTTGGTGCGAAGACGTAGAAGCATTGGCAGTCATCTAGCATCATTTGGGGCGTTGTGAGGGGCAGATTTCAACGTCTCACCCCGCGTTACTTTTCTTCCCGCTCTCCTCCACTTTCTCCAGACTAATATCTAACCGGTCCAGCACACGGAGTCTGTCAGGAACAATGAAGATCTCAAAAATCCTAAATTTCAATATTCGAATAACAGATAAAAAAAACTGCACAATATATAATACCGCAATGAATATGATCCTCGTGCCCGTCAGTTCTGTGGCCAAGAATCATGACAAAAACTGTTAAAATTCCGTTCTCCGTTCGGGTTCACCATAGCCACAGCGTTGCAACTGCGCTGGACCAAAAAAGGAACAGAGCAGCTGAGGATCTCTTCGGCCCGCTGGTGCCCTTTTCCCTGTGGCTATCGTCATCATTGTTGCCTCAGGAGAAATTCGACAATGAGAAAGAAAACGAAATCACGAACTCATTCGAGATACAACCCGACGAGAGGACAGACGGACAGACGTACGTGTGGCCGAAAAGGAGAAGAACGATGATGATGGTCACGTGTGTCTTGTTGTTCCATCTTATAGAGAATCGGCGGATGCTTCAGTACCCCAAAAACTCGTTCGCAATACACCACGGCTTCGTGTGCTCTCCTATGCGAACGTTCGAAGGGAGCGATGCGGGGGAATCGAGATTTTTCGTGAGCGTACACAGGAGACGAGAGCAGACGATGAAAAACTTTGAAATCGTTGCACGGACCCGGACGAGAGGATGAGAGAAGGGATTCGCTACGAAAGAGAGTCCGAAGTCAGAAGAGTTTTTGTCATGGACACGCCAAAAGATCCAAAGGGTCTTTCCGCTCTCTCTCTTCTCTGTGTGCATATATCCAACGTGCGCGCGCGCCCAAGACTAAACGAAAGAAAAGTCGAGGATTTTCGATAAAAATTTCGTCGAGCCCTTTGACGGCATGAGGACGATAGAAAAAAATATTGCCATTTAAGTCGTTGCCTTGATTCGAAACAAAAAAAACGACAAACATCCGTTGGTGGGAAAGAATTTTTTAATTTTAAGAGTAGAATCGAGCGAAGATGGGTTTCGATGGTTTTTCGTAAAAAAACATTTCTTGAAGAATCTTATGCATACATTCTCTAAATACTTGGACAAAAATAAATCCAAAAATCGATATCAAGCGAATGCAAAAGATCTAAAAGGGTAGTTCCAACGGGCTGACATTCTGTCATCTCTGTTTATATTCCGCTCGATATAGATTTCGTTTCTAATAATTTAGGGGGGGGGGGGGGGGGGGGGGGGGGGGGGTAGGGTTTTAAAATTATCTTTTTTGCATTTTTTTTAAATTTTTTTTCTGAATGAACAATATGTCGAGAATATTTTGTATAAATTTTAAGTCAATCGGAGTAAACTAACGGAGTTACAGCGTTTCAAACGACGGCGTGATACGCGATACGTGATACGTGAAAACTTTAAATCGATTTTCCCGAAAACGTCATTTTTGAAGTTTGTGAACATTAGAACTCAAAATCTACTGAACCGATCCTTTTGAAAATTTAAACATTACTTCTTCACATAAATCAACGGGTAATCAGGAGGATTTTTTTTTTTTTCAATCTTTTAATAACAAATTAAGCGCGATTTTTTGAGCTAAAAATTGCGTTTTTCCACTTCCAAGTGCTGCAAAAATAGAAAAAAAAAAAAAAAAAACTCTTCCTGATTACCCCGAGAAATACATCACCTTTAAAATGCATATCAATTTTTTTGTTTCGGATGATCCGGTAACGAGTTATAATGTTCACCGCAAAACCACTTTTTTCAGGCGCCTCTGGAGATTCAACGTCACCGGCTTATTTATCAATATTTTTCATTGAAATTTTTTCTGAGATACTTCAATAGTTGTACAATAATATGTAATTCTATTTAATAAAATTATATTACTCATGTCGCCGCAAAAATATCATAAAAATATGCTTTTTTTTCGCCTTAAAACCCTACCCCCCCGCCCCCCTTAAGGAGTTCAACGAGCACGAAACAGCCGATATCCGCATGGTAATCGATAGTCCGGATTTTTTGGTACTCGAGAACTTTTTCTATGTATATATTTTTTTTTCTTCTACATTCAAGAGCTCCATATAGCTCGGCTCTTACAGGGGTCTTCGGTCGAAAGGGAGACACACACCGATTAGTTCCAGATTCCGATCTTCAGGAATTTCCTTTGAGACGAAGGGTGCAGATCTCGCGAGGTTACAGATCCGTAAAATAACAAGCTATAAAGTATAGAATTCCTCGATTTATATATTGAAACATTTCGATATATAATTGAGCGAATAAAATTCATTCAAATAACGAGATCACGATTTTTTAAATCCTCTTTCTCTTACGAGAAGTGTAGGATTCGCGTTCGGAGCTAGCGACAGAACGCCTGGTGAGTGTCTCATTTCATTTCTCTGATTGGTGATTCGTTAGGGGGGGGGGGGGGGGGGGGGGGGGGGGGGGGGTGGGGGGGGGGTTGGTTTAAAGGCGAAAAAAAAGCATATTTTTATGATTTTTTTTGCGGTGACATGAGTAATATAATTTTATTAAATAGAATTACATATATTGTACAACTATTGAAGTATCTCAGAAAAAATTTTCAATGAAAAATATTGATAAACAAGCCGGTGACGTTGAATCTCCAGAGGCGCCTTGAAAAAAAGTGGTTTTGCGGTGAACATTATAACTCGTTACAGGATCATCCGAAACAAAAAAATTGATATGCATTTTAAAGGTGATGTATTTCTCGAGGTAATCAGGAAGAGTTTTTTTTTTTTTTTTTTTTTCTATTTTTGCAGCACTTGGAAGTGAAAAACGCATTTTAGCTCAAAAAATCGCGCTTAATTTGTTATTAAAAAAATTGAAAAAATTTAAATAAAAAAAAAAACTCCTCCTGATACCTGTTGATTTATGTGAAGAAGTAAAGTTTAAATTTTCAAAAGAATCGTTTCAGTAGATTTTGAGTTCTAATGTTCACAAACTTCAAAAATGACGTTTTCGGGAAAAATCGATTTAAAGTTTTTTATACGTGAACCCGTATCCACGTAATCGTAATCGTTTGAAACGCTGTAACTCCGTTAGTTTTACTCCGATTGACTTAAAATTTATACACAATATTCTCGACATATTGTTCATTCAGAAAAAAATTTTTTTAAATGCAAAAAAAATAATTAACCCCCCCCCCCCCCCCCCCCCCCCCACCCCAAGGCCGTCGACTGGTCTAGAGCGAGATTTTTGACCTAATTTCTAATGTGCAATAGCGTTTAAACCGTTGAAGTTGTCTTGATGAAAATTTACACGTGCATTTATTGATCCTTAGAGAATACTTGTACATTAAAAAAAAAAAATTATCTTTATATATAAAACAAAGTCGAGTTAGTTACACCACTTATAACTCTAGAACGGCTGGACCGATTTAAATGATCTCTAATTTGTTGAATTCATCTCTGCTCCGAATAGCAGAATAACTATTAAAATATCTGAAAAATTCTCGGAAAAAAAATAATCAATAAAATGAGTTTTTAAATAAATTGGGTTTGGCATCTAACCTGGACGGGGAGGTTCTTAGGGTTGGCTATCCGCTTTATTTGTTCTTGCGCCTGATAACAAATCGAAAAAATGTCGTATATCACAAGGTGCTTCACTGAAGAGAATCAACCCCGGTGCAATCCATGCAGCAAAATACAAAGCTTCAATAAAGCAAATGTCTTGCTAACACGCCATTGAATACTTGATTTTTGTACTTTTATTGAATTTTTATTTTCTGTATATATATTATCCTAATAAACTATTGAACTTAATACATTTTTAGTATTCATTTTATTACGTTAATAAAATCCTAAATTAAGTTTAGTTAAAAGTTAACACGACATTCACTGACTGTTAGGCGGTACGAAGTTGGCCGGGTCAGCTAGTTTTAAATATTTTCATGTAGTTTTTTGCCTTGTTCCAACATGGTGCGCCGAATTAATCGCCCACTCTGGACGATGCTGTATGCATCTGAAAAAAAACTAATATATATATTCTCAATCTGTATGAGTATTCCGAGCACTGGTAGCAGAATTGATACTTAAAAAAAATATTTGACAAAATGATGGCCTGTTGAACTTTCATTAATGATATTTCATACATTTTCGGGTATTTGACGAGGTATAAAATGTCGGCAAAATTATTGTTCGACTCAATAAAATTTTTTTTTAAGTACCAATTCTGCTACCAGTGGTCAGATTACTCATACAGATTGAGAATATATATATATATTTTTTTTTCAAATGCATACAACATCGTCCAGAGTGGGCGCCGATTCGGCGCAACATGTTGCAACAAGGCAAAAAACTACATGAAAATATTTGAAATAATTTTTTTTTTAACGTACAAGTATTCTCTAAGGATCAATAAATGCACGTGTAAATTTTCATCAAGGCAACTTCAACGGTTTAAACGTTATTGCACTATAGAAATGACGTCAAAAATCTCGCTCTAGACCAGACTACGGCCTTAAATATGAATTCCATTCGACATTGACGACGAATATATTCACGTCGGACAGGAATGAAATTGATAGTTAGAAATGAGATAAACACGACGAATAATGCGAGTGGGATTAGCTGAAAGAAACGAGAGAAAAACATAATTCTAGGCCGTGCTAAAACAATAGAATATGACTGCAAGCAGATTTTTTTTTCGAGCCATTATCGAACAAACGTGAGATTTAACTGATCTACGGAATTCCCTGCATTCGGAGTTTTGTGTGGATGTACCGAAGGAAGAAGGAATCTAGATTAACGGAGTATCGAAAAGGTGAGAGTATTATAGGGACAGGTGCGACGCTCCGCTTGCGAGAAACGCTTCGCCAGAAGCCATCTGGCGGAGCGCTGACGAAATGTCACAATCTGTCAGGCAATAGAGCGGTCTGATGTGTATGTATATACTTATTTCGCCATTGATTCTTCTAATGTCTGAATATAAAGCTTTGTACGGCCATTTAATGTATTTCTCGAATCATATATTCTTCGTCTGTTTTCCCAATGATCATGAGAACAGTGCTTTACAGCGGCAAAAATGTCATCTTAGATGATGATAGGATTGCAATTCTACCGTGAATTCCAATATTGAATGTCTTAAGGAGATAGTCTGGTCTAGAAATTTGAAAAAATCGATTTTTATTTATTTTTTTTCTTATCCCTTAGACCTTTCTTTGTAAGCTCCTGAAAACCGTTTATTGATATTTCAAAAATTAGCCGACAAATAAAAATTCTAAGCAAGCCGCGCGCTCAGGGAGCGCGGTCGGGAAGCAGCTAACGCAGAGGCAACTGAGTGGCTCATTTAACGGTGTCAAAACTTTGAACGCGTTTATCTCAGAACTATGTTTTTCAAATCGGCGCCCACGATATCTCGATAACTAATGGACCGATCGAGCTCAAATTTTGCACGTACCTTAGGTAGCCTGTTTCTGAGGACTGGTAGCAGAATTGAGTCGAACAATAATTTTGCCGACATTCTATAACTCGTTGAATACCCGAAAATGTATGAAATATCATTAATGAAAGTTCAACAGGCCGCCATTTTGTCAACAAATTTTTTTAAGTACCAATTCTGCTACCAGTGCTCAGAATACTCATACAGATTGAGAAAATATATATATATTTTTTTTTCAGATGCATACAACATCGTCCAGAGTGGGCGCCGATCGAGGCGGCTTTCGGCGCACCATGTTGCAACAAGGCAAAAAACTACATGAAAATATTTAAAATATTTTTTTAATTTTAATGTACAAGTATTTTCTAAGGATCAATAAATGCACGTGTAAATTTTCATCGAGACAACTTCAACGGTTTAAAAATTATTGGACATTAGAAATGACGTTAAAAATCTCGCTCTAGACCAGACTACCGCGTTAACTGATCTGCGGAATTGCCTGCATTCAGAGTTTTGTGTAGATGTACCGAAGGAAGAAGGAATCTAGATTAACGGAGTATCGAAAAGGTGAGAGTATTATAGGGATGGGTGCGACGCTCCGCTTGCGAGAAACGCTTCGCCAGAAGCCATCTGGCGGAGCGCTGACGAAATGTCACAATCTGTCAGGCAATAGAGCGGTGTGATGTGTATGTATATAGTTATTCCGCCATTGATTCTTCTAATGTCTGAATATAAAGCTTTGAACGGCCATTTAATTTATTTCTCGAATCATATATTCTTCATCTGCTTTCCCAATGATCATTAGAACAGTGCTTTGCAGCGGCAAAAATGTCATCTTAGATGATGATAAGATTGCAATTCTACCGTGATTTTCAATATTCAATGTCTTAATTGTCATTCAACATTGCTCAAAGCAATAGATGTAAAAAAAATCACAGAATTCAAAAGCCGCTCTAGTGTCTGAAAGAATTCTCGGACATTTCGAAAATTGAACAACGGCCGACAAACAACCGTACATTTTTCTATCGTGTCCGTAGCCCCATAAATATCACTGGTTATATCTCTAACGATCGTAATGCATTGAAAACCATCTATAGGTAAGTCCGATGCGTCTGTTCATCTCCTTTCATTAGATCGATAGACGCAACCCATGTCAGCTGTTAGGAAAAAAAATCTTTCTCGGTCGTTGGCCCGCCTCTCAATAGTCCCAACAAACCCTCATGGAATCGGATTACACGATGATCCCTCTCTCTTGCTATTTATCTCGTTCTTTCCTAGACAGTAGCAGCACCGTCAGTGTCGACATATTTTCACGAGCCCCAACCAGATTCGAAGGTCCCTGTCACCGATCACCGTACCTTCATCATCTTTGGATGGGTTTTTATGTTACAAGGATAATTAGGATCAAAATTGGTCGTTCTTGATAGAGTCTCAAAGCAGTCGTACCGTGTGATGGCTGTATTTTTTCGCTTTGTTTGTAAATTTTTTCAAACGAACAATAAAAATATACCATTTTGGAATGTTTACAGTACAATTATTAACATTTATACAGACATTGTTACAGAATTTTTTGAAGCCCAAATATAGATTGGCATCGACTTTACAGCGTTCGAAAGGCACACATGTGAAAAATAAGTAGGTTAACGATTGACATGATTCCGGCTGTTCTGCTCATCGAAAATCAAAAAATTAAATGGCATTTTAATTTGTAGACCTGTAACCATAGACGAAACTAGGATTAAATGAAAATATTGAAGAAAATTCGAAAAAAATGACAAAAATGAAAATTAAATTTTCAAAACCGTGCCAAAAATTGAATTTTCAATATTTTAATTTAATCATAGTTCCGACTATGGGCACAGGTCCACAGATTAAAATGCCATTTCATTTTTTCATTTCAGATGAACAGAACAGCCGAAATTATGTCACCCGTCAATCCACTTATATTTCACATGTGTGTCTTTCGAACACTGTAAAGTTGATTCTAATCTATATTTTGGTCTCAAAAATTTCTGAGTGACTGTATAAATGTTAGTAAATTTACCGTAAAAATTCCAAGATGGTGTATTTTCATTGTTCGTGAGAAAGAATTGACAGAAAAGCGAAAAAATACAGCCGTCATACGATACGACCTTGTCTTGCGAAAATGGTACTTAAATGAGAAAAATCGACCATGTTCAGGATTGGTCGACCGAAAAATGACTCTTGGTTTTCAACCTAAAGCAAAAATCGGGCAGTAAACGAGCAGGCACCAACGGAGCTTCCACTGTAGACATAATATCTATTTCGGCTGTTAAAAAGAAAAAGGATCTAGCACACATCATTTGCCACATAAATTGATCTGGATTACGCTTGTCGGTTTCATAGCAGTCTACGTGAAGTTAGATCCTTTGGTTGCTAGGACAAGGCACGTTTTTCCTCGTTCCTCTGTACCAAAAATTCGTGTGTTCAACGAAACTTGCTACCGGCCTTCTTTTCACTCAGCGTCCATATCTCTCGTTCCCATTGTACAAAAATCTGGCCCCCTGGTCTCGTAAAAACCCGTGACAGTCAGCGCGCGCGCTGTAAACACGAAGATTTTCGAGATTCTTTTTTCTTTTCCTCCAACGATCGGGACAATTTTACGAGAGACGAATTGTTGGAAGGTAAGAAGAAAAAAATGATCACGAGAATTATGTATTGTCGGGACTACGGCGGTGTGACAGAGAACGCGAGTGTTCTCGAGCGGAAAGCGTTCATTTCGTTGCGAAATATAGCGGAGCAAAAGAGAAAGAGAGCCGAAGGAAAACACAGGGGCCTAATACACACATGAGGAACAGGCGAAGCGTCGAATCTCCGTCCGGTGCGATGGTAGCGGCGCTGTTGTAAGCGCGGCAAGAGGTATGTACTAAACTAGTGCTGTTTTCGCTCACTGATGGACGCGGACTGTTGGAGCGGGTGAGCGAACGAACGCGAGCGAGGGAGCGGCACATGCGCGGCTAATTACAATCCCCTTTGATGAGCCGCCGCTTGGCCCTCCGCCCTCTTGTGCTTCCTTTCTTTATATTTTTCTTTGTACCATAATATCCCTCTCTCTCTCTCTCTCTTTTTCTTGCTGTACTTATATTGCATTTCTTCACTCTTTTGCACTCGCTCACGCCACACGTTCACCCGTCGCGCGTTGATGCCGCCAGGGCTTCCAGAGAGAGAGAGAGAGAGAGAGCTGCAGCAACTACCCTCTTGATGCAGTTGCAGCTGCACATTACGCGAACTACTCTCTCACTGTATAACATACGCTAAGGCGTATCGCAACTTGGTCCTCTCTCTCTCTCTCTCTCTCTCTTTCACTTGGGACTCGTATTACTGCGATAGGTTAGATATGTGTGTACGTACGTATTATTGTATTGAAACACGCGAGCTCACTTAACGTTGTTGGATATATATCTTGACTCCCAGGCTCGAGATCTCTTAGCTCCCAGGCTTAGATATCTCTACCAACCGCACAACTTTATATACTTGTCCAGTTTTAGCCTATGGTAGATCCTTCAACTTGCGTGCATATATAGGCACGAGTCAGGACTGATGATTCCCCGAGAACTCTCGTTCCCGGAAAGGTTAAATGTACAATTTACGAATACGTAATGATCATGTAATTGTGAAATCGTGATCGGAAATATGGGCGTCATTTCAATACCATCAAATTGCGATTTTGTAACGAAATCATTACATGTTTTTATTGAGAAGGGAAAATTGTAAGGCTTCTTTCGAATAAAGAAGAATCGTTTGGCATAATAATACTATTGGAGGATTTTTCTATTTTTTTCATAGAATTACTAATTTGCTTTGTTGGAAAAGGATCGTGAAGGATTTTCCAATGGAATCGTGTCCATTGCTGGCCGTGATCGATCTAAAATTCGGAATTTCATCGTCCATTTCCATTCTCAAGACAATTATAGTATTTGAAAACTTTAATCCCATACTGGCAATTCGAGAATTCAAAATCACGAAGTCTCGTTTCTGTTCCACGGTTCAGTATAGGCTGGCACTTGTTGAAAAATTGATGTATCGTGAATTTACATCGTCATTTTGGAAGATTTAACGCCACCGCTTGAATTCACGTTTAAACGTGAAGACGCTGATACTTTTGAGGCGCCGAAATCGATGCACCAAAGTCAGCCATGATGGTTCAGTAGTAGTATTATCATAATTTCCCCGGCAGAGGGTATATTAGCATAAAATTCTTCGGTTCGCGCTCGTATTTGTGAGGGATAAGTAGAAAAAGAAGAGAAAATTTCGCGATTACGGATATCGGACGAGAAGTGACCGTTTTCGCGATGCCGCAGAAAGAAGATTGCGGGGAAGGGGAAAGAGAGCAGCGGTCAGTGAGCAGCGAGCAATTCATTAGAACTGCCGAAGGCGGCGAACGATTGCTTATGGCCTGTACTTCGAGCCGCGAGAGCAGCGCGGGCATTAAATCCATGTTATTACAGGTCATTACCCGGTAATGAGAGGCCCCCTTGCACCGTTTACGTGTATGTACATATACATAGTTACATATGTATGCGTATATATGTATAAAAGCATCATTGCATGTACACGAGTACGTATGTTGCTTTCCCTCTCGAAGAATCGAACAAGATAACTCAGTGTATTACAATACTAGATATAATGCCGTTGAAACGGAAATTTAGAGTCTCCGCGTGTCCTGAAAAACTGCTCAAAATTTGCGATGTTTCCATTACAAAAGACAGCAGAATAGAATAAAATTCATTCCTCAAATTGAGCTCAAGTTATTTCGGCAAAGAATACATTAGGAGATTCTACGTGTAGTCTCTCTCCTCCTCTCTCAAAGAAGTGACGACACTCCAAGATCGACCAGCGATATATTAATATCGAAATAGTGATAACGTTATAAAGACAACCCTACGGTCGCGGAACACGCGACCAAAAGTCACTCTCTACAGAGTGACTTTTGGTCGCGTGTTCTTCGTGCAACGTCGAAACACTTCAAGTTCACACTCTATTGAATTTCTTACTTAAAAACTTCATGATCCAATACCGCAGAGCAGCGCGCCCGTTGATGCTAGTGTTTAAAAAATAACGGAGAAAATATATTTGACAGATTGACGTAGTAGAAGTTTTCATTTAACGAAATGTATTGGACAACGGTCAGCAATGTCGTAGCACGTTTAAACATCACGTTGCAATTACTTTACTTATAATAAGATCGCAGGCGAAAAATACACAGCGCATATTTACACATTCGGTTTAGCGGGTTTTGTTGGGTTTTGGGTTGGACTTGGGGTTTTGGGTTGGGGTTTGGGTTTTGGGTTGGGGTTTGGGTTTTGGGTTGGGGTTTGGGTTGGGGTTTGGGGTTTGGAGTTTGGGTTGGGGTTTGGGGTTTGGGTTGAGGTTTAGGTTTTGGGTTTTGGGTTGAGGTTTGGGTTGTGTTGTGGCGATCAAAACCCAATAAAACCCAACAAAACCCATTAAACCGAATGTGTAAATATGCGCTGTGTAGTTTTCTCCTGCGATGTTATTATCCGTACAGTAATTGCAACGTGATGTTCAGACATGGAACCACGCAAAAAATATGAAGATGTAGATATACTGGATAAAGCGTGCAGATTTATAATGACTCGATGCAAAAATTTCTCACTTGATGTCACGTCAGATTTTTCGATTTCCCTAAAGCAGTAAAGATCACCCATGATTCCTCGGGTAGATTCCATTAGATTTCAAAGCGTAGTAATAGGCATGCTGGGTAGCCTTGGCATTACATGTCGTTGACATTACTTTCGATTTACTCGTAACGAATTCATACGGATCTTCAAATCAGTAGCACAACTTCATTTCCGGACACGACACAACTCCTTTTTTTCGTTAACCGAGCCAGATAGATGTATATCTGTACGTCAACGATTGATGTAACAAAGAATAAAGTTCTTCGTAGCGTATAAGTGAGAGGGGCAGAGCAACACACCACGTAGTATAATACCCCTTTGGGAGGCAGGATGGTTCGCCTGGCTCTGTGGGACGAGTGTAATATAATGAGGGGTCTGTGGATCACGTACAGCTTCAAGGTGTGACCCCTCGGGGCATTCTATATACACGGCTCTTTGCCATTTTCTACTACACTCCTCGTACACCGACGATATATAAATTCGCTATTGCATTCGCGATGTAAAAATCCTTCGCGAATGCACTATAGCTAATTCGTTGCCGTTACATTTCATTTGCGAATGGTGGCGTCGGTAACAATAGTTGAAGACTGCCTGAAAAAAACTAGGCTGGAGAAGCCTTAAGAGGAAGGTGCACGTGTACCACGTGACGTGGGAATACGAGAGAGATAGCTGAACATTCTTATCGACACTTTCTCGAAAACGGTATAACCTTTCGTGATGAAAAATGCTTAGCCACTTTTCGCCACCATACTCCAGTGGCTAAGCTTACGGCTAAGCTCGTATTTCATCCAAATCGGTTGGGACATTTTGGAGAAAGTACATTTCGCGTTTTCGAAGTGATAGACGAGTGTGATACATCCCCTTAAAGAAGCTGAGTTACTAAAATACACCTTTTGCTTCGCCTGTGCATGGCGGGATGCATTACATCACGACAGCCAGGACCGTGATCGTATTTCTCTTAAGGGGGGAAATAGGGTTAGACGGTTTAAAAAATCGATTTTTTTTTTATTTTATAAATTGTTAGTAAAACTATTGAAAAATATGTTTCCAAAATTTTTAATGAAAATTCCGTCTCGTTCTATTGTTATAAGCCATTAAGCGGGGAAATAGGGTTAGGACAGCGTTTTCTCAATGATTTTCATGAATTTTTTTATAGTATAAAAAATGAATATAATTTATTGAAACTTTGAGAATATTTTATACATATATTTAAGTATATACTATAAAATTCTTATACATATATTTAAGTATATACTATAAAATATTAGCGACCCCATATTGCTTGTTATTCTTGGTACTATTTTTTCAAACGCGTTTTTCTGAAAACGACTTTTCTTGAACTTGCGTGCACGCTAGTTTGAAAAGTTTTCAACCGATTGTTTTGAAAATTGGCAGTTACATTCTTCATAGTATTGCGCTCTATATGAACCTAAAATCGGAATATTATCATTATTTAAAATAATTTTTTTTTGCGAATAAAGTTGTAAAAAATGGCAAAAAATCATGCTTTTTTTTTACCCCTGTAAAAAATTCAATTTTCCATTTTTTTTAATAGCATTTAGGTTCCTATAGAAGAGAGACATATAATAAAAGTAAATTCCAACCTCGTTTGATTTCAGATGAAAATTGCGGCTTCCAGAATGTACGCTAAATGCTAAGTCTGATTGTGACCTGCAATATGGGGTCGCTAATATTTTATAGTATATACTTAAATATATGTATAAAATATTCTTAAAGTTTCAATAAATTATATTCATTTTTTATACTATAAAAAAATTCATGAAAATCATTGAGAAAACGGCGTCCTAACCCTATTTCCCCCTTTAAGGTAGTAGTCTGGTAACTTAAGCCGATTTTCATGTCGTTTTTGGAGGGCGTTTTTTTTTAGGAAAATAAAAATGAATCATTTTGGATATTTAGGATGTTTTTATTTACATATTAAAGATACAAAAAAAAAATTTTTTGAAAAAATTCAATAGTTTATTCTTATTATTATTATTATTATTGATCGAAGTTGGCAGCCCGGGTCCTAACTTTTTTTCTACCGAACCGATTGCTTTCAAATTTTAACAGGCTACTCTACACACTTATAGTTCTCGTCGAAACTACCGAGAAATTTTTTGACTCCTAACTTTTCATTTTATAACCGCTTCTTTGCTAAAATAAAAGGACTTTTTTTCCACAGTCCGCCATTTTGTTATTTATCCATGAAATTTAACTTCAGTAGTTCCGACCAGAATGACATGTCTATAGATTAAGAATTATCAAGAATTTTTGATTTCAGATAACATCAAAAGCCAAAATCACCGGGGCCACTCACGCCCTTTTTTTTCGAGGTGCCAACTTCGATCAATAATAATAATAATAATAAACTATTGAAATTTTTCAAAAAAATTTTTTTTTGTATCTTTAATATGTAAATAAAAATATCCTAAATATCCAAAACGATTCATTTTTATTTTCCTACAAAAAAACGCCCGCCAAAAAAGACATGAAAATCGGCGTAAGTTACCAGACTACTACTTTGATGGGTTAGGCCACTCTAGGAGCCGAAAAACAGGCTTATTTGAGGATTTTTTTTTTCAGAAAAACTACAAAATAAATCGAGATTACAACATAGGCTGTTTATCATACATATCAGTGACTGTATACAATAAATTTTTTGAAGCAATTAATTTAAAAATAGCGGCTGTGCCGATCCGATCATATACTCCAGTTTGTTCTTAAAATCTAGGTCCTAGTGTATGTAAGAAATTATTAAACACCTGTAATGTTATTGTCACAAAGTTTAGATGAATGACTACTAAAGTACGTTGTTTGCGATCGAATAAAGAACGTTTTGCTTCCTGGACAGGGTAACTGCTATATTTGTCTTGTAAGCGTAGTTCAAATTTTTCGCTTTTCTTTTTTTCCTTCCTTATCGTATTATCTCGTTGACAAAGCTACCTCGAATGAAACCCACGTGCTCATAAAACGAACTTTTGTAAGCTAAATATTATAATAATATAACGAGGAAGCAAAATGCGTAAGTTTTCACATTTGCGGCATCGTTTTTCTGTGTGACAGAAATAAGAAACTAAATAGTTCGACTGTAAAATAAATGACTTAAGACATCCCTTATATACACTTCGACAAAGCTTTCGCGAGCAAAAACTTGATTCGTCGGAAAACAAAAATGGCAAACAGTAATAACCACGCACATGCGCGTGCGTGTAATGCTATACTGGCGATTAGTCACGAGAAATAGGGTCATATAGCTAATGCAAGTTTAATTGTACGTCCGGGCGATTACGGATCGAGCATATCCTCTCTCTCATTCGAGAATTCCTCTGCCGGTAAAGGACTGTATATGAGTGGATGTAAAAAAACAAAAATAAAAATAACGAAGACGCTATCGCGGAGCTCGTCTTTCTCTCGTTGTATATATGGGTTTGTGTGATGCCCGATGGCAAGAAACCGCGGTATAAATCGAGTGCGCCCGCGAGTGTAAGCTTCGTCTCACATGTTGTTCCTATATACCTGACGGCAATGGCGAAGAGAGCATGGAGAATCGCCCCGAGACCAGGGAGATTTATCACTTTTAGCGTGTCGAGTGGACGCGAAGAACGAGAGAGAGAGAGAGAGAGGGAGAGAAAAGAGATATGAAAAAGGAAAAAAGAGGGGCTAACGTTAGATGGCGCGCGGGCTCATCTTCAAAGCGCAAACTCTCGGGGTCTCGATCTTCTTTTCCTTCTCTTTCTCTCTTTTTGTCTCTCTGATGCGTACGTAACGTTTTATATAGAGATATGCGTTTGGCGTGAGAGACGAGAACTTCGGTCGTTGCGTATAAGACGACGTGGTCATCGTTGGACATTTGCGAGAGATTTCTTCGGTCTCCTTGTAAAACTGTATACGAGAAAGGAGAGTTCTCCTCGAGAAGGACGACGGAAAAATCATACCAATTCAGAAATAATGGTACGAGAGAGATGACGGAACGGAGATGGAAGGAACGAGGGCGACAGAGGGCGCTGGTTTCGTTACGACGAATCAACGCCGCTATGCGGCACCAATTGGAATTACCGCAGTTCGCGGCGATATCGTGGGATTTATTTCTACGAATCGCGTGCCGTTTCTTTTACCTAATTTTATTTCTTCGTCGACCGTAGGGATTTATAATCGTTAACAGAATGTTCTTGTTCAGTTCGAGTCACGTTAGTGACGAAAGATCTATGATTGTTACGATATACCGCGGAAATAGTACCATAAAATGGCATCAAAGAAGGGTCGATCGGGGATTTACACATTTTTATTATATAACGCGGAATTGCATCAGTGTATAATGGTACTTATGTCCAGATGGCTTTACGGAACTATGATGAAACGATTAGAATTGCACTAATTACAGCTTGAATGATTTATTGCTTTCAGCGATATCACGCAGGAGTCAAGAGAGTGGCTAGGGTTCGAAATTCGCTACAAAATTTGAAATATCCCACCTATGATGAATTTTAATCACTATCTGTCGCTGTAACGCGGTCTTTAAATTCAAATATTGAAATCAAAATGTCGAAACGTTGAGAAATCGTGAAAGCTTCATATACTTTAAGTTTTTTCAATCATTTTCGACATTTGGATTGAAAAATTAATAAAATTCGTAATCAGGGGACGATTTTCAATAGAAGGGTGTTTCCGATAGGGGAATCGTAGGGCAACGCTAGAAAATAAATACAAAACTACTTGAATTATGTGAAGTCCTAGTGTAATATGTGCCGAATCATCTTAAGGTAGTACTCTGGTAACTTAAACCTATTTTCATGTCTTTTTTGGAGGGCGTTTTTTCGTCGGAAAATAAAAATGAATCGTTTTGAATATTTAGGATGTTTTTATTTACATATTAAAGATACAAAAAAGATATTTTTGAAAAAATTTAATAGCTTATTATTATTATTATTATTGATCGAAGTTGGCACCTCGAAAAAAAAGCGCGTGGGTGCCCCCGGTGATTTTGGCTCTTGATGTTATCTGAAATAAAAAATTCTTGATAATTATTAATCTATAGACATGTCATTCTGGTCGGAACTACTGAAGTTAAATTTTATGGTTAAATAACAAAATGGAAAAGGACGTTTTTTTCCAGAGTCCGCCATTTTGTTATTTATCCATGAAATTTAACTTCAGTAGTTCCGACCAGAATGACATGTCTATAGATTAAGAATTATCAAGAATTTTTTGATTTCAGATAACATCAAGAGCCAAAATCACCGGGGCCACCCACGCTCTTTTTTCTCGAGGTGCCAACTTCGATCAATAATAATAATAATAATAAACTATTAGATTTTTTCAAAAAAATTTTTTTTTGTATCTTTAATATGTAAATAAAAACATGCTAAATATCCAAAACGATTCATTTTTATTTTCCTAAAAAAAAACGCCCTCCAAAATAAGACATGAAAATCGGCTTAAGTTACCAGACTACTACCTTAAAACGATGTAATTCCATATCTAAACTAGCATCCTGTATCATAAACAATAAATGTCATCTTTCGATCGATACAATGTTACATGTTGTTTAATCTTCAATGTCCCGCGAACTCTCTCTCTCTCTCTCTCTTTCTCTTCGCTATCAATTAGTCGCGGTAGCGCTAATTGACGAGAGCGGCGAGTAATTAACCGGCATGCGTTGCCGCGGGCGTATAACGTCGTATCTCGTTTTCGCGTATATAACCCACGGCATCTGGACGACATGTGGTCGTGCAACATTCTCCCCGTGCGTCGAAAGAAACGTCGTCCGGCATAGTAAACAGTGAATCCACGCTCCGCGACACATACCGCAGGTAAGCGAACGATTACGATCATTTTGAAGGGCGTCGAGGGGCAAAGCGCAAAAGAAAGGCATTATCGAAACGAGAGACCACGGGACGTGCACCGAGGTCAGAAGCAAAACAACAACAAAACTACAAAACGAAACTTGTGTGCGTTGTACGAACATGCTGGAACGTTAGAGACGGAATTCTCAGTTTTAAGCCCTATTACACAACCGTTAGTTAAACAATCCATTGTACAATGCATAGTAGGAAAATATGACCAATCAAAATCTCTATTCTCGGTGAGTTTCGAGAGGTGGCTCGATGTTTATAAAGGTCCCTCCGCCAGAAACGTAATATTTTGGATTTTGGTCAGGAAATAGGACATGACCAGGAACTGGCTCTTTGATACCTTACAATTAGTTATGAAGAGACGCGGATGCTCCTTATATCTCGACGCGTGCCAGAATTCGGTGTTGTTCAATATAAGGTACCACTGGAGTGGTCCAAACATAGCGGGGCAGGCTAGAAGTTTCGAACCGTAAAAGCTTCGACGGTTCAAAACTCCGAATTTATGTGGGACGATCTTAAAACTTTTCGAAATCCTTAAAATCCGTCCTTTTTAAAACAGAAACGTCATTGCGAAGAATAGTTATACAACGAGGATTAAATGACAAGAATAATTATGGGACCAATCTGCAAAAGTATCGAAAATCAAAGATCCTACTACTTAAAAAATCGTATTTTAATAATTAGAAAACGTAAAGTTCCGAAAAATTGTGGTGTTAGAAACTCGAGTTGCCGAACGGTCAAGTTTTATACCTGAAAAGGTTCAGATGAAAAAAGTTCGAAGCCAAATATATTAGAATTTGTATGTTCCGAAAAGGGTAAACAGACGACAAGTGTATTAATTCGACGGGGCAAAATTCCGACAGGGCAAAATTTCGAAAGAGAGTAAAACTAGCGCTACTAGTGGGGCTCTGTCGCTCGCTCGTGAAAAAGGTCCATAGGACATAACACCAGTGGTGCTGCCATCTAAACGCGCGAATTGCAAATTTTCGGAATTTTGCCCCTTCGTGAACTTTTATTTTCGGAATACTGCATCGTCGACGCCGTAATTTTCGGAGTCCGAAACTTTCGTATACCCGAGAATTCTTTTCGTCAATTTTATTACGTTCGCAACTTTCCGATAGTTTCTTGTTCGATAATACAATTTTCAGAACTTTGCGGATCTCTAAAGATCACCAATTCGGAATTTTTCAAGTAATACTACCGGCCGTTCGATAAATTGCTCTGTCGTCTGCTCAATCTTTCGAAAAAATATTTACTCGACGATATTAAATTCGTATCAGTTTTGGTATCGATTAATACCCGTTCGATGTTATTTACAGTCGATTATTCAAACTGTCGTCGGAATGAACCATGTAATTCGTACTTATTAAAATTCGGAGTTTTGCACCGTCGAAGCTTTTACGGTTCGAAACTTCAACCCAACATAGCGAACTAAGTTATTCAATCCGCTGTAATTAAAATATCTGAAGTAAATGAATCTAACACAATTATTAGTAATATCGACGAAGAAGCATTAAAATCAACCGACCGAAACAGTGAGTTTGAGAAGATGAGTTTTGAAGATTCTCAAAACATACCCCTGGTATTCCGGTATCTACGGTAAAAGGAGACGCTGCGTTGACTAAACATATCAGAGATGGATGCGTTCGGAATGCTGGTCTTTCCGGGAATTCTCGATTTTTTCAATCACATACGCGCCATCTAGTTTGCATGCTAGGTCTATGTTAGAATGTATTATCTCGATTATCCCCTCATTGCCGTCAGGCCTAGGCATTACATCGATTGTTACCTAGATGGCGCTTGGTGACAAAGTCGACGAGACCCTTGAAAGACCGCGTACCCGAACGCATCCAAAGAGATGAAGCTGAAAGTGCCATCTCACGAGCAATGGAGAAGTGGCAGTTTTTTTTTCGGACACTTACTAGTGAATTACTGAAAAGAGGCTGCAGTTTTTCAGCAAATCACTAGTAAAATACTGCTAAAAAAATCTTTTGCTCACTGCTCATTAAATGACACCTTTACCCCGAAGCACGGCCGAAGTATTTTTTTGGATCGCGACTATGCACTTATGGTTGAGCAAAATATCGAATTTGTGTTTGTAAAATATGGAAGTTTAGAATGGAAACGCGAAATTCCCTAATTAGCAGAGTCCTGATACAATTACAATAAGTAGAATAAATAATATAGGCAATATAGGGTCTAATCTATAGGACTATTACAGTGGTTGAATGTTGGGACTTCCGGAGTTCCCACATAGAAAACTATTTGGGCGAGCTCACTCAAATAGTTTCTAGAGACATATGTGGCGTGAATAAAGCAGTAACGGCTAAAAAACCAGCCGGCGTTTTCGGGCAGCAGGGGAAGGGGAAGAGCGAATTCCCCTCGAGTATATATGTATGTAACGGGCGGTGGCTTCGGGTGACCTTTTTAGCCGTGAAGGAGAGATTCGGTACGCTTCGTCAGTCTCACAGCACACACACACCCGTGACCCTAGCCATTATCCCACGAGCTCGGCGCTGGTGGTCAATTTCTTAGTGCGCAAAACCATGCGAGGCATTCACAATCGTGCAAAGGACGAAAAGTCTTCCTTCTTCACGTTATACCCACGTATATACCTATATCGATAAGTAATTCACGATATTTATATATATATATATGTGTATACATACTTATATATTACGTGCGCACGCTACCGGAACTACTGGGCAGGTGCGAAAGCCCAATTACTTTATGCTTCGCGAAGCGGCTCGAGATCAAAAAGAAACTTTATCGATATTAATCTTGACCATGAAAACCGCAGCGGCCTCACAATTGTCGTTATTTTACGGCCATTAAGTCATATTGCCGTATACTTTGTTGTGAAATTCCGATGAAACAACGAGATAATTTATAATTGCAAATACAATCACTAGGCAAACCCTTCAGCTTGCATTAAAATTCCATCCAACGGGACAATATTTCTTGTAATAATAATCCTCCGTAATGTAACAATGCCATTGTGAAGAATCGTCGTTGCAACAATGCAAACGTATTCTGAATTGAATTTTTGCCTGAAAGATTCTGGTCGACAGTGCTGCCACTAGATACGCGTGATTACATGGCTCGGACTTTTTTATCTACTCGTTCAAAAAATGTATCGTCCGGTTTACCAACAGACCCAAGTAAAAAAAAATTCTTTATAGTGATTATTACGATTTTTCAACAACTATAAGGTATTGTACGACAGTCTGACACAGAGCTGATATAGAAAATATAAAATCGAACTACAAACTACTCGGTAATCTATAATTACCATTGTTGAACAACCGTTATTGCAA
Source organism: Oxytorus armatus (assembly GCA_958009045.1). Taxonomy (NCBI): domain Eukaryota; kingdom Metazoa; phylum Arthropoda; class Insecta; order Hymenoptera; family Ichneumonidae; genus Oxytorus; species Oxytorus armatus. The sequence goes on along the minus strand of OY253746.1, from coordinate 13,039,427 downwards.
CAATGTAATTGCAATTTGATTTGATCCTCTTAGTCATTATTCTTTTCAATAGTGCTGCCAATATCGATATGCGTGTTTGTTCTCGGAACTTTTTATCTAAATCGTTCGAAAGTTTTCACTTCTTGTATGCCAACCGTTGGTAAGCCAGACTTTATTAACCATGAGAAGAGAAAAACATCGCGAGAAAAAACACGTAAAGAGATAATCGATTAATCGAACTTCAACGGTCGTCTCTTTTTATACACCAAAGCACACAGCTGATCAGCCGATTAATAGTAATACAAAGTACAAATAAAGATATCCGGCAAATTGGTAATAAAAAACACTAGTACTCCAAAAACAAAAAGGCAAACAGGTTAATAAACAAAAAAGGTTTCGTCGACGCCAAAAATTATTGATCGATTGTTAACGTGAAATGTTGAAAGATCCTGTCGATGTTTCGAAAAGAAAACCTCGTAGATTGAGAGGAACACCGGCTAACAGAATTAGTTTCATTATAAGCGTTGGCTTAGCTTCCGCTCTTTCCGGAGTCGCCCTGTGGTTCACGAATACGTAAGTAAACAATGATAAAACACAATCGTATTAACAATATTTCAACGAACAACCGATGGTACGTCCTGTTTACATTTTTCCTTTCTTCTCGCTTCAAGCAAAGCGGCATGGGTACAGAGAGCTAAAACTCGTCTTTTGAATAAAATAAGACCAACGGAGAGAGAAATTATGCGTCGCGAAATGTTTAGGGACACGTTTTTCGGAATGGCTGTGACAAGCTTGGGCAAGAGACTGGAGGCAAGGGAAGATGGCACACTTCCACCAAGAGATGTTACTACATTAATCGAAGAATCATCGCATAATCAAGAACAAGCGTCGGCGTAAACCGTACTCAAAAAGGATAATACGACGTGTAGACGCTAGGTAGTTGCCTCTAAGATTTTAACAACCATGCGCTATCATGTAGATTGTTAACGGACGGATTAAACGAGTTACGGATGAAATTTACCTATCGTTATTTTTGCTTCCTCGTGGAAAAAGCTTTTCAAATAATTCAGAGTTCTTCACACACCCCAAATAGTGTTGATGTGTCTTCAAATTTTTTACGCAACTAGAGCTTCCAGTTCCCATTGTACACTGCAATTTTCGTCTAATTTACTGCAACCAAATTTCATTTTATAAAATTTTTTGTTATTCGACAAAATTTCTACGAATGCTCGAACTTTCGCAAATTTCGAGATATTGGAGTATTTTTTTCACACAAATAGAGTATCATTGATGGGCTGTTGGTATTGAATTTGACGAGAATGGATCAAGAGGTTCAGATTTCATGAAATTTTTAGTTTGTCGAAGAATTTCTATGATTGCTCAAACCTTCGCAAATTTCGAGATATTGGGGTGTATATTTTATTACACAAATGAAGTATCGTTAAACGACGGTTGGTAATGGATTTGGTGAGAATCGATCGAGGTGTTCAGATTCTATAAAAACGTGAATTTTTTGTAATATATCCGTAATCGCGGATAAATTGTGTAAATTGAAACTATCGTTTTGTAAAAGCTCAAAAGCTATGATGTAACAACGATAAAGTTTGAAATTGCATAATTTTTCATTTGCTTTACCGTCAATGAATTCCTGTGTTCTCAGACGGGATAATTTGATTGACCAGCGAGAGAAAGATCGAACGATAGATAGAAAAAAATAAATAATCACAATGGAAAAATCAGAAAGACATCGAGTTGTTGACAAAGTTGACTCGTCGACTTTGTCACCGAGCAAGGACGATAGTTTGGCAGACTTTAAATCGCCAAAAACAAAGCCAATCGCGCAACTGACGAGTAACGTGAAAATACTGAACGACAATAGAGGCAAAAAATCGAGCATCAAGGGCAAAACTTTGTCAACGAGTAAAAAAAAAGAAAGCACAGTTCGTCGAACGAACAAGGCAAAAGCACAACCGTCCATTGAATCGTCATTTTTCAATGCTGCGAATAATGCCAGTAGAAACGGGCACACTTGTCCACTCTGCATGAAATACTTCAGCGACGTAAAGACGGGTACCGCTCACTCAAAGACTTGCGCAACGAAGAATAACATTTCAACGAGAAAATTATTGGCAGCGGTTGCTTTGCAAGAACGGCAGGGTACCGAACGTCTTGCCATTGGTTTACCAGCGGGTCCGTTTGTACAACCGAGGGAGAAAATTCCGAGAAGAATACGCGGTCCGGTAATCGTCAAGAAAATTGTCACCATTCGTTATTATAAAATTGTTGCAAATTGTTTATTTATAATATCGTTTAATTCCGTATTAATTATTTCACTAAATCGACCTCCATCATGTATCGTATGTTTAAACGTTTTATTAATGAATGAAAAACGAAAAATTATACAATTTCATGAAATAAGGCCAGTTATCAGCAATGTTGGTCATTTTTGTCAAATAATTAGTTTTTTTATAAACGATAAGATGAATTGATAACGAGTAACGTTCAAAAGTAACGCAATTTTGCTTTTTTTTTTTAGCAATTAGTCATGATAATAATTATTACAATAGGTTTCGAAAGCCGATCCTGATCTACAGTTAGCGCTTGCCTTGTCGGAATCCCTTCAGGAAAATGAGTTGGAGCGGGAATTCGAGGAAGCTCTATTGCTCGCGGCCGAGCATCGGGGTGACGAGCCAATTATCGAAATGACCGACTCTCAAAGAAAACGAACTCTCAAGAATTTTGGCTTCTCGACGAACAAACCCGCTGTTTCGGCAATTTCGGACGGTCCTGTAAAGTCAAGACGAAGTGAGTAGGTTCGAGTAGATTGAGGACGCAAAACGGGTATATTCACCAAATAAAATTATTAATAGTTGATTCACTGACTTTATTCCTTATTTTTAATTCATTACACCAATAAATCTAGTGATTTCGCAATGTGTACTCCAACACAAAAAACTCTGTATAGCAACATATTTTTAATCTCAAGTGTGCTGTTAACAAACACTGAATAAATCGAAACAGAAAAACATTTGGGACCTACGATTCTTCAAACTCGAACTCAAGAATCGAGAGATCGTTTGCTGACCGAGAGAATAGCTGAGATTCTTATGGGAAATGAGGCAATAACGCAAATTTGTCAACAGGCAAATTCTGACGAAGTTGAACGGATAAAAAAGCCAAAATCATTTCTGCGTAGTCGTCTTTTGAACAAAATTCATCGGACCGTAAGTAAATCTCGTGATCACGAAAATTTCTCGTATATTTTACAATAATTTGTAATATTCACAAAATTTACTTTGTCCAAAGACCAAACGACTTTGGGACAGTGCTGAATTGTCAACAGCAGTGACAAATTTCTACGTCGAAGATCTCGCCGCTCTTGTTTTGCCGATCGTCGATCGTCAGCAAGAAAATTCCAATAATCCCATTATAGAATCCAACGATTCCGAAAAGAAGAAAGGCGAAGAAAATTTTTCATGTAAATCGAACGAAAATGAATCGGTAATTCACAAAAATGTTCCTTCAGGAATGTCCGATTCGTTCGAAAATTGTCCGAGTGAAATTGTTGAAATTCCGATCGTGGAATCGCGAAATATTAACATTACCGATCGACAATATCGCAATGCTCTACCAATCGATTGGTCAAATACGCTTAACGTAAGTTCGCTCAGTGACGTCGTAATTCTCGTTAAAAATAATTATATCTGGGCTCATAAATTAGTCTTTCACGTACGGTGTTCCGATATTTTGCTCGATTGTGAGCCGAATGAGGGTACGAAATATGCTCACGTTAAGGAACAAATATCGTGGCCGGACGTTGATTTTCTAACCGGATTAGCTTTTCTCGAGTTCGTTTACAGTGGTTTGATAGAAAAAAATTCGCACATTTTTGACGATAATCGTATGATCGCTGGTGTAAGACGTTTGGCAAGAAAATATCGTCTCAAAGATTTGTTCGATTATTTGCGCAAGAGAAAGGCCGAAATTGTTTTTCGTAACGACGTGGAATTGCGGCGAGATGGACTAAGCTCGCCGATCGTTGTCGATGCCAATGAGATGCAATGGGAGATGGATAAACTTCGAAACAATGAAATTCAAGAAAATCATGTCGAAGACAAAATTCAAGAAAATCACATTCAAGACAAAAACCAAAATAATTATGTTACAGAGAAAATTCAAGAAAATCTTACGGTAACTGTAAATATTGAAAATTTTTCATCGCGATCTCTTTCGCCCCGCGAAAAACTAATTGAATCATCTACAACGAGAAAATCAAACGATTCTTTACGAAAAATGTCCGAAGAGCGTGAAATCGAGACGATTGAAGTTATGTCAGTGTCGAGTAATCAAAGAGACAGTACTATGTCGCCCGATCTCTTCAACGAAACGTTGCAAGAAACGGAAATAACGACAGAAGATATTAAAAATCGGGAAGAAAGGATCGAAGAAATGAGTCAAGAGTCGACCGGAGAAAACTCAAATCTAAGAATATTGGCTCAACTCATAGCGGACGGTGATACGTCATCCGAAGAGTCTAGTCAAGAATTTTCGACTTCAACGACCAACGAGAGTAAAATTGCGAATAAAATTCCGAAAAAATCTCCCGTACCAGAGCCAAATGAAGATTCAACGAGTGGCCAAACCAGTGATGAATCCGCGACCTCAATGGACAATAAAAACCTGAAAAAAAGTTTAAAACAATATTCCAAGAAGAAAAGGGAAAATTCAATACTATCGGAACAAATGGAATACACAAGTTTGTCACGAGGTCACGTTGAAACTCCAAGATCTCGTGGTAACATCGTCGATACGTCGAAAATCACCGAACTCTCGAGATCGCGCGGTTTGCCAGAAAAACAAAAGAGCAATTTGAGTCTGTTCATCGAGAAAGTTAAAAAAATAAACGCAAAGCCAGCTTTGGATTCCTATACGGACGACGACTCTCTCGGCGGTACGATTGATCGTCAAAGATTCCGAAATCCCTTCTGTGTGAACAACGCGAGTAATCAATCTATCGAAAATTTTGACGAAAAGAAAAATCGCAAAGGTTATGAATTGATGGGTGAGAAAAAAAAGAATCACGATGAGTCGTCGGTCGACGAATCAATGAAACTCAGCGAAAATTCGCCAACGAGAGTCGACGATCACGAGGAATTCGATTCCATCGATGAAACAATCGATACGGATGACGGGAACATTTCTATGTACTCAAAGTACAAAAAAACTAGTAATCACAACGACAGTATAGTTAATTATCGAAATATACTTAAAAGATTGAATCAATTCCCTGGGAAAACGAAAAACGAGGAGAATAATGAAAATGACGTTTCCTCGGACGATATCGCCATAGACTTGACTCAAGAATCCGACGAGGATGTGCCAGCTAGCTCAACGTCGAGTGTAAATCCTCCGAATGTTCGAAAATCGAACAATCGTATTTTTGATACCGATTCGAACGATTCATTGTCATTGAAGAACAATTTTCAAGCACAATTGAAGCCCGTTATTCGAAATAACATATCTGATATAACCGGAAATTTTGTCAAAGATCTAGACTCTGAGAGCTCGATAACCTCGTCACCTCTCTTCAAACGTAACACCGAGAGAAAAAGAACAAAGAGCCTCAGTAGCTCGAACGACGATTTGACGAGAAATCTCGAAGTAACGGAAAATCGAAAAAACTCTCTGGAATTTCCGGATTTTGATCTTTTCGAAGTTGACGAAGAAATATTATTGCAAAAACATTCGAGTCTCTCTCCCAACAAAAAATCGAGTCCATCGTCGAATAGTTCTTCTCCTGTTCCCAAAAAATCGAATTCTCGAGGTGAACTAAAAGCTGACGAAAGTACGAGGAACAGATCAATTGATAATTTAGAGATAAGTGAGAAAATCGAAGACCACTTAACAATGAGATCTTCATGGGAAACGGAAAATCCAAGGAACTCCTCGGACTATCCAGATTCCGATGTCTTCGACGTGGCTGAGGAAATATTCACGCAGAGCTTACGAAATTCAGAACAATCGCCGAAAAGAATATTGACACCTTCGCCACGTTGGGATTTGTCTCGAACGAAATCTTCTCGACGTAAACGGAAAACCGACGAAACGAGATCGAGACGTGGGAGTTTGAGTTATTCGACGAAAAATGAGAATGAAGGGCCTGAGTGCGGGAATAATCCCGCCGGATCATCACCGGAATATCCATATTTCGATTTATCGAAGCGAAACGAAGAAATATTTACACAGAGCTTTAAAAATTACGATAATACTCCATCCGGAACTCTGACTCCGTCGCCACATCGTGACGTGGATTCGTCCCGTAAAACGACGTTGTACCGTCGCAAAGGAAATTCCGACGAAGAGCGTACGAAAAATACGAGTTTAGATGGTTTGGAGCTAGACGAAGAGGAATATTGTATAGATGGATTTTCGCCTGAAATGAAAGGTTCAAGAACTGCGAACGATCATCCGGAATTGGATTTTTTCGATAGAAACGAGGTAATATTTACACAGAACTTTAAAAACCCAGACGAATCAAATAGAAGTCTAACTCGTTCGTCGAGTCGAGAAACACTTCAAGTTCCAAATCTGATTACGATATCTTCGAGTCCAGAATTGGATGCTGATTTTGAGAAACATTTGGCGAGCAGCGAACGCGATTCGAACAAAGAAAATGCCATCAAACGCAATGAAAGTCCGGTAAATTCGAGACAATGTGAAAAAGATGCTGTCGAGAGATTGTCGCCTCTTTGTCTCGAGGCAACACCGAGTCCACGGCCTAGTATTAGTCGCCGGAGATACTCACCAAAACAGAATCCTCATTCGTCGAATTCCGTCAGAAAACTCATGTCACGGTCGATATCAATGCCGGCAAGCACTTCGAACAGCGAGGCGAATCGTAAAATAACGAGAACTCCGAAGAAATCGTCGAGACTAATAATGTCACAGGATTTAACACATCCCAATTACGATGCCATGGATACACCGGAATTAAAGGTATAAAATTGAAAAATAACGATTTTTTATGCATTTAGACAATTTTTTTATAAAAAACAATTTACATCGTCAGAATGGCAATTAAAACTACATAAAGTACATGTTGAATAAATAAATAAATTTTCCAAATACTTTAGATCAATTATCGATAATGAACCGTGTCGTACAGCACGTGTTTTTAACATAGAATATTGTTAACATCGAACTATTTAAAAATTTCACTGAGTCGTGCCAATTCCGGAAAATACATTTTCGTTTAGTATTTTTCAATAAATAATCTCCACCTTCGGTCAATTTTTTATTTTTCATAATTCGTCTTATTCGGTGGAAAATACCATTTCACCAGTACCTATTATAACATTAAACGTTGAAAAATTGAAATTTGTTTAAAAAAAACATTTTTTACATAAGTAGTATTTCTGCAAATTAGTGAAATAAAAGTAAAAACTCACCCCATCAGAAATTGGCATAAATTAATGGTATTTGATAAATAAATCATTATTATTGTTTTTCAGTCCTAAGAATACACGCTGTACTCACAAGTCACGACACATTACTGTCGGACAATAGATAAAAGATTTAAAAAATTATTTAAAAAATTAAGAACAAAATTTACAACAAATAACCGTATCTGTTCATTCAATTTCTTTTTTCTACGATTCTTTTTTATCAGGAAAAACTCACGATTGTTTGTTCTGCTTTCAGAGGGAATTAGAAAAATATGGAATAAAACCGCAGAAGCGAAAGAGAGCGAGACAGCTATTGAATCACATTTACAATGAACTGCATTCGATTACAAGCTCAACGACAAGCCCGACGAATGATATTGTCGAAGAGAGCGACGACGACGAGCCACCTTCGAAAAAAATTGGCAAAACTAACGAGCGCACCTCGACCGATTCCGAATCCGATCGAGAAATATCGTTGTCGCAAGACAGGTATCTTTTTTAGGCATTAGCGAGTCACATCCGATATGTCGTGTACGGTTCTACGTGTTGATTATTATTTGTTAACAAGTTATTCAAATTTCATGATATATGTATTGCATCGAAATATCCATTTGTTTGTTGTTGAAGGAATAGTAACATTTTGTTGAAAATTCATCGTTTGTTGGAAATATAACAAAAGTATAGAGTCATTAGAATATATATATATTTTCGGAGCGTGCAAAATTTCTTTCAATGTTTTTCATAACGTTCAATAGCGCACGAAATTATTCTGTGAAGGATTAAAAATATATTTCAAAGCAAACGAAAAATTTTCGAAAGGATTTTGTGATTTTTCACGCTCTTTAATAAGGCTTAAAGGTTGATACATGAAAAAAGGCATGGTCTCTACGGAGTTAAATGATCCCATACAACCTGCTGGAGATCCTATTGGGGAAACACAACATTATGGTTGCGACACCTGGTGGTAGAATTAGAACTTAAATGTCAATACAAACTGCAGTTTGGGAGAAAAAAATACACAATTCGATACCTTAAAAAAAAAACATTTTTTCTATCTATCAATCGTATATTTTTGCTAGCAAGTTTGAAGGTTTCATATTCACGTTTATGATGCGATTTCTGGACTTTCAATTGTTTAAAATACTTGTTAAATTGTGAATATGAATAGTTTTGCACCGTAATAGTTTGCAAATAACGTTCTCTAACCTCATAATCCCACCTTTGAACCGCCATGACAGTAGCGATGACAACGCCATAATTGTTATTTTTCTCAATTGGTTAGCAGCCTGTTTTTTGCTGACAATTTAATCTCACTTTTTTTTTCGTAAAACTGAAAACAGCATTTCCAGATCGTAAATACATGAAAATAAATGAAGTAATTTTTTTAGTTTATGATATCCATTGGAATTTCATAAACATTTAAATTCATGGATTTATGCATCGTGTATGCAGATGATGATTCAGACACTCCGTAAGACATTTGTAGTATTTACACTTATCAATTAAGGTAGTAGTCTGGTAACTTAAGACGATTTTCATGTCTTCTTTCGTGGGCGTTTTTTTATAGGAAAATAAAAATGAATCGTTTTGGATATTTAGGATGTTTTTATTTACATATTAAAGATACAAAAAAAAATTTTTTTGAAAAAATTCAATAGTTTATTATCATTATTATTATTGGTCGAAGTTGGCACCCCGAAAAAAAAGCGCGTGGGTGGCCCCGATGATTTTGGCTCTTGATGTTATCTGAAATCAAAAATTCTTGATAATTCTTAATCTATAGAGATGTCATTCTGGTCGGAACTACTGAAGTTAAATTTCATGGATAAATAACAAAATGGCGGACTTTGAAAAAAAAAGTCCTTTTATTTTAGCAAAGAAGGGGTTGTAAAATAAAAAGTTTGGGGTGAAAAAATTTCTCGGTCGTTCCGACGAGAACTATAAGTGTGTAGAGTAGCCTGTTAAAATTTGAAAGCAATCGGTTCGGTAGACAAAAAGTTAGGACCCGGGCTGGACAGAAAAACACTGTTTTGAGAAAAACGCGTTTAAAATTCGAAAACTCATTATAACTCCGGAAGTATTTCGAATTTCGGTCTGAAATTTTCACAGTATATTCTCAAGAAATTGTACTTTCGGATAAAGCAAAAAAAAATGTTTCGATTTTTTGAACCCAAGTTACCAGACTAATTAATGCGATCAATGAACTTTCTAAATATTTTATCGCTGCAATTCCATATTCTATAAAAATGATGTTGTCTAAATACTAAGAACTGTCCGGACATATTGGATTACTATTAGAATTGTTTTCCCTTTCAAAATCGCAACAGGGTGCTCTTCGCAGTTTTCTAAAATCGTCTGGAATCGAATTTATATGCTGCAGCACTACGAGTCAAGCATCTAATATTGTACCAGAAGAAATGGATTTTCCAGATGTCGATAAGTCTCCAAAGAAAATTGTAAGTCAGATTAGCATTAAAGAAGCTTTTACTGCACTCTTGAAGTCAGACAAGCAGTTACACAACAAACTGCTGATTTATGAACCACTGCCGCTGGAAACATTGCAATCGATGCTCAAGGCGCAGGGTTTCAAATGCAATCAAAATAATTTAATGGATTTCTTGGACGAAGAAGTTAGTACAGCTTGTTGTTTTCATCGTTCTATTTAAAATTTTATCAACTTGATCAAATTATTAATTTGCTAAACTTCATTTTTAGTGTATTACATTTCAAGTTCTGGCACAGTTGAGTAAAACCCGAGCAAAAAATGCCAGAGGGAAAAAAAATTCTAAGCGAAAGGAGAAGAGCAAATCCGTAGAAAATATAACTCCGGTTTAAGGAAGAAAAATCAAATGGACTAGTTTTCCTCATCGAGATAATTTTAACATAATCTAATTTAAAAAAATATATATTAACACGTGCTCTTATTAAGTTTATTGTATTTCCAGTTCTTTCTCTGCTATTTACCGATATATATGTTTGTACGTTTAAGAAAGAAATATATTTTTTTCATCAATACGTGCATTTTAATTGTTGCCTATATAAGTTAATAATAAATATGATTATAACGAATTCATTGATAATTTAAAGAATTTTGTTTTTCAAATATTAAATTGTTCGATTTTTTTCATAATTTTCAAGATGAGTTCATTTGATTCTCGTGGTACGACGTCATTTTGAATTTTCGCCAGTGACGCGCCGATAAACAGAAGTTCTTCGACAAATTATATTGTGTATAATCGAAATATTTGTAGGTTGCTTATTGTGTTAGAATGGATAATCGGGCACTACTGAAGGACAATGCGATAAGGTTCATGGAGGAATATGGAATTCTAGAAAACTTTCAAATCGCAGCGGCGGATCATTCCCAAGATTCGTCAAAATCTTCGTCTCCATTGATACTCGATTTTGAAATTGATCTTTTCCTTCTTTTCGATTGTTCCAGTTAGTTTTACAATTTTACAATGACTTTACAAAACATATAGAATACCGATAAATGTATAATTGCTTTTTCATTGTTTTTAAACGTTATAACAAGTACTTCATTAATTTTCTTCAATTTCAAACTTTAAAAACAGATTTTTAATATATCTTACACATTATAATGGATTAAGAATTTTTTTGTAATGAAAACCGATCTTCATTGTTTCACCTAGTTATTACATACACCGCTGACAGGCACGTTTTTCCTTAACTAATTGTTATTGTTCATGAATCAATGGAATATATTTACGTCAATTTGCAGACTCCTTGTACGAGAAAGTCGTCGAGACTCCGACCGAGGGACGTCGAATTTTTCAAGAAGCTACGAGCGAGTGTCTGAGCGATTATTTACTGAACAATCGACATTCTCCAATTGGTTGCGTACAGATATTGTTGCGCTGTAAATTTTTCTCTCTACTCAGAGATGGCAATAGCTTGTACGCGAAAAGTTGTCGATGTCTGAGCTATATACAACGTTACGTTCTCACGAGCGTTATGATTTCACGATCCGACAAGTCCACGTAAGTTTTGGAAACATTTTTTGCCAATCATTATCGTTCATGATACATTACGTTTTTTTAAACTTTTGTCCGAGATCTTGCAGGATCATTTTACGTTTCTTTGTTGCATTTCTTCCGATTATATATTCCGTTTGATTCGCCAGTACATGTGTCGTGACTCGTTGTCCCAATTACAAATGTCCCGGACACGCGGGAACGTATTGGACGATGGAAGAAATTACGGAAATTCTAACGCTCGACAATTGTAAATATTGCGGTAAAAAATGTTACGAAGACGCAATCGGACGTGGAGTTGTCCGCAAAGTCATCGTCAAATTTACATCAGTGATGGCGTTCAATTTCCACGATGATAAAACTTTTCACACATCATTGACTTGCTCGATCAGAGGTTTTTCTCTTCTTTATAGATCATACATTTTGTATTTTAACATAAGGATTTTACGAATTTCGAATTTACATAAAAATGTTGCCATCTCATAAATTTTTATCTCGCATTCCAATAACGCTAAGAATTCGAAAATCAAATTTCATAATTTGTAAAAGGTTACATTTAAATGTTAAAATTTCACAAATCTTAAATGCATGTTCAAAAATTAACAAAATTCCTTCTAAATAAAACTTTGGTAAATATGGAGCAAAGGGGACCCACTTCCGATTGACTTGCGTTTAATATATGTTGTCTAGGGACCCTTTCTGAACAACTTTTTCCTCTGACACAATTGAGAGTCGTTATTTATTAAAAAGTTATTAACAAATAAAGTTAATAATTCATATAGCTATTTTCCTTATAGCAGCCAGTACCAATCATCTTGTCCTTACATGTGTTGTTAAGAATACCCCCCTGAGTGACATACCAAAAGTTTTATCCGTCCTCATTGTTTGTTAAAAAGTTATTAACAAAAGAAAATTCATAAATATAATATGAAATACTTGCATGGTGGCCAGTACACGTATGACCGGAGGGGCTGCGGCCCCCCTGCCCCCACCGCATACCAGCCCATAGACAAACCAAAAACAACCCAAAACAACCCCAATAACCTAAAGAAACAAACAGACAAACCCAACAAACAAACAAACAAACCCAAAACCCAAACGAACAAACCAAACAAGCAAATCCAAAATAAACTCAAACCCAACAAACAAACAAATCCAAAACAAACCCAAACCCAATAAACAAACAAATCCAAAACAAACAAAAAACCCAAATAACCTAAACAAACCAAAAAACAACCGAAATAATCCAAACAAACAAAAACGGTGAATCATTCAAAAAATTTCGTACCATGAGACAAGCCCAACAAACAAACAAACAAACCCAAAACCCAAACGAACAAACCAAACAAGCAAATCCAAAATAAACTCAAACCCAACAAACAAACAAATCCAAAACAAACCCAAACCCAATAAACAAACAAATCCAAAACAAACAAAAAACCCAAATAACCTAAACAAACCAAAAACAACCGAAATAATCCAAACAAACAAAAACGGTGAATCATTCGAAAAATTTCGTACCATGAGTACCATGTATCCGCTTCATAATATAAATAATGAATAAAACAAATAATTGCTTGTTTATATGTTTGTTTACGTTGTTTTTGGGCTGTTTTTGGATTGTTTTTGGTTTGTCTTTGGGCTGGTAAGTGGTGGATTGCAGGGGGGCGCAGCCCCCTCTCTCATGCGTGTGCTGTTCACCATACACTAGAACAAGTAGTTCATGTTTGATTTATGAAACTTTTTTTGTTAATAACTTTTTAACAAACAATGAGCGACGGAGAAAACTTTTTGTATGCTACTCACGGGTGTATTCGTAACAACAAATGTGAAGGACAGGATGATTAGGACTGGCTGGTATAAGGAAAATAGCTACATGAATTATTAACTTTATTTGTTAATAACTTTTTAATAAATGACGACCCCCAATTGTGTCAGAGGAAGAAATTGTTCAGGAAGGGTCCCTACACAACATATATTAAAGGCAAGTCAATCGGAAGTGGGTCCCCTTTACTCCATATTTACCAAAACATTTTCTGCTTAGTCCTCTTCTACATCAAACGTCTTCATAGATGTTTTAATTAAATAAATAGATAGTGCTGCATTATTGACAAAGTATTGATCTGGTGTTATCTTCATTTCGAAGAACCCTTAATTGAGAAATTGGAACTTGGCGATATGTATGATATTTGGGGACGTCACGAAAGTTCCGTCTACGAGATATGGGGCTTGGATCGAACGAGTTTCTATCCTCCGAGAAAAGACATTGGTCTATCGTCACTTCCTCCAAGTATTCGGACTCTTTGGACGTCAATTATGTAATGGAAATATTCATAAAGATGTCAATTGCTCTCAAACTTAATATTAATTGAAAATTTTCACTAATAACACATTGAAAATTATGTTAATATTAATTAGTGAAACACGAACAAACGATCCGTGGATTCTTGCGAGAAGCCTTGCTCACGAACTTGGTTCCAATAGATACAGAAAAAATGCCGGGCTCTCTCTAAAAATGGGATTATTGCTAAGCTTGGCGAGTTTGGTAATAAATACAAAGAAAAAAACGATCCTTTCTTTGATCGTCAATTTATTCATCTATCAATTTCGTGGATTTTCAAGGATGACGACAGATGTGCGCCAATTCTTTGCGTCGGTCCTGGCATTGACATTGTCGAGGAAGATATAATGCAGTACGCGGCAAATTGCGCCGACAGAAATGTTCCTGTGACTTTTCCCTTACACGGAAATATCGCGACGAACGATCAACAGACTTGGTTTCACAGCGGTTCGCTCTTAATGGCCAAAACAGGAGTTTGCTATGTTGGCGATTGGGAAAGACTCAAACCAACTCAGAAAGACGATCTTATGCTGGGTAAGAAAATGTCTCAATCATTTAGATCGCCGATATGAGCAAAATTAAATTTTTCAATTACGAAAATTGGAAAACCTCATTTTTCATCGAATTATAATTTTATCGTAATTACTACTACTTATTGGACTTCATTGATTTTTTTCAATTCCAATAGAAAAATTCCATTTCACACGCAACTGATTGTCACAAAAAAATTCTTTTGACCAATCTCCGTATTTATAACGACTTATACAATATCTAGCTCTCGACGATGGTTACATTGTGACGGGACAAAAAAATGTTAAATCTAACGAGAATGAAAAGATGGAATTTTTGTCATCGTCACTTCCGCTCCGAACAGCTGTCTGGACTTATTGGACGTATAAAAAGAACTACGGGCAAGAGCAACCTGCTGTTTTACAAAATCTCGTCAAGTAATTACGACAATGATTAATTGATTTTATATCACCAAACATTTTTTTAAATCGTTACTCAACCACAGTCTATTTGGAATACCGTTTCTCGCTGATGTCGAAGAATCCGTAACAGCGGACGCCATACACGAGAGTTTGGAATTATTGTTAAACGGCGGTAAAACGAATCCACGTAAAGTGCCACTTGACGAATTAATCGAGGTTGTTGTTTTTCAGTATTTTTTGTAATTGCATTACCGGCTTGCCAGATATTTTAGAAATGCGTTGAATTTTGTATTTTTTAATTCGCCTTCAAGTATCTGAGAATCGTAAATGGAATCGCAGTCACGCTGAGCGAAGAAGCTGTAAAATTAATCAAGGATTACTTTCTTGCGTCCCGAGAAGTGAGAAGAGATCGTTTTCCATCGCAGTCAATCACGTTCATGTAAATTAAATGTTTCACCGTTTCTCTTTGTTAAATAAACTTTCGATTGTCGATCAATTTTACCAGGCGTTTCTCGTTCCAGGACAACATTGGCCAAGAGTCACGCGAGGCTTTACCTGCGAAAAGAAGTGATTTACGACGACGTTGTAGCGATTATTTATCTTTACGAGGAGTCAATGTGTTTTCTATACGGCTACTCGACCTCGACACCACCGCCCTTTCGGAAACGAGGAATTCAAGAGATTACCGAAAATATGAAATCTTTTAAAATCTGGCTAAAGGACTACTTGACGTCTCTAGCAAGATAAAAATGAGAATTGCGAGCTTCACTGATGATAATTTATTCATACCTTGCTTAATAAAAATCGACAATCATGATAACATTTGGTACACGGTACTCGACACGATCTTTCGACAATTGGTTTTTTTTTTGCTAAACAAAGTTGCACACTTGTCTGCAACAATACGAAGTCTCACGGACACTTAACAAAAAAATTATCGCGTTATTGTTAAATAACTCCTCGGTTTGTGCATTTTGATATTTTTTTTCGAGCGGGTTGTTCAAGGACTTCGAGCGATTAAGGCATTCTTTTCCGGCTCGAGAAATTCATTGACGATCGCCAATACCATTTCTTCTAGGATATCCTTCAGCACTTGCAAATTTCTGTGAAAATTAAGAAAAAATAAAATAAATAAACGTTAGAAAAGATTGAAAAAAAAAAAAAAAAAAAAAAAAAACAGGAAAGCATAACTCAATGTCAATGTTATCAGGTAAGATACGTATACTGATTTTCTCGATAGTGCTTTGGCTCGATGAGGTTGAGATAACGAATGTTTACCGATCTATTACGATAATAATTCATTATCGCGATGAAAATAGTGATTTGAGAGTAACTTCGTAAAATGAACGAAATAACTAATATAATATTACTCACTGTTGTTCGGGCGAGGCGCACAACTCGCTGTAATATTTTATTTTCGGTTCGGTGCCGCTTGTTCTCAAAGTAGTAACCAAACCATTCGTGAAACTAAAAGTAATCATTTGACTGGATTTTGATATCGGTAGTACGGCCTTGTTGTCGGGTTTTGTATTATCATAATCGCTCGTTAAATCTCTCACTCCGTTTATCACATATTTTCCTCCGAGGATGCTCTCTGGATACTGTAATCGAGATAAAAAGAAAAACACTGTACAGAAAATGTTCGAAGCAAGTCGTAATAATTAATCGAAATGAATAAAGTGCAATTTTCCAATTACGTTTAATAAATTTGCATTTTTTTTCCAAATTTTTTTTTCATATTTAATTTTATCGTTATTTTTTATTAATCCATCAGCGAGAAACTCGTAATCGTAATTTTACAAAATGTAATTGCGAAAATTCCATTTTTTTTTTCAAGAATTTCACAATAATATTTCAATTATTGCTTACGATTTTGCAATAGGTGAAACTTCCTGGAAGAACGGTGTTAGAAAATACAACGATCTTGCAACGGGAATCATCAAGAGACTGAGTAATAACGATGGTAAAAGTGTCAAAGTAGTGAAAAACATGTCGGTCAATTTGTCGAACCAAATATCATTTTTCGACATATTTGAGAATTTCAATGAGCTAAGGGATCTGGATCTAAGATAATTCCAAATGTAAAACTAAGGAATTTTATCAACGAGCTTGTGAATACCAAATATAATTTCCTCGGATCCTATTAGCGTGCACTTAATTACTGTCTTCATAGGAAAATTAATGCTTCACGGCTTTGAAATGTTTTTTTTTCCACTATAATTACACAAACACTTGTTTCGTTGAATGTCGAGAGTGTAACCATAATATTTCGTAATATTCTAATATTGATTTGTATTTTCAGGAAAAATTGCAGTATGCACGTCCGATCGTAGTGAGAAAGACGGTAACACTGAGGTGTAAATATTCGAATGGCTGAAAAATTAACAGGTTACTTCGTCATCGGCGCATTCGCGTCGACTGGCTGTTTCACAAGATAACGCATTAACGCAAGGCGCTTAATTTCACAAGATAACACATTGATCGGAATGTGCTTCGAGGAGTTCGAAACATTAAATAAAATTTAACGTTATAATAACAATTCTGGATATTGTTTTGAACAAAACAAAAATACTCCAATCTTAATACGAAAAATTTAAAATTAATCTACGATTTAGTTTACTAGATATTCACCATTGTGTTATGCAACACTGGCCGAATGGAGAAGCTCTATAATACGAAGCGTCGAATCTAAAAGAGTTGTGTAACAAAAAAACTTGGCTACAGCAACAGGTTGTGTTCTCGAAGGAAATGATCGAAGTTTGAAAACAATTTGCTAGGCCATTTCTGAAATAGTACAATTAAACGAGACAATTTTGCTGCTGAACGTTAGAAGCTTGTTGCCTGCCCGGCAACCCCCGCACCATCCGACCAATCCCCACCACCTGACACGCTACAATCTCCTGAATCACAAAACTATGTGCAATTCTATGTCGGAGCATACCTCTCTCCCCCCATCCTTACGCGACAGGTAGAAACGTTTATCAACACACGCAACGGCACCGGTTGGCCTTGCAATTTAAAGTCGATATTGCCAGTCAAGTATTGACTCTATAAAAAAAAAACGCACACACACGCAAACTAATAAAAAATCGACAATAGAAACAAACTTACAGTGTTTGGGGCTCCATTGAAATTCCTTAATCTTTCAAAAATAGCTCGAATTGTCTCTGCCTCGTGACAGATCCAATAGGAATTTTCACTCAAGTGTCGTCCGTAGCTGAGAGATAATAAAAAAAAAAAATATCGAAAGCAATTAGCCTTGAACATCTCGTTTCGTCACATATTATTTCGAGATTTTGTTCCTAGATGAACGAACGTGTGACTCACTCGGTATATATCTCGTTTAGTTTGTCGATAAGTGTGAATCCCATGGTTTCCAGATAAGCAGCCATTTCAGCGACTCGAACACCCGCGCTTATACCATCCTTGTCAAGTACCGTAGATCCGCACATAAAACCAATCGCTTCTTCAAACGCGAATAACACGGTTTTGCCGTTTTTCATCAGATCGACAGTTTTATTTCCCATCCACTTGAATCCAGTCAGGGTTTCCTTCACAATGTCAAAAATGGTTATATATAGTTCATTTTTGTCTTAGATCGAGATCGGCACTACTCCAAACTGTCGGATCGAAATGAAATGATCCAAATTCAAACTTGCATATTACTTCGTCATTGTTTTTGCGCATTCACAAATTTTCCTCTATGACCAAGAGTGTTCTTCGAATTCGGCTTTCTCATAGAGGAAGCTTTATGCATGTGTAAAAATGCAATGAGTAATATGTAAGTTTCAATTTGCACCATTTTTTTCTCACTTTCTAACTTAATACTGTGAGATTTGCTTGATTTTGTACGGACTTCTCGAAAAATAAAAAATACCGTAAATTAAAAATACTTTTATCGATTTTCTCGAAATTCAATATCAAATATTCTTCGATGGTACTCTATTCGTACAGGAAGTTTTGACCCGAAAGTCTAAAAATTGCGAGAGCATTAACGAACAGCTGCTCCAGCGATTTTTCGAAAAAAGTTAAATCAAATTGTTTGACGGTCTATTTGCCTACAAAGTGGTAAACTGATAACTCAAAAATTGCACAAATTATGTTCTTAATAGACATTTAAAAGACAGCATAATTAAATACATGGCAGCCAACACGTAACGATATAAAGATCTATTTTGTTATTTATTTATCGACAAACCTCAAATTTGAAACCTTCCTTTTTAGCCATAGACGCGAGTATCTTGCTGGAAACCGTGGAAGCCAACATATAAACGTCAGTTGGATCGGCATCGGGAAATCGTACACGATGAGTATGAAGCATCCACCATCCCAGTAAACCACCAAGTTCGTTGCCACTTAAAACATGCCACCCGGCTCTGAAACATTTGTATTTCGTAAAAGAACCTACCGACAGATCTGATCGGTTTATTAGGCGATTTTCTGGTTATTTGCGATTTACATAGTTGCACTGACGAATGAAAATATATGAAAAATGTAAAATATATATACGAGAATGACGGTAAATATAATTGGAAAAGTGTTTGGATCGAAATTGGAGCCGTAATTTATAATGGCGAAGTATTACCTTTGAGTTTTTACGGCACAAGCAAGACGATCGGCGTCAGGATCGTTCGCGAGTATTATCGTCGAGCCGTTAGCCTCGGCGGTCTTTATACTAAGATCAAGAGCACTTTTGCCCTCTTCGGGATTGGGAAATTTAACCGTTGGAAATTCCGGATCCGGATCCCTCTGTTCCTCAACGACCACGAAAGGCTGAAAATATGATAAAATATAAATTCATTTTTTGGCAAAAAAAATGAAATTCAGAAGGATCAGATGTCGTTCATGAAAAATCTACAAATGTTGCGATTTTTTATCGATTACGATGTGTATGTATACCTTAAAATTGGCAGTATCAAATGCGGCGGCCATATAATTATATCCTACACCATGCATAGCGGTATATGTGAATTTCAGAATTGTATTCTGATTGACTTCAGGATACAACGTGCTGTTCTTGATAATGGAATAATACGATCGCATTATTGTCTCCAGAGGATCCTCGTACAGGTTACTCTTGTAAATTGTTTCCAATCTCCACGAGCTTTCACGCGGTTCGAGATTCTCCAATATAGACTTTTGTATGCACTTGTCGTGCGGCGATATTATCTGTGCTCCATTTTCCCAATAAACCTTGTAGCCATTGTCCTCTTTTGGATTGTGCGACGCTGTTATCATAATTCCGGCGGCGCACTTGTAATTCGACACGGCAAAGGGTACGAACGGCGTGGGACATACTTTGGTGTACATGTAAACACGAACGCCTCGATTTATGAAGATAGCGGCTGTTAATTCGGCGTACCTAAAGGATAGTTCAGGAATATGAAGGAGAAATGGGAAGAAAAACTCATCTTTTCGTTGTTTGTTTGGCCGATTAGTATTATACGGACAAAAAAACGATGAAAGAATTAATTTACTTGGTTTTTGATGCAGCAAAAAAGTTGTGGAAATGGTTGTAGAATTTTTGCGGTGTTGCTTATTTTCATAAATAGTAATTTATTTGCAATATAACATTTTTTTTGCAACATTCGATTAATGGATATTAGATTATGAGTTAGTGGTAAAATTAATATTCAATCACTGGAGTATGAATGTTTATTGGTGTATCAATTAAATCAATTATTAATTAGGTGTTAATTCGAACACGAAAATTCCTCAACTCCACTAACGGTAAGTATAAAAACGTTGAAAAATGTACCTCTTGCTGTTGTATCGACCGTCGTAACCGATCACTATTCCTTTGTTACGGAGATCAAAAATACTGTTATTCAGATATTCCAGAAGACCCTGTCCTGTTTGAACTATTACGAGATCGTTCATCTGATTGTAACCCGGACCCATTTTTCCTCTAAGACCAGCAGTTCCAAATTCCATTCGTTTGAGAAACAGGTTCGTGAGAATTTTCGTATCGCCATCTCTAACCAGTTTTCTCACTTCCTTGTCGGCTTCTGAATCCTGGCAATGTATTAATAAATTTCAACGCTTTGATAGATCCTTTATCGTATCTTTTCGACAGGTCCGATAGAACCAAATTTTTATGTGTGATTGCATCAGAATTTAATTTTTATGATTTTCAACTAACTTCAAAACCTAATGTAGAAATAAAAAAAAATGTTTAACAACGAACAAAGGACATAATTGTTTACTTTACTAAACGGATAATGTCAAAATAGTTATCAAAATATCAATATCATTTAGTTACAGAAAACAAATTTTTAAACGCGCACACCTGTAGTCTATGTCAACAAAACTTATTACATCATTATTATCATTATCGCTTATCATAATCTGATAAGGATTGAAACCAAAGTATAAAATAGTAAAAACTCCGTACTCTGTTCCAAGCGAGCCACTCATTGATTTTGTCGTCCAGAGTGCAATTCCCAGTCTTCACAGTCTCGTCCAGTGCCATATCTGATGAATCCGTAATGATAGTATGTAAAAAACAACAAAACTATTTAACAAAATTGCATTCAATCTTTTCTTCCTATAGCGTTAATGTTACTGGCAAGACTATCCACCAATTACAGCCCCAATATAGAGTTGGCACGTCGTGAAAAACAGTTCAATCACCGCTCGAATACTCATACACACTGTCTCTGTTATCACGAAATGAGAAGCAAGAGCGCAATATTTTTGGACTCGTTTATCTCGCGTAGGTTGACCTTACGCTTGATAGGAGCAAGTTAATCGGGCGGTCTAAAGTATCTTTAAACCGATAAGAGAAATGATGATTCGTGAAACGATTAGCCGACGTTGATTTCGAAGTATTTTTTTGTGCGGCCTCATATCACTTACGACACGAGCGATCAATGAACTTTTTAAGGAAGCGTTTAACGTAACCTCAGAAACCGCTTAAATTATAATAACAACACATCAAGAGGGTTCGATAAATACATTTCTTAATTGTAGCTTAATAAACATGACAATAAATTACCGTGAGGAGCTTGTTATCAGTTGTGTGATGTTTTTCTTCCTCGAGAATACAGATACACGCAGATACAAGTTCCGGTATGAAGTTCCGGCGTGAACGTCAAACAACAAAAAATTATACTCAGGGCGTGGAAACTCCCATGTTAAGCAGCGCAGCCACTGTTTGTAGCGCTACCTAGGCACGTTCCTTGGTCGGAACTAAAAATATATACATCCAGCCGTGGCGCGCTATTTGAATGAAGAGTGGGCATGAAAATAAATAGTCGGTCGGTATAGCAGACCAAACCGAACATTTGAAGAAATGAAAAAAAAAAGAAGTTATTCCAATGATTTATTTTCAAATCATTTATATATGTATATATACAAATATATATGTATTTATTTACATTCATTTATATTAAGTGGATAAAATGTGATTTGTATTATAAAATTTGATGTCGATTATCGAAGCTACTACCGTCTCCTCCTCGGGTGGCGACAAATCGGACCAAAACATACCACCAAATTCCCCACAGTCGTCGGATTCTTGTTGCACTTGTTCGCGACGCTGAAAGGAATTTATTCGTTAATTATTAATTTTTAATTAAATAAGTTTTGTTCGTGGGAACATTGTATAATGCTTAAGCTTTGGAAAAATAACTTCATAATTAAAAATTAATTGTCAGATAACAGATGTACCCTTATTTTCGAGAGTAGTGATACATCTAGAAACGAATGAAGAGCCATTTTCATCAAGAATAGTCCGATGTACCTTGCGGAGCGTAAGTCTGAAAAGAAATTCAATTTTTCTGTTGTAACAAGATTCCCGATCCTAGCCACATGGTCAATGTTACGATACTACAATTTCACATAAATAGATGTTCAAATTAAAACTATCGATGTATCGCTTCATAAATAAATACTGACTTACTGGCTCAAGATTCATTAATTCGGGTATTCACAAAAAATGTTACGACTCTATGAACAAGATTTTTACAATGTTTATTTAGTATATTTTACCTTTTGTATTTTCAATTGCAATTCCGTCATGTACAGCTTGAAGTCTTTGACAACTTCGTGACCCTGACGATAGAAGGTTAACCAGCCGAACATAAATCCCAATAGCTGAAATATCAAAGTGGATTATGCTTAAAAAGAAAACGAAAAATTACTGAATTGTAACTTAATAGAGAAAATCTTTGAGAATTTTGAAACGGAAGATGTTCGATGGAAATAATTTCATCGAGACACACGACGACTGTTAGAAGATCGCGCCAAGTCATTTTCGCGACACGCACACACCCCGAGGAAATTAAAATAATCATAAATAACGAAATATTTAACAATTTTTTAAAATTCGATTATATTTTAACAAAACGACTACAGCTGCGAGTATAACCTCGAATCACACACAGCACTGGCGCTACTGTTACGACTAAATAAGTAGGTAAAACGGATAAAAGCTTGCCAGACAGTGTTGCCAGATGGTCCGTGTGAGTTACCCCCAGATTATTTTCGTTTCCCCCTAAAAATCCCCTGACCAACCGCCAAGCCAATCTCGGTCACTTGACCGTCAGATACGGTCAAGTGACTGCAGTTTTTAAAAGGTTCAATTGACAGTCATCTTGAGAAATTTTGTGGTAAATTGTGTCGGTTTTAAATCGTGGAAAAAATCTTATCCAATATCAGTTTGAAATGTTATATATACACAAAAGTTGAAAAATAAATTATTTTTATTTTTATTTTTATAGCAGCAAAGGCTTATCCTCTCTAGTTCTACTCCGTTATCGGCTATCGCCAGCTCGCAACGGCATATGTCACAAGAGGCAATGTACTTTGATACTCGTTTGGCTATACCGCCATCCCTAATCCACTAGCGGATACTGATATGTGTTTCATATGTGAACTGTATGGAGTGTGTGACATCTTTTGGCTTATTCCATAAGATCCGCGAATCGCATAAATACAAGCTGCGGCATCTATTGGACATTCCCCTGTACCGTACCGTTTGACCTATAAGGGGAAAACCCGAATTATACTATAGTAAACGAAAAATTCACTGGACCCACATCGATATTTTTTGGTAAATGTATTAATAAACTTATTAATAAGATTCAAGGCGAGTTAGTAAAATTAGAAACGAGTAAAAAAAATTAAAAAATGCCCAAAGCGCAAATAATCAAACCATACGTACAGAAGTACGTAAAAAGTTGGGAGTTGGAATCAACTTTCAAAGGTACGTAACCTATAATTAGACAACTAACCCGTAATTGGTAAAGAAACCTGGAGGTGATTTATAATTAAACATATAAAACGAACAAAATCTACAATTCAAATAAAATTTGCATATCGATTCCTCGAACTTTCACACAATCAAAGCTCGACGGGCCCTCTACGACTCTACGCTTTACGAGGAACTATCTTTCTCAATGTTGGTTACCGATTTTTGCCAAATTTAATAGCTTCCTCTAATCCTCTATTGAATATTCCGTATAATTTTTACTTTACTATATTGTCTACTGAAGAGTATAGTCTAAATCCCTTTTGTTTTTTAACGATAAAGGTTGGTTGAAACAGTCGCCTGGTGGAGACCCGTGCAAAGCGTTTTGTGCGTTTTGCAATACGATTCTCGCGGCGCATAAAAAAGGATTGTCGGAACATGCTGCATCAAAGAAGCACGAGCAATCCGTCAAAAACCGCAATATCATTGCCCAAACTCCAAAGATCGACAAATTCGGGAAAGTGACTTTGTAAGAAAAACGAAAAATAGCTGAATTGAAAATTGCTATGCATGTGGCAGAGCATTCGTCCATAAAATCTGTCGACCATCTCTCTCTAGTGATAAAGGATCTTGATGAGGATTCGCAAGTCCTCAAAGATCTTGAACTGCATCGGACAAAATGCTCAGCTCTAATAAAAAATATTTTATCGCCTTGTATCGTGCAAGACCTTCTCGATGACATTGGAAATTCGCACTACTCGTTGATTATCGATGAGTCAACGAAGATAGATACAAAAAAAGTTCTTTGCCTCATAATTCGATATTTCTCTCTATCGAAGAAGAAGATCGTGACGAGTTTTTATCGTTTAATTGAGATGACAGCAGGGACCTCGGATGCTATTGCCGCAGCGATTTTGTATCAATTGAAAAGCGACAATTTGAATTCGAGTAAGCTTTTAGGTCTGGGGGTTGATGGAGCCAGCGTAAACGTAGGCATTCATCATTCTGTAACGACGATATTGCGGGAAATCAATTCAGAGCTTGTAGTGATCAAGTGCATTTGCCACTCATTGCATCTCGCAGCCGAAGAGAGTTGCAAAGTCTTGCCAAGGCATCTGGATTTCATGGTACGTGAAACGCATGCGTGGTTTGCCGTTAGTTCAAAGCGTCAAATAGAATACGCGGAGGTTTACCGTACTCTTGAGGGTAAGATACCGAAAAAAATCGTAAAGCTGTCGAATACCCGGTGGTTGGTGAGGCTTCAGGCTGTCGATGCTATTCTCGAGCAATGGGATGCTCTAAAACTGCATTTTAAAATGACCGAAAGCAACAAAGAACGCTGTTATACAGCTTGCCAACTTCATGGAATGTTTTCAACTCCCGAGAACAAATTGTATTTGACGTTTCTCAGTTCGACGCTCAAAGGCATCATGGGGCTATTTAGATTGTTTCAATCCGATGCTGACGACCCCATGAAACTCTTTAAAGATTTGAATGATAATATATATTCACTTCTTCAAATGCTTGTTGTACCGTCGCAACTGAAGAAAATATCGCATTACGATCTCGCCAGCTTCGATTTCAAACACTATTGCCTGTCGCTAGGATGTATGAATTTCGGTTATGAGTTTAACGTTCTAACTGCCAACGTTCATCCGGATTCGATTGTGCAGGTTAAAGAACGCTGCAGAGATTTTATGATCGTTCTCGTAACGCAATTGCAAAAGAGGATTCCCGAGAATATGAAAGTTCTGGATCAAATATC
This sequence comes from Oxytorus armatus, assembly GCA_958009045.1. NCBI lineage: Eukaryota > Metazoa > Arthropoda > Insecta > Hymenoptera > Ichneumonidae > Oxytorus > Oxytorus armatus. Next base: position 13,013,777 of record OY253746.1, on the reverse strand, counting down.
CACGTTCTCGCCGCAATTAGCATCATCCCAGGTTAAGGCTGATATCACGAATATTGCGTCAAAATTCAAAAATAGTTTGTGCAATGATATCAGCTCAACTCTGAAGGAGTGGAATATCATTCACAGGATTGAAGTCACCGATACTGCCAGCACTGAAGGGTTTTGGGCGGAGGTGAATGAACTCACCGACGCAGGCGGAAACAAAAGATTCGGCAATATATCGAATCTCGTTCTCGGGCTGCTGAGTCTGCCCTTCTCAAATGCCTCAGTCGAACACGCATTTTCCATCGTGAATATAGTAAAGGACAAATTGAGAAATAAAATGTCGGTTGAAATGGTCGAGGCAATTTTACATATCCGTTGCACCCTCCACGTTGAATGCTGCAAATTTACACCGACCGCAGCTATGCTGAAACGTTTCAACTCCGAAACGGTGTACGGAATGATAAACGACGATGATATTAGGATATTAGATACCTTACCGACCGATTGATCGGGAAAAATATAGTCATTGGAGAGAGATAGATAGAAAGAAAAAAGAGAGGGTTTGAACTCGTTTAGCGTTAATGACGATTCGTAAATTTCTCCCGCTTTCATTCGTTCTCATAAATCCATCACCTATCGGGCCTTTCATCGCAATGTTGAGTTCTAGTCTTTATAGTCAGCAGTATAAGTCTAACGTTACTAGTCCTCACGCTGTTACCTATTATCATTTCATCTCGTAATAAATATAATTAAATAAATAACAACCTACGTTGAAAATATAGCTCAATGCGCAGTGTTAATAATTGTAGCCCTTTCCATCCTACGTATAATACTAATCTGTGGCATTGGGTGTCGTTATCTTTTTAGAGTATTCCTGTGGTGCGATTCTGTACTTGACGCAATATCTTAGCGTCTGACGCAAAACCGAAATAGCCTATGAGAGTCGCGCCTTTCCGCTGGAATCTTCCTTGCAATTGGCTTTTTCGGTTTTGCGTCAGACGCTATGATATTGCGTCAAGTACAGAATCGTCCCTCTGCTATTCGACAATTCGGCATCCATTTTTGCGCTTCAAAACTAGTTTTTTTTATCGGGAATTTAAAATCCTCTAAAAAATCCCCTAAATAATTTTTCCCCCTGTTTGTCCCCTGACACGACTAAAAAAACCCTAAATCTAGGGGGAAATCCCCTGATCTGGCAACACTGTTGCCAGATGTTCTAATTCTACTTTTCGCTCCTACCATGTGAAGCGCGCTAGCTGTGCGTAGATAGTGGCGCACTCTGGACACGTTCCTTCTCACGTGAACTAATAATAGAGCCGTGGTTTTTGTATGCAAGTGAACACCCCCTGACTATACTCGAGAGGGCGTCCTCACTGAAAATGCCGGGAAGACTGTAATTTGTTCGTTTTAGAAGTAATTTGAAATTCTTTAGACATAGTAAATTATGCATTCCGTAGGATTAAAAGTCACTGAACGTAATAATTTGATTATTTTTCGAAATTACAAAACATCTCTGAAATAAATGGATTTACAGTTTTTGTTACTGACTGAGTCAGTACTAATTTGTGTAGCGACAGCGATCTCCCTCTCGTATAGTTTCATATACCACCGCACGCAAAATGATATCTCACATATTAAAAACGTACCTTTGGATGGTAAAATTGAATATAAAATGCCAATGACATCAATGTGAAAAGGCGAATGAAAATGAAATAAATATCAATTAAAATTTTTATAAAACAGTTCTTCGACATTGACAATTACTGTATGCATTCGTCTTTCAGAAGCAATGATATTAGTGCTATTTTTTCAGAATGTGAAACAATGTTTGTTACTGAAAAGTATAAAAAAACAACTGCATATAAAAAAAAGTACTTGACGCTTACAGAGGGACTGTTAGCTGCAGCAGAGCAGCACCGGCAGTCGCGATAATGGGACAATATTACCAAATCAGAAATCAGTAGCAAAATCGGTGTTCAGTGGTTTTCAGTTTGATTTAGTGCAATTCAGTGTTATTCACTGTTCCTTGACCTCTCGAAGCACGAGTCATGAGTCTCAAAACAGTGACATTATCAAATGTTCATTCGTCGGTTCTTCGCTCAATCAACAAAGACAAACTACCTCGTTAAAATTTCGAATACGTCATTTTTTTTTCCCCACCGTACGGATATGAATTCGTTATCGTTTATTACATTCGAACGTTCGAGTCTATAGTTCGTTCAAGCAGGGGTGTACGTGTACGAAACTTCGGCATAACATTGCTCTGGTTCGTATTAATGATTCTTGTTTTTTGTTCGTTAAATTGTCTCATTTATTCATTCTGTTGACGATGTATCATTAATATTGTCTGAAAATTCTATGAAAACTATTATTTATAGCCTCTCTTCTTGATCCCTTAAATTTCGATGTCATCTATGTATAGTTATCCACGGACATATTGCTCCAGAATCAAATTAGCTTACTTTAATGACAATTTTAATTAATCGATCAATTGAAATAAAAAAAAACTTCATAGTAACAATAATAAATGATACTCAAATTTTCTTTTTAAATTTATACATCAGATTGTTTGAACGATGGATATTGGAGTTATAAAGATTGCGGAGGATAATGATTTTGAAAAATTGAAGCGTCTCTACGACGACAACAATGATTGGAAATTGGATTACAACAAACCTGATCTGTCCGTTTGGACAAAGTCAGTGCCAGGAATAAGCTTCCGTATGGTCAAGGTAAGGACTTTTAGTACGATTAATCCTACTTGTTCATTCGTTGTTGGATTACAAAGAGTTTCGTGCGATTCTATGCTTTTCAGATACGAACTAGATTTTCAGACGTTATGCCAGAAACTCTCTACGACGTACTGCACGATCCTGAGTACAGAAAAGTATGGGACACTCACATGATAGAATCCAAAGACATAGGCTTCTTCAATCCAAATAACGACATTGGTTATTATTCCAGTGAGTTGTTTCATTAAATTCACGACAATTTTATTTTACTGACGATTAACGGCGGATAATTTTGTTTTTAATATGCATTACAATTTACAGTGGCGTGTCCTTCGCCCTTGAAGAACCGTGACTTTGTGCTACAACGCTCGTGGCTGGACACAGGATTGGAACAGCTCATTCTTAATCATTCAGTTTTTCACAAGGATTATCCGCCGCGGAAGCATTACGTCAGAGCCACATCTTATCTAACAGGTGAGATTATTCATTTATTTTTCTCCTTTGTATTTATCTATATATGCAATTGTGCACAAACAATAATAACGAAAAATAGTGACCAAACGATAATAACTGCAAAAGTGACCAGGTAAGAACAACGTCTCCGACTTCATGTTTTTTTTCATACCTATAAAACAAGAAGAAAATAAGGAATGGCAATTTGATATTATACCCCAGTTATTTATTCGTTTAGAATCTTAATTTAAACAAAAAAATTGAGTAATTTTAGGGTAACTATCCCCCTTAAGCGATCACGTTTACTCCAGTGAGTGAGCGTATAAGAACACATAACGAAAAATGTTGTAAAAGCGTGCCTTCAAAAAGTGCTTAGTATAGCAATTTACAAAATATGTGTTTCTCTTTACTGTTTCATTATTGAAATCTCATTAATTTTATTCAAAGGATATATTGTACGGCCTTCTCGAAACGGAGATGGTTCCGAGCTCGGTTATGTCTCTCACACTGATCCTCATGGTAAACTTCCGGTATGGCTGGTAAACAAAGTGACCCAAATATTTGCGCCAAAGGTAAGAAACATTTGAAAGTTTGCGCGTTAACTGACGGATCACAGAAGAAAAAAAACCCCCCTCTCGTTTTATTTATTCATTAACCCAATATCGAAATGTCTTTCCAAGATGGTGAAAAAATTGCACAAAGCATCGGTCGGTTATCCAGAATGGAAGGTTCAAAATAATCCGAATCATCGACCGTGGCATTCGCCGGAGCAGATTACAGCACCGCGCATAAGAGTCGAGGACGTGAGTTTCTGAAAAATAACAAAATTCTCGTAAACACGAGACTCTTGTTAAAACGATTAAATTCCATATTAACGTATTCTCGTTTTAGTGTATCAAGTCCATAGCGGAGAAGAATATGAAGAATAATTACGTGGACGAGTCAGATTTCAGAGAAGCCTCGCACAAGGAAATTATGAGTATAGACAGCGATTAGATCATAGAAGATTTTCTCAATTTCGTAAAGAAATATTCGATAGATTTTTATTTTTCATTATTCACTAGCAAAAGCTTGGCACGCCACCGGAGGGGGCAGGCTTGTACTCGAGAGAGAGAGAAAAAAAAGTAATTTGATAAAGTCTCTGTGAGGATAGCGAAGGTGGTTTCGGTGATGAGACGACAGAAATATGGCATTTTTAATAAGCATCAAGTTCGATTGACGTAGTACACACACATACACACATATATAGTTTGAACGAAAAAGCCATACGTAGCATTGAAAAAAACGGCTTTGATGTAAGATTAATGTACGTAAGATAAAGCACATCGGCATATCCATTTTTACGGCTGTTTTGATGCCCGATATTGAGATACTGCTGTATATCAGGAAGAAAACGAGTGGCCTGCGCATTTTACCAAATGATAATATATAGTTTATTACCAGTACGTAATATGTACTATAATATATTGTTACGTTCGTAAAATGCACTTTTTCCCTTTTCTTCAGTATTTTTTGGTAATTTCAATGATATAAATATAACATGTTAAAGATAAACACTTAATTCGTTCGTGATATTGATATACGACATTTGTTGTCTTCCTAAGAATATAATTAACTAATGCCGCTCAGTGCAATTGTACCATTGTACTTATGGTCCTAAATGGTGCTTCGCCGCGTTATTGAAGCCAATTTTACACCGAGAAGATGAAAAACATGAAGAGCTATGAGTTTTAGGACGTACTGATAGGCATTTTAAGAATTCACGGTCCTACGATCGAATATTGAATTTTTGCAAAATTATTCCGATAAAACAATCTCGGCCTCTGCAGGGCTCAACGTGATTCCGTCTTTTCGCGCAGTGTACCATTCTCATAGTAATCTCGTACTATTTATCGAGCAATTTAATTTCAAACTTTTCCGAGCCTCATTGACTCTCTATTTATCTAAAAGACTCGAATTTCAATGATAAGTAATGAGCTTTTTACCTCTGTCTCTATGTACAGTTACGTGACGCTGATTCGCAAATAAAGGCTGTGCATTCAATAAAAAAGAAGAAAAAAAAACACTTAAGTAATGGGAAAAAGATTCGATCAAAAAAGTTCGGTCGTTATTCGTTGATTTTTATTCTTCATTATCTATGAAAGTAAAATTCGAGCTATGTCCTCCCGTACAGCGGAGAGCGAGAAATATTCATCTGTCCAATTTGCAATTAATGGAGAAAACAATCGGATCTTTTCTGATACATAGATATGGTGGAAAATTTATTTGAATTCGTACGTTTGCTCGTGCGCTCTCGAATGGAATAAAAATAGAAATAAAAGAAACTAATGCTTCTCGACATTCTACGCGCATTGCACGTTATTTTGTTTGTTGACTATTAATTATATTGAAGCTATTCGCGTTTCATATTGTGCACTACAAAAATACATTAAAACATATGTACATCTGTAAGATTAGGTGATAAAAAAAAAAAAATTTGAAAAATGAGAGGGTAAAATAACGCAGAAGCAAAAAATTTCTCGTGGCTCGCCTTAATCGCTGTTCATTCTTCGTTACCATACCACGTACGTTTATGAAGCTGTCTCGCTGTACAGTGCATATATGCCTAACTGATCTCTCGAAATTAGCGATTATAACGGTTATTAAGTAAAATTATCAAGTATGAGGGATATATATTAGGGTGCTTCGTTTTTTTAACTTTTTTTTGTCCTACTCTAAAAATATAAATTTTGATCTCTTAAAGCGAGGCTACACTTGCATGGCGATAATTTGATTGAGAGAGAGAGAGAGAGTGGTCGATATAGGAATCCTGTGTATGTGTGCGTGTATGAAATAGAGGGTGTTTAGCCTTCCCTTAAGGATTCTTCACTTACACATTCTGAGTAAAAAGTGAGATTCAATGAAAATCTTCAATGCTTCGAAATTGTACGTTAAAAATTTGAAAAAAAACATTAACGATACTTAAGATATCAAGAATATTGATTTAAAATAATAACAATAGCAAAAAAGTTATTAACAAAGTACTTGAAAACAAAAATTAACAATGATCAATTTTTGGTGTTGAAAATAACTATCGAACTTCAAAGTTCGATCCTAAAAAGTAATTTAAGAAATCGAAAAACATGTTAATCCAATAGCGAACTGCAATTATCTTCTGATATTGGGAATGTTTTACGAGGATTTTTTTTCTCTTGATCCGTTACCCTCTTTAGCGAGAAGCTCGTACAGAAAAAAAAAAACAGCTTGAATATGAGCCACCCTGATATATACGTATAATGAATCTCGATCTAGTCCATACGTGAGAGAGAGGCTATCTCTCTGCTGTACGAATATTATATAAATATATGTATATGCCTGTCGTCTTTGAGAATAAGACTTCAAATCGGAGCGTAACATCAAACATTCTTAAAAAAAAAAAAAAAAATGCGTTTTTAATGTGATTCCTCGATTTTTTTAACGGGGTAAAGTTATTCGCCGTCAAACACGACGTTTATATTATATTTAATCATCGCACATTGTATATATAATGAAATAGTATTATTTATGAAATATATTGCATTGTTAAAAAGTTTAACGACACTTGTTCAATCTAAGTACAGTAAAACCTCGATTATTAAGAGGAAGGCACAAATGTACCACGTGACCCGTGAGTGCGAGGGAGATGCTGAAAATTCTTATCGGTGCTTTCTCCAAAACGGTACAACCGATCGGGATGAAAAAAGCTTAGCCACTTTTTGCCACCGTACTACAGTGGCCAAGCTTATTTCATCCAAATCGGTTGTGTCATTTCGGAGAAAGTACATTTCGCGTTCTCGAAGTGATAGGTCGGTGTGATACATCTCTTAAGAACAAACTGGAAGCGGAAGTTCTTATAATCGAGGCTGTCTAAGCGCGGCCCTTATAACTTATAACGCAACAGCCCATAACGCGTTTATGGCCAGCACTGTATCATAGCATACGATCGGAGGGCCCTTTCTCGTCATGTTTAGGGTTATGTACGTCCATATTTTGTACATCAGTACACTACGTTATGCTAACGTGCAACAATCTAATCTAAAAAGGGCCCCGATGACTTTTAAGAGAAATACGGTCCTGGTCGTCCTGACGTAGTACGTCCCACGATGCACAGGCGGCGCAAAGGAGTGGGGATTATCCTTAAAATCGAGATCCCAGGGCCGATCGTACCTCTGTGTACTGGCCGGTCGATTTGTAGGTATTTAATAAAAATGTTTGTTGATTTATAGTTTTTACGGGAAACGGTGGTTTTCTAGGGGCCTATTGAATGCGTAATCGTTTGTAGGTACCAAATGAACTCCGAGAAACGACTAATCAACAGACGTTCTACTTACGTTTGTTGGTTCGTCGTTCCTCGGAAAAAGTTAAAAAACGTATCGGGTATATTTCAATGATTTTACGAGACCCGGTCATATGACCGTAGGAAGTTGACCGCACGATAATTATTTTTGAAGCGTTTTTTCTTCAATAGAGGGCTTAATCGAATCAGAATTGTTTGTAGAATGATTGAACTAGAACTAGAACGTTTGTTGGGCCTTGGTTCGATTGGAATATATAAATCACCACATGTTATCAGGCGGAGGGTCATGTAATACGAAAGACCGAAATGGAACGGACAATTTTGGCTTTTAAAATTTTTTCTTTATCCAATCGTTCGGTAGTCATTTGGATTGGTAGCAGTTTTAGTCAATCCGCGAAGAGTTTTACAAACAGTTCTGACGCGTAAAACATGAAGGCGGATAAACTCTTCGTAGATTTGAAACAGTTCTAACGAAAAAATTGTACTGTACACGTGTTATACATTGTGCTATACGCGTGTACTTTTTTCCTATTTGTTTCAGAATTTTTTCCTGCATATATCTTCGGTATCATCAGGGGAAATGTTGCTTTCCCGTATCGCAAGTGTCTTAATCATTTTATAGGTTTTATTTTTAATACAACATGAAGCACTTTTTTAAATTACGAACGAAAGGTTAATATCGAAATAAAAGGGAAGTGAATCACAATTGAAATAAGTAATAAGTATACCAATGTTTTATTTCGTAAATTTATTTCCGCTCAAATACAACACTATTTTACCTGTTTTTACGAAAAATATAGAGACAATAATGTTAAACCGCAAAATGTCAGAAAAAAAACGTTAAAGTACGATAAAAATACAGTATTATAAGAGGGCCATCTGTCGAAAGCATATCATACATTCGTGGATATATATTTTGCTGCGTCGTTTTTTTTCCTCTCGTCGAATTGATCTAGTGTCGTTCAGGCACGTGTTTTCCTTATATAAAGTAGACCGTCCTATACGACGCTGTGTAAATAGACGTATAGTGATGCTTGTGCAGTTGTCGCTTTTCGAAAACCGTCATATTTTCTTCTTCGTTTGATATTTTTCGTCGTTCGGGTCTGTTTGCTCATTTGATATCGAATCGCGTCGTAATAACGCTCAAGGACTTCCGTACTCGTTTAAGAACTTATTTCGTGTTTGAACTTAAATCCTCTAATACATTTTAATGTACTTCCAGTGCTTAATTGAATTCCTCATTCAATTTGTTATACACCGAGCTGAATATTTTCTCACGTGATCAGAAAAGCCTATTGAACAAGTTCTCTTTTGGAATTGTCTACACGATTTTTTTTGGATCAAAATAAAAATAAAACGTATATTTACTACCGTCAAACAAGAGCCTCTCATCTTCAAGACTGGTTAGTATTGTCGTAAGAAATTCCAAGCGTGGACAAAGAGGCGATTGTGCCGAGTTTTTCCTTTTCCAACAAAGAGCGGGCCATGTGTTGCCAGACTACGAAGACGACGAATTCGAGGGCTTGTTGACGCTGGGCTCGGGGTAGCCATAAAACAAAGGGCCCAAACAACGGCTCGAGGACTCGCCTAGACTGTGCCGTGACACACTTCGTATCGAACATTCGTAGAGCTCGCACCTATTCGTCTTCCTCTTTGTTAACGCGTATCCTTGGGGATACAATCTGGACTTCGCGACATTCACATTCTTCTTGATTAAATTATCTTTGTTAAATAGTCATCAAACCATTATATCAGCAACGTATTACCTCTATCACTACTATATTTTTGGTAAATAAAATATTTACTACAGTATTGAATTTGTTTTGTTTTTTTTAGAATTTGTTAGAATTGATTTTGTCGTAAGAAATTCCAAGCGTGGACAGAGAGGCGATTGTGCCGAGTTTTTCCTTTTTCCAACAAAGAGCGGGCCATGTGTTGCCGGACTACGAAGACGACGAATTCGAGGGCTTGGCGACGCTGGGCTCGGGGTAGCCATAAAACAAAGGGCCCAAACAACGGCTCGAGGACTCGCCTAGAGTGTGCCGTGGGACACTTCGTATCGAACATTCGTAGAGCTCGCACCTATTCGTCTTCCTCTTTGTTAACGCTTATCATTGGGGATACAATCTGGACTTCGCGACATTTACATTCTTCTTGATTAAATTATCTTTGTTAAATAGTTATCAAACCATTATATCAGCAACGTATTACTTCTATCACTACTATATTTTTGGTAAATAAAATATTTACTACAATTTTGTTTGTTGATTAATAATTATATTAGAGCAACTCGCGTTTCATACTGTGCACTACAAAAATGCATTAAAACATATGTACATCTGGAAGATTAGGTGATAAAAAAAATAATTTTGAAAAATGAGAGGGTAAAATAACGCAGCAGCAAAATGTCTCGTGGCTCGGCTTTATCGCTGTTCATTCTTCGTTACCATACCACGTATGTTTATGAAACTATATCGCTGTACAGTGCACATATGCCCGAAACGATCTCTCGAAATTAGCGATTATAACGATTATTAAGTCAAATTATGTATTAATTACGATTAATACATAATTATGATTATGTATTAATCGTAATCGTAAAATTATGATTATTAAGTACGAGGGATATATATTAGGGTGCTTCGTTATTTTTAATCATTCTTTTCTCCCACTCTCTGAAAGTATAAATTTTGATCTCTTAAGGCTGGGCTACACGTGCACGGCGATTGTTTAAGTAGTGAGAGAGAGAGAGATAGTGCTATAGGAATCCTCTGTCTGTGTGCGTGTATGAGCGTGAGGGTGTTTAGCGTTCCCTTAAGGATTCTTCACTTACACATTACGAGTAAAAAGTGAGATTCGATGAAGTATTTTACTTATAATTATACCACAGCGGAATTTCGTGATATTTTCAGAGATCACTGCGGATATTCAATTCGTCCGTCTCGCGATTGAAGTTGTTCAACGCCGTTCTTGCTGCGATCGTTGCAGACTGAAGATTTAGCAATGCAAGATCGGACGTAGTCCGCTCTGTAGCGTAAATTCTAATTTGGTTGCTGTCAAATACCCTCCGGTGTGTCCGTCGCTGTACTCTCCGCGAGTCAACTGTCTCCTGAGAACCTCCAGCACTCAGAATCTCCTCTTCCTCTGCACGAAGGTTTTGTTCCTCGATTCGTCGCGCTTCCATCGTGTCGTTTAGACGGCCGAGCCACCACAGATTGTGTGTGTTCCGTAGTGCCATGAAGTCTGTTTCGGCGCGCCTGGCAACCTCAAATGCCTGTTCCAACTCTCGTTGTCGTACCCTACGACACTCTATCTGTTCGGGCGTAAGCTGTCTTATAACCACATTATGACCACCATAATAATTCGGACCTTTCCTTACAGATGAATCCTGGATGTAATTTGGGTATTCTCCAAATTGCAACGACTGATTTTTCTCATTAGGGACGACCGAGGTTCCGTGAACAATGTTACTAACCGGCTGCAAACACATGCCACATTATTGTCATTCATATTGCAACGATTTATTATGTTTCCGAAATATGGAATATTTTTCGACAACTCACGAATTGTTTCCCGGTATTGTGGTTTCCCGGTTCGTCTAGCGGATTATTCTGCAGAATTTTCTGTGTTCCATCGGGACAAACGCCGTGGATAACGAAAACGAGAAGCCACATGGCCAAGAACGGATATTGAGCCATCGATGAGAAAGATTATGAAAATCGGTTGATCGTTCAAAGATTATAGGTATGGCTCGAACGAACTTTTAATTATCCAGCTCTGGGAATGGATAGTCACGGTGGCCGAATTTCGTAGCTACTCGGCTTTTATAGCCCGTGATCCGAGCAATGATATTGACGAAAATGATACGTGGCCTTATCAGACTCGTAACAACCGTACGTGTGAATGTTTAGCCAAGTGTTTCTGTTTCGCGGTGACGAGTTGACTTCTTCGTTGGTGACCGTAACTAAACATAAATGTCTTAAAATATCTATACTCGCTAGGCAGTGTTTCGTTTTGAAACGTTCCAATGTAATCTAATAGATCATATTGTATTCCAGGGATAACGATGAGGCTTGCAACGTTGCGATGTTGAAACGACTTTTTGAAGCTATCAAAACTGATCACAAGCTACCGATCTATGGTTCAAAATCAATACAGATATTTGCGTTCGTAGTCAATAAGAATATCATTCTCCGCAAGAGCAATCGTTTTCGAGCGATAAAAGTTCAACCGATAATTCAAAAAAGTGTTTACATCCGATAACGTTTGCGGGAGGCACCCGGTTCGTCAAAATATCAAGGGACCTCTAAGCACGGACTGACTAAAAGGAACCCGTTGACCTCCACGGATTTCCTTCAATCTATCTGTATGTGTCACCGTTCGGGTGAATCTGCGATGAATATTAAAAAAAAAAAACCTGTCATATATTTACATCACCGTTCCTTTAATTTTGTTATCACCATTTTTTCATACTCCTCCACCCGATTGTGTCCGCTGCCGAAACATTTTTATCATATTTTAACTAATTCATTGGTAAATGAGTAAATTCAATGGAAACACCAAAGTCTAGTTAAACGACCTCTCGCTGAGCGATTCAATGGGCCAGCTAAGCGGTAAATGATCGACGTAACGGACTATATCAACTGAATATATCTTTACAAATACATTGTCTATGGAAGTGCGTAGGAATTTTTTTATATTGCATAGTTCATTTCTTATTAACAATTTTCTGACGATTTTTTAAGCTAATTTTTCACTTTTCACTTTAGAAGTGCGCCATGTGGCCAACAATCGATATATCAAAAAAATCCTACGCACTTCCATCGACAATGTATTTTTAAGATATATTCAAAATTTCAAGTGAATAGGTTGAAAATTGTCTGAGTTGTTTCCGGCCAACAAAAACGAAGACGTAATCGCACAATGCTGCACAGTCGTCGTTTTGAAATTAATCGCTTCAAAAAAATTATTGTATACAGTCACTGATGTGTATGATAAACACCCTATTTTCTAATCTCGATTTATTTTGTAGTTTTTCTGAAGAAATATCCCCAAAAAAGCCTATTTTTTCGGCCTCTAGAGTGGCCTAACGACTTAATACATTTCGTAACGATCATCTTTGTTTTTATTTCGTAACAGGTAATATTCGATAATTTTATATAATAATTCATAAGTCCTTTTCAGGAGGATACCTATTTGTTCGTCAAAGTCTAATCGGAGTGCGGCGTAGTAGAGCGTAGTAGAGCACGCAATTCAATATCACATGAGCGAACACGCCGAAACGACGAAAAATATCGAACGAAGAAAAAAATATTACAGTTTTACAAAAGTGACAACTGAACAAGCATCATTGAACGCCTTTTTCTGGCTTCGTATAGGACGGTCTTATGCCATATAAGGAAAACACGCGTATAGCACTAGATCCATTTGACAAGGGCAAATACCGATTCAGTTGAACCACGTATATATGGACTTGTTTTGATGAAACCAATGGAATGAACATAATGAGAGGGCTGTATCGTTTTTTTCCCTCTTGTCCCCTCTTTCCCGTCTTTTTCCTCTTATATGAAGTAGACCATCCTATACGACGCAGTATAAAAAGACGTATAATGATGCTTGGGCTGTTGTCGCTTTTACTACGTCCTGGCGTAACGATCAATAATTTTTAACTGCACAAAACTCATATTAGCTAAATTCGCACAACTCCTTTACCCTCAAGCTAAACAAGAGTCTCGTTTTGAGAAACCCCCTCGTTCGTGGACCAGATTCAAAATATATATATATATCTTGTCGCCTTTGACGGCGATTCCCAAGTCGCGGTGCACATATAGCAATATGTATCAGTATGGTTCAGAGGCCAAGGAATAAAGTATTTATTAATCCCGCCATTCCATCTCGCGGCTCTCCCCGAAATGATCGATTTTCGAATCTTTTATACCGGCCAAGTTATCAACCACATTGCTGGATATAAGATCCAAAAGAAGACTTATCAGGGAAGCCGCATGGAAAATTAGCAATGCGGCTTCCCTGACAAGTCCGCATGGAAAATTAGCAAAGTGAGATGGAATGGCGCGATTAATAAATGCTTTATTCCTTAGCCTCTGAACCATACTGATACATATTGCCATATCTGCACCGCGACTCGGGAATCGCCGTCAAACGCGACACGATATATATATATTTTGATTCTGATCCACGGCTTTTCTCAAAACGACACTCTTGTTTAGCTTGAGGGTAAAGGAGTTTACGAATTTAGCTAATATGAGTTTTGTGCAGTTAAAAATTCTTGAATGGCTACGCCAGGACGTAACAAAAGCGACAACAGCACAAGCATCATTATACGTCTTTTTATACAGCGTCGTATAGGACGGTTTACTTCATATAAGAGGAAAAAGAGGGTAATGAGGGGACAAAATATATATCCACGAATGTATGATATGCTTTCGACATATGGTCCTCTCATTTCGCTTATTCCGTTGGTTTCGTCAACACAAGTCTGTATATAGTGGTTCAACTCAAGCGGTATTTGCCCTTGTCAAATGGATCTAGAGCTTTCATACGCGTGTTTTTCTTATATGACATAACACCGTACTATACGTAGCCAGAAAAAGACGTACAATGATGCTTGTTCAGTTGTCGCTTTTGCAAAACTGTAATATTTTTTTCTTCGTTCGATATTTTTCGTCGCTTGGGTGTGTTCGCTCATGTGATATCGAATTGCGTCGTACTAACGCTCTACTACGTCGCACTCCGATTAGACTTTGACGAAAAAATAGGTATCCTCCTGAAAAGGACTTATGAATTATTATATAATATTATCGAATATTACCTGTTACGAAATAAAAACAAAGATGATCGTTTTTTTTTCTCTCTTTATTTTCAACTACAATCTGTTAATAGTATTAACAATAAATAGTTTTGGGTGATTTACAGTAAAAGGGGTAAATGGCAATGCATTGATTTTCCATTGATTTTGGGCTACGTTATTTTGTTTTAGAAATATTTTAGTTTTTAGATATTGGTTCCCTAATTAAATCTTTGGAGTAGGTGACCGGGTTTGAATATCTGCAGTCTCGTTCTTCGGGAGTTGTTATCAACTAGACTTGCGGCAAGCTGATTCGGGTGATTTTCCAGCCGGTCCTGGTAGTTTCTGCTCCACTTTTTTATTTCTTCATGGATGGTGTTAATTTTGAGGTCTCTATGGATTAAGGCGTTCTTGACGTACCACGGCGCGTTCGTTATTATTCTCAGCGTTTTCGACTGAAATCTTTGGATTATTTTAAGTTTTGAATTGCTGGCTGTTCCCCAGAGTTGGATCCCGTATGTCTATATTGGCTTTAGTATGGCCTTGTAGATGGTGAGTTTATTATATAGTGAAAGTTGGGAGTTTCGTCCAACGACCCACGTAGAAATTGCCAGTATAATTCTACTGGCCAAGCTTTGGGCCAATATTGGCGACCAAACTTTGGCCGCCAGTACTGGCCCCGTACTGGCTGACTATCTGGCCATACTATGGGCCATACTGCGGGCCATACTACGGGCCGTACTACGGGCCATACTACGGGCCAGTATAAAATACAGTCTTATGCCAGTACTGGTTGAATTCTACTGGCCAAGCTTTGGGCCAGTATTGGCGGCCAAACTTTGGCAGCCAGTATTGTTTCAGTACTGGCTGACAATCTGGCCAAGCTTTGGGTCAGCATAAAATATCGTCTTGTGCCAGTACTGAATGTCAATCTGGCCGCACTACGGGCCGGTATAATAACCAGATCTGGGCCAAAATAGGCTATAAAATACGGCCAAGCTCTGGCTTCGATACAGGCTTAGTACTGGGCTATAGAAAATGCCAATCCTGAGAGTATTTCACTTTAACAGTTGCGTTCTGTAATGTAATTGTAGATTAGGTTATTCTGATCAAAAGTCCATTATTTTGCAAACAACCAAATTGTTGAATTATAATTTGTCCCGAACCTGAAATTACACGATTAATACAATATTTTTTAGTGTAATATTTGCTTCATATAGCCTATGTTTTATAAACACTGTTCTATAAACATTTAAGTATGTATTTTAGACCTGTATATGTACTTAGTCTCTTATTAATAAAACTACTCCGAGTATTTAGTATATATCAAGTGCATTTAATTATGAAACATTTATGCATAAACAACCCAGACAACACAGACATCCAAAGGACGTTCTAAAAACATCCGAAGAACGTCCTTACGTCCAAAGTACATCCTTTGGACGTACGTGTGCTGCTTGGGAAACATCTGGTAACGTGGTAAAAAGAAATATAAATTACTCCCAGAGAGAAATAGAATTTAAATAGACATTGGATCGGCGTCCACTAGACGCCAAAAGTGTCTAAAAGACGTCGATTCGATATTTATTCAATTTGCCATTTCCCGCTGAGATGTAATTTGCACCGTCGGCAAAATCGTCCGCCAAGATCCGGCCCAATAATGAAATAACCAGTATTGGTACGACAGTTGGTGCCAGTAGTAAGCCAGAAGTTTGCCAGATCTCGGCCAAAGTCCGGGCCAAAGTCTGGGCCAAAGTCTGGTCCAAAGTCTGGTCCAAAGTCAGAGGCAAAGTCCGGGCCAATTAAATAACCGGTACTGGCCCGACCGTTGGTGCCAGTATAACGGCCGGCTATTACACTCCTGTACCGAATCTGTACTGGCCCAATACTGGCAGCCAGTACCGGCACTACGGCAACCAGTATTGGCCCAACGCTCGGCCGTTGCAATTTTTCTACGTGGGGAGCCAATACATTTTCCTCAACTTGAGGTCCAGCTCCTTCCTTTTGGTCTTTATGTGCTTGGCCCAAGTGAGGCGTCTGTCGAGATGCATACCGAGGTACTTAACTTCATTCACGACTGGGAGAGTTTTATTTTCGAGTTTGACACTAGGGCAGCTGTCTCTTCTTAGCGTGAATGTGATGTGGATGGATTTTAAGTCGCTTGCCTTGATGTTCCATTTCTCCATCCATCCGTGGACTTTGTGTAATCCTCGTTGGAGCTTCTTGGATGCTGTCACTGGGTTACTGTGTGTTACCATAAGGGCGGTGTCGTCGGCGAATGTCGCTGCTGTGATGTTTCTGTCACGAAATGTATTAAGGAGTTAGGTCACTCTAGAGGCCGAAAAAATAGGCTTTTTTGGGGATTTTTTTTTCAGAAAAACTACAAAATAAATCGAGATTACAAAATAAGTATACAATAATTTTTTTGAAGCGATTAATTTCAAAGTGGCGGCTGTGCAGCATTTTGCGATGACGTCTCCGTTTTTGTTGGCCGGAAACATGACTCAGACAATTTTCAACCGATTCACTTGAAATTTTGAATATATCTTTAAAAATACATTGTCGATGGAAGTGCGTAGGAGTTTTGTTAAGGAATTTGATCTGTTAGATTACATTGGAATGTTTCAAAACGAAAAACGGCCTATCGAGTATAGATATTTTAATACATTCGTGTTTAGTTACGGTCAACAATGAAAAAATTAACTCGACACCGCGAAACAGATACACTTGGCTAAACATCGCACGTGCGGTTTTTACGAATCTGATAAGGCCACGAATCTTTGTCTTCAATAACATTGCTGGGATCACGGTCTATAAAAGCCGTGTCGCTACGAAATTCAGACATCATTAATATCCACTCGTAGAGCTGGATAGTTGAAAGTTCTTTCGAGCAATACCTATATTCTTTGAACGATCAACCGATTTTCATAATCTTTCTCATCGATGGCTCAATATCCGTTCTTGGCCATGTGGCTTCTCGTTTTCGTTATCCACGGCGTTTGTCCCGATGGAACACAGAAAATTCTGCAGAATAATCCGCTAGACGAACCGGGAAACCACAATACCGGGAAACAATTCGTGAGTTGTCGAAAAATATTCCATATTTCGGAAACATAATAAATCGTTGCAATATGAATGACAATAATGTGGCATGTGTTTGCAGCCGGTTAGTAACATTGTTCACGGAACCTCGGTCGTCCCTAATGAGAAAAATCAGTCGTTGCAATTTGGAGAATACCCAAATTACATCCAGGATTCATCTGTAAGGAAAGGTCCGAATTATTATGGTGGTCATAATGTGGTTAAAAGACAGCTTACGCCCGAACAGATAGAGTGTCGTAGGGTACGACAACGAGAGTTGGAACAGGCATTAGAGGTTGCCAGGCGCGCCGAAACAGACTTCATGGCACTACGGAACACACACAATCTGTGGTGGCTCGGCCGTCTAAACGACACGACGGAAGCGCGACGAATCGAGGAACAAAACCTTCGTGCAGAGGAAGCGGATATTCTGAGTGCTGGAGGTTCTCAGGAGACAGTTGACTCGCGAAGAGTACAGCGACGGACACACCGGAGCGTATTTGACAGCAACCAAATTAGAATTTACGCTACAGAGCGGACTACGTCCGATCTTGCATTGCTAAATCTTCAGTCTGCAACGATCGCAGCAAGAACGGCGTTGAACAACTTCAATCGCGAGACGGACGAATTGAATACCCGCAGTGACCTCTGAAAGTATCACGAAATTCCGCTGTGGTATAATTATCAGTAAAATACTTCATCGAATCTCACTTTTTACTCGTAATGTGTAAGTGAAGAATCCTTAAGGGAACGCTAAACACCCTCACGCTCATACACGCACACAGACAGAGGATTCCTATAGCACTATCTCTCTCTCTCACTACTTAAACAATCGCCGTGCACGTGTAGCCCAGCCTTAAGAGATCAAAATTTATACTTTCAGAGAGTGGGAGAAAAGAATGATTAAAAATAACGAAGCACCCTAATATATATCCCTCGTACTTGATAATTTGACTTAATAATCGTTATAATCGCTAATTTCGAGAGATCGTTTAGGCATATGTGCACTGTACAGCGAGACAGTTTCATAAACGTACGTGGTATGGTAACGAAGAATGAACAGCGATTAAGGCGAGCCACGAGAAATTTTTCGCTGCTGCGCTATTTTACCCTCTCCTTTTTCAAAAAATTTTTTTTATCACCTAATCTTACAGATGTACATATGTTATAATGTATTTTTGTTGTGCACAATATGAAACGCGAATAGCTCCAATATAATTAATGGTCAACAAACAAAATAACGTGCAATGCGCGTGGAATGTACGAATTCAAATAAATTTTTTCCCCATATCTATGTATCAGAAAAGATCCGATTTTTTTCTCCATTAATTGCAAATTGGACGGATGAATATTTCTCGCTCGCCGCTGTACGGGAGGACATAGCTCGAATTTTACTTTCATAGATAATGGAGAAAAAAAAATCAACGAATAACGACCGAACTCCTTTGATCTAATCTTTTTCCCGTTACTTAAAAAAAAAAATTTTTCTTTTTTCATCTTTTTTATTGTATGCACAGCCTTTATTTGCGAATCAGCGTCACGTAACTGTACATAGAGACCGAGGTAAAATGCTCATTAATTATCATTGAAATTGGAGTCTTTTAGACAAATAGAGAGTCAATGAGGCTCGGAAAAGTTTGAAATTAAATTGCTCGATAAATAGTACGAGATTACTATGAGAATGGTACACTGAGCGAAAAGACGGAATCACGTTGAACCCTGCAGAGGCCGAGATTGATTCATCGGAATAATTTTGCAAAAATTCGATATTCGATCGTAGGACCGTGAATTCTTAAAAAACCAATCAATACGTACTAAAACTCATAGCTCTTCATGTTTTTCATCTTCTTGGTGTAAAATTTGCTTCAATAACGCGGCGGAGCACCATTTACGACCATAAGATACAATGGTACAATTGCACTAAGCGGCATTAGTTAATTATATTCGTAGAAAGACAACAAATGTTTTATATCAATATCATGAACGTATTAGGTGTTTATCTTTAACATGTTTTTTTGATATCATTAAAATTACAAAAAAATACTAAAGAAGAGGAAAAAAAATGCATTTTACGAACGTAAAATTCTTCCTGAAAATTCTTCCTGATATGCGACAGTATCTCGATATCGGGCATCAAAACAGCCGTAAAAATGGATATGCCGATGTGCTTTATCTTACGTACATTAATCTTACATCAAAGCCGTTTTTTTTAATGCTACGTATGATTTTTTCTTTCAAACTATATATGTGTGTGTGTATACTACGTCAATCGAACTTGATGCTTATTAAAAATGCCATATTTTTGTCGTCTCATCACCGAAACCACCTCCGCTATCCTCACAGAGATTTTATCAAATTACTTTTTTTTCTCTCTCTCTCTCGTGTACAAGCCCGCCTCCTCCGGTAGCGTGCCAAGATTTTGCTAGTGAATACTAAAAAATAAAAATCTATCGAATATTTCTTTACGAAATTGAGAATATCTTCTATTATCTAATCGCTGTCTATACTCATAATTTCCTTGTGCGAGGCTTCTCTGAAATCTGACTCGTCCACCTAATTATTCCTCATATTCTTCTCCGCTATGGACTTGATACACTAAAACGAGAATACGTTAATATGGAATTTAATCGTTTTAACAAGAGTCTCGTGTTTACGGGAATTTCGTTATTTTGTCAGAAACTCACGTCCTCGACTCTTATGATTCGGATTATTTTGTACTTTCCATTTTGGATAACCGACTAATGCTTTGTGCAATTTTTTCACCATCTTGGAAAGACATTTCGATATTGGATAAATGAATAAATAAAGTGAGAAGGGTTTTTTTTTTTTGTAATCCGTCAGTTAACGAGCAAACTTTCAAATGTTTCTTACCTTTGGCGCAAATATTTGGGTAACTTTGTTTACCAGCCATACCGGAAGTTTACCTTGAGGATCAGTGTGAGAGACATAACCGAGCTCAGCACCATCTCCGTTCATGCCGATGTTCGGTCAGCCCATTAGCATTCCACAATACTATTTTGTACGAGGCGAAGCTATTTTTCGGCAAACTTCGTTAGTACTGCTGTTAGCAGATTTAACATAGTTTTAAGCAATTCGTTTTGTTGCGTTAGCGCGAATCTGAATTCGTTGAAAGACTTCTCGAGAATGTTAATTATTCTCGAATTATCATTGGAAACGCTTTGGTTGTTACCTGCTCTTGCTCCTGTCGGCTGAGCTACGAGTTAACCGGGTTTCACCAGTTTCCTTGTTAGCCGATTGCTGATTATACTGTTCGTCTGCCTTTTGTACGTCCTGGCTTGGCCGGTATCGAAGCCAGTGCGCGCTCAAGTTCTTTTTCTCTAGTATACTCTGGTACACACGGCAACCTTTGTAACTCGCTGGATGATCGCCCTCACAAAGCACGCACTTTGCTGGTGGCTCGCTTGATTTTTTGCACGATGATATATTCTTAATAGAATAATCTTAATCACCAAAAGATTACATAAAGAACAAATTTCTAAAGCCAAAATTGTCCGGTCCACTCAACGCTTTCGGATTACACGACCGTCCGCGAGACAGCATGTGGTAATTTATATATTTCAATCAAACCGAGGCACAGCAAACGTTCTCATTCGATTATTATTGATCTACAAACAATTCTGAATCGATTAAAGGCCTCCATTGAACAAAAGCGTTTTAAAAATAATTATCGTGCAATCAACTTCTTGCGGTCATATGACCGGATCTCGTAATATCAGTGAAATGCACCCGACACGTTTTTCAGCTTTATTTCGAAAAACGACGAACAACAAACGTTCTACTTAGTTCATTTGATACCTACAAACGGTTACGCATCTATTAGGCCCCTAGAAAACCTCAGTGCGATCTGAATAAAAATTTTCCGGCCAAGTTCGCACCATATTTGTTTTTGATTGTCTGTAAAAACTATAAACCAACAAACGTTTTTATTAAACTA
Organism: Oxytorus armatus; assembly: GCA_958009045.1. Taxonomy (NCBI): domain Eukaryota; kingdom Metazoa; phylum Arthropoda; class Insecta; order Hymenoptera; family Ichneumonidae; genus Oxytorus; species Oxytorus armatus. The sequence goes on along the minus strand of OY253746.1, from coordinate 12,992,451 downwards.
ACAAACATCTACAAACGACCAACAAACGTTAGGAGAAAAAAAATGTCAACAAGTCAAAATCGACCGGCCAGTTCCCCCGAGTCTGGTTCGTCCCACTCTCGGTATAATTTACCCGACGGATAACCCTATATACTTTATCATTGATTATCCGTCGAGTAAATTTTACCAAGAAGTGGAACAACCGGTCCCTAGTGTACTCGCAGTAGTTGTAGTGTACGGGCACGTATCTAGTTCGATTGGGCTTCGAAGCGAAGGCGCACGGATCGAGAGCTTCAACTTGCTTAGCCTCAAGCAAAGCTGTGACAAAAAATGTCTAAGCTTTTGTTGTTTGGAAATAATTTATCGTTTGGGATAAAGTACAATTCTAATTTTACAGCTATTTCTCTCTCATACTCGTGTGTCACACCCGAGCCATTGCCATGTACAAAAATCGTTAACGAGTAAAATATAGGACGAAGAGATTCGTTAAAAACAAAGCAAGTTTACCATTCTATTTTACTAACTTTCTTCTTCGTTCCAACGTATACCCTTTCGAATTTTTACGTATGACCCTGTCCAATTTCATATTTTTCTTTTTTCTCCCACTCGCAGACGTCGTTATTACGCTGTATCGCATTTGCCATGGACACAGCTAAACTGCGCAAAACCTGTGTCGATAAAGACGGTTTTGTTTTGATCGATTTACAGTATCAGAAATACTGCATCAGAAACCGAATAAAACTCTCGACCCAAGTAGTGACCACCGAAGTAGTAAGGGGCCAAAGCTACCTTGGGTGTTCGCCAAAGGCGCGCACCAACCGCGTGTCCACTATTATCGATTAGTTTTACACGTTACATTAGAAATTGAAATTACTTGGTCGTGCATGAAACACGTGCAATACAACATCGTATATAAGTAATTCAATAATGGACGATTAGATGAGAAATTAAATTTGTCCGTTTAACTCGAGGAACCCGTTTTTTTCCGTCGTCATATAATTGTTTCCTTAACACTTCTAAGTGTTTTTCTTTATCTCCCAACGCCCGATTACTTATGTTGATAACATCAACGGGGTAATAAATTTCTCAAACGTTAATTCCTCCGGAATGACTAATACGTAGAAATTAACGTGGCAAATTATAAAGAGTTTTTAATTATGTGTGAGAATGAGAAATATATACGCGTATAATAGTCTCGTTTGTTGGTTTAACGAATTGGTACTTCGTCACGTTTCTTCGAATTCGAAAGTTTAAAAATGGCTGGGTACTGCGCACTACTGAAACTAGTCAAAACACACACTATACTCAACTCGGTCAAATTAGTGGTAAATTTTTTAAATCGTTTCTACGAATTATCGTGAATCGATCGACGGCAATTGAGGCTCGATTGTTACTGCTGTGTGGGTCATTAACATCGAAGATTGTTAGTAACGATGGAATCGTTAAAATTATCAATTCGCTTATGACGATTTCTCACTCGGTATGTTTTAAATCAAATAAAATTAAGACATTTCCACTGTGAAGTGTCGTAAGAAATAATATCTGAATGGAAAAGAGTCATAAATTTTAGTGTTTTTCTTAAGTTCCTAAATTTCTTCATCAATTTCACCACACACTCAACATATATCTTCCCTAGGGCCACAATTTCTTCCTCTTGTATCTTTACGCGTGGACAAATGTGCTTGATTTTATTTCCACGAAGACATTAACGAAGAGTCGTGAAACGAAAGTCGTGAATCAATATCATTATGCAGACGCTTATAATACACAAGTGTGACATTGGGACGGATTAACCAAATATGTTTCTGCGTAAGCGTATAATATTTTCAACGATAAGTATCAACGTCATACGAGATACGAGCATCCACTTGTTTTGATTAACAGCACAGTTTAATATTCGATTCCGCCTCAAATAGTAAAAAGAAGACGAGGTACCGAGTCCTGGGGGATCGCGGAAATCAATAATCCAACCGTAAGCTACTAACGACGTATAACTCGCGCGAGGAATACTCGTTTAGTTAGTCCTTTGCACATGAACCAGTAAAGTCGAAATCTTTCCTGTCTCTGCTTCTCGCACATTCTATACTCGGAACTAAGTACTTGTTACAATTATTAAAATCCGCAACTACTGATTTTTCATAATACAGTGTAAAATAACAAGGAAGTTACGAGTGTAGTGAAGGATCATTTTAGTTAAAGAAAATCGTATTCCGGGGAATTTGCTTTACCGTTATAATTATTGGAATTTCTCAATCAGTATTGTCAATGTAAGGAAAAAAGGAAGTTAAGCATTTAGGAAGAAATCCGACGATTTTTTTAAATGAAAATTGCCTTAACGAAAATTAGTGTTTCGAGTGGTCATTTTTCGTTAAACCGTTTCAATTAGTGTACCCTTTAATTATTAATTTTTTGTCATTATCGTAGAAGGAAAAGGAAGTTAAGGATTTTTCGATGGAAGCGGACAATTTCTTCGATAAAAATCGTCGTAATGGAGATTATCGTTACAAATTGATTCTTAGACTACAATTTTTGCAGTTCTGAAAGTCGAGAATATCTTTACTGATAATCACCTTGATGGAGATTAGTGTTACGAGTGAACAATGATTCTTGACCATTGGATTTCGTTATTCTAGTAAAAAAGAGAAAGTTAACTTTTTACGAACAAAGTTACGACTGTTAATAACAGTAACAACATTTTTTTACTTTCATTTGTAAAATTGCAAAAGGATAAAATCCTGGATAAAGAAATACAACGATTTCGGTAAAACTATTCTAACTACAGCGCACGCTTCCAAGCCAAAGATCACTTCAATGAAAATTGCCTTAATGAGCATAATGTTAAGCGTGAAAAATTTTTTCTACACTTGTGACATTCTAAATGACCTATGAAAAATATATATTAGAAAACGAAGACAATCTCGACTAAACTAGTGATCCTTGCTAATCAGTGAAAAATATGCAGCAAGAAAATTTACGAAATCGTTTAAATCTTGAAGTATTTCAAACATTTCCAAAAACCATACCAAAAATCATGCAAGTAGTGCATACTTTTAGGTCTTTTGTAAAAGCATAAAATACTTTTTGTCTTTGTAGCTGCGAAAAATATGCTGGAAGGAAATTTACAAAATCGTTAAAATCTTAAAACAGTCGTTACTTAATTTATTCGGACTGATTGAGACGTGCATTAGATAAAAGAAATACATTGTCCTCTCTCAAAAAGTAAAAGTATTAATGAGCATAATGTTAAGCGTGAAAAATGTATTCTACACTTGTGAGATTCTAAATGAGCTATGAAAAATATATATTAAAAAATAAAGACATTCTCGACTAAACTAGTGATCCTTGCTAATCAGTGAAAAATATGCTGCAAAGAAAATTTACGAAATCATTTAAATCTTGAAGTATTTCAAACATTTCCAAAAACCATATTGAACAGCAAGGAGTGCATACTTTAAGATCTTTTGTAAAAGCGTAAAATACTTTTTGTCTTTGTAGCTGCGAAAAATATGCTGGAAGAAAATTTGCAAAATCGTTGAAATCTTAAAACAGTCGTTACTCAACTTATTCAGAGTGATTGACACGTGCATTAGATAAAAGAAATACATTGTCCTCTCTCAAAAAGTAAAAGTATTAATGAGCATAATGTTAAGCGTGAAAAATGTATTCTACACTTGTGAGATTCTAAATGAGCTATGAAAAATATATATTAAAAAATAAAGACATTCTCGACTAAACTAGTGATCCTTGCTAATCAGTGAAAAATATGCTGCAAAGAAAATTTACGAAATCATTTAAATCTTGAAGTATTTCAAACATTTCCAAAAACCATATTGAACAGCAAGGAGTGCATACTTTGAGATCTTTTGTAAAAGCGTAAAATACTTTTTGTCTTTGTAGCTGCGAAAAATATGCTGGAAGAAAATTTGCAAAATCGTTGAAATCTTAAAACAGTCGTTGCTCAACTTATTCAGAGTGATTGACACGTGCATTAGATAAAAGAAGTACATTGTCCTCTGTCAAAAAGTAAAAGTATGCACTGTGACGTGGTTTTTGGAATCCACGGTCACAAAGGTGATTTAGCTATCGGATATCGACGCTCGCTATTCGCTGACCCGTTAACACGCTCTCGGTTATAAGTTTTGTTCTCGCGTTAAGCTATTAGATTTTGGAAAAGGGTAAGATAAGATAAAGGGATTCGATGAAGAGCGGTGCGCTCGAATCTGTCGCGGGGAGAATGTCGCAAAGTAATGAGTTGCCCGACAGAGGAGATCGCCCGACGAGATCCCACCACGAATTGGCGGAGGTCCGGTTGTGATACCGGCGCCCCGAAATAGACGAAGCGTTACGCTGGAGAACGGGCGGCGGGGTTTAAGTTACGGGCAAGGGCTGGGACCCCTCTGCGCCGATTTGTGTTGAGAAAGTCCCTGTGCTCGCGTGGTGCTCGAGGGTAATCGTGGATAATCGCCAAAGGAAAAGCTTCCGGGGATTGTGTTCCCAATCGTGTTATCGGTAATGTTTAGGGAGAAGGGTTAAGGAGGAAAATAGGGTTAGGACAGCGTTTTCTCAATGATTTTCATGAATTTTTTTATAGTATAAAAAATTAATATAATTTATTGAAACTTTGAGAATATTTTATACATATATTTAGGTATATACTATAAAATTTTTAAAGAATTTTCTTGAAAAACACCGGGGATATTAGCGACCCCACATTGCAGGTCACAATCAGACTCAGCATTTTGCGTACATTCTGGAAGCCGCAATTTTCATCTGAAATCAAACGAGGTTGGAATTTACTTTTATTACATGTCTCTCTTCTATATGAACCTAAATGCTATCGAAAAAAATAGAAAATTGAATTTTTTACAGGGGTCAAAACAAAAAAGCATGATTTTTCGTCATTTTTTACAACTTTATTTGTAAAAAAAAATTATTTTAAACAATGATAATATTCCGATTTTAGGTTCATATGGAGCGCAATACTATGAAGAAAGTAACTGCCAATTTTCAAAACGATTGGTTGAAAACTTTTCAAACTAGCGTGTACGGAAGTTCAAAAAAAGTCGTTTTCAGACAAAACGCGTTTGAAAAAATAGTGACCGCCCGGTTATACACGTGGCGCGCTCGAGGCCTGAAGGAGAGCCACTCACTTTAATGGCTTATAACAATAGAACGAGTCGGAATTTTCATTTAAAATTTTGGGAACATATTTTTCAATAGTTTTACTAACAATTTACTTTCCCCCCTTAAGAGGGCAGCAACTATCGGTCAAGAGATTCGAAAGAGTTCAAGCTATCGAAAATGAGTAAGACAAATAGTCTTGTTCGGGACTTCGATGAGAAAAGTCGTGCAAGCTCGCGCTCTCGTGTTCACGTTTCGATCGCGATATCCGTGTGGCTCGCTCTCGCTCGTACGCGGTATAGGCGTTTCGCTATCGCTGGACGTTCCCGGGGCATTTTTTACTAGTTCTCGCAACTCAAAAAAAAAAAAACATATAGAGTGTTGCGGGTTCGAGTTTTCCGTTTAATTACCCCCTTTACCGGCATTCCACCCTCTCTACCATAACCCGCAGTCTGAGTGGCCGTGCAATTTTCCTGAACCTCTCGTCTCCGCTCGCACGTCCCTGTTTGTCTCGTTTTGTCCCTTATTGCGTTTGGTTCTCGTCTGTGGTGTTGGTTGAGCCTGGTTCCCCTCAACCCCACCGGGTTATACCGGTTAGACGTTCCTGTGATACAAAAAATCGTTAACGGAATTGAGTTCGGTCCCCCTTGATTCCCGGGTCATACCGGTTGTTAGTACCGGTGAAACAAAAATTAACTGGCGCCCGACCGGCACGTTGGACGTTCGCCCGGGGCCGAGGTGCCGAAGGTGACGTTGGCGAAAAATATCCGTCACAGCACATGCAACGGTTACATTATCGCTTGTCGAGCGATTATGGAAACGATACTGGATAACGAAGAAAAAAAAAAACGATACTTTGTAACCGAAAGTTGCATTGCATATGGCGTGCGAATTGATAGTCGATGGCTCGTGTCCGAAACTTTAAGAAAAAAACATTATCCCACAGCGGTAGTAATTATAATTCGTTACAGCGATAGTGTATTATCGTTTTACCAATTTAACGAAGAGAGATATTGCGAATGATCTATTATGATAATAGTCTGAACGATATTTCATGTGCATAAAACTTTGAATTTTCCTGTTTCTCTTATCTCGATTTTATGGGAAAATCCGAAAGGTCGATGTTTGCTATTGATTATCACGAGATTCGGCGATAGGACTAAAATTTTATGAGCTCATGAATTAAATGAAAAGAATAAGTTGAAGCAAGTCTGTGAACATTCTAAATTCCGAAATTTTTGCGTTATGAGACTAGATGTTTTGGCACGAATGAAGTATCGTAAAATGATATTTCTTGTGGAATTTAGAGAAAATCGGCAAAAGGAACATTGTACGAAAATTCGAATATTTCCGAATTGAATGATAAAAACAATTTAGCGATCGTTGAAATGAGAGTTCGAAAAAAAATCCGTGCGCTCCTCGTTGTATTATCTCGTTCAAAAATCTTTATCGACAAACAAGCGAAAATTGAAAAACTAATCTATCGAGCAGAGGGATGATTTGCGCGAGGGAGATTAAGTAACGTGGAAAGCAATGTGCTGCTTAGACGATTTTTTTTCCATTCGCTGTGCAATTGTTTCTTTTAATTTATTCGAATAATTGCGAATACGCGCAATAAACGTGCAATTGAATTATAATACTCGTTAGATTGTACCGCATTCTCTGGAGGCCGAGTAAAGCCAATTAATATACGAATAATGATAATTAATATGGCATTCGCGTTAATCGAACGCGACTCTGGGCGTTCGTCAATCGTTGAAAAAGTTTTTAAGCATAACAGAGGGCTTCGTTGATACTCCAATAATGTACATCGAACAAGCAGTTGACAAGAATAAGAATGAGAATGAGATTGTGTCGAGAGATGATCGAGAGGACATTGGAACATCTCACGTTCCACTCGTTGATTATGTATTTTCCGGCAATATTGTGCGTAATAACGAGGAAACGATTGAGGGGGGAAATAGGGTTAGACGGTTCGAAAAATCGATTTTTTTTTTAATTCATCAATTGTTAGTAAAACTAATGAAAAATATGTGACCAAAATTTTAAATGAAAATTCCGACTCGTTCTGTTGTTATAAGCCATTAAGGGGGGAAATAGGGTTAAGACAGCGTTTTCTCAATGATTTTCATGCATTTTTTGATAGTATAAAAAATGAATATAATTTATTGAAACTTTGAGAATATTTTATACATATATTTAAGTATATACTATAAAATTTTGGAAGAATTTCCTTGATAAACACCGAAAAAATGTATGACTGCCTTGCGTACACGCTAGTTTGAAAAGTTTTCAACCAATCATTTTGAAAATTGGCAGTTACTTTCTTCATAGTATTGCGCTCTATATGAACCTAAAATCGGAATATTATCATTATTTAAAATAATTTTTTTTCTGCAAATAAAGTTGTAAAAAATGGCAAAAAATCATGCTTTTTTGTTTTGACCCCTGTAAAAAATTCAATTTTCTATTTTTTTGATAGCATTTAGGTTCACATAGAAGAGAGACATATAATAAAAGTAAATTCCAAGCTCGTTTGATTTCAGATGAAAATTGCGGCTTCCGGAATGTACGCAAAATGCTGAATCTGATTGTGACCTGCAATATGGGGTCGTTAATATCGTCGGTGTTTTTCAAGGAAATTCGTAAAAAATTTTATAGTATATACTTAAATATATGTATAAAATATTCTCAAAGTTTCAATAAATTATATTCATTTTTTATACTATAAAAAAATTCATGAAAATCATTGAGAAAACGCTGTCCTAACTCTATTTCCCCGCTTAAGACACGATTGGTTGATGTGCCGAGGTTGAAGCACAAGAGTGACATTATGGAAAAGGGATTACGAAACGTGGAAGAACATTCGTCGACGAGTCACGAACGCGAAGACATTTCGCGAGATAATAATCTCAATGTTGAGAATGAAAGTTGCGATGAAACATTTGTTAACAACAAAATTGTCGTGATTAACGATGAAATTGTGTTCAACGATGGTGCGAAAGAACTCGATGGAAATGACGAATTGACGATCGAGACAATTGACGAGAAAATCGATCGCAGTGATAGTTTCGAGAATGAGAATGAGGAAGAATCGACGACGTTGTTTGGCAACAAATTGAAGAGTATCTTCATTCGTAAAAGTCAATTAACAAATGTAAGTAAGTCGAAGTAAATGAAACATTTTGTAGTTAATTTACTCGTAATATGCGTTTCCTTTGATTCTTTGAAAGTTCCAATACGTTTTTTCCAGTTTTTTTTTTAACAAACTTGTTTTTTTAAATCAGCAATCCAATGCGGAAAAGTTAAATTGAGTGGAAAATTTTGAACAATTCTTTTCACACATTTTTATAAATCGATCTACGCAGTAATAATTGCTTCGAGGGGTATGGCCACGGTAGCGGGTATAAAATCATGTACACATTTAACAATTTTTTTTTCTATGAAAAAATTATTTATTCATAAAACTAATTACACATCTATTTAGTATGAATATCAAGCTAATAAAAAATATTATCCGCGGCGTGAAATTTGGCATCCGCAATTTTTGACCTAGAATTAAAAAAAAAATTCTCGTTAATCTACTTCAGAATACCTAAAGAGGTATACGTACGAAATTTTAACAATATTGTTTTGTTCGAATATTGTAGGCATTTGAACTTAAAAGGTGAATTTCCAGTGAAACATGTCGTATAAAACTGCTGATAAAATGGAAAGTTTTTAAATAATCAGAAATTCCGTAGTATCTTCATTCGTGAAAGTCAATTAACAAATGTAAGTAAGTCAAAGTAAATGAAACATTTTGTAGTTAATTTACTCGAAATATGCGTTTCCTTTGATTCTTTGAAAGCTCCAATACGTTTTTTCCTGTTTTTTCCTGGACAAACTTGTTTTCTTTTATCAGCAATCCAATGCGGTATAGTTAAATTAAGTGGAAAATTTTGAAAGATTCCTTTCACACATTTTTATAAATCGTTCTACGCGGTAATAAGGATGTTTTGCTTTAAGGGGTGTGGCCACGGTAGCGGATATAAAATCATGTGCACATTTAGCAATTTTTTTTTTCTATGAAAAAATGATTTATTTATAAAACTAATTACACATCTATTTAGTATAAATATCATGCGAATAAAAAATATTTTTTTTTGTTTTTTTTTGTTATACAAAATGGCCGACTACAGCTGTTTGATTTTGGGATCTTTTTTTTTTAAGACGCTCCGCGGCGTGATATTTGGCATCCACAATTTTTTACCTAGAATAAAAAAAAATAATTCTCGTTAATCTACTTCAGAATACCTAGAGAAGTACGTATGGAATTTGAAAAATATTGTTTTGTTCGAATACTGTACGATGGGGGACCCAAAAAAAAACGGGAACTTCGTCATAATTTCTTTATTTTTAAATATTTTTACACCAAATTTTGATCACCTTCAAAGAATTCTCCTTTGACCACAACGCACCTCTGCAAACGATCCTTCCAATGTTCAAAACATTTTTTTAAATTCACTTATCGGGATGTTCTTTAGGCCTTCCAGCGATTTTTGTTTTACCTCCTCCACAGTGGCAAAACGCTTGATTGCTGCTTTGTTTCGGGGTCGTATCCATAGCACCACGATTCATCACCAGTAATCACCTTGGAAAAAAGTTCAGGGTCCTCTTCGAGCTGATTTTGAGGTTCAAAACATGCCTGAAGTCGACGCTCCCTTTGCTCGTCTGTGAGAAGGCGAGGGACAAATTTGGCTGCAACTCCGCTCATGTGCAAATTTTTTGATAAAGTCCTCTGAATTGAACTCCATGATATCCCAGACATCTCACAGAGTTGATCAATGGTTCGGCGACGGTCTTCATGAATAAGAGCATTGATTTTGTCGACGTTTTCGTCACTTCTTGACGTTGAAGGTCGTCCTGAACGGGGTTGGTCTTCAATTGACATTTCTCCATTTTTAAAACGTGAAAACCACTTGTAGACTCTGGTTTTACTTAGGGCAGCATCTCCATAAGCAGTCTCAAGCATTACAGTAGTTTCCGCGGCCGATTTTCCCAACAGGAAACAAAATTTCACAGCCGCGCGTTGCTCTCGACAATCGGCCATCACTTTTTCGCCGAAATGGAAAAAGTTGTTTCACTACAAAAATTCCCACGGGCGAACCGATGCACTCACGGCGACAGAACTTCGCACACTAACTCAGGAGACGTGTCCCCAACGGACACCTGGTCGAGCAATGGGTTCCCCCACTCTCCCTCCCCGCCGCAGCGCAATTCCCGTTTTTTTTTGGGTTCCCCCTCGTATAGGCATTTGAATTTAAATGATGAATTTCCAGTGAAAAATTTCGTATAAAACTGCTGATAAAATGGACAGCTTTTGATTAATCGAAAAATTCCGTAGCTACTTCTCTGCAAAATGCAATTAGAAACATAATTTTTTGATTTCAAGTTAATCGGGTTAAAATTGTGGAAGTTATTTAGCACGCGGCGCACTCGGCTGCTCTATGGCCGTGCCAGAGGTAGGCTTACGTTATACGCGCAAAGTCGGTGAAAAAAAAAATTTCTCGCTATAAATCGAATGGTAACTTATTTTTATGACGATATAAAGCATCGTTTAAGGGAGGGGTAAGGGTTTCAGCGTAAAAAAAAAACACTTTTTTTGCGATTTTTTTTCTCCAATATGGATTGAGCAATTTTATTCGAACCTTTTGTACATGATTGAGCATACTTTTGACAATGTTGTGTAATTTTTTCATGCAGAAATATTTAAGGATAACCCCGTAACAGAGCTTCCCCCAGAACGTCTTGGAAAAAAAACAATTTGCGGTGTTCACTATAACTCGGCCGAAAATTATCTGAAAATGAAAAACCATGAAAATTTAGTCAAATTATAATCAAATCTTCCCCCCAACGTTCTCTGATATTTTTTTTTTCATTTAAAAATTTTTGGCGGCCATCTAAAGTGTGAACTGTTATTTTCCACGAAAAATTCCGCCATTTTGTGGGTGGGAAACACACATAATGTAAAAAAAAAAAATTAACTAAACGTTGGGGGGAGGTATTTTATATGTAGAAAATGTGTACAAAGTTTGAAATGAATCGGTCAAGTAGTTTTTATGGGGGGGGGGAGGGTTTTAAACTTATTTTTTTTTGCATTTTTTTAATATTTTTTTTCTGAATGAACAATATGTCGAGAATATTGTGTATAAATTTTAAGTCAATCGGAGTAAAACTAACGGAGTTACAGCGTTTCAAACGACCGGCCGTGATACCTGATTGTCACGTATAAAAAACTTTAAATCGATTTTCCCGAAAACGTCATTTTTGAAGTTTGTGAACATTAGAACTCAAAATCTACTGAACCGATCCTTTTGAAAATTTAAACATTACTTCTTCACATTAATCAACAGGTAATCAGGAATTTTTTTTTTTTTCAATTTTTTCAATTTTTTAATAACAAATTAAGCGCGATTTTTTGAGCTAAAATTGCGTTTTTCACTTCCAAGTGCTGCAAAAAATAGAAAAAAAAAAAAAAAACTCTTCCTGCTTACCTCGAGAAATACATCACCTTTAAAATCCATATCAATTTTTTTGTTTGAGATGATCCGGTAACGAGTTATAATGTTCACCGCAAAACCACTTTTTTTCAAGGCGCCTCTGGAGATTCAACGTCACCGGCTTATTTATCAATATTTTTCATTGAAAATTTTTTCTGAGATACTTCAATAGTTGTACAATAATATGTAATTCTATTTAATAAAATTATATTATTCATGTCGCCGCAAAAAAATCATAAAAATATGCTTTTTTTTCACCTTTAAAACTTTACCCCGCCGTTAACGGCGGGGTACGGTTGGCAGTGAACACGGACTTTGAAAAAGTAGTTTTGAGGAAAACGCGTCTAAAGTTTATGAAGTAAAAAAGTAAAGAAAAAAATTTTTTTTTCCAATTTACACAGAATCATCGATTCCAGCTCGTTTCTTCTTTTAAAATATTTTAGTGTATAGTATACACTATATACTATATACACAATAGCAATGAATAAACTGTATACCCGTTCGACAGCTGCACTGCTAGCCCGACCGCCCGCAGCTGTTAGAGGTATAGCGTTAAAGGCCAGGAGATTAATAAGACAATAACTTCAAGAATATTGCTTAGATCGGTTTAAAATTTTAAGGACATATTCTTGAAATGTTAAACAATAAGATAAGACAAAAAAAAATCCGATTTTTCGAAAGTGAAAACCCTTACCCCGCCCTTAAGCAAAAACAAAACATCGATTTTTTGAAAATTCTACCGTGGCCATACCCATTAATATAGTGAATTATTAGTAGTAAATTTGGATTTGAATTATGTCAATTTTCGCAGTTGCATTTTTGTTTAGTTTTTTTTTTTTTTCCAGAAATTCTTAGATGTTTATTTGCGATGGATCGCTTTATTCGTTGGAAAATAAAATTAATTAAATATGATCAGGGTATTTGATAATAAACGATTATGATTGTTTTTTCAATGCCAAGAGCCCGTGTCGATTAATCGATAAAAATAGGTTAAATCTCATTTTATTAAGTTTACCACTCATTTACTATCTGAAATTTCCATTCTATTTTATTATTTCATTGTACTTTTCCGTTCTTCTATTGTATCCCATTTTTCCGTGTTTTGCCCACTTTCAATTCATCGAAGAAAAATAAGTTATTTCCACATTTTGATTCTAATAATGATAAATACATTATTTCTTATCACATTTAGAACAATGATTTATCGACGTGGAGATCAAAGACGGGAATTAGCGATTGCGACAAGAGAATTGTGAAAAAAACGGAAAAACGTGCGAGAAATTTCGAGAAGAAACGTGCAATTTCGTTCGTTGACACGCTGCTGTCGTTGTTCGTCGTTGGTCCTCTCGTGATCGGTCAATGGCGAGGAATCTGGGCCATGATGGATATTTACAGTTCGTTGTACGTTAAACAAATTTTTCATTTTTTTTTTGTTTGTTTTTCGTTCAATTAGACAGAAAAAGAAATGTGTTTCTTAGTGGAATGCACTCTTTGTTGTAACACGCGCCGGGGAATTTGAAAATGCGAATTTTGTAAATATAATTACAATCCGTTTTACAAAAAAATTTCGTTTTTTTTTTCATGGGTTAAATGGAATTTTTCTTAGGATGGTATCAATAGAAAAATATAATTTATCTACTTCGAAATACTTTGTTTTTTCATTTCCATAAAAAACTCATTTAAAAAATATTTTTCAATGACATTTTTTCTACGTTAAAGAAAGTTTTCGTTGCTGTTGAAACGTGGATGAGAATTTATCGATTAAAAAGTAATACCTGTTTCGTACATACGTATATCCTTGAATTTGTGGCCGGTATTATATATAGTACGACAGTGATTTGTATGATGTCTGGATCGTCGGTCCAATCAACAAATCGCACAGTCAGTCTGCTCTTTCAATGATTAAATCGTTCAGCCGGTGGAATAACGACAGGGTAATAACTGATAGACGACGACGCGCGAACGGTTCGAGGGTCGCGCGCAGTCTGAATATCCGTGAAAAAAATAAAATGTTCGATCATTATTTTCCACCCAAGAGAGAAAATGCGAAAGAAAAATAGGGATGGAGACAAAAAAATGAATTGTAGTTTTCCAGATTGGCAGTGTTTCGTTTTTGGCGCGGGTCTTCATGTGCTATTTGCCATTGGCCGAGACGTTCTTCACGGGCATTTCGTCGAGAAACTGCGAAATCACGGTAGAATCGGACGGCTCGCGTACGATCTCGTACGATTAATTTACCTGTACATTTTTTGCGTCGCTTGCAATGCCCATTGGCGAGGTGGTTGGAATATTCTTAGGCGATATTGCGGCACGGATATATGGTGAGTAACGACAAAATGTTATTCTGATTGAACAAAAAAAAAAGCATTAAGTTTCGTACGCCGTAGAGAACTAAAATTCAATATGAACGTATTTGCATCCCTCAAGAGGAAGGCGCACTTGTACCACGTGACGTGTGACTGCGAGAAAGGAATCTGCAAGTTCTTATCGATTTCTCCCAAACGGCACAACCGATCGGGATGCAATAAGCTCTAGTGACTTTTTGCCACGATACTGCAGTGGCGGAGCTTTATTTCATCCCGATCGGTTGTGTCATTTCGAAGAAAATACATTTCGCGTTTTCGAACTGGTCGGCGACTCCGGCACCTTCCATTTGGGGATTCCCCAAAGGCCGACGTAACCTCAAAAAATGTTTCACGTATTTTTCTCGTTGACGGGCTAGTCGAATTTAAGAAATAATTGTGGGCCCGCTGCACAATTCATAAACGCAAAACGGCTCCAATATTTTTTCTTGAATTCGATTAAGTCGTCGACGAGAAAAATGCGTGAAATATTTTTTGAGGTTACGTCGACCTCTCAGGGATTCCCCCGAGGGAATGTGCCGCGCGCGCGTTAAACAAAGTATGAAAACAGTATAACTGAAGTATTAAATGTCAGTGTATCCGAAGTCGATCGTATCGGACTGACTCGTACTCAATAATTCGAAAATTTACTACAGAAGTAATGGGGTACGTTTCGAGGGTTAAAATTTGCGAGTTTTCACTCGAATGTGAAGTGGAAAGTTTCGAAATTTCGAAAAATTACGAAGTTCAATTCGTAAAACGAATGATTTCAAAAATTCCAGTATGTCCACTCCCCATATCTTCGTCACAAGTCCCAAATTTCATTCTTAAAATGTACGACGTGCGTACTGAACGATTTTTTAAAGTAGTAATCTGGTAACTTAAGCCGATTTTCATGTCTTTTTTGGAGGGCGTTTTTTTGTAGGAAAATAAAAATGAATCGTTTTGGATATTTAGGATGTTTTTATTTACATATTAAAGGTACGAAAAAAAAAAAAATTTTTTTAATTTAATAGTTTATTATTATTATTATTATTGATCGAAGTTGGCAGCTCGGGTCCTAACTTTTTTTCTACTGAGCCGATTGCTTTCAAATTTTAACAGGCTACTCTACACACTTATAGTTCTCGTCGAAACCACCGAGAAATTTTTTCACCCCTAACTTTTTATTTTACAACCCCTTCTTTGCTAAAGTCCTTTTATTTTAGCAAAGAAGGGGTTGTAAAATAAAAAGTTAGGGGTGAAAAAATTTCTCGGTGGTTTCGACGAGAACTATAAGTGTGTAGAGTAGCCTGTTAAAATTTGAAAGCAATCGGTTCGGTAGAAAAAAAGTTAGGACCCGGGCTGCCAACTTCGAGGTGCCAACTTCGATCAATAATAATAATAATAATAATAAACTATTGAATTTTTTCAAAAAAATTTTTTTTTGTATCTTTAATATGTAAATAGAAACATCCTAAATATCCAAAACGATTCATTTTTATTTTCCTACAAAAAAACGCCCTCCAAAAAAGACATGAAAATCGGCTTAAGTTACCAGACTACTACCTTAAGGAGTTATACGCAGTCAGGAGACCGAAAAAAGGCGATTTTTCAAGAATTTTTCCTGGAACGACATTGTAATTTATTAACTTAAAAATGTATATACGTATTGTGGTAACTTTTAACTTTATTTTCATATTTTTTATTTGTAAAAATAATGATTTTTAAAGCTTCTATAGCCGATCTCCGCGAGCTCCTCTAAGAAAAGGTGTCTGGCGGTGAGCACGATATCTCCGGTTTGGATTAAGCAAAATATAAAAACCAAAAAGATTCTTTTTGTGGATAGATAAATCTAGGTATTGATCGAAGCAATAGTCCAAATTTTGATTTTTGACAAAATGGCGGCTCCAAAAAGAAAAAATTCCAATTTTCGACCAAAATTTTTTCGTTGAAATGTTAAAAAAAAATAGTAATAATTATCGGAAATCTTATTTCTTCGATCAATACCTGAAGAATATATCTGAGAAGGTTGTGTTAAAATTGCATACCGATCGGTTGAGCCGTTTTTGAGAAATCGTGCTCACCGACTTTGAAAATACCGTTTTGAGAAAAACGCGTTCAAAGTTTCAAAAGTCGTTTATACATCGTTAAAAATCCTTACAAATATGCATATACTCAAATATATGTACATTCCGAAAATGCAATTAAAAAAATCGTTTTTTTGAAATTTCCAACTGCGTATAACTCGTTAAAACGGAAAAAGATTTTAAATCCATGGATAAAATTTTGTAAAACTGTCTTAGGTAAAATAATTATTGTACACGTTAATAGTGTGAAAACTATCTAAATGTCTGTTAATTAACAGACATTTAGATAGTTTTCACACTATTAACGTGTACAACAATTATTTTCTTGCGCGAATTTGTAAATAGGGAATTGAAAAAAAAAAACACGAAAAACTTTGTTCGTTGACAGGGTCTTGTCTTTCTTCACAACGGTATTTGCTGCCGCACTCGTACTACTGCGATCTTTTAGAAATCTTATTGCACCACCGTTCGTCGTAGTGATCGATCAACCCGAGCGAGTCTTTCGTTTTCCAACGAGATACAACGTGGTGAGTATCGTTTTCTACTTCTTGTTGTTTTCTTTTTAGTCGTACATTCTGATGTGTCGATAAAAATAAGTGAAAAATTACGATTGTACGAAGCAAAAAATCACCTTTTTATTATATTTATCCTCGTGCCGTCCGTTCTACGTGCGACCCGTGTACACAAATTGACCGAGGGAGCGAAATAACACGTGGAAATTAGACGAACGCGCATCGCGCGATTCTAAATCGTTGATGCATGTGTTAGGAAGATAAGGGTACGTGGAACTTTTTTTATATTCTTTTTTTTAGTCTGTCTAACGATCTCGATACGCTCCGGGACGAGCATAAAAGTGGCGAGTCAAGGTGAGAAGATTGCTGAAACCGAAGCTTGATTGGGACACAAAAAGGTGATGATTAGTGTCGACTTTGGACCAACAAAGGCACGGAATATGAAGGCAGGAAACGCCACTCAGAAAAATCATGGCTCAAGGTAGCCATATACGAGCTTCGGCGCTACTTAGTCGAGAGTCATATGTTTGCAAGAAGCTCTCCTTCCCACGAGCTTTTCAAACTCAAATCAACCCAATGTTTTTTTTGTCCACGTTGGGGAAACTCTTGTCCCGCTATATTATTTTCCTGCGCTCGACACGATATTACCATAGGAATTTCGAAAAAATGTTAAAAGAGAGTTTCACTCCCCAATCCCCTGTACTATTTTTCCCATATCGATTGTCGATTGGGCGATGTTTGAAAAAAATTTCATCAACACGTGGACCACATGTCTCAATTTCCGAACAGCAAATTTGCTGGAAGAATGAAGTAGCTCAAAAAATAAAATATCCCACGATCGAACAGCAAAAAAAGACTTTGACTTTGAAGAAAATCCGTGACGGAAAGCTCCTCGATCCCAAAGTTCTCTTCGGCTCCTCAAAAATTCACTAACATTTAGGACACAAAATGCAAATTTGCTGCAAGAATAAAGTAGCTCAAAAACTAAATTTGTTCCACGATGGAACAGCAAAAAAATACTTTGAATTTGAAGAAAATCCGAGACGGAAAGCTCCACGATCCCAAAGTTCTCTTCGGCCCCCCAAAAATTCGCTAACGTTTAGGACGAAAAATGCAAATTTGCTGCAAGAATAAAGTAGCTGAAAAAAAACAATGTCTCACGATCGAACAGCAAAAAAGTACTTTGAATGTGAAGAAAATCCGAGACGGAAAGCTCCTCGATCCCAAAGTTCTCTTCGGCCCCCCAAAAATTCGGTAACGTTTAGGACACAAAATGCAAATTTACTGCAAGAATAAAGTAGCTCAAAAAGTAAAATGTCTCACGATCAAACAGCAAAAAAAGACTTTGACTTTGAAGAAAATCCATGACGGAAAGCTCCTCGATCCCAAAGTTCTCTTCGGCCCCCGAAAAATTCACTAACATTTTGGACACAAAATGCAAATTTGCTGCAAGAATAAAGTAGCTCGAAAGAAACAATGTCTCACGATCGAACAGCAAAAAAGTACTTTGAACGTGAAGAAAAGCCGAAACGGAAAGCTCCTCGATCCCAAAGTTTTCTTCGGCCCCCCAAAAATTCGCTAACGTTTAGGACACAAAATACAAATTTGCTGCAAGAATAAAGTAGCTGATAAAAAACAATGTCTCACGATCGAACAGCAAAAAAGTACTTTGAATGTGAAGAAAATCCGAGACGGAAAGCTCCTCGATCCCAAAGTTCTCTTCGGCCCCCCAAAAATTCGGTAACGTTTAGGACACAAAATGCAAATTTACTGCAAGAATCAAGTAGCTCAAAAAGTAAAATGTCTCACGATCAAACAGCAAAAAAAGACTTTGACTTTGAAGAAAATCCGTGACGGAAAGCTTCTCGATCCCAAAGTTCTCTTCGGCCCCCGAAAAATTCATTAACATTTAGGACACAAAATGCAAATTTGCTGCAAGAATAAAGTAGCTCGAAAAAAACAATGTCTCACGATCGAACAGCAAAAAAGTACTTTGAACGTGAAGAAAAGCCGAGACGGAAAGCTCCTCGATCCCAAAGTTTTCTTCGGCCCCCCAAAAATTCGCTAACGTTTAGGACACAAAATACAAATTTGTTGCAAGAATAAAGTAGCTCGAAAAAAACAATGTTTCACGATCGAACAGCAAAAAAGTACTTTGAACGTGAAGAAAATCCAAGACGGAAAGCTCCTCGATCCCAAAGTTCTCTTCGGCCCCCCAAAAATTCGGTAACGTTTAGGACACAAAATGCAAATTTGCTGCAAGAACAAAGTAGCTGAAAAAAAATGTTCCACGATCGAACAGCAAAAAAATACTTAGAATTTGAAGAAAATCCGTGACGGAAAGCTCCACGATCCCAAAGTTCTCATCGGCCCCCGAAAAATTCATTAATATTTAGGACACAAAATGCAAATTTGCTGCAAGAACAAAGTAGCTGAAAAAAAAAAAAATGTTCCACGATCGAACAGCAAAGAAATACTTTGAATTTGAAGAAAATCCATGACGGAAAGCTCCACGATTCCAAAGTTTTCTTCGGTCCCCCAAAAATTCACAAACTGAAGCTTACTGAAAAAAGCTTACGAAGTAGCATACTGAAAAAAAGAAAAGAATCGTAATAAACGTTCGAAAAATGTCACTCGAAGCCGTGCAGAGACGATAATTCATGAGTATCTTCAAAGTTCTGGAAAAGTCATTACGCGGAAATGAGTCGTGATCGAATTATGTTTGATTTGTTCGGCATGTAACGATCTTTTAGCCCGTTTCAATCTCTCAATACGTGCAGCAGCATGCGTTATAGTTGGGTTACAATGATTGCACGGGTACACACGCGGGCACATACATACGGAAACGATGTGGGAGGATAGTTTGCGTCGACAGAGAAGATCACACACAGACACAGTGGTCCAGTAAGTAGCTTATAGGTGGTAAAAAAAAAAAGAAAAAGAAAAAAAACAACATGGAGTCCTCTACTATTACGGAGAGGTACAAAGCGACAAGGATGAAAGCTATGTGCGAGAGTAACACGGGGGCGGCTGTAGGAATTGAGATGGGGCATATATTAAAGGGGTCCTTTAGCTATCTGTGTCCTTTACTATATTTCCCCGGGACCTATGTATATATATGGATCTTGGTCACGACGATGTCGTTCACCGTCGTCGGTGTCCGTACGATTCTTTCGACGGTGTGTTGGTACCGCGATGGCTCCAACAGTTGATAAAAGATAGCTGATCCAACACGTTGATTCAGTAGTAACTCGCTGGCCGATCCGTCGACCCGCTTGTCTGCTCTTTCTCTCTCTCTCTCTCTCTCTCTCTCTGCTCTCTCTCTCTCTCAGCTCCATTTTCTCCTCGTGTGTGCGTGTGTGTCTCTCGCAGATTAATCAGACGTTCGAATTTTGATTGACGAAAGAACATCGCCCGGAAAAGCTGGGAAGCAATAATCCAGAGAAGAACAAATGAGATATCTACGATCGCGTACAGGGATCGGAATGATCGTTAAAATTCGACAATTGCCCGAAGCATCGCACTGATACGAATGATAAAGTAACGTCGAATTACCAAGTACCAAGCTCACAGTTCGTCACACTCCGTTGGAGTCCGTTGAGACAGTTGATCAAACACAATGGCGTACTAATCGAAGAGCGATTCCACGAAGCGATAACAAAGTAACGATGGAGGTATATCAGCGGTTGGTAATGACGCTGAGACGAAACGTTACCGTGGATCATATATTCTCCGAGATTATTTAAAAACACACGGTCTCCGTCAGTCACGGAAGAAATATATTGGGGGAGGGGAAGAAGAAAAAAAAAAACTATAGCATCGAGTGGGGCACGTAACTGTTAGTTGGGCGTCGAAAGTCGTATGGAGAACAAGTGGCTGGCGAACGTGAAAGAGGAGAGGAATTAACGGAGAGGCTCGAGAGTACCGGGGGGATGGAAAGTAGTGGTTGAGGGCGCTTTGCTCGGAAATTGAAGAGCATCTTCGTCGCTGACGCCAAGTAATGCGAAGCGATAGTTCGTTGGAAAGAAGATACGAAC